>OX424512.1:5473038-6673038 GCA_949152395.1 Agrochola litura
ATGGTTAACATTCATGGGATGAATAAACTTAATATAAATGTTGGCAAAGCAATACATTTTGATACTGTGTGACGGCCGTCGGCTTAATGTAAATCTTCGAATGAAAATAAACCCTATTTCTGTCAGATTATAGTCCAATTTTGAACGTAACTTTAAAAAGAAATTCTGAATTTATATTTTGGCTTTGAGTAAGGATAATATCGGCTTTCATGATTTAGGAGTTTTAAATGTCACATTGTAACATATTGGTTTTATTTGGTTTCCAATAACTTTTAGTTGGAAAACCCTTTTTCTTTGAAAGACGTTGTTTTGTCATTGTAATGGCGTTGTGTTCATTATTATTTGGATGAACTTTATTGGAAGGAAAAATATGATATATTGGAAATTGGATGTTGTTTTCGAATTTCTCATCGAAGAAACGCATATCTGTATACTGTAAGGACTATTCTTGCTTGCAGCGCTCGGCCGCTATAGTATCGTTTACCTACGAAAAAAAAGGGTCGTGTGCACGGGATTTTGTTTTCAAAATGCTTAAATGTGCGTTACCCTAATGGTACCTCTTTACCTGTTATAGGTACTTTGCCAAACGGAATGGGCAGAACTGTCCATTCATAGCACACTTATGTAAAAATACTGGTTTGATCTCAAATTATATCAGTAGGACATTCTTGACGAAATGTTTTGGCTTTCTCTCTGTTCTTGGAATTGTGTTTACCTAATTTATACTGATGTCGAAGCTGGGGCAACTTGGGGTAAGTGAGGACTCTATTCAATGTGATATGTATTTGCAAATTAAGTTACACAAAGGAAAAATACAATAGACGTGGATATATTTAGTAACCTATTCCGCTTAGCTATTTCTAAAGAGCCATAAAAAACCCTGAAAGAAATCGACACGTGTTTCACCTCTCAATGAGGCTTCCTCAGGATGACGATTGACTTGTCGCGAACCCTGAGGCAGTGTGTAAGATATCGAAAGGATCTTCTTCGTAAACATTACTCTAAGTAGACTTACCTTTATAATCAGGAGTCTTGATCTTCCGGATCAGTTTAGGAAGCTCCCAATTCCAGCCAGACTTGTGCGAAGGACAGTACCGTTCCATGCAGGCCGTCAGCCGAAGCAGTGCCAACTTCCTCAGGATGTGGAGCTGGCCACATGAGAGCGAAGACATTGGCCGGGATACTGGAAAAAAGAATAGTATGTAATTTATTTTAAATAAACAATGCCACAGTTCCCTTCAAAATGGTTGAGCTAAATGGTGCTGATCCATGCGTCATGTTCGTGAACGGATGCCGTCAGTAGGGACTGGTCATCTCTTAGCTGCCACGGCTTATTTTAATTTTTTAATTGTTTTTTATCCTTTTGTTACGGACGCTTCTAACGTGCACGTCTTTCTACATTGTTCTTACATGTATAATATTATGATTTAAATAAAAGAGTGTCCGTGGAGTTTCAAGCCCGTTCTTCTCCATAGGAATCTACCTAATACGCTCTTCTCCATAGGAATCTACCTAATACGCTTTGGAATGGGCAACTAGCTTCATTTTTCTGACTGACTGACCCCTTGACAGTTAAAAAGTGCCTGTAAATGGTTTAATTGAAATAAATGCTTTGAGTTGAGTTGTGTTGAACAATACTTTGATTGACATAGGTCAGGTTCACAGGTTTCACAAATGTTTTACGCGGGACTAACAGGTTTGAGTTAGTGTTTTCTAAATATACATTTGACGACTTTTTTAACCATTTGATGAATTAATATTATTCATGTTTATTTTATAATAGCAGTGATAGCCTAGTGGTGTGACTGTCGCACTGCCAAGTACTAGGTCTCGAGTTCGAACCCTAGGCACGCCTGTGACTTTTCGGATTCATGTGCGTATTGTATAATTATCACTTGCTTCAAAAACAGTCAAGGAAAACATCGTGAGGAAATCGGCCTGAGAGATATTTCTCGACGGTATGTGAAGCCAAGTCAGAGGCCCATGGCCGGCTTTAAAACTCTGACACCAGGTTAGTCACTAACCACACGAAAAATAAAGATGTTTATTAGAAAGATCTTTATTAATTCTCATGGTAGTGTATTTTCAGAAACTACACAATTTTATTTGAGTTCTTAAACGGTTTTGGAGCGGATACCTATTTATTGTTGGTTGTCTGGCTGTCATTTTGTTGTTGTCCCGGCCATGTTTGACATTTGTCACGGGTCGTCAGAAGCCTGAAAGTCTGACAACCGCAGTCTTACCAAGGGGTATCGTGTTACCCAGTAACTGGGTTGTGGAGGTCAAATAGGCAGTCGCTCCATGTAAAATACTGGTATTCAGTTGCATCCGGTTAGACTGGAAGCCGACCCCAACATAGTCGGGAAAAAGCTGGGTAGATGATGAACTTTTTCAGTAGGAGTCATTAGGCTTTTTATAGAATTTGATCGGAGAACTAAGGACCGTTTTTTTTCATTTTTATAAAGAAAACAAAAAATAAATATAACTCACGGTACGACTCCGGGTCTTTCTGGTTCGGGGTCGGCGTCAAAGTGTTGTTGGCCTTCGGTCCGCCGTTTAGCGCGTTCGTCCTAAACGAGTACCATCGCTGTATGTTGTTTCTGAAAGTTAGGGGGTTGTGTTGTAAGTATTAATTAACATTAGTGTTCAAATATAGTAAGAAACTTGATGAGAGCGTGTCCTGGATCTAATATCAAGGTCAGGTAGACTTTTTTGAACTGATCTTTATTGCGATAAAGGAACACAAAATGTACGAGCTTGAAGGATATGGTTGCCGGTGCAATGAGAAGTATACTGGAATTTTCGTCTTTATCTCTAAGTTTGAGGCCACTTTGGTAAACCCATGTGTAACCCCGGGTCCACACTCTTCAGAAGGCAAGACGAGGTGAAGGGAGCGCGATAGTGTGGATGGCCCCCTCGCCTCCTCTCGTCATCTCTCGCCTCGCCTCGCGCGCGCTCCGTTCGGTGTCAGTTTTGACCGGAATCAAAGAATGCGAGGTGCGAGGCGTGGCGGGCAACTGAATAAAATGAGGTGTGGATGGGTAGCACTCCTGTAGCCTCCGCTTGCCGCGGCTCGTGCAAAGGCCTCCACGAGGCGCACTCGCGAGTGTGTGGACTCGGGGTTACAGATTTCTATAGGCACTTCACATTGAAAACCACTTTTCATCAGGCGGTGACCCTGTCTACCAGCCTTCAACATATAGGTACGAACAAAATAGAAATACCAAATCTTTGTCACTCACTTCTTGCTCTTCATGTCCACACTATCATCGTCATCATCCGGATATTCATCTTGAGTCCTGGACCCTGCAGAGTTGGGACTGCTGTCCAGTTCGGAACTCCTGGATGCCGACTTATCTCTCTTGAGACTTCTATCACGGAACCTGGAGACAAGAAAGAACTTTTAGTTTCTCTGATGGAAAACGATGATTAGCACAGACCTCAACATGGGTGTAGAAAATCTCTGATAATTTTAAACTTAAATAAAAATTATATCACCATTGATACTTGGTTCATACACGATAGTGATAATATTTTCAAACTGTATAATGTAAATAAATTGCGTAAAATCTTGCATAACAAAAACACGACCAGTACCAACAACCTATCATTAGTGACGTGACGGCAGACAGTCCTTGTGCTAAGGACGCTACTGCAACATGACGTCACTATAACACTTTCATTGCTGCCGTAATCAAAGGACCATAAGGATCTAAAAACTCTTCCATCCAATCAAAAACTGGTCCATATATCCAAAACTTCACAGCATTATCACAAAACGTATTTTCCACAACACCTCACTATTCACCAACAATATAACGAATACTGCTTATCCAACACTGCCATTAGTATGCCAATCACTTGTTTGAGCATTGCTCATTACGGCGACACTCATTTTAAACTAATGACAACCAGTTGGAGTAATTAGTCTTCACGCGGTAATGTCGCTTTCAAATATGGCGTCTATAGTAGTGTCTGGGCCTGCTTTTTATTTTTTGTAAACAATCTAGGTAAATCTTCTATATGACGTTATTTCGTCTTGGCAAAGAAAGAATAACCCTGTTCGATTCTGTACTTATTTAAAGATTGAAGACAGAGGTATTTGTTTTTCTCTTCCCTTCTTGCTTGCCATTATCATTTCCATCAGCGTCTATAATGGCGTAAGCACCAGTAAGTTTGTCAAGCGCTGCATGGATGTTATTACCTATCTGTTTATTGTAATGATCATTATCTCTCCTTGACTCTCCTATGGTACCAGCATAAGCTTTATGAGAATGAACTATTCCATGGTAAAAGTACTAGTCATCCAGAAGCCTGCTTAACGATCATTAGGCAGTGTTAGATGATTCCAGAGGGCCTAGATAAATGGCAATTGCTTTTGAAGCATGTCGTTTTTCCTCAACGATTGTCAACAGGACTTCTTTCTTTCGTGTGGTTAGTGACTAACCTGGTGTCAGAGTTTTTATGCCACCCATAGGCTTCTGAGTTGACTTCACATGCCGTCCAGAAATATCTCTCAGGCATGGTTTTCTCACGATGTGGACAGGACTGACATAAAGGTTTTTGTTAGCTTATGTCAATCTAATAGGTACATTTTTGACTTTTCCATCATCGTTATCACTGACAGAATGTCACTTTGTTTACATCCATTGTGATGATTCTTAGCGGACTTTCCTTAGTCTCTCATCTAAGGGCTGTTTTTGCTTACCTACCTCCAACCTTCCAAGTGATAATATGTTAAGTATCACTTACTCTTCCCTATAATATGATGGAAACCTTTGATTTATTGAAGAGCTGTTTGTTTAGGACGTAGGCAAAATACATTATCCTTTGTTTTGCAAGCGTCCTATTCAAACTAAGGATCAAAGAAAGTTGGAATAATGTATCCACAAGAATAATCTTGTGTATCTTTAAGATATTTTAAGTAGGGATTATCTAGGTCTTTGGGTCGGAATATTTCAGTTTTTTATGTAATTAGAACTTCATGCAATCTTTAGTGTTCAGATATCAATAGTGACTTCTTGAAAAAAAAACATATGAAAAGACAGTTTTCTTTTGTATATTTCGAGTTACATTTCGCTTTGCCGTGACCTTCGACGGCAAAGCGAAATGAAACTCGAAATAAACGTCTTAAATAAGTAACGAGTTCTGGAAATTTTGAGCAATCCTCGCGACTTGAAAATAATATTAATAATATGTCTTTGAGTTATAAAGTTCTTTATTAGATTTCGCTAGAAGTCCTACAGCCTTGACTAAAATATTACATGAACAAATATAATTCTCAAGGGGTAAGTACTTGTAAGATCTGACGACGAATTTGTTGAGTATTGTATCCTAAAAGATACTCGTATTTTGGTATATGAGCAGACTACTTGTGCCAGTTTTATTATGAAGGTATATTTGAAGGATTACTAAAGTAAGATTTGTTGTTGTCTGATGGATTAATGATAATGCCAGCATTTTTTTACAGCTCTAACCAAGTCGCCAGCCAGGTGTAACAACAAAAGTTAATAGAAGAACGGTTACTTACTTCTTCCCATCGTTCCCTAAATTGAGCGAGCTGGTCCTTATAGCCTGCCGTCGATGATGAGTGTGGCCTGGTGACTTCTGGACTTCACGGAGTATTTCAGGATCTGGCTTCAGATCCACTGGAGATGGGTGCTCTACGTAGACCTGGTGATAAAAATTTGATGATAAAGATTGATAATTCCTGAAGCAGTTTTGTTAGCAATGTTTATAAAACTGTTAATGTTTTGTAAGAACCCCAGGCGTTTGAATTAAAATAAACGCATGTATACAAAACATTGCTAAAAGATTTCCTAACAAAAACGTCCCATTCGAAACAAACAAGTGTTCAGTAATTCAATACCTACTTACCACTTTTCGTAAATCCCAAAAACTAGATTATAGACAAAAGAAGGTTCTTAATAAAATAATGTAGATCCTTTACGCAAATGGACCAAGAAGACGTATAAAAGAAGAAACGATTCGCTTGAAACTTGATAGGTAAGAAAACCTTCCAGCTATGACAGAAATGTTTTTTAGTGGCCTCGCGGAGTAGTTAAGATAACATCGCAGGAGATAAGCCAAACTTGTGTAATAGTTAAAGCTCTAGCGAGTTTCCGCAAACTATTCGCGGTAGTTAGGAAGCACTACAAGTTTTCTTGCTTAATAGAGACCGTTATATATCTCCAAGCCTTATATTTTCGAAAATGTCAGCCAATTATGTAATGGATCCTGGATACATCGGATCAGTAACATTAATAATATATTTCAACCCATCCATGGCTTGGTGATCGATACAAATTAATACCAATACTTATGATAACTTGAAGGTTCTACTAACACATGTAATCCTGCTTGTAGTTCAACTTAGAAATCCAACCCAAGACCATTAAGGGTTGTAGTCATTAAAAGTTCTACATAATGTTCTAAATAATTATCAAAATCATTAAAAAAAAACACTTACCTCAGCATTTTGATGAGTATTATGATCTTTATAATAATTATGTCTCCAGCTAGCAGGCTGGCACTCCGAATCGCTTAGAGCACTAGAATCTTCATTCTTGATCCCTCCTCTATGGAAAATCCTCTTAGCTCTTCCCAATTTTGATTTAGAACTTTTATTGCTGGAACCCATGCTTCCATCCGACGCATAACTTGAGTCATCTCCAAAGGGAGCGTTTAGGACATAGGATTGTTCTAAAGGAGCAATAGGAGATGGAGGCATGACAGTCATTGGTGACGGAGGCTGAGTTCTAATTGCTGGAGCATGTAAGGGAGAACTATGAAAATCTGGGAAAGGGAATGCCGTAGGCGTGGTAGGAGTCATGTCAATGTAACTAAGGTCTGCATATTTATCCTGCTGCACATCTAGGAAATGGGGGGAGGATACGATGACTTCCGTACGGTTTTGTCGTTTTCTTCTTCTTGTTTTGAGGGATTCTACTCTTCGGAGTAAGGCTTTTGCTCCATCTCGGAGTCTTTCGGAGCCTGTGCGTCGGAAACGTGTGCCTGTTTCTTCTTCATCTTCTTTGTCACTTGGTAACTGTATCATTGTTTGGCCTGGTACTGTTAATCTGTAACCAATTTTTTTTTCATTGCTTTTTGTATTTCAATTTTCACTTATCTACATGAATTCTAGAAACTGCTATTATAGTAGCAAATTGATGCCTGCAAAAGTAAAACGCAAATTTAAAACAACCCAAAGACACATAAGGATCTGCAAACACCATCTTAAAAGCACTAACTCATCTCCATAAACTTCAGAAGGCCTATTATGGTCCCAAAGTTATTCCAAACTTTGGAGGTTCAAGTACAAAGTTTTGCAGAAACTCGTCAAACTAATAGACAACAATTTATTTCCATTATAATACAAAATTTTGGGCGTGTATTAATTAAATCTAAGGTGGTGTCTGAATAATGGCGTTATCGAAGTTTGTTAGATGTTCCTCCAATGGAATCTTAATTGAGAACAAAATTTTGTGCTAACCAAAGATATTCATGCTCGTTCTTCTCTACAGGAATCTATGCTTTGGAATGGGCAAATGACTTTAACTTTCTGGTGAACTGACCGACAATTATTCAAAGATATGTGAATGGTTTAAGAGCGTTTATACAGAAAGTTGGCAACGTCGCAAATAGCTGCCAAATATTTTGCTGTTTTGATTAATTTGGCAATATTACTGTATGGAATTAAGAAATATGGCTAACTAGTAAATGTATTATAAAATTCAATAATTCATATCGTAACACCGAATATTTAGTTTTAGATATAAAACATCTAAAAAAGTATTTGGAAAATTTCCAAATGCCTTTTTACCCCTTAAACGGTTACCACATTAAATTCAGTGTTATAATTGCAATTCATTATTAATATTCTAATTCACTAGTTAGCCATATTTCTTTTTTCTTATAGTAATATTGCCAAATTAATTAAAATTGGTAAATATTTGACAGCTATTTGCGACGTTGCCAATTTTTTGGATGAACTGTATTAATAAAACCATGGTGAAGATTGAAGCGCCTGAAGCGACTTGAAGCGTATAAAGATGGTAAAGGTACAAATAAATAAATTATTGAAATAATTGGAGCAGCTGCGTTTAATGCAAGATGTTATCCGTCAGATGTTATTGACAATGAACTAGCCATCTGTCTCCCAAGTATGGGTTTCAATGGTGACCTTTAAGTACTTGAGAATTCATATTATTACGTTTTTAGGAATGATGCATAATGTACGCTAGGGGCATTTTTAGGGTTTTTACCGACATCGTAAAGAACTAAAATAGCGTTAAAATGTTTAAACAAGAGAGTATTTATGTACCTATGTAGAAGCAGAAATTGTAACGGCAATTCCAAATTAATTTAACAACGCCTTCTTGGATTCTCTGAAAATCGTAACTGAGAAGTATTTTGGACAATAATACATAAAGAACTAGCTTTTACGCATTACCAGCCCGAGTTACTCGTGTATATTTGATTATTTCGAATTATGTCATAAGGTCACTCCATTTCTATACGTATGTTTTTTCTTTTTTGTAAATTGGCATCTTGTTTTTATATATTCATGTAATTTGCCTTTTGTGTGCACTGAATAAATGTTTCATCTATCTATCTTATTTCTTCGTTTTTTTTTTGCTCGGTTCTTAGTATCTTAGCGTGATGTTAGCTTATATATAGCCATCCTCAAAAATTGGGTTATCAAATGCAAAAAGATTTCTTCAAATCCGACTGGCAGTTCCAGAGATTAGCGCGTTCAAACAAACAACCAAAAAACAAACTCTTCAGCTTTATTATTATTACAGATTACTTCAGAAATAAAAGCCCCATTATATTAAAATATTCAGTAAACAAAAAGTATTCAGAATAAACTCACTTACTTTCTGGTTGACGGATTAAGGGCCTCGTAACAAAAGGTCCTTTTATTATGTGAAAACTTGCGTATAAAGAAATAATTGGGTGAAATAATTCAGCTGGTTTGTTTGCGTATATCGATTTATTTGGGTTTGTATTTAGATTTCAGTTTGTTGTTATTATTTTAACAAAGGTCTTTTTTACCTTCTTGTTAGGAGGTTTATATATGATACTAGCTTCCACCAGCGGCTTTGACCGCGTGATATCTTTAAAGTTATAGCCTATGTTACTCAGTGATAATATAGCATTCTACTGGTGAACAAATTTTTTAAATCGGTCCCGTAGTTTTTGAGTTTATTCATTACAAACAAACATGCATACAAAAAATCAAATCTTTTTCTCTTAGTTTAGATAATTAATAAGTGAATATAGTGGCGTTTTCCTTTTGTTTTTGTGTCGATTTTTGATAATGATTCTGTCTTTCTAGAAAAATGTGAATGTCGTTGTACAGCGCATACAAGCGGAAGAGAGAATCAGCCTTGCACGAGATCTTTGGGATTTCCCTTAATGATTTATTTTTCGTTAGTTAATTGATCCAGGCGTGACCTTGCGGAAATCCATTATGAAATACAATATAGACGTAGATATGTTTAGTAACCAATTCCGCTTAACCCGATTGCCACGCCGTGTTCGGTTTCGCGACAAGTCAATCGTCATCCTGAGGATGCCTCGTTGAAAGGTCAAACACGTGTCGATTTCTTACAGGGTTTTTTTATGTACGTGTTTCTGTGATAAATAAACCTATTTTTCTTTATTTTTTAAATTAAATCCTATACCCATAAGCACAGAGATTTTGGACGAATTTCACTAATGAAACTGAACGCGATAGACAACTAAACCGCATTAAACTGCTGACAGTTTCAAATTTTCCAGAGTAATGATGACACTGACAGCTTTTGAACGCGGTTTAGATGTGCTGGCACAAGACAAAAGTTCGCACCCACTCTAAATCACATATATTACGAACGACTGCGCACGGACGTATATGTCATTGCGTCTCCTTCACAAATCAGTGTCATTTCACTATACACGTCCACATCCAACATTAGTTGGTTATACATAGCTCCAATAAATTTTCAATCATCATTACTACAAATTCTAAACTCCAATTAAAACTGACCCTCCAGTTAGAGCAATAATATTTTAATATGATTCCAAAATGTTATCAAAAGCTTGCCAACAGCATTTAACTTGAAACTGGGGGCGTCTAAAGTTTTGGTAAAATTTGTTTCAACGCCAAAATGAATATTACTTTTATTTTCATAATTACCTTTTGTTCGTTTGAACAAATTTATTTGGATTAGTATACTTTGTAAACCAATTATTTCTGTGTGAGTTGTTGTGTTCAAAGCCTTGGTTACATGAGGTAATTTATTTTTATTTGAGTTCTGTTTTCCTGTTATAGTTACTGTAATTAGCTTTATATGCTGGATATGATTGTCATTACTTAGGTAGTGTGTGACTGTTTGTTTCATTCACTTATCGATTTCGGATAAGGGTATTTTTTAGACTATTCAAGAACTTAATGGGATTAAATGACATATTTTTAAATGGCTCAGTTTTTATCCACGAAAGCAGTAATAGTGCCTCCAAAATTATATTTGAGTTTTTTTTAGCCTATGTTGTGTCCTCTGCTGGGCAAAGGCCTCCCCGTTTTTCCTTACAAATCTCTCTGTTTTGTGCGATTTCAGGCCATGTTGGCCCCCAAACATGATTAGATCGTCACACCACCTTCGCCGCGGTCTACCTCGACGGCAATGTCCTCCTTCTGGCGTCCAGTGAGTGACGATCTTTGCCCATCTCTCCTTATATATTAAAATTATATTAGAGATTATATTGCGCACTTATTAATAATGAGGCCGCAATATAATATCGCATTAATACAGGGTTGAAGTTATGTTATGAAATTGGCCTTTATTCTTACAAAGAAAGTCACAGTTTTCTTTGAGCCACGCATTAGTGACGACTTTATCTCACCATCCTTGAGGACGTAAAAAGTTTTTCATTCAAGACCTTCCAATTTATTTGGACAAAAGATTAGCTTTTTTTTTTACAAAAGATCCGACTGTTGCTTTCAGTTCATGAAAACATTAGTAACAGTATATTAAATGTATGTAGGTAAATATGGGAAAGAAAAAAGGGTAAATATCGTCACTGTTGACGATCTTAACCCTGTTAAGACGAAGTTAAGTAGAAAGAACATCCTACTACCAACCTACTTATCTAAGTTACTTTACGAATCATGAACTAGAGAGATCGCGTCGACAAAAAGACCAAAAATGCCAAAATAGACACAAAACTTCTTCTTCTTCTCTAAAAGCTTCTGTAAATAAACAAGCATCAACTTATCCGTCAACTTCAAAATCTTGATAATAGATTGAAAGATAAAAAGACTTTTTAATATCCGCCGAAAATATATAATTACTAAACATCGTAATCCCATTGCCGAAATAGACTAACAACGGAAATTTTCCAATACATTAAATTAACTTTATTGTTCTAAAGTAGAAAGTTTTGCATTCGTAGTAACAATATCATTAGAAAGTATAATTTTTGGAGTATCTTCTTATCTAAATTCTGTTAATGTAAGTGATTCAGATGCATATTTTAATCTGTTGGCAACGAATTAGAGTTCCTTATGATAAATAGGTTTAAGAGTGAAGACAAATTGTTAATCCTTATCTTTACATATTCTAAAACAAATCCTCCGCCGCGTCTATCTGTCTGTCTGAACGCGATAAACTCAAAAACTACCGAACGGATTTTCAAACGGTTTTCACCAATGGACGGAGTGATTCATGCGGAAGGTTTTGTGTAAATTAGCTGAAATATGACGATTATTGTTGAAGAAGTCGGAAAAAATCATGCCGACTGGGAGCTTTACTGGCGTGCGCTGCGTTAACCGGAAAAGATACATCAAATTTATGTTCTACGGTATTATTCATCTTAAAAAGTTCAACAAAAGTTCCGCGGTGGCATATGTCTATCTTTTAAGGATGACCACGATAGCCATTTTTATCTTTCAGAATTTGATAAAAATTTAAGCTTTTTTGATCGGTATAGTATTAATCCTTATCCAAAAAATATGTTATTTAAATTGGGCATATAAATCATATGATTTAAATGAATGGTTTAAAAGATATCTTAAAGGTTGACTGGTAGAAAATGCCTATGGCATTAAGTCCGCCTCTGTACATGTATGTGCTTAAAGTATTAAATAAATAAATAAATATCACAGTTTCAAAATTACGCGGAGCAACGCGGGGGCAGCGGTAGGAGTCAATGACGTTTTCCTCTGTTATTAGGTATATTTTCCGACATCCACACGGGCGAAGTCGCGGGCAAAAGCTAGTGTCTGAATATAAATTAGGTACAGATTAATAAGGATTTGTTGGCAGTAATTTACTGTGAATGGCTGGACTTAGAATATATGTTATTGGTAGACGTGGGACCGTGGGTGTTGTAAGAGGCGATTAGGGGAATTATGGAAGGTGGGTGATTACTGATTATGTTACAGTGCAGAACTAAGTTGTCGGCAGAATTGAATTAATAGGTCGTATGGATAACTTAATTTTAGTTGCTTTTCATATGATTGGGTTTATTAGAAAAGTAGTTCATTTAATGTTTACCTACTGCTGTTTATAGGTCTCTACGTAGTTTTACTTACAAAATATCAAAAATAGAAGGAAGGTATAGCCTAGCCTAGTGATAGCCTAGTGGTGTGACCATCGGACTACCAAGTCGTAGGTCTCGAGTTCGAAACCAAGGCAGGCACCTCTGACTTTTCGGATTCACGTGCGTATTGTATAATTATTACTTGCTTCAAAAATGGTGAAGGAAAACTTCGTGAGGAAACCGGCATGCCTGTGACATATTTCTCGACGGCATATGAAGCCAATTCTGAGGCCCGTGGGCGGCTTTATTAAAAAGACTCTGACACCAGGTTGGTCATACGAAAAAGAAAAATAAATCAATCTACCTAGCCTTTTCCCAACTATTTTGGGGTCGGCCTCCAGTCTAACCGGATGCAGCTGAATACCAGTACCAGTACACGGAGCGACTGCCTGTCTGACGTCCACAACCCAGTAACTGGGTAATACGATACCCCTTGGTAAGACTGGTTGTCAGACTTTCGGGCTTCTGATTCACGAATGACAGCCAGGACCAACGGCTTAACGTGCTTTCCGAGGCACGGAGGGGTCTCGGTATGTAAAGATGGTCACACATACACGGACTAACAATGGCAAGCGTAGCATAACCTGATGGATCGACCCGTGCGGCTGTTACAACTTAGCCACCAGCTCTTACTATCTCAATAGAAAGTATCAAAACCATAATAAAAACCAATCGAATTGGTATTGTAGCTTTAGAAATATTAGAAGAACAATCATCATTATCTTCTCATTCCTAAATAACCATTTGAGGTTACTGAACTTTCCGCAGGGATCATTTTTATTACAGAGTGAACTTAATACCTAGTCATATTAGGTTTCTACATAATCTGTAACACAATTTCAGATTATGTTATCGTTTTCAAAGCCTTTACTTAAATTAACCACTCAACTATTGACTTTTAACTGTACTTTAATTGCCAAGTTAATTCCATCTCCCTACGGATCGTTTTCCACCAAGTGTATTCGAACTTGGCCCTGTATTCATGTAGGTACTCACTTAATTTATCGCGTCAAATTCACACGCTAACAATTAATGTTACATTAAGAGCTTTCCGCTCTGAATACGGACGCCCTTTATGTAGGTTATTGGGGCCGACGCAATACATAAGGTGATGGTCTGATTGTTGGCGGTTTTCTATGATTTTCTTTGACTCCAGATTAATTTGCCAGAATAATACATGAACGTGCTACGCTTTCTGTTTTTTAAATTGGTCTGCTACACCTGTTTATTCTACAGCAGCTTTAGCAAACATTAATAAAAATAATCGTTGGTTTAAAAGCTGATCCAAACATGACAAGAAAATGCTATGAAATATGATAGAGATTCGGATTTATTTTTGAATCAAACACTCATATTATATGTACTGGACAAAGGAACAAAAAAAATAATTAAAAAACAGGCTTTCAATAGTCCTAGTATTTGTAGCCTGCATACTTAACAATAACTTTCTTTAAACATATTGCAGCTAAAAAAATTTAAAGGATTTTGAAATGAAATTGTTTACTCTGTAAATCGGAGTCACTTTTAGACGTTATTTATTATAAAAGAATTGAAATAAGCTAGATGTAGTTCACATTTTCTATTTGAAAAAAAAATGGCGAAACAAACTCAAGGGTCAGCCAAGTCAAGGGCCATTTTTCAATGCACCAATCAACCCATGAACTGTTAATTCGCTGTTTCTAATCCGTCTCGCTCTCCGCTACCAAACAAACCTAACCCCCCTAATAACCTATCATTACTGAAGGTTTAGCAACACAAAATAGAAACGTGATAGGTGAAGGGACCATACTATGTAGAACAAATGGACTGTGGGCTTAATTATAGTCATTGTACGATCCGGACCGTCACTTTGATGATATTTGCTAAGGGACCATTATGAGGCTCTTAGTCAATAGAGCTTCTATTAGTAAAAAGGGCGAGTGTTGTGATGACTACAGAAGGGTTAAGGATATACGTTTGTTCATTTGTTTTGTTGGTTTTGAGTGTCACTTGCAGGACAATCAGTATGAAATAACTACGAGGTTAAGCTGAACTTACAGCGGCCAGTCTGCGAATGGGTGATCATAATTGTATGTTTTTATATTTTGGTTTAGCAATACAAAATAGAAACGTAATAGCTGAAGGGACTATATTGCTAAGCCTTTTCCCAACTATATTGGGGTCGGATTCCAGTCTAACCGGATGCAGCTGAATACCAGTATTTTACATGGAGCGACTGCCTATCTGACCTCCACAACCCAGTAACTAGGTAATACGATACCCCTTGGTAAGACTGGTTGTCAGACTTTCGGGCGATCCGTAACGACTTTCAAAGTTCCATGAATGATAGTTGGGTTGGGATCAACGGCATACGTGCTTTCTGAGGCACGGAGGAGTCTCGGTATGTAGAAATGGTCACCCATCCACGGACCAACCCCAGCAAGCGTAGCTTAACCTGACGGATCGACCCGTGCGGCTGTTAGTAGTTAGCCATGAGCTCTTCACTTCTCGTCACTTTGATATTTTTGCTAAGGGACTTTGATGATCTAAGTCAATAGTGTTCATATTAGTAGAAAGGGCGAGTTATGTAATGACTAGGTACAGATAAAGGTTAAGGATATACGGTTGTTCATTTGTTTCGTTGGTTTTGAGTCCCACTTGTAGGACAATGAATATGACATAACTGTGAGGTTAAACTGAAGTTACAGCTACATAATTGAGTTTTTTCAGGTTACTAAAGTGGCGGTTCGGACCATCACTTTGATATGTTACCTAAGGGACTTTGATATTACTCTTTATTAATAGAGCTTCTATTAGTAGAAAGGGTAAATTATTTGATGACAACAGAAGGGTTAAGGATTGTTGTTGTGTTCCACGCGCGCCTCAAAGAGATGTCAGCAGAATTGACGGGGTCCGTTAGGGCCAATGCCTGCCGGGGGTTCGAAGAAAACCAATGGGGACATCGTGGCCCCCGGCAACAGGGCAAACGAAGGAACACGGGTGGGTTTTAGTCAGTAAGAGTCTGACACGCCCTCCCGCTCCGCCCAGAGCGGGAGAAGTTATTTGATAATTTCCCACCCAAAAAAAAAAAAAAAAAAAAAAAGGGTTAAGGATCTACGGGTAAGGAAAGGTTATTCATTTGTTTTGTTGAGTTTGCCACTTGAAAGGCAATTAATATTAATAAAAAAATTAAGCTGAGCTTAATGCGGCCATTCTGTAAATGGGAGAAAATAATTGTCTTTTTATTTAATAGTTTTCTTAGTTTACTAAAGTTGCGGTTCGGACCGTCACTTTGATGTGTTTGCTAAGGGACTTTGATGAGGCTCTTAATAGAGCTTCTATTGAGTAGAAAAGGCTAGTGATGACAGCCTACAAGGGTTACAGCTGACTACAGAAGTCAGAGTAAGATAAAGGCGTTTTGTTATACAGTCACAGTTTGCTAATAATAGTTTTGACGACACTTTGGAGACCCATCCAAAAGCCTATGGTAGCGAAATAACAGCAGTACGGTAAACTGCACTTGCTGCGGTCAATTTCATGATGGATAACCATTTCTGAACAAACTGGTGTCCATTTTTGTCATAAAAAAAAACTTCACGAATTTTTTTTTGAAGTTAAGCAGTGCATGCCTCGGTTAGTCTGAAGATGGGTAACCTATAAATATTTTTCAAGCACCGACACTTCACCCGATTCTGTGTTTCCCGCATCCAACGGATTCCTGAGGCCTTCACCAGGTCATCGGTCCATCTTGTGGGCCTTCCAACGCAACGTCTTCAATGATTAACTCCTAAAAAAAGTTAGTTTAACTATCTTCGCAAGCTACTAAAGTAGTAATAGGTTATTTCCGTAATTGTATGCGATAGACAGTTGCGACCTTTAACCTCCATTTAACTTACTGTTAAGTCTTTGACTGATGCCGATGCGATTAGTATTGATAGATTTTATTCCCGACATAGGGCTATGGAAGTGACACTTTCATGTTGCAAATGATTGAAGAATCGAATGTTATAGAAATTATTTCGATTAAGGGCTGATTTTTATGGCCAGTTATATGCGTTCAGGGTGCTGATGGGGCTGCGGCGATTCTGTAGTGCATCAGGGATGTTTGCTGAACGTCGCGTAGACTGCTTTTACGCTACGATGCGTAAAAGGTGCGCATCCCTGGTGCGTAGAGTACGTGGCAGCGCCAACAGCATCCTTAGCATGATCGCTAGTCGGTTGGACTGTGGTTACATCAATCATTTCTGCGCCATTTGTCATGGAATGGCGCAGTAGTGATTGAGTTAATTTTCTTTTATATGTTTTTGTTGTCGGTAGTTTTAAGTATTCCTAACACTAGTCCATAAGAACATTGTTACTAACAGAATGGACACATGGTCTGGAATAAAGTCTTTTATTTTATTTATTTATATGCCTGTTATATGCCGGTTTCCTCACGATGTTTTCCTTCACCGTTTACGAAGCAAGTGATAATATACAATAATAATAAAAAATAATAAGAATCTCGTGAAAGCTGAGAAAGATAAAAAAATCAAGTATCTTGACTTAGCACACGAGGTTGTCGACATGTGGGATGTGGACTCTGCAGTCATTGTACCGATAATCGTTACGGTTAATGGCCTAATAGCGAAAAACCTCGACCAACACATCAGGAGGCTCTCATTGCGCGGCTGGGTCAAGGGCTTGATTCAGAAAGCAGTACTCCTAGACACGGCACGCATAGTGAGGAGGTTCCTCTCTCTAGAGCCCTGACCACCGGCAGCTTGGACCCTGTTCCTGATGCCAATGGGCCACTATTTTTTATATTTTTAAATGTTTTTTTTAATGATTTTTATAAAAATATTTAAAAATGTATTTAATATGTAAAAAAAATTAATGACTTATAATAATGAAATTGTTTATTGATCAAGAAGGTACAGATGGTGAGAAAAACGAAACTTACACTAGTTACAAGCAAGTTGTGCAAAGTTATGTAACTACCTACATGTTATGGTAGAACATATGTTGATGTAAGTACATGGAACATCTGTTGACAATTTACGTTACCCTGTCTCTTAAACTAGGGTATACCTGTATCTTAAGAGACAATACGCACATGAATCCGAAAAGTCAGAGGTGCGTGCCTTGGGTTCGAACTCGAGACCTTGGCAGTCCGATGGTCACACCATTAGGCTATAACAAACTGACGTGTTTATTATTCAGATCGAAATTGAAAAATCAGCCCTTTATAGCTAAAACTCTGATTTGAATATGTATGACTAGGTAACCAAACTCACACTATATATTTTTAAGCTATTGTATAGCTTTTATCGCGGGCTTTGAGCGCGGCGACCGAATCAAGAAATTCCGTAACGTAACGAAAATAACGAAACGAAAATAAAACCTAACACCCTCCACTCCGCCTACCATGTAATGACGGTTCCCATGACAACGTGATGTTGTCATGGGAACGTAATTTTTGTTTTATGTCATCACGTCATCATCCCAAGTGTAGCGTTGACAAATAGGAAGTATGGAGGTTACAAATGCTATGCAATAGCTTTACCGCGGCAGTCCCCGAGTGCCACACGTTTTTTTTTAAAATTAGTAATGATTCTTTAATTTTCAAAGCTATGTTTTAAAGGACCATCACGTTTTGGTTTCTTCAAACATTCTGTACCTATTTTTGGAAAAACTAAAAAAAAATGGTATTGCATTATATTGTAAGTCCCTTTTCACATGCACATAAATCATCTAAGTACACAAACAAGACAACACATAACAAGCTAACCCATAAAAACAATACCCCCAGGCAAGAATCGAACCTTCAACCGTTCGCTACCATACCAAAAAATAATAAACAAAATTTCATAACACAAGTGTTACTTAACTTTACAAAGAAAACGTCTCATCATACGATCATAAAAGAAGTACCGGTCATCGACATTTTAACTGATTCAACAATACTGTCAGTCAAAACTGATACGAATCCGTTCCGTTACGCGTCAGTATCATTCCACTTAACATTCCAATCAATCAGTTGTAACAATCAAATTAATAAGCTCACCTACAATATCTATAATCATCGGTAAGTGTTAATGAGGATGTGCTTATGGGCTTTGAAAACAGCGGGGTTTGTATAGCGGTAGCGATTTTATAGCGAACCATGTTTTAAGGTTTGTATGCTTTAATTTTGCGGGAAGCATTGATCAACATATTGTAAAATTATGATTAAGGCAGCAACACCAGGCAGGCTGTTTTGATAACAGAAGCATAATAGTGGTAAGCGAGGACTACATCTAAAAGAGGGGAGAGAGCACACTTGCTCGTTCATGACAGTACCAAAAATATATGATGAAAAAAGTTTGCTGTTCCATACATTTTAACTAGGTATTGCACTTTTGTAGGAAACAGTTGATTGTTTTTAAATAACCGACGAATAATTTCAACGCAGGGGGTTCCAGAATTCCGAAATGGAGATCATAGTCCGAAAGGGAGATCGTGGCCTCCGGCAACATGGCAACTGAAGAAACACGGGTGGGTTTTAGTCAGTAAGAGTCTGACACGCCTTTCCGGTCCACCCAGAGCGGGAGAAATTATTTGATAATTTCCCACCAAAAAAAAAAAAGAACGGGTACCAGAATCATGTACAGAATTCATGGTAACAGGTTGTGCGTTTATATCTCCTGCCACCCTGTATGTGGTATTTGAAAAACTGTCCCAATTGTAATAAAAAGGTCGTCGAATCTCTCACTGCTGGGAATCGTGACTCCGTATTAAATTGTCAACGGTCTTTTTCCATTATGTTGCCAGTAGCTTGGTGGAGTGCGGCGCTGATAGGTATCGTCAAATGCTCGAATATTCGATCTGACCACCTTTTTGGGCTTCGGCCCTCTATTTTCCCAGTCACCATTAGACATTCCATGTTATTGGCACTTCTGCGAGCAATGTGGCCGAAGTATTCCACGACACGTTGCAGGCAGGTTGAAGACAGTTGTTGTACTTTCTCTAATTTTAGTTGATTCAGGATCGAGACATTACACAAGGATTAAGATATCTTTACATTAAAAACACTGCAGCAGGACACGTGTATCCATACTCCATAACTGACAACAATCGCTCCGTACCGTAGTCGTTTTAATGGCCCCTAACCTAACAGTACTTCTGAGTCTTCTCACTAAAATAATTGGCCCTTGATTGCGCAAACGATTGATATTTGAGATACAAAAGGCTTCCGCTTACTGTTCAATAATTAAATTGATATCCATAGCTGTATACGATATAATAATTATGGTAATATTCTTAAATTGTTTTGACGCCTGGTTTTATATTTTAGCAACGCATTTATATCTTAGGAAAAGTGCAGAAAGGGGTTTATAAATAAAACACTTAAATTTTTTATCATTTTTAGAGCGGTTTCACTAACATTACGCCTTTTGTTAATAGCTTTTCATTCTTTTTGACAATCATTATGACAAAATCATCCAAGTACCTACTTAATTTTTTGTTACTTCAGCTTCTTTTTTAGTTTTTGCTTGATCACGTCATTCTTCATAACAGACCGCTTTTAAAGATATTTTGTCACCCTAATAGTGTGGCAGGGACACCCCATGTAAAATTTCCCCCAATATAAAAGTAAAATTTTCCCCCCCTATGTAAAATTTTCAACATTTATATCTGTAATCCATACGATGTACCTTCATATAAAGAGTCTTTTCTAAACCTAAATACCAAAAAAGTACATAAATAAAATCTTCCTCTTTCGAGAAATTGATTGCCTTCAAACGCAAAAGTCAAATCGTTTATTTCTAATAAGCACATAAAAGGTACTTTTGAACGTCAAAAATTAAAAGAGAAAAATGGGCAAGAAACTCCACCGTTACTCTGAAAGCATAAGCTTTAGCAATGCGTCCTTTGAATCGTCAAAGACTACAGAATCGCAGTTCTTGAAAACTGTGTCGCATAGAATCCACACATTGGGAACGAAATTGAAATAGTATTGATCTACTTCCTCAGAAACCAGTAGCTTGAAATACCTTCCTACTCAGAGAACTGAGGTATCGACAAACTTTACCGAGGAATTTAAATCCATATCATATTCGTGGAAGACCCAGGCGTAGATGGCGGGACGAACTTGACGCTTATAGGAGAGATTGGTCCATATTGGCTCAGGATTGCGTTGAGTGGAAAAAGGAAAGAGGCCTTTGCCCTGCAGTGGGACAATACGGGCTAATTATTATCATATTCCTCTCCATATTCCTGGCAAAATTTGGGGGTACTATACACCGTGAAATTTGAATCACAGTTTTGCTAGAACAAACGTTGTTCAGACCATGGTCTACTACCATCCTACAGCATCCAATAAAAAAAAACATAATTGGTTTTTGAAAAAACACAAAAAAGACAAAGCATAAAATGTCAAGATTATCGTTACTCCCTACAACACAGACACTACGCACGGGACACAGCATTGTCTACAGGGAAATGTACCTCCATAAACGAAATTTAGTAAGCAATAGATAATCTTGACATTTTAAACTTTGTCTTTTTTGTGTTTTTTCAAAAACTAAGTATGTTTTTTTTTTATTGGATGCTGTAGAATGGTAGTAGACCATGGTCTGAACAATGTTTGTTCTAGCAAAACTGTAATTCAAATTTCACGGTGTATAGTATCCACACATTTTGACTGAGGTATATACCTCAGTCAATAGCCGTTCAGATAATACCGGCATGGTGTTATGCCAAGTCCAGATACAAAAAAAAACAAGTGAAAACGAAAGAAAACACTTATAAACACAAATAAATTAGGTTAGCTCCTTTGGCTTCAAAGAATTCCTTCAGCGTATAATTTATTTATTTATTTATTTATTAGGGACAAAAAAACAGTTACATGTTAAGGTTCAAATTATGAGTCGTAACACAAATAGGTAAACATATAACCCACACCATTGTCCACGAGTTAATAGATGAATAACTCAGGAAATGTATATACAATAGTATCTTATTATGTTTAACTGAATTTAAAAATTATTGATAGGTTAAGATTGTGGTGAAAGAGTATTTATAGCTAGTGTTTTAAATTTTTTACTTGACAGAGAGAAGACATCTATGTCCATGAAGTGCGTGTTATAGGTTTCAACAAGTTGACGAAGGGGCACTCGTGCCCCGGCGTTAGTCCTGCATGAATCTACGTGGAACAGCCGGGGCACGCGCGCTGCCCGTCTGATAACAGTTCTAGGCACTGTATAGCGCAACTTATTTGTGATTTCAATACAGTCAAATCTATTGTTACACAAACCATGTAGCATCATGGCCATCAAAAGTAATCGCCGAGATTCTAAACTTAAAATATTAAATTGCTGTAATAATTGTGTGTAAGGAATCCTTGAATGATAACATTTATAGTTTACAGTACGTAAAAACTTTTTCTGTACTAATTCCAATTTAATATTATATTTGAGGTAGAACGGATTCCAGATAGGAATCGCGTATTCTAATTGAGATCTTATCAACGCTTTATATAGTAGCAAAAAAGTAGAGGGTCGCACGAAGTCTTTCGAGGATCTCATGACGAAACCATACATCCGAAAGGCTTTATTTATTATGTTCTCCATATGCAAATCGAAGTGTAAACACGAATCAAAGGTCACACCAAGGTCGCGCACGGATTCTACCACATTTAAATGATGGCCATTCAGTATATACGAACACTTATGTTTGTTTTTGTTTTTAGTAATAGATATACTATGACATTTCGGAAGGCTAAGAAAGAGTTTGTTTTCTTTGCAGAAGTTATCAAGTCTGTGCAGGTCCTCTTGGAGCAGTAGGCAGTCATCGAATTTTTGGCAGGCTTTGTAAACTTTTACATCATCCGCATACAACAAAAAGTTGGAGTGAATAAAACACTGCTTTATATCGTTTATAAACAGGATAAAAAGCAAAGGACCCAGAATAGACCCTTGAGGAACGCCAGACTCGACAGTCACAATTTCAGATTCAAACCCATTAATAACGACCTTTTGTGTCCTGTTATAAATATATGATGCAAACCATCGAAGTAAATTGCCTCGAATACCGTTGTAGGCAAGCTTTTCCAAAAGGATTGAATGATCCACCTTGTCAAAAGCCTTCCGAAAGTCAGTATACACAGCGTCTACCTGGACTCTCCTATCCATATTTTCAAAGAGAAAGTTAGTGAAAATCATTAAATTGGTAGTTGTCGATCGCCGTTTAACAAATCCATGTTGTTCGGGTATAATAAGGCTATGTAATTGAGGGTAAAGAGCACTGTGCACAAGTCTCTCAAAAAGCTTCGACAAGGTGGAAATAATTGATATGGGACGATAATTCTCCACATTCTCCTTATCTCCACTTTTATACACTGGTGTAACAAATGCTCGCTTCCACACGGTGGGAAAGACACCCTTCTGTAGACATTTGTTGAAAATTGAGTACAACGCAGCATAGATATTATCGGCTGTTTTTATAAAAAAGACCGGTGGAATACCATCGGGGCCAGCTCCCTTAGAAGGATCCAGTGATTTGACTGCTCGGTGTATTTCCTCTTTTGCGAGGTAAATATCGGGTATGCAGACAGAGCTATCCTGGTATTTGTTCGATGGTTCCCAAGTGTCAGGATCAAATGTAGATGGTTCATAGACAGATGCAAAAAAAGTAGAAAATAAATTGCATATATCAGTAGGGCTATCAGACAAGGTATTTTTCAGATGCATACTGGCTGGGTAGTTATTCTTACCGTTTCTGCTGCCTAAATATGTCCAAAAATACTTAACGCTTTTAGGTATACTATCTTCGACTGAATTAATATAGTTTCTAAAACAAATACCAGATTCATCCTGGAATAATTTACGGTAACCTGAGAAGTGATTATAGTCACACAGGTTACGATAAACCTTCCACTTTATCCACGCACGTTCCTTACTTTTAAAGATACGGATCAAAGAGGGTGTAAACCAAACAGGAAAATGTGAATTTTTTACTAGAGTTAGTGGAACGTGTTGTCTAATTATCCCATACAAAGTATCATAGAACGTGTTGACAGCCGGTTCAGCAGCCAGATGAGCGAGTTTTGTATCCCAATCTATAGAAGCGAGTTCTGCATTAATTTCGGGATAATTAGCCTTATGATAGTTGAACCTAGGCACGGAACGGCATTTCATAGGAGCAAATTGCATGTTGAGATCGACAAACACAGAAAAAGGAGGATGGTGTGTGTCAGCCGGAAGAAATGACGTACAGGGTACAGTCTGACAGTCAGTGTTGGAGATAAACAAATCAAGTATTCGTCCGAGATCATTTCTAGTCTTATTGTATTGTGAACCGTTAATCAATGACATGAAGTTTGATATTAGCTGGCCGCTAGATGTTGTGGCATCTGCCACTGCAATATTACCCTGATCCAACCATTTTATATCGGGCAAGTTGAAATCTCCGACGACAAAAAATGACTCAGTAGTAGAATTATTAGCAATCAGATGTAACATGTCTAAATATTGCCTGTATATTGCATCAGTAGTTCGAGGTGGTAAGTACGCTACACTGATGACGTGGTATTTATTAGACTGGGATGCTGGTAACCGAACCACAAGCTGTTCGACGCAAGCATGGGTAAACTGTGTCACAATCGTAGTCGGACGCAGCCCACGAAGTGTGGCTATTAAGACACCCCCACCCTCACGTTTATTTGTCGCAGATCGGTCACGATCACATCTGAAGATTGTGTAGCGATCGTCAATAAACTCGCCATCGTGAATGCTAGGAATGAGCCAGGTTTCAGTAAGTATGATAACATCATAAGAACACGACAGGATGCTCATATAAAGAGTGTGCAACTTCGTACGAATACCTCTACAATTTTGGTAATATATCAGAAAATTGTTAGTAGCCATAGATAACAATTATTGTTATCGCATAAACCAATTAGTACAGCAACATGAAGCATTACGCTTAACAATTTGACATTCCAAATACAGTAGAACCAGAAATTATTACTGTTCGTTTTCATATTGGCCTTTAATGATGCTGTAATCAGCGTGAACATAAGATAAGATATTAGGCGCACCATAATACAAATAACAAAACATAATTGTAAGGGTAGATAACCGATAATATAAAAAACTAAGGGATATAAAACTAATAGCATAAAGACATGGATGAATGAAACAGTCACAAATAAACACAAAATGTATACATAGGTCGATGTAGATCGAAAAAATGAACACGTCATACATCTAAATTGCCTACTAGGCATAGTGTTAAGCACTAGCCTTCTCATTAGCAATAATCTTTTTGAGATCACTTTCGGAGCGCACAGCAAAGGCCGCCATCCCATCTCTTTCACGTACAAGGATCGTGGCATTCTTAATCCATACATATTTAAAACCACGTTTTCCAGCGACTTCCTTACACATACGAAATAAGGCCTTATTTTTTAAAGTCAGATGTTCGTTAATATAAACCTGTAATGTAGCGCCTGAAATCCCCAATTCGTCAGATTTGAGACTCTTCTTTTTACGGTAGGCGCTTAGTAAGTTGTCACGAAGAATCCGTGATTTCAATTTTACTATTACATTTTTAGGCTTGATATCTCCTTGCCGTGCGTGGGGCACCCTATTAATCGATATAATGTCATGCTGAGATACAGGAAAGCCTACAGCCGTTCCTATAGACTGGGCTATAGTAAGCAGATTTTCATTGCGCTTATTAGGCAAATTACATATTTCTATGTTACACTGGCGTGCTTGCTGCTCCATTGTGTCGATTTTCGTTTCCAACACTGCGACGGCGTGCTCACTACTACAGTTTTCCAGGTCACATATACGCCTTTCATAACCTTTACGCTCACGTTCCAGTTCCTCAAGTCGGGTTTTCATATCCTCATAATTCGCATTCATGAATGAAATCGATTTCTCAATCTCAAAGTTGGACTTCTGTATTGAAGTGTTCTGGTGTTTCAGTTCGGCCACCTCGGACACTAATTTATTGAGGATGATGTCTTGGTCGGTTTTCCAAGATAGTAGCATAGTTTTAAGTTCATCAAATTGATTTGGCTCAACATAATCCTCCTCCCCCCGAAAGCGTTTGCCGGCCCTTGTGGTGACGTTGGCCAAGTTATCATCGACGGTTGTTATGGCTGCCGCCATGCTCGCAGAAAGATCCGGTTCTGATTGCGTTTCATGTAAGGGCTGCGTTTTTGCCGACCCAGTAGGAGGCGTGCGCGCGGTCCGCGGCATAGCTGACGAACAATGCAGTATTCGAAGCTGAATAAAAAAGCTGGGCAAAGCGCTAAGGCGTTAAGGTAGGGCAGCTCGTTGATTGCGAGTCGTAATTTTGGTCCGTCGTACAATTGTCCGCTTGGCGCGGCGCGTAATCACTCCGCCTCGTCACCACACAACCGCACGGGCGCCGCCGGTTCGAATCCAGCAAAATGTAATTATTTTTGAGCGTTTTCAAAAGAGATTTTTAAAACACTATAATGGTCTATGAGCTGACAGAAATTCGATGTCCCGCTCTAGCTCCGCCCACTGGGCGTGAACACTCGATATAGTCACTGCAGGAGTAACAAGGAATCGAAAAAAACGACGTCCACCAATCACAACACAAGAATCCATAAACTTAACAAAATTCACTGCGCGATGCGTAACACGTCCGAGCGCGTACACGTACAAGAGCTAACTGTATAATAAAGACAGTCTCTAGAGCTCTTAACTAGAAGACCACCCTTACTGGTCATTGTTCTTCGTCTTTGTAACACCAATTTGTATAAGAGCTTAGGCTCTTTGCGCTTTCTGTGCTCCTAGTACTCTGAATATTTCACTTAGTATATTTTGTTAGAGAAACAAATTAATTGCAAAGGTTTTGGCTGTATAAGCAAAAGTAAAATTAGGTATGAGTTTTTTGAATTATTCATGAATACTTAATCCTATAATAATAAACGAGCAAATATTTGTATATATTTTTACTCATGTTTTCAAAATCGGCTCTAACGATTTCGATGAAAGTTGTGATAAAAGTAGGAATTTACGGGGGCGAAAAATCGATCTAGCTAGGTTTCGTATGTGAACAATTTGTTTTCTCCGAATTTTCACCCGAGCAGAGCTCGGTCGCCCAAAGTTTAGAACAAGATAATGAATAATGACATGACATTATTGACATTAGAATAATGATCATAGCAGCATGGAATAAGTAAATACCTACCTATCATGGCAGAATTAGTATGTCTATGTACTATCCTATATACTATTAAATAAGCATTCTCTATTTTCACCAGAGCAGAGCTCGATCGCCCAGGTACTATAATATAGTAAGTAATTCTTCGGAAGAAAGGAAGGTTTATACAAAAATAAAAGGTGACTGTATGCCTGTTATAATATTTATTAAAACTATACTTTATAGGGGTCCATTGGTCCCTTTATGGAGTAGGCACAAAACATTTTTGTGAAAGCTTGAAAAAGGTCACTGAAGGACAGCTTTTGATTTATCTCGGCTCCATGTTGTTATTGTAAATTATGATATATTTTGTAGAGTTTTACATACCTGGTACCTGCAAGGCATAATTATTTTAGGGGTGATGGAAATACCGAAAAGCTGGGCGTTATTGAAATGATTTTTTTTATAGATTAAAGACCTCCTTCTTTTTTGAAGTCGGTCAAAAACATTCATTTTCAACGCAAAAATTTAAAGTGAAAGATGTATCTTTTGAAATAACGTCTCAAAGCTTAAACAATACAGTTTCCGTCGTTATTACTTTAATTACTATAAAACTACATGAAACTGTAACACGGGCTTGCAGCACTAGCATAATAGCTCAAACTCTAGTTAGTTCGTAACTAGCTATGACACGTTCAAAGTTAAATTTCAAATTCCAAGCTGCTAGCATGCGCATTAGTGCTTCAGCACGTATTTCTTGGAAATCAGGATTTAGGAGGTAAATAGAATTACCTTGCACCGTGTTCATATTACTTTGAATTTCATGAATTTTGATGCCACTTCAAAGAGTAAATTTTATTTAAGAACCGTGCATGTTTCTGGCAACGATATTACTCTAGAGAGATGGCTGAGGTTTCTTTCGACTATCTACCTACTTAGCTAGATTGTTGAACTGAAACTCATTTGATAATTTACTTATCTTATACTATTAAATGAGCAATATTTGTTTATATATATTTGTATTTGTAATCACGTTCTCGAAAACGGCTCTAACTTTTCCGGGGGCGAAAAATCGATCTAGCTAGGTCTCATACCTGGGAAAATTCGTTTTCTCTATTTTCACAGCCTCGGGAATATGATTCAACGTTGGTATACCTGGACGATAAATTTATTTATTTTGACCCGAGCAGAACTCGGTCAACCAGGTACTACATATTTAAACGGTATAATATGGAAACCGCTTGTGTTTATATTTCTCAATGTGAAATTCAGGAGGACCTCCTTCATGCCATTAATAATGTCATAATAGGTGTGCACCTAAATACCGACATTAAAATTATAAGCATCCTTATATGCTCGGAGTTTCTTTGAAGGATAAAATCTGAAATGAAATTATCCGGAAAAGAAACGGTGTTACCGATATAGCTTGCAGAGTAAGCAAACTGAAAGTGGCAGTGGGCTGGCTATATTTGTCGAAGGATCGATGGCCGGTGGAGCAGACGAATCCTAGAGTAGAGATCGCGTATAGGCAAGCGTAACGTGGGACGCCCCCCAGCTAGATCGACCTTAAGAAAGTGGCTGGGACAGATTGGATGCGGAAGACGGAGGACAGAGTGTTGTGGCGCAGCCTGGGAGAGGCCTATGTCCAGCAGTGGACGGTGATAGGCTGAGTTGATTGATTGATCCTTATATGTAACATGAAAATGTTGAACGAGAAGAAGTGAGGAATCGCAACAACGGTATTAGTATTACCTACAAGGTTATTACTTCTCTAGTACTTTTTCTAAAATAAAACCATCAGCTATCTTCCAGTGAAAGTCCCGTCAAAATCAGTCCAGCCGTTTCGGAGATCAGCCGGAACAAACAGACAAAAATTTGTTATTTTGTTATAAGCTACCATATACATTTTCATAATATGCATTTTGTAAAAAGCTGTTATTTTGACATTACAAATAGATACTTTAATCGGGAATGACTTGGCAATCGCACACGGCAATAGAATCTATTCTAATATAACAAAATCTACCTAATATTAGCGCTGTGCTTTATTTAATTAGGACTATTTAAAATAGGAGATTATTCTTATGTGATTATGTTGCCGTGCGATGGCCAAGTCATTCTATTTATTATATAAATAAAGATGACAAATAAATAAGTAATCATCTGCCTAGCCTTTTCCCAACTATGTTGGAGTCGGATTCCAGTCTAACCAGATGCAGCTGAATACCAGTGTTTTACATGGAGCGACTGCCTATCGGACCTCCACAATCCAGTTACTGGGTAATACGATACCCCTTGGTAAGACTGGTTGTCAGACTTTCGGGCTTCTGACGACCCGTAACAATTGTCAAAGATCTACAAATGACAGTCGGGACCAACGGCTTAACGTGCTTTCCGAGGCACGGATGGGTCTTGGCATGTAAAGATAGTCACCCATCCACGGACCAACCGCGGCAAACGTAGCTTAACTTGATGGATCGATCCGTGCGGCTGTTATTACTTAGCCACAAGCCCCAAACAAATAAGCAAACAAATAAAAACCACAAAACAACAAATAAACCACAAATAAATAAGTACTAAATAAATTTATACACTTGATTTTACATTAGATCTCACATCTTTTTACGGTAGAAGAACTGCGTTGCGAGACTTGCAATTTTTTATATGTTATGTTTTTGATGGGATTCTATTTATTTGTATAGATGTGCTGCGAAATATCCGAAAAAATCACAAATATAATTATTATGTACTCACAGGTCAGGTTCAACATCAGTATAATTCCCTTCTGGGTCGACGAGTCCCACTCTTATCGTGGGCAGAGTCTCATCTTCATCATCTTCTACTTCTCCTCTCGCCTCCCTAGCTTCTCTTTCTGCTAATGCTCTAGCTGCTATGACCTGTAAACAAAATAAATATTAGAAAAATTTGGTGTAACAGAAAAAATATGAATATTTTTTTATTTTTGTGTATTATTTATTTATTTAACATACACATATAAACAGACAAGAAGAAAGGAACAGAAAAATACGTCCAAAGGTGATGCTTATTTCTAAAGAAACCACTACCAGCATACCTGAGATAGGAAAGTAGATAAAGAGATTGTAGATAACGTGTGTAAGAGTAGAAGAGAAAACAGAATACTTAAAATAAAAAACTTAACTATTCACTAATTTAAATATAAACGTACAATATGAGAATATGATTAAATACATACTTCTGAAATACATATCACTAAAATAGACATACATATTTAACTACGTACGTTTTACTATGTAGGTAAACATTTCTCAAATCAGTGCCATTTGCATTATATCTAATTATTAGCTGACCCAGCAAACGTTTAGCTATATAAATGTTTGAGGTGGATCACCTTTATCTCTTAGAGGTATGAAAAATAAATTACGACCGATTCTCAGACCTATCAAATATACATACAAAATTTTATAAAAATCGATCAAGTCGTTTCGGAGGAGTATGGCAACTAACACTGTGACACGAGAATTTTATGTATATAGATAGATGAAATTCAGAACACACGAACACAGTACATTATATAACGCCTGTAAACCTTGAAGGGTGAGGCAGAGGCGTACCTATAATACACCCACATTTCGCCAGTAGTGTTTAAGTCATAAAAAACAAATTCATAACAAAGGTAACTTAAATAAACAAATGAAGCTATATTCCTAGTATCCGCGAACAAACAACATGCACCCTAATTGCGTAACATACTTTTAATCACAATCTGAACCATTTTGAAGGCTATTGCTAATCCATTACATCATATGTTCGAAAAATTTGTCAGCTCAACACCGTAAATAACGCAATGGATGTTGTTGAACTATCAAAATGAAAGCCATTGTTACTGTTAGTGTGCTACACAATTACCTCGCAGGTTAATACAGACCAACAAAAAATGATTCTAGAAGACAATAAACAATTTTCAAAATAATGCTCCAATATTTCAGTTCTGACAATCGATGTGTTATTGCTGTATGTGTGTGGGGGGGTGTGTGTGTGGGTGTAAAAACCTATACAACGTTCCAATTCATATACCCGATATCCACCTAATCCAATTGTTCCTACATTTCAATATGCCAACCCCATTTTTCGACGTATTTCTAAATCCCTCGAAATAAATGTTGTGCGATCAACCATTTTTCACAAAACGTTGTAAGCGTGAATGTACGGATGAAAAACTCTTCAGTTTCAGCGTTCAAAGAATTCATATGTATCGTATATTTAACTGTGTGTTTGAATATGTATCTTTTATGTACATATGTGAATGAAACGACAGCAGTGATAGCCTAGTGGTGTGACCGTCGCGAAGGCTGACTGCCAAATCATAGGTTTCGAATTCGAACCCAAGGCACGCACCTCTGACTTTTCGGAATCATGTGCAATTATCACTTGCTTTAAAAACGGTGAAGGAAAGCATCGTGAGGAAACCGGTATGCCTGAGAGATATTTCTCGACGGCAAGTGAAGTCAAGTCAGAGGCCCATGGACGGCATAAAAACTCTGATACCAGGTTGGTCACTAACCATACGAAAAAGAAAGAAGAATGAAACGACAGAGTAATACTGAACATGTTCATTAGATTTAAAAAATTGTATTAAAAAAAAACAATGGCACTCCGGGAGTGTCGACAGAAGTGAATACTTGAACAAGGTCGCCTTGGCGGAAGAAAAATAGTTGTATAGAACATTGGTCCGTTACCTTATCTAAATAAAGAGCACAATTGCGTTTACAAAAATGTGGTGTCGGTAACGGTGTCGCGAGTTCAATTGTCTTTGTCTATCTTAAAAATGCCCAAGATGTTTTCACTTCAAAAATGTGATCATTGCCATTTTCGACATAACACAGAACCTCAAAGATCAGCTCTCAGGAGCATAAAAGCATCAAGAAAATATCAATACTAATAGGTACTCTCAGTACATACATAATTTAAACCAGACACTAATAATTCCACTTGAGTTACCGAGAGAAAAGGGTGTTTTAAGCGTCCTTATTAAGTATGCACTAACTCCGACTTCCAACCCCCCTTTATACTCTAACACAATTTATGCACTGTCACCGCATGCATTTAGCAACTAATGCCTTTAAGCATACGTAATGTAAGACAAACGTTTCAGATCTTAAACTCTCACGTCTGTGGACTGGAAGGTATGTGTTTCGTATGTAAGGATCAGTCATCTAGGATCATTTGGATACATGTGTCGGAGTCGGAGGTGTAAGATGAAGGATATATTGTGACAGGTGATGTATTATGTGCGATGTAGATGAATGTTCGAAGACTGAAAGGTATGTATTTCGTATGTAAGGATCAGTTATCTAGCATCATTTGGATATTTGACATGGGTCGGAGTCGGAGGTGTAGTAAGATGAAGGATATACTGTGACAGCTGATATAGTATGTGCGATGTAGATAAATGTTCGTAAACTGAAAGGTATGTATTTCGTATGTAAGGATCAGTCATCTAGCATCATTTGGATCTTCGACATGCATCGGAGTCGGAGGTGTAAGATGAAGGATATTGTGACAGGTGATGTATTATGTGCGATGTTGATGAATGTTCGAAGCGTGTCTGATGCTGCGTAGGTACTGCCTGATGAAAGATAACATGCCCCATTCACTTTTTCTTGGCCCTCTAGTGGAACTTATATCGCCAGTAAGGCCAGGGTAGTAACGAGTGAGTTCTTTACCATAAACCGGATACAAATCAAGACTGCAGGCTGCTACGAAGAACTTTGCAGCAGCCTGCAGTCTAAGAGCCAAGAAAAAGTGACATTCCATCAGCGATAAGGATGATGGAAAAGTCAAAAATGTATGGGACAGACATCATCATCATTGCCTAGATTTTACCCAACTACGTTGGGGTCAACTTCCAGTCTGACCAAATGCAGCTGAATACCAGTATTTTACATGGAGCGACTGCCTATCTAACCTCCACAATCCAGTTACTGGGTAATACGATACTCCTTGGTAAGACTGGTTGTCAGACTTTCCGGACTGTCAAAATCCACGAATGACAGCTCCCGGCTTTCATCAGCCAACGGCTTAACGTGTTTTCCGAGGCACGGAGGGGTCTTGGTATGTAAAGATGGTCACCTATCCACGGACCAACCGCGGCAAGCGTAGCTTAAACTGATCGATCGACCCGTGCGGCAGTTATTACTTGGCCACAAGTCCCTCCTATGTATATGATTGACATATGCTACCGAAAACCTTATGTCAATCCTGTCGAAAGTCGTTGTAGAAAGAAATATGAAACGATTTGAAAGCAATTGCTACTTTTCTAGGCCCAAAAGATAGGTACAGCTCTGTCTACCACATCGGGGGATATAAGGTCGATGTTATGTCTGTCATCTTACCTGTAACCTCCTCTGTGCCTGAGGCGTGATCTCCACAACTCTGGACCATCGCCGAGACTTCCTTTCGTATTGCCATTTGTCGCTCAGCGCGCACTGCTCATCGTCAGAGTCGTTCTGTTAACAAAAGATAATAGGTATTGTTATTATTTTTTGGGATATTATAAATTGCATATCAAATAAATAATCGCCTATCAATTATCATTCATATCATTTATATTCTTTTTTACATCAAATAACTTACTTCACTACAAATAAACTAAATGTTTAACAAAACTCAAACTGCAGATAATTCGAAATTATACATCAATATAACATTACTTTTTCCTCATAATGCAATACAGTTAAATTTATTTTTGTACAAAAATACTACATACATAGCATAAATACTGACTGCACAGCAAATTAATAATATAAAATATAAAAAAAACAAAACTGGTTGTTCTATGGCTGAATGGTAGGTTAGGTTAGGTTAGAACTGTGACCACATAATATACCGCACGAACCGAGCGAGCGAAGCGAGCGGTGCCGCGGCAGCGGCCGGCGAGTGCCAGTGCGAACACCGTGTTTTCGAGTGCAGTTTACCAAGATATTTCCCCATAGAACAACCAGTTGAACCATGGGTAAATTTACTTCTCCGTAGTACAACCAGTTGGACATCGCAGTTACTATCGCTAGTATCACCGGTGGTTCAGCTCGGTAGTACTAGTGGGAACAAAGGTTGGGAACAAACAGTCTCACTAGAAAACTGCTGTACATAATATAAAAATAGACGCTATATTTAAAAGAAAAACAGTTAACATGTATAATGTGCATTAAGATTATTAGCTGTGCATTGATGAAAAAGCTTTTGCTTTAGGAAAAATCGCTGTACGCTGCGAAAATAAATTGTAGTGTGTTTAGTGATATTTTGAGTTGAATATTTTGCTGTGCAATCTGTAATTTTGATGGGAATTCGGAATCTTATTGCATAGAAAAAGCATATTTTTTTATTTGCGTTTAAATACTACCCTTATTTTTTAAGCAGGAATCTATACAAAATAATTACATTGTCCATAGCCAGCAGTAAATATCTTAGGATTGATTAAAAAAATCAAACTCTTCAGCTTTATTTTTTTTTGCTTTATATTAGTACTAGCTGTGCTCCGCGGTTTCACCCGCATAAGTCTCGATCCCGTGGGAATATCGGGATGAAAAGTATTCTATGTCCTAATCCAGGTCATGGTCTACCCAAGTGCCAAATTTCATTCAAATCCGTTTAGCCGTTTTAGTGTGAAAGTATAACAAACAAACACTACTTTCGCATTTATAATATTAGTTAGGAAGTTAGGATTAGTATGGATTAATTTCTACGACTTGTCTGGTAGGTCCTTCCCAGTTTTTTTATCGGCTATCTCACAAAACAACCTTTCTGTTTTTAAAATAACCTTTACAAAACCTCTATAAAAATTAAGACCAAACTTAACAAGCTTAATCCAATCGCGATTGAAGTCAAGCAACTGGATTAACACAAATTATTTTACACGCCCGTGCCCGTAAACCGAGTGAATGTAATCCAATTTAATTGAATTAATCAGTTTTGAGTCGAGCGATCTAAAGAGCGTTGATTGCTTTCAATGAAGTTGTTGCTTCGTGAATATAGCTAAAGTGCAGGTGAATTGATTTTGTTGGGGATTTTGAAGTGAAATGTTCCGACTGGTTTCTAAGGTGCTCTAATAAACTCTGGGCGACCGAGCTCTGCTCTGATGAAAATAGAGAATGCTCATTTAATATTAGAGGAAAGTACATACTAATTCCATGTAAGAAAATTTTAATTTTAATTGCGTATCCACCTTAATGTGTCTGTAATGAACACATGGTCTGCTAACACTGAATGAAAGGCGCAAAGTTATGGATATGTGTTTGCTTTATGATATACTTAATGGACGCCTCGATTGCCCAGAGCTGGTCGCTCAGGTAACTTTTAACACTCCCCTACGGCGCACTCATCACACTACGATGCTACACGTGCCCCGGCACTCGACTAATTACGCCAAAAATTGTGTATTGACCCGTATTGCTCGAATTTATAACACAGATTTCTCTCAAGTCGATATATTTAACTGTTATAAACCTACATTCAAAAAACAAATAATAAAAACCATAGACGAAGGCAAATGACAAACTGTTAATAACTATATTTTTCACTGTTTTTTCTCTTTAAAATTTAAACTTAACTATAAGTAATACCTAAAATTGCACTTTTTGAATTTAAATATTTCTAAGTAGTCCGTTTGCATGTTTTATACTTATCCTAGTTATACAGGGAAACCTATTATTAGCCATACAATACTGTAACATATACATATGTACTCTGTAACATATTATTATGTATCGCTGTTGGTTGCCTAAATAAAGAAAATAAAAATAAATAAAGTAATTCTTTTTTACAAAGACAATTTTTTTTTTTTTTTGGGTGGGAAATTATTAAATAACTTCTCCCGCTCTGGGTGGAGCGGGAGGGCGTGTTAGACTCTTACTGACTAAAACCCACCCGTGTTCCTTCGGTTGCCCTGTTGCCGGGGGCCACGATTTCCCTATCGGTTTTCTTCGAACCCCGCAGGCCCCCCGGCAGGCATTGGCCCTAACGGACCCCGTCAATTCTGCTGACATCTCTTTGAGGCGCGCGTGGAACAGAACGCGCCGTCGACCTGGGCTTGGTCCTTATCGGACGGCGAGCTACCCATTGCTCACCGTCCGCAAGCCCGCGCCTACGGTGGCCAGAAATCGGCTCGCGATTCCCGCCCCGGGCGTCTCCTCCTGCGGCGGTTAGGGGCGTGAGGGCGCGAAATTTGCCTCTCCCTCACGCGTTCCGCCTCCTCCTTCGCGAGCATTACCGCTTCGCAAAAGGTGGTGACGGCCTGCCATTTCCTCTCGCTCCGTACCATGGCCTGAACCAGGGCCGGACGCGAGAGATCACCGCCGCCGATCGCCTCTACGAGGACACGGCGTTGCTCCGCCCAAGCCGGGCAGACCTCCACCGTATGCTCCACCGTGTCCTCAGGCCGATCCACACAATGGTGACACCCGGGTGTTTCCTCCCGCCTTATCCTGAACAGGAACCTCCCGAAGCAGCCGTGTCCGGTGAGGACCTGCGTCAGGCGGAAGGTGAGGACGTCGTGGCGCCTCTCAAGCCACTCCTCAAAGAGGGGTCTTATCGCCGCAATTGTGGCGTGCCCAAAATTGATGCCCCTTTACTAGTTATTATATTTATTTTAAATCCTATAATTTATCGCTTCGTTTTAATCCTTTAAACCTGTCAGAACGTGGCTAACAAGCTTAATAAATAGTGTGAAGGTGGCTAAATGGCTGAACTGGCCATTTAATAACAGTTCAGATCAATTTGTAAGCATGACGAGCGAACTGAGATGTTATCGGAAAGCTAAAGAGTACAGTCATTCACGTAAATGGTTGACGATTAAAAATAAATAAAATTCCATTGAAATGTTTTTGTTTTGTTTTGCGTGGTTGGTGAAGATCATTTTTAATTGACTTCAAAAAGAAGGAGGTTATAAATTCGACTGAATGTTTTTGAATGTATGTTCAGCGATATCTTCGCCAATTGTTAACAGATTTTTTTATTTAAGTAGGTTGTTTTATTTGATGTGATGACAGTTTTAAAAATAAATACTTACTTGCGTGTAAATTTTTGGTAACTTTTTAAGTCTTTCCAACTTAGTTTTCTAAATAAATAATTTTCGTTTTATAATTTTGTATCCATTTTAGGGAAATACAAAATCAATTTCAGCAATATAATAATTGTCTTTACGATTGTACACATACAGATTAAATGACTCGACAGAATATTAAAATAATTTAAAGATTGAGTGTTATCGCAAAATTAGTATTTTACTTTTTTTTCGCTACCGCGGTCGACGCCTATTGGTCTACGCGCAGAGAATTGATTGATTAAAGATTATCGGTTTGTTACAAATTGATTTTAGTATTCCAAGAAGATAGGAGATCAGAATTTCCGTGTTTAATTTGGCAAGGAATATAATAACTGGCTAGCTGCAAAGCTCGGTTATAATTTGGCTGTTTGTTACAAGTCTTTACACATCTTCTGACTAATCGCAAATTCATTCCATGGCGGAATGAATTTGCGATTACTATTGATTTCGTAGATTGTACCTTTGTATCGAACACCTACCTCACAGTCACGAGCAAAAATATTCATACACTTAACAAAATTCAAAATGGTTTTCTCGTGGAATAAATATTGCAACTTGACATAATTATAAGCTATATAATAGTGTGGGACTTCGCGGCCGATCACCTAACCGCTGGTCAGACCAAGTAACAGCCCTCACTGAACTCTCTTTTGTGACTGCCCTGAGGGAAGCGAAGAACCGAACGAAGTGGAAAACCATCATACACAAAGCCTCGAAATTAAATGAAATTTTATTTGCAAGAATTGTAGTACATTACAGTTGGTCGGGTTTTTTAAACAAATTCTAAAACAATTCGCTAAAACTAGCATGCAAAATTACATAAATAAAATAAGAAGCTAATAAAATTGGAACGTACATCATAATATAGTTATAAAATTAAAAATAAAAATGTCAATAATTTGTCAAATTATAATAGTAAAATGTCAGTGTAAATCTTTAAAATTTAGGTACTCTTTCACAGAATAGAAAGATTTTTCTATGAGCCATTTGAATAACGCTGTTTTAAAACGTTTGATTGGCAGTTCCCTATATGATTTATGAAGGCCTTTCAGGGACACGACCTTCAGTAATGAAGTAAGCGACCAAGAAAAAGTGTGGGACTGTGGGTTCCAAAATACTTTATTCGTAACAACAATTACAATCAATACAATAGGAGAAAATAACTCTAAAAAGTTGATAATTGTATACATATTAGTGCTCGTAACTGTACTTAGGTGTCGTTGTTGTTTGTATTTTGTGTTTCACGAATTGTGTTCAAATTAATGTTTTTCTTTCTTTTTTTATTTCTTTCTTTCTTTTCTTTATTTCTTTTCTTTTTTTCTTTCTTTATTTTCTTTCTTTTATCGTCTGTTTTTTTCTATTACTCTCATGTCAGTAAACGCTATACGAGAACGGCTCATGTGCCGTGGTAAATAGATTAGTCAGTCAGCAAGAGGCTGACTGCCGCTTACACTTAATATCATCTTTCGTGGTCTCTTTTCCTTATGACCTTGCCACTCTAAATATAGAGAGAGAGCAGTGGTAGTCCAATAGTAACGGCCGGGGCCGTGACTTAAGATTTGTAGGTCGTAGGTTCGAACCCTGACAGGCGCTTTACTTTGTGTAAATAATTTCATCACCACTGCTTTCAAAACGGTGAAGGAAAACATCGTGAGGAAACCGGCAAGTCCTAGAACCAAAAATTCGAAGATAAGTGACATGCACAGGGCCCGCGGGCCCCTCTCACCGAGAGGAGGCCCCTGTCCCAGCAGTGGGAACATTATAGGCTGATTATCCTGTACTATTAAAGGAGCAATATTTGTATATATATTTATTTGTTTGTATATAGATTTCTACTCACGTTCTCGAAATCGGCTCCAACGATTTCGATGAAAGTTGCAATATACGGGTTTACGGGGGCGAAAAATCGGTCTAGCTAGGTCTCATATCTGGGCAAATTAGTTTTCTCCGTATTTCCGCTCAAAGTTTAGAACAAGATAATAAATAATATCATGACATTATTGACATTAGAATAATGATCATGGCAGCATGGAATTAGTAAGTACCTACTATCATGGCAGTATGGAATTAGTAGGTACTATCCTATACTATTAAATGAGAATTCTATATTTTCCCTAGAGCAGAGCTCGGTCGCCCAGGTACTGTTCTCTACATATAGATAGGAAGAGAGAAAATACATTTATTTAGTACAGACAGATTATAGTATTAACCGAATTCAAATCTCAACTCATTCACAAACAAACCAGGCTCGTGCGTAATATACCTCTCTGCTCGACAATATTTTGACATGTGACACATCAGTTGACTCGACGGGGTGTTGCGAATTCAGTCATGAAATTCAGGAATTTACATCAACTTTCAGCATTCGAATTTATTAAGAAAAATATGTTACCGCGCCTATTTTATACAATAAGTTTATGGAAAATATCTTTAATTATATGTTGAAATCAGTCAAACCGCGTTAGTACACTGCGAAAGTTGTATAGAATTGGTATTACTACACCTATCCAAAATATAGGTAATTTAAATTTGCTGAAAATATGTACATAAACAACCCACTCTCTTGCTGAAAATATGCAAAAAGGAAAAATAAAGTTATTATCATTTTCTCTGCATTCTTCCTTTGACCATGACCATACATAAACTACATAAAAAACACGATCAAATCTTGATAAAAATTACTAAAAATTGTGTTGCGACGTGACACTTCTTAGTGCTGACCGTCTACCTAATTTTCTCATATCGATTCAAAAGTAGCATTCAGCCTAATCGATACTCGCAATAAAACCAGTGTGAAAAAAGTATTAGAAACTGAATAAAAACTCTTTGGTATATTTTCCATGAATTATTTTATTTTTGATCCTAATAATTTTATTAGTAAGTATACACATACAGTGTGGATAGGGCAGTAACTTTTGAGGGTTCCGTACGTACCTACGAATGAAAAAACGGAACCCATAAAGGATTACTCGTGTGTCGGTCTGTCACAGCCAATTTGCTCCGAATCTACTGGATCGATTTAGTTGAAATTTGGTACACATATGAATTTCTGTGACCCAAATACAGAAGTGTAATGTAAATAAATGAATTTTGAATATGGGGTCACTTTTGGGGGCCAAACTAGACAATTAATAAAAAGTTTTGCAAACTATACCGTGTGACATATCAAATGAAAGGGCTTGTTGTGAGGGTCCCAAAAATATTTATGTTAATTATTCTATAGTGTTTTTGGAACTAAGTTTTTTAACGCGACTTGCAGTAGGAGTAAACTGGCATAAATCGTCACGCGAAAAAGTGTTCATACTTGTGACTGTCTTCTTCTAATTTGATAGAGAGAGAGAGAGAGAGAGAGTGTGAATTTGGTCAAAATGTAAATCAAAGATGGCGGCTGCAAAAATTTTCAAATTTTTCGTCGTGTGAGTCGGTTTCATGGTTGTCGAAGGCGTTAAAGCCTTGCACATAACACGTGTATTGTTGGATCTCTTCATTAAAATGATAAATATGTTTCTAAATGGCTTTACTTTTTAAGTCAATAGAAATGAGATATGGGTTATTTTCGGTTACAACCGCAGAATTTACTTTGTTTATTATAGTTTTTTCGAGAAATATAACCTTATTTTTGCAGTCGATAAAATTGATGCTGTGCAATATTTATGCGTAAACAAGAATTCATCCCAACTACGGAATCCTTCACTGTGCGTAGTCCAACATACACTTAGCCAGTTTTTTTATTTAGTTGCGAAACTACCACAAAAAAAATAACAATTTCTGTTACTCAAGTAAGAGTAACCTATTAATAAAAACAAAAACTACCAAACTCATACAACTAACAAAAATATGGACGTCATTTAAAAGCGTTTGTAGAATACCTACCCACTTTATAGAATTAATTTATCATCATTCCCACACAAAGTTTTGTTAAGCCTACCTATAATGTATACTGGGCATTCTGTAGCAAACTATCAGAAAGTATCAAAAATAAAATCCACAGTAAATAATTGTCCAGAAAATTAAAATAGTTTTGAACAGCGAGCGCATTCCAAATTTAAATTCAAATATAGAAACAATTCAGCGCGAAATTTAATAAATGAGGTAAGTATCTATCCCCGTCCTGTCTGTTGACTCGTTTTATACATAATGTCCAAAAAACTATTAAAATTACATTAGAAAAGTATAAATAATTATTATAAACAATGCTTAATGTATTTAATGCTTAAAACAATTTTGTTTCAATTTTCAAGTATCAATTTCTGACATTCGACATATTAATTAATCGAGTCGATCAAAATTGAAAAAAAAAATCGTTTGGGATAATCGTTTTCGCACATCATTACAATAAAAAAAACAATAATGGTCGGATATTTTTAACACAAATTGAGTAGTGGTAATGAATATTACGTGTTATTGGACCTGTGTTCGTATATTACGTTAAGATCTGGGCATTTTCTAGTTGTTTATAATATTTTTAATAATATTTGTCATATTTTAAATCGTATCTTCATGTGTACGTGTGTTATTAGTGAAAAGTGAAAATGTAAACACGCACGATTGGCGCGAAACTTCGACTTTGGATATCAAAAACTTCATTACCACTACTTATTTAACTTGAACAATGGATGAATTCGTCAAATAATTAAATGATGTAGTATTCACTGCCCCTGTGGTGGAGTTTAGATGTTCGAAATCCCCAATTTTTATGATTTTTAGCCTCGACCTCGACTGTCATCAAAATGGCGATTATCGCATTTACAGACTTGAATTTTATAAAGGTAAATTAATAATCTTGCACGCTACATATGAAAGATTTAATGGTGTAAACATTTGAGTTTTTTATTCAACTCTCTTAATTAACGCACATTCATAAGATTTAATGGGTAGTATAATAAATATTTTCATAATCAATTAAGGGTGTCGTATGTGGTAATTCTGGGGTCCAATTGGACCCACTACCGAGCCGGCGGAGGTTTGTGTGTTCGGGTCCAATCGGGGGCGCTTCCGAACTATACGGTTAATAGTAAATGATCGAAGGTGTTATTATTACCGTTTTAATTACTCGCAATCATTCAAGGACTCAAAACTTAATAGTGTACTAATTACTAAGATAGCAGAGGTTAAATGTCGTTAGATTACGTTAAAAGGCTGTGTGCACACTGAATAACTTTATCAATCATAATAATTGCTACCTGAAAACGAACTTTGCGCAAAATATTCTCATATCTAGTCCTTAAGAAATCGAATAATTGCTAAAATAGGCGGCTGTTTTATAACCGACTTCAAAAAAGAAGAAGGAACTATGTTCGTTTGTTTATATTTTTTTTTTATATATGTTCGTCGATATTTTTCTTCAATTGTGGACCGATTTAAAAAATCTTGAAAGCTCGTGCGGTGTTCCCGTTGAAATTTTATTAAATTTGCTTGGGTTGTTTTTGAGTTAACTTCAATAATAGGTACTTTCCCTACTAAGTCAATGTGGATGATGTTACAATAACATCTTTTTTTTTTTTTTTTTTTTTTTCGGAATGGCATCTCACAGCTGGTTTTGAGAAACCGTCACTGTTTAACCGGTCAATCCTGTGGCTGCCTCAAGCTACTACACTCAAAGCCTCCAGCCAGGGCACATATATAAAACTAAGCTAAAAAGCTTAGGATGAACGCGCGCTAAGGGCACCCCCTGCGGGGTTCGAGCCTCGGCTTAGGGCGTTATCCGGAGGGAGGACATCAAAAGATGGGACGGGCTGGATCAAGAGGTTTTGATCATTATTATTAATAGGGGAATTTAAAGCTACGTGCACAGCTGCAACAACTGCTGGCACCTCGTTTTCGAGCAAGGGTCGGGGGGGAGTATCATTTACTCGGGGGCGCGGCGGTCGAGAACGCAAAGGACCTCGGCGGCGAGGTCGGAATGACGGGAGGCGTCTGTGTTTGTACACTGTGCTTGTTTCCCTATTGCTCTCCTGGAGGAGGGTTATGGGGTCATCGGGGTCTACTAGGATATGCCTTGGGCGGCGAACTTTACTTATTCTACTCGGGACATAACTGGCGGCCTCGACAACCAGAGGGTTGCGATGTTTGGCCGCGGACTCAAAGAAACGCTTTGAAAGGCGTTTTAGAAACTGGTGGATTGTGGGAATCTTTAGGTCAAGGTGGAGAGCCTCGTTCCTGACGAACCATGGGAAACCTGTCGCCCTACGAAGGAATCTATTCTGCACAGTTTGCAGCCTATGTATATGACGGGGTTTTGCATGAGCAAAGACGGCACCCGCATAGGTCATGATCGGTCGAATGCACGCCGTGTAAACGCGCAATTTGCACCTAAGTGACAATTTGCTACGTGCATTCACCAGGAAAAAGAGTCTACCGAGAGCGAAAGCGGCTCGCGAACGAACCATCTTTATGTGCTCTGCGAAGGTCAAATGATGATCGAGAACGACACCGAGATATTTGGCTCGCTTCTCCCAAGGGATCGGCTTGCCGAACATGGTGATCGGTCGGGGGAGGGGGTATTTGAGCCTTTTACGCAGTTTCGTGAAGAGAACCGCTTGGCTTTTATCTGGGTTTACAATAACATCCTGTCACTGATACTATATAAGCAGGTAGTGGTACTCGAATTTCTGTAGGGCAGGTACCACAAATAAAAACTTAAAAATAAAAACGATTTTATATTATTTTTCAAAAAGTTTTTTTTTAATGTTATTGGGTGGATAAGTGAAACAAGCTTACCTTCCACCTAGTAGTATACAGAAGCATCGTAGGTGCGTTTTGATCTCAAAGACAAAGTGGAGTTTCTTGCCGGCTCTTCTCCATAGGAAACGACCAATTGGAACCGTGCACCTAGCTTCTGACGTTTCATAAGTGCCCATGTAGGTTTATGTGAAATAAAATATTTTGAATTTTTTTTTTTTGAAAGCTGGTATTTATTTCTATCTCATGTGTCTGAAATATACCCCGGTTCTCATACCCTTAAAACACGAACACTGCAAACAGCATTTCCATATTACAATTTAAATGTAACAATATTCACTTTTTATTTTATTATCACATCATTAACCCACCAATTCAATTTACAAAATATTGATTGATATTATAACTTCAAAACTCACATTGATTGATACACCAGCGTATCAATCAACTTCACAAATCTGTTCAGTGTAACCGACGCCTAACGCTAACAATGATGGAAGCCTGTCCGCATGATATGATCTCGGAGAGGTTAAAGTAATTATGTGATCTTTATACCTGTGTATATGATTGTTAACAACAGTGTATAGAGTTGTTATTTGTATGTAGTTTTGCATGGAAAATCTTCTTTGCACATTATTCGTGAATATTTTGGACGCGCTTTTCTGAAAATGGAGTAGGGAGTAGATTCGGAAAATGAGGTGTATGCCTTCATAAATCGTCCATCGTACCTCTTTGAGAGGGTCGGCTGTAATTCACCACGTGGGGCTAGTGTGGCTTGGTAGATGTCCAATGTCTTCGAATTTTTGGTTCTAGGACATTACGGTATTCTGACGATGTTTTTCTTCACCGTTTTGAGAGTAGTGCTGACGAAATTAAATTACACACAAGGTAAAATGCCTGCCTGTCTTCGAAAGATTTTTTATCGCAGTGCGGGTCCTAAGCCGACGTTCGCACGGACGTAATAAAATCGCAGCGGGATTTTATCACGCACTGGATTTACAACTCTCGGTGTTAAGCCGAGCGTTGAGAATCCAACGCGCTGGGACGCACTCTCTTCCTAGCGCGTTGAAAAAGCACACTGTTGGATTTTCAACTCTCGGCGCTAAGCAGAGCGTTGAAATTTAAGTGCATGAAAAAAATCGTCGCGATTTTATCACGTCCGTGCGTACGTGGGCTTACTATTACCAGTGCCAAATGATAATCCAATCACCTTAGCACTTCGATCAAAAATACTAATGCTAAAATTACTTGATATATTACCAATACCTTGATTCAAAGTACCAGGCTGACATAATCGAAAGGAGATTTGAATAATATCGATTATCGTAAGCCCTATACGCGCTTAGCCTACAAAGCTGGGATTACATGGACATTGTATTTGCACTTTACGATATTATGGAATAATGTAGCTAATTATGGTAATCCGTTTAGTGTTTACTTACTTTTTAGGGTTCCGTAGTAAACAAGGAACCTTATAGTTTCGTCATGTCCGTCTGTCTGTCTGTCCGCGGTCTAGCTCCGAGACCCTTAGTACTAGAAAGCTGTTATTTGGCATAGATATACATATTAATTACGCCGACAAAGTGGTAACAAACGACAAAATTATGAAAATTTTTTTTTAACCCATGGGTATCTTTGGAAAGATCCTTCAAAAAAATTGTGAGTTTTTCGAAACCATTTTTGGATTTAGGGATCCGTTTGCGAAATATTAAGCTTTAAAGTGCTAATTTTTGTTAGAGTCAAGTGTGTCCCCCCTCCCTGCCAGCTAAATGTTTGATTTTGGATGTGTGAAAAAAATCACAGCAGTAGTTTATATAACGAAATTAAAAGGAAAACTTTCACAGCTAAGTAGGCTCTACAAGTTATCGAGTAATAATCGACCAACTTAACTTTGCAGTTGCAAAAATATGTTTTCCTATACATTCCGTATGGGAGAACATATTTTTCAACTGCAGAGTTAAGTTTGTTTTTGGGATAAATTCATCCCAACTACGGAACCCTTCATTGTGCGTGGTCCGACACGCACTTGGCCGGTATTTTTTCATTGGATATATTGAGATGAGATTGTTATAGTTTTGTTTTGACTGTGCTTCGATAGTGTTAAAGTAAAACTTTTTTAACTAAAATATTTGTGTATATTTGCGTTCGTTTAATTTTAATTTAGAATAGTTTTTGCCCCTGGCTGGAGGCTTTGAGTGTAGAAGCTTAAGGCACCCATAGGAAAGTCCGATTAAGCAGACAAGACCTTATTGGTTTAAATTGGGAAACACCACAGTTTAAAAAAAAAAAAAAACTAAAATATGTTTTCCCTTTTTGTTTGAAATTCAACACGCAAATGTTTTTCCCGTTGCGGAATTATATGTGCGAAGTAAAATGCAAAAGGAAAAATATTTCAAAGAGACGATGACAGCACAGACATAATGCATATATTTTTTACATAGGAATGGAGAATATAATATAACGTCACGAAAGTGTTTTATGATAGGTAAAGTCAGAAAAAAATATTATTAATCAAATAACTGATTACCAACTTGAATTGTCCATTATACAATAGGTATGTAAAAAAAAACCCTGTCCGATCCGAAAGGAGCACGTAGGTACTACAATAAAATTACCTAAAAGTAATAAAAAATCTTATTATTAATGAAAATAAAAAAAAGTTGTTGCTATTTAAAAATCACATTTTGAGTACCAAAATTACCCAAATCCATTTTAGAAAAGCAAATTTTCAGCAGAGGTCATAAGTATGACTTGTTGTAGACACCATTTTTTTTTCCTTAATATTACCACATAGATAGAAAAAAAGAAAGAAAAAAAAACGTTTATTTGCGGTAAACATGACGCAAAAAATAGTTTAAAATACAAAAATGAGAGGGGTTGGGGGAAGCATGCGTCACATCTATCACGCTATCGCTCAGCATTATGCTACGATCCTATGCAAGACAGAACCCCAGCGCTGGTTTTCAGCGACAGCCGGCGCCGACTTAATGACGCCGACCGGTGCAGCAAACAAATATTAAGACGCTGTATCAGTACGGCGTCTTAAATATATACTCTCAGTACGATACCTAAAAACACCCTCACGGATCGAACAGGGTTTTTTTACATGTTGTATTCAAATCATCACCGTCATTCTTTGACAGTTGTAAGAAATGGCTATGACACGGCAAATTGACGTAGGGTGTCAATTTGTCAATCAATTTCCCTAACTGTACCTAACTACCTACTTATTTTTCGCGAAAAACATGACATCACTGCCAAAACGAGATTGGGTTCGATTCGGTCCACTGCACAATGAATCCCTTGCACTCAAGTGTAAAATCAAGACATTTGTATATTTTGCCATAAGGATGCACAAGATTGAGCAAGGAATAAAATTCTGTCCATTAAATGCCACTGACTCGAAAAGGACAGACTTATTTCCCGTTTTACATTGTACAGTTTTGATGAAATACCATGTAATAGGTGCGAGTCTATTGGTCTTACTGACCTCATCTAGTTTTTAAAATATGATTGACGTGTTTGTACATACCTACTTACAGAAATAAAATCATTTAACTGAAGATAATGTAAATCCAGACTGTACTGGGAGCTATAGTTTGACCGATACCGCTGTTCCGCGCCTTAGGTATGTAAAAGAGCGAGACGCGGGGGGCAGTGCAAGCCACTCATTCGTCAACGCTCATGACGTCCCGCCGCTCATTTGTTAACGCTGCCATTCCTTATTGGCGGAATAGCAGTTTCGGCCAATCTATACTGAGAAAAATAATATAATTTTTTTGTAGGGGATGCAGATGTTGAGAGAGGGGAAGCATGCTTTAAAGTCGCGCAGTAAGTTCATATGCAAGTTATATCCATTATGTAAACTTGCATAATAGTACTTTGACCCGTCACTTATCAAACAAAAAATCTCAATTCAGAAGTCCATTGGCGTAAGCCGCCTACATCATATGACACAACACAGCAATCTGATATTACGTAAATTTTAAAACAAAGAGCACCTAACAATAAACGACAGCTAATAATGACCTTAGAGTATGAATATTATTTATAGAGCGCTGATGTAATAAGCAATTGGCAATTGAAATAAATAAATAAATTGGTTAAATGCAAAGTGAAATGCCGTCAACAAGGATGATGGTCTTATTACGTTTATGTAATTATCTTCCTATGCGAGTCCTTGTAAATACTTTTTCTTTCTTCCAATGTACAGGCAGATATGATGAAAATATGTCCAATTTTTTTTAATCAATCAATTAGCCTAGCCTTTGTAACTATGTTGGGGTCGACCGGATGAGGCTGAATACCAGTATTTTACATGAAGCGACTGCCTATCTCACCACCACAACCCAGTAACTGGGTAATACGATACCCCTTGGTAAGACTGGTTATCAAACTTTCGGGCTTCTAACGACCCGAAACGGCTGTTAAAGATCCACGAATGACAGCCGGGACCAACGGCTTAGCGTGCTTTCCAAGGCACGAGGTTCTCGGTATGTAAAGATGGTCACCCATCCACGGACCAACCCCGGTAAGTGTAGCTTAAGCTGATGGATCGAGCCGTGTGGCTTTTATTACTTAGCCACGAGCTATTCAACCCCTTTCATAAAATATTGAATATGGGATTACTAAAAATATTGAATTTAATATACGAATTTGTGGTTAAATGTCATGTCATATTATTTGATTAACTGTTGCCATTTAGGTCAACAGATCATGAAAGTTAACATGACGCAAGCTTCCAGAAATTGGGTGTTAGTGGATATCTGCCAGCAAAAACAGAGGTGTTACACATCAGTTGCCTCGTGTAAGCTTGTCACAACACTATTAATCATCATTATCAACACTAAATAGCCCATAATTTAATAGACCTAGTAACAACACTAGTAAAACAATGTATCTATAATTACCATTCTTGAAAACGCTTAATTTTCGAAATTCTACGTATAGAACGATGCAGCAGCCTTGGTATATACATAACATCACGCTTTGTTTCCCGGAAGGGTTGGGCATAACGTTCCTGTAGCTGGTACACCCACATTTCGCTAGTTATGTTTAAGTGCCATGTAATAGGGGGCGAGCCTATTGCCATCAACCGGGCACAAATCCAGACTCCGAGCTGCTACTGAGAAATTTCTGATAGAAAAACCCAATAACACTTTGCCCAACCCGGGAATTGAACCCAGGACCTCATGCTCAGCAGTAGCGCTTGCGACCACTAGACCTTGCCACCAGCCTTGGTATATCTATTGATAAAGGTCCGCTGATTTCTGAGGTACGTTAAACTGGAGTTTCTCTATTCCATAGTGCTGTTCACATTAGGGGAGGTTTGTTTATAAACGTTGCTTAAAGTAAAAAGAAAAAAAAACAAAGTTTAAAAATAACGTTAATCATTGCTTACGTTAACGGCAACGTTTATAAATAAACCCCTAGGTTTCTAAACACCCAGTTAAGAAAGAACTCCGCCTTTATCTGGAGACCTCAGAAACCGGGTATAATTAGTTGCTTTCCACAAATAAGCTGCCACAGAAATGAGTTGTATTCTTCTTCTTCTTATCGTTTCGACGGTATATGTTTTGTTATTCTGTTCGGGCATGTGGCGGCATCTACATTGCCACATGTGAACTGAAGTCACGCAAAATCCTGCATCACGCAAGCAGCGTTTATCACGCGATCAGCATATAATAACTTCTCGACATTAATCGTTGGGCACGACACCCATCTGGTCGGGGGATCCTCCGTTTTCTATGGAGGACGAGTGAACTTTACACCCTGTTCCTCATGCCTCTATAGAGTAGGTGGCTACATTTATTGCGAGTTGTGTGTGTTAGCTAGAAAAGCTTGTCTCTTTGATACTCTAAGGTTAGATCATCAATAATGTCAGTGTACCGAGTCTCGTTACAATCGACCTTTTAAAACAATCAATCTTGTGTTGAAATGATCGCGGGAAAATTGCGTGTTGTTTTACGTGAAGATGTATTACATGTTTTAGATTTAGGTACTTTATTATGATTACTTTGGCTTTGGAGAAGAATATCTTATTTTTAATTTTGTGCTGAATATTTGAAGTGTTATCTAAATAACACTTCAAATATTCAGCGCAAAATTAAAAAACAAACATACGTGACGAACATATAACTTTAGTTAGGTTAGTCAAATCACTAATCGGGATTTGACTAACCCCGCGTCCTAATCGAGAACGATCGTCGCGCTCTTTTATTAACCAACTTCCAAAAAGGAGGAGGTTATATGTTCGTCGCGTATGTTTGTTTTTTTTATGTATTATATTATAAAATTCAAAACCAAAGAAAGACACCGACTTCCGAAATTAAAGTTATTTTTCACTTTGTAGTGTTTTTTGGAAGTCGGTTGTTTTTTTTTGTAAAAAGTTTTTTTATAATAATAAATAATACATGTGATAAATTGTATGTGCAATAAAATAAAAAATGTTTTTTTTTTTTAAATTAAACTGTTTAAAAAATGTTAATAATAAATAACAAGTGTAAAGTATGATTACTAGCTTTTGAAATAATTATCCCACGGGAATGTACTACCGGGATAAAAGTATTCTATGTGTTAATCCAGGTTGTTATAAACTGTAACATAACATAACATCACGCCTTGTTTCCTCGAAGGTGGCAGAGGTGTACCTGTAGTAGGTACACCCACATTTCGCCAGTTATGTTTAAGTCCCATGTAATAGGGGGCGAGCCTATTGCCATCAACCGGGCACAAATCCAGACTTCAGGCTGCTACTAAGAAATTTCAGATAGAAAAACCCAATAACACTTTGCCCGACCCGGGAATCGAACCCAGGACCTCATGCTCAGCAGTAGCGCTTGCGACCACTAGACCAACGAAACTATCTGTGAGCCAAATTTCATCTAAATCCGTTTAGCCGTTTTAACGAGAAAGCGTAACCGTGGAGCCGCACCTGCGTCTATCGTGACAAACGTCAACGGCAACGTGCCGAAGCTTCGTATGTTTTGCTCGCTAAAAAGTTATCCCGCTAATGCGGTGGTCACTTTAGAGGCTTCATAATTTTAAAGAATTATCGTGCAATAATCCAAGATGGCTCTCCATTATTTTGACAGAGCGTCTACAGTCTGGAAACAACAATCGAAATGACCAACGCTAGTCCGACCACGCGCCACGGTTATTATGTACCGCCACCTGGACGATAAGTGCTACGCAGACCGAACTATTGCGACGTTATCTGACATGCGGCATATGGATGACGTTTGGCACATGAGTAGACCATGACCTGGGTTAGGACATAGGATACTTTTTATCTCGATATTCTCACGGGATCGAGACTTATGCTATTTGGTTTAAAATAGGTTCTTATTTTTATTATTTTGTTTATCTTTTATATAGATTATTTTCTTTTCTTTTAGATTTTGTGAATGTGAGAACGTTGTAGGCTGTAAACTTGTGTACCATTTTTTATTTTACTAAGTATACCTATTAACACTGTAATTTGAAAATATTGTAGAAACAATTTATTTTGAAAAGAGTAACCGTGGAGTTTCTTGCCGGCTCTTCTCCATAGGAAGCGACCAATTGGAACCGTGCACCTAGTTTCTGACGTTTATGTGAAATAAAATATTTTGATTTTGATTTTTGATTTTATGCAGGTGAAAGCGCGCGTCTGTTATAAATACCGTATACAAGATTCCAACAAAGCATATTATTATGAAGGTACCAGGAATTCTGCTTACCCTAACAACCACACCATCAAACTTCACACATTGTTATCCAACATTCTATCGGAGTAATTTAACAACGGAGTGAACTAAGCACGTGATAATTCTATATTGTAACTTGCGACCGGCCACGCTTGAAATTGCCCGGTTATTTTGTGAAATATTGCTCGGTCGTAATAGTGTGTGCAGATTAGCTGATAATGAACAAATTGGGTAGGGGATTTAATAGGTGATAGAATATGATAATTTTATAGGTTAAATGTATGTTTTTTTAAATGAAAACTTCTTTAGGCGCGTTGGGCATTTTTGAGATGGGACTAAACCATTGATTTCGCGACACTGTGACTACACTAGCTTTTGACCATTAAAAATACATCAACGCGTTGATTACCGCCGTGCGTGGAGTAAAAGATATCAATGCCTTGATTACCGTGGTGCCGATTTTTTCCAAGTTTTCACTACTGCCGGCACTCCTGGAGTGCCACTGTTTTCGTATCGTTGTAGCAATATTAAGAAACGCCTAAACGTCTCTAGTCTATGGTCTAGTGGTAAGACCAAATGTTTCAGAAAAAAAAAAGGTTTGGTCGATGGTAGAGCATGTTCTAAGTCCGCCTGCCTAGCTACCACCATCTTATCTACGTCTGTCGCCATAACAACAATGTTAACAGCATTGTTGCGTTTCGGCAGTTAGAGGTAGGATAGCCAGTTCCTCTGTAGTTTAGGATTCCGGGTGAAGCTCGCTTCCACCTTCGGCGTGATTATCATTTATCATCAGGTGAGATAAAGGCTAAGAGCTACCTCAATGTGGTTAAAAAAGGACTGTCTGTTATATTGCATGGACCAGTTGAAAGCAAAGTACCATAATCACCAGGGCAGTAGTATTGTGATGGCAGTTTTGTGTTACCAACAGACAAAAGCTACTCTGCCTATTCATTTACCAACAATTTTAAAAAGTAAATAACCAGCGCTGTGGCTCTGTATCACATAGGGTTGCAGCTTTATGCTGAGCGATGGCCGTTTTGTGTGGATGTGACACATATTTTCCCCCCACTTGATCTTTTTTGTGAAAAATCGTATTTTCTTTCTTTCTTTTCTTTTTCTTTTCTTAAATAGAAATAAAAATAAAGTTAATGCATCACGGATTTAAAATGTTCAAATTCATAGCCAATGGTGCCGATTCCCTTGTTCACAAACTTAACTAAATTTAAGTTCAGTGCATCTTTTTCTTTCTATTTCATTAAGAAAAGGACAGAAGATAAATTTTAGTTTAATCCTGTCAAATTAATCAGCGCCTGTCACTACTCCATACAAGTTTAGACGTGATTAAAAACTTGCCAACTAAAATTACATCAATTTACGTCAAGCGCTGATTAATTTGATAGGACTAAACTAAAATATATCTTCTGTCCTTTTCTTAATGAAATAGAGAGAAAAAGATGCACTAAACTTAAATTTAGTTTAGTTTGTGAACAAGGGAATCGGCACCAATATCGCGTTATACCTAGTAAACTTGTTCAGGTTCTTAGAGAAAAAAATACCGGACAATGTAGATTTAGGACCTAGGTACAGACGCCAGCACATCAGGCTACTACAATCTGTCAAATTTATTTAATAGATTTTCAACTTTATCTCTGAAGTGCAAGGTTCAAAGTTGATTGGGAAAATTTTACAGTTTCGGGTAGCTTGATGTGCTGGCGTCTATATCATAAATCTAAAAAAGTTCGACAGCCGAATCTCTCCTACCAGTAATAAAAGTAAAAGTTAAAAAAAATACCACTTTCATGTTTATAAAAATAATATGAGCAAACTTTTCACAAAATCCCCAGAGATTGTCGACCCCTGCAACAGTGAGCAATTCAATTATGACAACTTTGTGTTTCATTTAGACTCTAAATTAGATACCTACATACGTTTATTTATGTGATTGCTACATTAGAAATTAATAATATATCACTTTCACAAAACTGATGAAATAATACAGGCAAAGGCAAGAAATACAAGTTTTCCCTTATCAGTAATAACAAAAATAAATCCTTAACCATATTTTCGTATTACCCAAAGTATGAGCAAACTTTTCACCAAATCCCTAGAGATTGTCAACCCCTGTAACTGTAACGTTGTCAAATTGTTGAGCGCTCCTGCTGTAACGACTTTGTAGAGTTTCCTTAGCTCACGAGTCGTGTGGAGCAAAGAATAATTAACTCGTGTTCGCTTAATTAAGTTCAGAAGTAATTAACATTTATTAGGACGTGATTTGTTTAACATAATATGTTGGTGATTTGAGATAAGGCTTTTTTTTTTAAGTGAAAACTTCTTTAGGCGCGTTTGATTTCGCGACACTGTAACGACACCTCATTTTTGTAAACGAAGTTGTGCTCTTTATTTATATTACGTTACGGATCAATATTCTATGCAAGTATTTTTACTTTAAAGGTTTTGTAAACGCGATTGTGCTCTTTATTTAGATAAGGTTACGGACCAATGTTCTATACAAATATTTTTCTTCCACCAAGGCGATCTTGTTCAAGTTATTTTTCATCTAAACATATCCGGACCTCACGTCTCAGTGCTGCCACGCAGAAAACCCTCATTAAGTTAAGTATCAATTTGCAAAAGATGAAAACATAATACCTAATTTCAAACAATGTTTCCCTCTATACGTACAATAACTTTCCAAAATAACGACTTATATGCCTATCTCGACTTTTATGTCCCAATAATTTATCAAACACTAATCAGGAAGTTATAAAACCTCTACACAACAGAAACTCCATACATTTTACGACTACACTTTAGTGTACCTATCTTAAAGTCTAGAAGATGTTATAAAATCAATTTGTAATCAAACATACAACTTTGAACCTCGTGCATTTTATCAATGCACTCTTTAGATGGCCAATAATCGTAAAACAAGTTGTTTGCTTAGTTTACTAAGCTGTGGTCCAGTGGTTCTCAAGTTGAAGTGATCGCCCCCTGGGGTGAGCGATTGAGTGCGCTCGCCTTTCAAGTAAATGGGGGCGTTGACTTGATTGAATGGATTTTGTTGTCTGGGACAGTTTTATGTCTGAGAATAAAAGGAAAAACTATGAATTAATTGGTGTTTTGTTGTAGTTTAAACCATCTAATTATTTGTTGTAAAATTGTAGCTAATTTATTTTGTATATTTTTGACTTCATTTCTGAAACACTTAACCCATTTTGGTTTAAGCCATACAATGAAAACTTCTCAGGATTTATCTGTGTGCTGGTGAGCCGTTCATATAAATTTTACAAACATCTAAATTACGCACTTCAATGATACATATAATACTTTTAAAATGTTCATAATAATTTGTAGGTAAAACTAGTATTTAATACATTATTAATTCGATAGGCTCGCCCCCTATTACATGGGACTTAAACATAACTGGCGAAATGTGGGTGTACCTGCTACAGGGACACCTCTGCCCAACCCTTCGGGGAAACAAGGCGTGATGTTATATGTGTGTTATTAATTCAATAAAAAAAAATTGCTAGTTGCAATTTGCGCACGATTAATTCGACATGGGTTTTAGCTGAATTCTTTTCTAAAATTGGTTTATAGTCAAATTATGTTTCTTTATATTTTTTGCAATTTTATTTTAGAAATTTGCAAATTGAACCATGAAAATCTTTTAGAACCTCTGTCTCGTAAAACGTACAAGGTTTTATAATCACGGAAATGGAATTTTAAGTAAAGATAGAGAAAATGCTTAAGTAACTACCCACTAGTACCTAATAATAATAATTATGAATTTTATGTCTTTTCGCATAGGTAATTGCGGCACAAATAATATTCAAAACTTTCTTGTACTTACCGGAAATGTAAACGTATAAATGCGATTTCCAAGTTATATTTTCCGGTAAAAGTCGAGTATTTACAATAAATTGTAATGTTTATTTATGAATAAATAACATTTATAGATGGCCAATTAGTTTCTACTACCATTTGCACTTACACATTTGTAACTTAGCTGTAAATAGTAGGTAATAATTATTATTTGCTTTCTTGGTTGTAACTTAAAAAAAACCTCAATTTTAATAATTAGATGTAACACGGGAAATAAATTCATTGCGTCAATCTGCTTAAAATTAATTTTCACCGACAATACGTCGACAAATTGACGAATTTAAAATTACTTTCTGAAATGATTATTGATCGTATAAATTTTTTGAATGTTTTGTTTCCAAAGTCACTGCTGGTTGATTCTGTAAAAATCTCACCGTGATAACTTAGGTGAAGTTAGCTCAAAAAAAAGTCAAATCATTTATTTCAAATAGGCACTTTTGAACGTTAAAATTTGCAAAGTCTGCTGTCAAAAGTGTCAATCCCTAGCATTAGGGGTAGAATGACAGCTCACTTCACCTCAAGAAATCGATACCAATCACGTCTCAGAATTTTGCTAGCAAATTTAATTTGACCTTATCTTATGTTTTGTTAAAAAAATACTATGATCTGATTACTTGAGTAGGTAAAATTTACCAATAAAATACATAATTCATAATTAAATTAATTTATAGTACATTACTGTCGCGGCCCGTAATTAGGGCATTGATGGACGATCGTAAACACATTTATACGGACGTTTCTTTTATGCCCGATTGCGGCCAAGGCTTATTAGTACTTCTCTCAAACAATGCGCGGAAATTCAAACTAAGTAAATTATCTATAAATTCCAGAATCAATGACGAACAAAGAAAATAATTCACGCGCCAATATGTTCATTTGTTTCTTCTTTACTTTAAACTGCTCTATTTGCTTAGCCAGTTCGAAATTTAAATCAAAATCTTTGATAAGTTACCTCGTTGGTTGCCATGTGTTGAAGTAAAAAGTTCGTTCCATTTTTAAATAACACGACAGATAGTTTTTATAGTAACTTTGCCGGCCGCCTACTTGCTTGTTTTTGACCAGTACAGCAATTTTGATTTATCTCGAAGAAGGTTGTCAAAATAATGTTTGAGAAAAATTAATTTAAAGTTCATAACTGTACATATTAGTAACTGTTATCTTATACTAAGCCCTTTTTAAGTTAATCTATAACGTTGATAGATCAATTAAATTAAAAAATTCCATTAACACGATCAATTCACTAAAATAAGTAATTAACTACAAATTGTTTCATAAATATTAATTATTGGGTAGTAATTATTACAGTCTGTGGGAATAATTTTTGAGTAATGATGGTTATAATTATTTAATAGGTTCCCATTGGTCCATTAAATTTTGTAATAAAATTGAAAAATGAAAGTACTGTTTCTTAAGAATAATTTGTTAGATTTATTAATTCCGTTATTTATGATTTGTTATTTCCGTATTAATGTTTTTAACTTATTATTAGTTATTAAATATTATGAACTAGCGACCCGTCCCTTCTTCGCGTGGTTTTTACAACTTAACAAAACATCGAGATTAAAGTATTATACATTCTTTCGGGATACATTTTCTAAATGATGGAGAAAACTGCATCAAAATCCATTGCGTAGTTTAGAAGAAACACGTTCACACAGACAGACACGAAAAGTGACTTTAATTTATAATATGCATAAATAATATCATGTAGATAAGTTTTATCAGCCCCAAATATTTTTTCCCACCGCCTACGTACATAGGTACTGTGATTTTCTAACAATTTGGGATATAAAGAGATAAATTATTATGAAACTACATATTTATGAAAAAAAAAGATGGTTCCGTACTACCGTACAATTTTTTTTTGTATAAAATGCCGAAAAGGACACGATTCTAGTACGGCCCCTTTAATTTTTAACTTTATTTTATTTTTATTATTTATTGATATAGTGGCAAAAGAGATACAAAACCTGTGAAAATTTCAACTGTCTACCAATGTTCATGAGATACAGCCCGCTGACAGACAGACGGACAGTGGAGGCTTAGTAATAGGGTTCCGTTTGGCACCCTTCGGGTACGGAACCCTAAAAATGTTTTAGGATAAAGTTCTGATATTAACTTGAACGAATAAACACAATAAACACCCACGTAATAATTACTATAATGGAAAATTATTATAATAACTTTTCTTTTTAATCGCGTTGGCAAAAACATCTGCTTTGTTTGAAGCTTGTTTTTAATTTATTTTATGAAAATCTCAAATGGAAAAGTTTTTTTTTATTTTTCTAGCCGATTAGTAGCTAGAACAATATTAGCGATGTAACCGGATGATTATATCTTCTTCTGAAACTTTCAAGAGTTTACTTTAGGCTTTCATCATCATAATTATTTCAGTCGAAAGACGTCCACTGCTGGACATAGGCCTCCCCCAAGCACCGCCACTTCGACCGATTCTGTGCTTCCCGGATCCAGCGGCTTCCTGCGGCCTTCACAAGGTCATCGGTCCATCTTGTGAGAGGCCTTCTAACGATACGTCTTCCGCTACGCGGTCGCCACTCCAGAACCTTTCGGCCCCATCGGCCATCCGTTCTGCAAGCTATGTGCCCTGCCCATTGCCACTTAAGTTTGGTAATTCTTCGGGCTATGTCGGTTACCGTGGTTCTCCTGCGGATCTCTTCATTTCTGATTCGATCACGTAGGGAAACTCCAAGCATAGCCGTCTCCATTGCCCTTTGGATGACTTTTAGCCTTCTGATAAGGCCCATTGTGAGCGACCACGTTTCAGTACCATAGGTCATCACTGGCACGCACTGGTCAAAGACTTTCGTCTTGAGACACTGTGGTATGTGGGACGAAAAGATATTGCGTAGCTTCCCGAAAGCTGCCCAGCCGTATCGGATTAATTAATAATCCTAACTGATATTATAAATGCGAAAGTGTCTATAGTTTGTTTGTTACGCTTTCACGCTAAAACGGCTGAACGAATTTGGATGAAAATTGGCACATGAGTAGAACATGCCTTGGAGAAAGACATAGGCTACTTTCTATCCTAGATCGCAGACGAAGTCGCGGGCAACAGCTAGTAATAATATCATCAATATTAAAGTTTGTACGGCTGAACGAATGATAGTTGATAGCCTGGATTCACACCTTTCCTGGTAAATGACAGGCGCAGATGAAGTCGCAATAAAACTAGCATTAGGTAACTTACCGATCTCTTTTGATGATGATGATGTTCTAACTTCATGTTGGCACATCTGTTCAGCGCCGTCAGACGTCGAAACAGCGACTGTAGGGAGTCTGCGTCTAAGAACGGATGGTCGTTCTGAACGCCTGACACGTCTATCGGGAACTGGAGGTCTGAAACAAGTAAAAGATTATATTTATTAGGAGATCATTAACTACACACCCAATTATTAATAGGGAGTGGTGATTGAGTCCGCTAGGCATGGCGTGCTGATACCAGTCAGGGGTGCGCGCGAATGCACAAGTACAGTCACCGGCATGTGTAACTTGGCAAGGTTCTGGCGTATTGGGAGTAAGTTTGCGCATGAACACTTGATGCAACAAAAAAATGTACACTTATAATGCATGTCATTATTCTATGGTTACTATCATAATTTATTTTTGAAAATGTCTGATGAGAAAAACAAGCGGAAATGAATTCTGCGCATCTCATTCTGCCAAGTTACGTGCCGGCGACTAAGTATATCTCCCGGGCCCCCGACTTATGGTACTGGAAAGAACCGTAGAGTTTTATTCAGTTAAGAGTCCGAAATAGCCCTCTGTTCTCCCCAGACGGAGGAGACCATGAAAAAATACCCACAGATTTTTTTTTTAACGTATAATAGTCCTCCGGACCGAATTTCGGCCATGGCGACCAATCTCAGCGGAGACCAGCATTCGGCGCTGGAGATATTATAGTGCAGGCGTGTGTGCAGACACAGGTGCACTCTCTCTTCACTCACTCTCATAGTCTGATGGGACAGCAATTCGGCATGACCGGAGAGAGATCAGGCGCAGGACCAACGGCTTAACGTATAATAGGTACATAAGTCTCAGAAAACATAGCAGAAAAATAAAAATGATCAGATTTTTTCTTTAATTTTCCGACATAAATATCAACTATTTGTATTGCTGTGGTGCAGTAACAAAAAGTGGCTCAAGTCCAATTCATATGTCCAAAAACGAACGTTCTCGAAGGCTCTTATGTAAAATGAATACTTCGCAATTACAGATATTTTATAAGAATCCAGGCAAAACAAAAAAAAAAAAATTGTCCGTCTTGTAGATAATTAAAAAATATTGAACACGTATTTTTTCTTTTTTTACGTTATCAAAAGATTACGGCGAGACATTGAGTTAACATGTGCAATGACGTCACGACTATGTAGATTTTATACTTGTGACGTAGTGACCCCCACTCCCCAACTTTAATGCGTTTTATCCAAGTAATTTTTTATTAATATGATAAAGCAAAAAATACGTGTCTAATATTTTTTTATTATCTGACTGATGGACTAAATAGAATTTCTTTTTTTTTTACCCTGGCATCATCCCTAGTCTATAACCAGTATCTTGTCAACAGTAGTGCTATTCAGTAAAAATCACACCGTGATGTCTTAGGTGAAGTGAGCTGCCAATAGTGTCAATCCTTAGCAACTGACAGCTCACTCCACGCTCACTTCACCTAAGATAACACGGTGAGATGGTTAAAGAATAGCACTACAGATGTCATTAATAACATCACCACTTCACAAGTTATACAGATAACAATACTGACATCCACATCACTTGACAACTAAATAGGTACCCCCCCACCTGCGTCACAAAACACCGTCAGAAGACACGTCACTCTAATGACGTCACTATCTTACAAGTACTACTGTCTCGTGCTCAATAGGCAAGATTAGAAGATAATGTAGACTATAATAGTTGATTTAGGTGAGACGTGATGGCTTTCAAGTTATTATAAAGTAAGGGTGGGTTATGAGACTGTTTTTGGTGTGTTAGGCATTTCTATGGGTATTGAATGTAGTTAGGTTTATGTTACCTTCAATCTAGTCAAGCTTATTATTGTAGGTGGGTACCTAAATCTAATCAATAGTGTTGTCATCAGTCTTTTTACTCGAATGCCCCAAAAGGAGGGTAATGTTTTTCGTATGTATGTCTATTTCTCTGGCACGCTCTGTAGCCTAAATGGCTTGATGGATTTTAACATAATTATGAGGTTTCGCTAGATTCATTTTTATTGTGTAATATTTATGTATTGCATCTGCAAATACCTATAAAAAAAAAACTTAAAAAAAAAACAAAACCGACATAAAAAAAAAACGGTGTTTGTGTCTTTGGTTTGAATTTTCGTTTTTTGCCACCGACTTCCGAAATTAAAGTTATTTTTCACTTTGTAGTGTTTTTTTTTGGAAGTCGGTTTTTTTTTTGTAATAAATTTTTATTTTTCATTTTTTAGCTGTGGTACCCACCCCACACAAATTCAAATACCACTACCTGCTATGTAATTATTAGTGACAAGAACATATCATAATTATCATCCACATACTAACTAACTTAATAACCTCCTCCTTTTTGAAAGTCGGTTAAAAAAGAGAGGGAACGGTTTAAAAAAAATTACAACAATATTGATATCAAATAAAAGCTAGTAATGAGTTTATTAGTTCAAGGTTTAATTCATCGCATTGTTGAGGATCAAGCAGCATTTCCAAACAGATTCAAAAGGAACCATAAACCACACAATTTTAAGTTTAGAACACGTATTTAACAAAGCGTCGCTCGTTCCATTCCCGGTCATCACGGAAATGGAATCGAGCGACACTTGCCGGAACCGGAATCGTTCTCAACTCAAACTAAAATGTAGTAGTTGTAGATGAAGATATAAAGGAAAGAAACGATTTTGTGCATTGTGTCAACTGTGATGATGAATGAAAGGGAAGAAGGATCTTCTATCTCTCTCCATCAGTAAAGTTATTGTTTACTAGCGACCTGACAAGGGGGTACAAAGGGGGTGATCTCAATACTTGCAGTATTGAAATTCTATTACGCTTGCCACAGATGAGTTTCATATCACTAAAATATGATAAAAAAAACGTGTGCGGTCGGGGGACCCCCGTCAGGAACGTAGTTCTTTCTCACGTATGATTTAAAACAAAAACAAAATTTTCGCGGCCGCCATCCTGAATTTACATTTTGACCTCACTATCGGCTTTAGCACCCTCGAAAACTATGAAAATGATACCCGTAATAAAAAAACTGAACATTTTCAGAGCCACCATCTTGGATTACATTTTGACCAAATTCACACTTTCTCTCTCTCTCGGCAAGCAGTGTACTCGGGCCGATGTGTACAATTTTATCCCACGACACTGTAATTACTTTACTCTTTTCTTTTTTTCTGCCAGCGTTCTCTCTCTCTCTCTCTTTCTTTCTCTTTAAATTAGAAGTTGATAGTCGCAAGTGTTAACACTTTTTAGCGTGACGATTTCTGAAAGCCGCACTAAAGATCTTCGTTCCAAAAACAATAATTTTTTACCAAAATGATTTTCCCGCATGATATTATCCAGCTGAAAACTTGAGAAATCAACTCTTTGCTACGCTCAAATTCTGTAGTATTTACTGCCCATCTCTTCTGGTCTATAAACTGTCATGTTGATCAGAAATTACATTACACTCTCTGCATGTCCTGCCGGCAACACCCTATGTGCACTACCCGCCAATATTAGGCGTATACAGGATGCTTGTTTCCTGCCAAACGGTTACCTACCTTTCCCTTTGTTGTGGTAATTCATTCAAACTGGCCTTCCGTACAGGGTTTCAGGTTTTTTAAATCAATCTACGGGTAGAGGTTCTTTGAAAGGTTAAAGCTGCAGTAAATTAGAGGGTGGAGGGAAAAGGTTGGTAAATGTTTGCAATTTGGTAGCGCTATTTTGTAGAATTTGTGGCGTGTTGAATTTTGAGAAAAACAATACAATTTATATGGTATTTCTTTGTCTTCTTCTTTTCGTGTAGTTAGTGACTAACCTGGTGTCAGAGTTTTAAAGCCGCCCATGGGCCTCTGACTTGGCTTCACATGCCGTCGAGAAATATCTCTTAGGCATGCCGGTTTCCTCACGATGATTTCCTTACCGTTTTTGAAGCAACTTTTAATTATACAATACGCACATGAATCCTAAAAAGTCAGAAAAAAATATTAAGTTACCCATGGCGTTGGATCATAGGTTGTTCTTTGCATTTAATTAAAAAAATATCCAAAAAAACTTTATCAACCTGACCCTGTTTGTTCCGAGTTATAATTAAATACAAATTCAACATTTTATCACGACAGACACAGAGACACAATACAGTCTGCAACTGTCATCGCTTACCTCAACAATGTTACAGCAGTTCTTTATAAAAAAGATACATTTAAACTTATCGCGGGGTACAAAAGTAGGCCGGTTGTCACAAAGCGTCGGTATTGTGGTGACGTCAGCATCCGGTCAGGGGGAGTGTAACGGAAGTGGGGAGGCGCAGTCACGCGGCGAATGTCGAGGATGTAGGTCGCGTTTGAAAATAATTGGCGAGTTAGATATATTATGTGGGAAATTATATTGTATTGACGCTATTTTTAAAAAATACTGGAATTATGTTTCTGAATTTTTATTTTTATTCTTATGAACGATGCGATAATTGAGACGTATGTAATTTGACTGCGTTAAGTGGGATGCGAAAAGTTAGCCCGCGAAATTCAAATTTTCTTACGTTTTTTTGCATTTTGCAGGTCAGTGTCAGGTTTTATGTTGATTAAAATATAATTCGCGGTCGTAGCAAATATTGCTTTACTCAATTATAATCATTACAATCAGCAATACAACTACATAAGTTAGCAAAGGTGTCAAATGTCATGATTTCATGAAATCATGACATTTGACACCTTTATCTTCTTCTTCGTCACTATTGCTGATTGTAATGATTATAATTGAGTAAAACAATATTTGTAACGACCGCGAATCATATTTTAATCAACATAAAACCTGACACTGACCTGCAAAATGCAAAAAACGTAAGAAAATTTGAATTTCGCGGGCTACCCTGACGCTTCCTCCTTAAGAAAGATTGGTCCTTGGAAGCTCTGGACAGAGAGAGGCGGAAAGAGAGAAGGGAGGCCTTTGCCCAGCAGTGGGACAATAATGGCTAAAAATAATAATTTTCGACCATACAGCCTGACAGCTGCTCTACAAACTGAAAAAATTAAAAAAAATAACTTCGTGGGTTACCGTGGAGCTAAAAAATAATTGAATATTACATTAGTATGACAAAAAAACATGTCAATATTTTCTACACGATACCAAAGAAGGTTTAGGCCAATCGAGTTTAGAGGTAACCCAATAAAAATGGGACCGTAAAAATATACATTTTCCTGTAAAACCCTATCATGTGTCACTCCGAAAACGTGATCACAAAATAGATATAATCCATCTCAGGCCCTCAATGTAAACATACCTACTTGACTTTATTAAATGTGGTAGGTATATGGCGGCCGTAAATACGCTGAAAAAATTGCCCGTAACAGAGACTTTTCAAATTTTACAATAGGAAGTGCTCGTGGCTAAGTAATAACAGTCGCACGAGTCGATCCAACAGGTTAAGCTACGCTTGCCAGGGTTGGTCCGTGGATGGGTGACCATCTTTACATACCGAGACTCCTCCGTGCCTCGGAAAGCACGTTATGCAGTTGGTCCCGGCTGTCATTCGCGGATCTTCGACAGTCGTTACGGGTCGTCAGAAGCCCGAAAGTCTGACAACCAGTCTTAGCAAGAGGTATTGTATTACCCAGTTACTGGGTTGTAGAGGTCAGATAGGCAGTCGCTCCATGTAAAATACTGGTATTCAGCTGCATCCGGTTCGACTGGAAGCCGACCCTAACATAGTTGGGAAAAGGCTAGGCAGATTGACGGTGGAAAGTCAGTATCTCGTGTGTTGGGATTAGGTCAGTAGATGTAATGTAATGTAAATCGAAAACTAACAAAATTAGTGCAATTTTTTTTTTTTTTATGAATGTTTAGTAGTAAAATACAATAGAAGTGGATATATTACACTAAGCGCCGAGCGCAGTAAGCAGACTGCGCTCGGCGCTTGGTGTGGCAACACGCCATGTTCGAGTTCGCGACAAGTATATCGTCATCCTGAGGATGCCTCGTTGAGAGGTGAAACATGTGTCGATTTATTTCAGGGGTATTTTATGACTCTTTAGAAATAGCTAAGCAGAACAGGTTACTAAATATATCCACTTCTATTGTATTTTATAATGGATTTCCGCAAGGTCACGCCTGAATTAATCAACTATGTTTAGTAGTAATTGAATACATGAAGTGGGCTGCTTTTGTAAAACGACTAAAATGTCACGGTGTACCTAAAAGAATGCGAAAAATAATTTTATTTGCGCTCAAAACATTTGCATCTATTCGACTTAATTAATTAATCAGTTGAAACATTTATTTATGCAAAAAGCAATTCAAACTCAGTTAACAAGGGCCCAAAAAAAGACTAACTCGAATTTCAAATAATTGCCATCAATCAGCGGGAAATAATGTTACCAGCCTACAAAGCGGCTCCTTTATTACTGCTGGCAACACATGTCATAATCTGATGAGGGTGTGTGACGTGACGTAGGTACGGACAGCAACATTAGTTGTTGTTGTTGTCTGTTGTACAGTGTTGATTGTCTGATAGGAATTGTTCAGTGTCCATGAGGACCTAATTTTATCTGGAGTGGATTATGCACGAGACGTTTTTGCTATAGGAAAAAAATCCGTACCTATCACGAATACGCGTTAAAATCGCCGAAAGTATTCACAGTCAAAATTTATTGCATTTGTAGGTATAGATTACCAGCTGCGCCCCGCGGTTTCACCCGCATAAGTCTCGATTCCGTCGGAATTTCAAGATAAAAAGTATCCTATGTCCTAATCTAAGTCATAGTTTACCTATGTGCCAAATTTCATCCAAATCCGTTCAGTCGTTTTAGCGAGAAAGCGTAACAAACAAAATCATTTTCGCATTTTAATTTTAGTTGGGATGATAAAATTCATTTAAATAAGGCTGAATAATTATGTATTTTGCTCGCGTGTCAGTACTGTTAGCACCACCTTGGCTGCGGCACTCAGGGATCGTGTAGTGTGTATGAATTAAATACTTTTAAAGAGAGCAAAGACTATATTTTAAACCATTAATACAAAGACACACGCACGTGCTGCCCGGGGGCAGACTAGAATGTTTTTTCTTCAACAAATGAAAACCCTTACGAATCCTATTTTAAATATATTTTGACAGATTATTCGGAAGCACATAGCATTCAAGCCAGCTTTTATCATATGAGGTTCTATCTCATATTAAAACCTCACAGTACTGACTATTTAAGAATTGCATGCTGTGCTTTTCTTTAAGTAATGAGGCGCTTAGACTTAAGTTTGCAATGTACAAATTTTAAAGTAATAGTGTACTCATTGTTGAAGAGCCTAATAATAAATAAATAAATAAATAAATTTCTCAGGATTCAGAATTGGTCTATGAACGTGTGAAAATTATAGGGAGGTAAAAAAGTGTAGAGAAAGTTTTCGCAATATGAAGTTTCGAAAACTTCAATATTTCGAAGTCCCATAACGTATCCACACTTAGGGCGCTATGAAAAAAAACAGACTTCGTAATTTTTTTTTAATGTCACTTTATTTTGACAAACTACAACAGTTCTTATTTACCCCCAAAGCGAACCGCCAAACGCTATTCAGCGCCACAAGACACCCTCGAAGGAAGTCAATACGATAATAATTAACTGAATGTCAGACGAACAGAAAAAGCTTTCGCACTTCGTTACTGCGACAGACAGATATTGGAGCAATTTCCTTAATGGTTTCTACCCAGAGCACCGAAGTTTTTCTGCAAAAAAACTCACCCCAGTTTTTTGAAGGAGTGGGGCTGAAATTGAGACCGCGTAGAAATAAATTGGCTTTTCTGGCAATTATTCGATAGCTGTGGTCTTTTGAAATTGGAAGGGAAATGTTATTTAAATAATGCGAAAAATAAACTGTCGTACCTAATCCCCGAACGTAATAGGTATTTAAAGTTTTTTTTCAGTAGTACAAACTGTAATTTGAATATTAGATTTTTGGGCTAAAAGTAAAAATTATGAGACTAACTTACTGACATAACTTGACTCGACTTGTTTTAAAACTTTAAATTTGACACCAAAAACTATGTTATTTATGTAAATTGAAACATTCGAACTTCGCTTAAGTTATGCCGTGCAATTTTTTTGTATTTAATTTTTTTTTTCAAATTCAAATTTGGAATCATCCAAAAAAGGCCTACAAAATAAGCTTTCTTCAAAAGATTTAAAAACCGGCCAGTATTTTTTGAGTAAAAGAACTTTATACAAAATAGCCCTAGACGGTGTTGAGGTGTGTATATAACATAACATCACGCATTCAAACTATTACTCCCCGTAGGGTTAGGCAGAGGTGTACCATAGTACACCCACATTTCGCCAGAGCGAGCCTATTGAGACTTTTTGAGTTAAACCAAATAATTCTTGTAAATAGTGGATTACGTGGTAATTGGACCAATTTTATAACATACCCTGATGGCTTATGTATTTTCTTTCTTTCTTTCTTTCTTTCTTTCTTTCTTTCTTCTTTCTTCTCCCTTCTTTCTTCTTTCTTCTTTCTTTCTTTCTTCTTTTCTTTATACATTCAAGTTCCCATGTAACTTTTTAATTTACTCTATGTTGTCCCCAACTGCTGGGAAAGGGCCTCCCCCATAATTTTACAGTTTTTAAATAAAACTGTGCCTTCCCCGGCCAATCGGTCACGAACGAGTCCGAATCGTCACGCCTGCGGTGATGACGACGCCCGTCTTTAGACACCCACCGTGTGACGACCCTGGCCCATTTGTCTTGATGTATCCTATAGATGTCTCCAGGCTCAATACTGAATATGTTTTCTTATTTCTTTTTTTTCTTTTTCTTTTTTAAAATCTTTATCTTTGTCTATTTTTTTTCCTCGCAAATATGCATGCAAATACCGTGCCCAAATAATGTTATTACTTCAGAAATATTGGTCTATATTGCCTGCTTTCAAATAAATTATTTAACTAGTAAGAAATAACAACAAAATCGTGCCTTTAAAACATGTTCACACCAAAACAGAGGAACTAAATAACGTAAACAAAACGTTTGCGCCGGCGCCATAGCTCCTTAACCTTTCGACCTTTAAAATTTATTTTAATAACAATATGACCAACTATGTATTAGGTACATATTTTATGAAATACAAATACTGGCGGCCAGAAACAGGCATCATTAGAACAACCTTTTTAGGTAAACACTATCTAGACGGAAAAGGGACCCTTGGATAAATTAAATTTATTTAGTTAGGCTCGCCTTGTTGTGAATTTATATTATATGCGAGTGTCTGTTTGCTTTACTGGTGAAATGTTGTTTTTGTGTTTTCATAGGCTGTATTTTTCAATAGATTATTTTTTATACTATATTTATCTACATTGTTATCCACCGAATTTAAATTTGGAATTAGTTTTTTTCCTAGTTTTTTTTTATTATTTGGTTAAGACACTCGGTAGTCCGTATAGCGTTTGACGGGTTAGTAACTTTAGGTACTGTAAATGTTACCATACATAAATGTATTTTTAGAAGCAGTACTTATAAAAACATCTTTTCAGTGTACAAAAGTAGCAAGCAGCACAAAGATTTTCATATTTCACAGTTGTGTAGGTAAATAAGTGGTCTTCATTTTGTACAGAGTTCACGTTGAAAGGTTGAATTCACAACACTGTATATTTTTGTCTTTCAAATTATAGCAGTTATTTTTAATTCCTTTCTGGCTAACTCAAATAAATGATGGCCGTAGTAATGTCAAATTAATTATATTAATAGTCGAGAATAAAGCTATTCGTTTGGCTTCCTTATAGATTTGTTTAACCGCCGCAGGAGGAGACGCCCGGGGCGGGAATTGCGAGCCGATTTCCGGCCACCGCAGGCGCGGGCTTGCGGACGGTGAGCAATGGGTAGCTCGCCGTCCGATAAGGACCAAGCCCGGGTCGACGGCGCGTTGTGTTCCACGCGCGCCTCAAAGAGATGTCAGCAGAATTGACGGGGTCCGCTAGGGTTAATGCCTACCGGGGCTGCGAATATGGGCCGAAAGGGACATCGTGGCCCCCGGCAACAGGGCAACCGAAGGAACACGGGTAGGTTTTAGTCAGTAAGAGTCTGACACGCCCTCCCGCTCCACGCAGAGCGGGAGAAGTTATTTGATAATTTCCAAACCAAATAAAAAAAAAAAAATGGCGCTCCATTGGTTCTTTTTAATAAAAACACTTTGATTCTGCTACACTGAATTTATTTATACTTGCACATCAAAATTACAATTTGTCGGAAAAGATGTTTATCGGATAGAATTTTGTGGGTTGACTGACGTTATGCATAACGAGCAGTTTTATATACCACATAAAATACGGAAGAAAAGTGTAGATAATACGAGTACACACAGCTACACATCAAGCTATACATTCCCAGTTTATGCTGATCTCACATTGAATAGGATTTCCGTACAATGAGAGGTCAGCTTATATTGGAAATGTATAGCTTGATGTGTAGCCGTGAGTACAATACTTAGAAATGTGAAGTCTTTACTTACATTATTGAATAAAATAGTACATTGGTTACCGTTAGACTTAGACTGAATGTAAACAAATCTTACATAATGAGGGTTTTTGATGTACCTAACTTTGAAATCACATAATTCAGAGGTAGGATTATAAATTATAATATTTATTGATAAATTATTTATTAGAGTACTGTATATAATGATTGCACGACAGTGCATATAATGTTAGTAGCGTAGCTTTAAGAACCAATTTGTGAACCCTACCCTACTTAATTACCTCTACTTGTATCTTTTTACTACACGGCAGTGTACAAAGTCCTACAGACAGAGCCACTAAAAACATAAAAAAACAGGTTTACCGAAAAAAAAAAACGATGCACCCTATTTTCGTTTCGTTTTCATATACTAGCTGTATACGCCTACAGGCCTACAGGCGTATACAGCTACTACTTTACATGGCACGGCAGTGTACACAACCCTACACTCGGGGCTGTGTTTAAAATTAGCACGCGGTCGCTAGCCTGTGAAATGTACGCTTGAACGCTCTCGCCTTTTATCCCAAATCAGAACCTAAACCAGTGAAGGCTTTCATGTATGTATATTGTTATTTATTTAAGGGAAAATCCACCCTTAAAAGGCAGATTTTTGATGGCAATAAGACCCATATTTGAGTGCTCTTATGAGGCTGTTGCTGGTTACGGAAATGAAAGAGAGTTCATTGAGTGTTAAATGTAAATCTGTAATGAGAGTTTTAAGGTTTGTATAGTATGTAATTAGGGAATTAAATATAATTTGAATGAACATTTTCATCAAATAAAATACGAAAAAACAAGCGAGTAGTAAATAAATCATTGCTGAAAATAAAATGTCATAATTGAACATTTCATAGAACTCAAAACAATTTATAATGTTATAATGATTTTTTTAATAATAACAGTAACCAAAGCTATACACACAATGGTTCTTAATTTATTAAAATTATTATGGAATCAGAATAGGCCTGCGTCCAAATTTTTTTTTGTCCGTTTTGTAGGTTATTAAAAAATATTGAACACGTATTTTTTCTTTTTTGACATAATCAAAAAATTACGTCGATACATTGAGTTAAAATGTGGCATGACGTCACGCCTTGCTAGATTTAATACTGCGTTGTGACGTAGCGAGCCCCCACTCCCACTTTAATGCGTTTTTCTAAGTTATTTTTGATTAATATGATAAGGCAAAAAATACGTGTCAAATATTTTTTTATTGTCTGAAAGACGGACTAAATAGAATTTCTTTTTTTATCCAGGCAACTACCGTATTATATCATACTCGTGGCAAACTTACTTGTTTGTGTTAACTTACGAAAGTTTCGTTATGAAGCCGTAAAGCTTGCACACTTCAAGTTTGTAACTAAACTGAAACTTCAGCAGTATTTGTAACAACGTTGAGTTTAATTTCAAAATAATGTAGGGTCTTACATTCTGCTAACTCGACGACAGCTTAAACAGGGTTGATTTTTCACCCAACTGCGCCGCAGCAAAGACAAGGTAACTTTTCAAGCAGTCCGATGTAGTTGATAGCATCAAATCTGAGAATAAACTAAAACAACTGCCACCAACTGCATTCGACTGCTTGAAAAGCGATCTAATTTTTTTTTTTAGTTTCGGTTGGTTTTTTTGATATTTTCCTTTTTATTACCTATTTGCTTTTGCCCGCAACTCCGTTCGTGTGATAACCCATATTACTCGCTGAAAGTTTTCTATAGGTGAAAGAATTTTTTAAATTGGTTAGGTAGTTTTTGAGTTTATCCATTACAAAAAAACAAACATATAAAAAAGCAAATTTTTTTTCTTTATAATATTAGTTTAGATTTAGCATTGCAAATGTAACTGGATGCCTAATCGTTTTAACCCTTTTTTTTGTGGGTATTATAATTATCAAATAACTTCTCCCGCTCTGGGTGGAGCGGGAGGGCGTGTCAATCTCTTACTGACTAAAACCTACCCATGTTCCTTCAGTTGCCATGTTTCCGGGGGCCACGGTATCCCTTTCGGACTTCTCCGCAATTTCGGACTTCCCCGCAAATCGTTTTAGCCTTCATATGTCATTATTGCATGAACCTATTATGACAAGTTTAACCACTTATGCAAATCGTACCAGAAAAAAACACCCAACATTTTTCTTATGCTTTTTTGAAATATTTTCCTCATAAGGGACAAAGGCATTCAAGTTCAAGTTTGAGTAAATGTATTCATGTATTATTCTGTCGGATAGACAAGTGACTCGGTGACTGACAAGTTGACGTTTGGCATGTGAAGTAGGCGCCTTTTGTCCGCTATTTGTATTCTTTAAAACAAGCTTGGTAGTAAATTTTCCTTTTTGTACAGAAAACAGTATATTAAGTCTCTTTAATGGTGCGTGTCTATGGAATGTTTTTGGCAGTTTTATGTTTGTTTCTTTCCTACGATACCTACCTGTATGTCTTGATTTTTTACTTTTTCTAAAAATATCACAGTAGAGTAAATTTAAGGACACGGTTGAGTATTTTTTCGCTAAATTATTGAATGACTACGATTTAAAGCTCACAATCCTTTTTGTTAACTTACTCAGTAACTCTGTTTTAAAGTTACTAGAACAAACATAATAAGAATAACTAAAAAAAGATCGGGAACCTTTCTTCTTAGACACACAAAATTTAAAAAAAGAAGATTATTTAATAACGCACAAAATCGATCAACAAAGAACACCTTACCTAACAACCAACCCAATTTTAAATAAAGCTAACAAAGCATCGAAAAGTTTGAGCCAAAAACTTTGCATAAAGCCAAATTGATTTAAGTCTTCGTTTATTCAATGTTTTCCATTGACGCCAATTTTCCAAGAACTTTTCACTGAAATGAAAGGGAAAAAAGAAGGATATTTAAAAGCTTTAATTAAATCGTTAACTGGGCGGGTTTTATCTGTCCTGAAGTGTACTGCGGGTGACGGTTTTGCGAGATAAATGAGAAAGGATTTATTTTCGAAATGCTTGCTAATTACTGAATTAGATGTCTTCATGAAAGAGGTGAGGAAGGTTACTTATTAACGTTAGCCTAGATTGTGAAAACCTATTTTTAACGTTGTAATGTTTTTTTGGAGGTCGGTTGTTTATTAGTAAAAAAAAAAATTTTTTATTTTTTTTATGGTACACACTTTACACTAATTTGTATACGACTACTTGCTATGTAAACAACAGTGTCAGGAAGTATGATAACATCACTAGTACCCTAAGTGCGTAATACAACACAATCACAATGTGTTTCGACTTTAAACAGATTGCTAATCCATTGCTTCTTATGTTGTAAAACAAAATCTGCTCTACAACGTAAATAACACAATGAATATTTTTGAACTGTCAAAATGAAACAAATTAGGCAAAATTGTTTGCGAAAATAAGTTACGCAATTAGGGTACAGGATACACAAAGTAGATTAAGTACGTATTCTCGAAACTAACTCAAAACTACCCAAGAATTATTAATAAAACTTTTAAGGGACCACCGCGCAAGCTTCTATTCTACCAAATGAAAAAAGAATTTTCAAAATCGGTCTACAATTGACAAAAATATGGATGAAAAAAATAAACCTTCATTCAGACGAACATAATAACAACCTCCTCCTTTTTTGAAGTCAGTTAAAAAGCAACTAATATGCGAGTAATATGATCGACATTATTGTGACTACTGCCAAAACCAAAATCGACGACATAATAAAATTCTAAATAATAGTTTTTCGGAAAGTTGACAAATGCTGCTAATATTGTAATCAATCAAAATATTAGAAGGTCTTTTTCTTTTTAAGAGCGCACCGGAGACATTGCGAAATAATTGCATTCGTTTGATCCCTAGCTGCATAGAGTTATTACTTAATCTTTAATTATGCAAATAATATGTAAGATATTTAAGGATTCACTCTATAAATCGTATACTTTAGAAACATAATTGTAGTTTCCTCAAACGAAAAAAAATCAAAGTTATCTCTAAAAAACAAATAAACCTTTACTACGGCGTAAATACTTTATGAAAGGTTATCAGTTTTTTAACAATAACAAAACTACATGTTTTCTATAACGTATACATTTTATATTTTCAAAATATGTATTTGTTTCGAAGGAAATACCTAAATTAGCGCGCGAACCGCCCATTCTTTATTCCGCCCATCCCATTCATTAGCGCCAGAAGTTCGGTGCGCTCTTAAGTATGTATATAATTGGTAAAAAACCCTGTCCGATCCAAAAAAGGCTCATAGGTACTTTTTTATTACCTAAAAAAATCTTATTATTATTGAAAATAAAAAGTTATTGCTATTTGAAAATCACATTTTTATTCAAATTCAAGAGTAATTTATTCAAACTAGGCTGATAATCAGCAGTTTTCGAACGTCAAAATTACATAAGACAGTCCCCCAAAACGCCCACCCTTCACCACTTCCTAGTGCTTTAGCTGGGAAGAAGAAGTGGCTCAACAAACTCCCCAGCAGCACAGCTGCCGCTGCTGTAGTACCAAAAATACCCCAAATCCATTAAAAATTAGCAAATTTTCAACAGGGGTCATAAGTTATGATCTGAAGACACCCGCTAAACGACGGCCGCTCGCGCCCCATGTCAACTCATAACCCAGTAAAATTCCCCATTGAAAAAAAATGTGATGAATTTTTTCTTGTTTCTTAAAAATTATCATCTTTAAAGACTCTCAGTATGATACCTAACAATATCCTCACGGATTGGACAGGATTTTTTTGAAGTGAAAGCTTCTTTAGCCTCATTGGGCATTTTTGAGATGGAAAAAAACAATTGAACTGGCGACACCGTTACCGACACCTTTTTTTTTTTTTTTTGGGTGGGAAATTATCAAATAACTTCTCCCGCTCTGGGTGGAGCGGGAGGGCGTGTCAGACTCTTACTGACTAAAACCCACCCGTGTTCCTTCGGTTGCCCTGTTGCCGGGGGCCGCGATGTCCCTATCGGTTTTCTTCGAACCCCCGGCAGGCATTGGCCCTAGCGGACCCCGTCAATTCTGCTGACATCTCTTTGAGGCGCGCGTGGAACACAACGCGCCGTCGACCCGGGCTTGATCCTTACCGGACGGCGAGCTACCCATTGCTCACCGTCCGCAAGCCCGCGCCTACGGTGGCCGGAAATCGGCTCGCGATTCCCGCCCCGGGCGTCTCCTCCTGCGGCGGTTAGGGGCGTGAGGGCGCGAAGTTTGCCTCTCCCTCACGCGTTCCGCCTCCTCCTTCGCGAGCATTACCGCTTCGCAAAAGGAGGTGACGGCCTGCCATTTCCTCTCGCTCCGTACCATGGCCTGAACCAGGGCCGGACGCGAGAGATCACCGCCGCCGATCGCCTCTACGAGGACACGGCGTTGCTCCGCCCAAGCCGGGCAGACCTCCACCGTATGCTCCACCGTGTCCTCAGGCCGATCCACACAATGGTGACACCCGGGTGTTTCCTCCCGCCTTATCCTAAACAGGAACCTCCCGAAGCAGCCGTGTCCGGTGAGGACCTGCGTCAGGCGGAAGGTGAGGACGCCGTGGCGTCTCTCAAGCCACTCCTCAAAGAGGGGTCTTATCGCCGCAATTGTGGCGTGCCCAGCGCGGGGTTGCGACAATCGCACCCTCCATGACGCCATGAGATCCCGCCGGAGCTCTGTCCGCTGTGCCGCGATTTCTTGCGGCATCGGAGTTAAGCCCCGGCGTTTCGCCTCCTCGCGCCACTCCCAGATGTGCGCGAGGACCTTTGCCTCCAGATCCCATGGCGGTAATCCGGCAAGGAGGCTCGCCGCCTCGCAGGAGACCGTGCGGTATCCTCGGGCCAGCCGGATGGCCATGACCCTCTGGGACGCGTTCAACCGGCGGGCTGGCCGCAGCCTCAATGAACGCGCCCACACCGGTGCCCCGTAAAGGGCCATGGACCGCACGATCACCGTTACCGACACCTCATTTTTGTAAACGCGATTGTGCTCTTTATTTATATTACGTTATGGATCAATGTTCTATGCAAGTATTTTTACTTTAAAGGTTTTGGAAGTATTTTTTATTTGGATTGCTCTTTATTTGGATAAGGTTACGGACCAATGTTCTATACAAGTATTTTTCTTCTACCAAGGCGATCTTGTTCAAGTTTTCACTTCTGTCGGCACTCCCGGAGTACTACTGTTTTTTACATGTTGTATAGTTCTATGTATTTTTATGATGGCAAGCTTGCACGTCTTTTCCCAAAATAACAACACTTCAGACAAACCAAATTAACCCCAAAATTGGCTGCGTCAGTAATCTAACCATCTCTCTTGTCGGTATAGGAGAGAATTCAATACAATTACTTACCAGAATCAAATTAACGAGTCGGTCAGTGCGGTGGTGTTCTACGTAGAGATAGATAGCTTTTGTAAATATGGGCGGCGAGCCTCTATGTAGGTTGAGAGCAGAGTAATTAAGATATTATATTGACATGTAGAGAATCAAGAGACTTTTAGAGGCATGAGGAACAGGGTGTAAAGTTCACTCATCCTCTATGGGGTGGCATCGACGCGAAAACTGAAACCACGATTGCCACCATGGATTCAGTAGGTACATGATTCTGAAACCCATTGCGTTGAAATTTTTCGTCGGTTATTTAAAAAAAAAAACAGCTGTTTTATTGAAAAGTGCAATACCTACGCGGTCAAAATGTATGGAACAGCAGATTTTTTTAAAGATAACCGACGAATAATTTCAACGCAAGGGGGTTCAGAATCATGTACTGAATCCATGGTTTCAGTTTTCGCGTCGATGTCCCTGCCACCCTGTATAGAAAAGGGAGGATCCTCCGATCAGACGGGTGTCGTGTCTGGCGGGCAACTGACCAACGATTGATGTCGGATAGTCATTTATAATTATGTCGTTCGCGCGGTAAACTCTAACTGCGCGATGCAGGATTTGTGTGACGTCAGGATTTTTGTGTGACGTCAGCTCTTTTATTGATGCGTAGTTCGCATGTGGCGATGTAGATGCCGCCACAGACTGGATGGAGGTCAGTTTTCAGGCTGACTAGTCTGATGCAACGGGATAATTAGTATTTTACATGAGCAACTACCATCTGACCTCAGTAACTTAACATAATCAGCCTATAATGTTCCCACGTATAATATACAACGTGTAACGTTAAATGCGCAAAACCTCAAACACCCCAACTGATTTTTAATTCAATTGACCTATATCAGAGAGAAAAAAATCATTAAAAAAAATTGTAAAGGTTTTATGTGCTGTTTTAGTTCGTAAGATTCGTATTTGCATTGTAATAAAAGCTATTATTATTCCGCGTATGAGAAAATTTAAACTGGTCGACAACAATTTGTGTTTGTTTACCTATTTTGGCGGGTTTGCGCATGTGATGACTTGACCTATTAATAAATAGACACGGCAACGTTTTTAATGAAGATTTTTTGAAAAATGTGACCTGTATTAAAAAGTGGTTCAATTGATTCTGATCGTTATTCTGATTAAACTATTTTCAAGTTTTACGCATTTAACGTTACACGTATACAAATCACACTAATATTATAAAGGCGAAAGTTTGTGAGTATGTGTGTATGTTTGTCTCTTCTTCACGCCCAAACGGCTGAACGGATTTGGATGAAATTTGGCACACAGATAGTTTATAACCTGGATTAACATATAGGATACTTTTTATCCCGATATTCCCACGGGATCGAGACTTCTGCGGGTGAAACCGTGGGGCGCAGCTAGTATTGAATAAAAACTTCCGTAAACAAATCTATTGTTGAAATTCGCATGAATTCATTCTTTGTCACAAAATATCGTGACGGTCGTGACTGCGTGAGCCGTTTCCCATTTATTTACAACAAAATCCAATACATTTGGCAAAAAACGGATGAATATAAAATGTTCTATAAAAATATCCGTCACTTTCGATGTTTAGTTGTTTACCTACGTTTGAAGTACAGTACAGTCGTGGTGCAAAGCGCTAAAGAGAAAAAGTTTTTCTTCTTGTAGGTTTAGATTTATATTGCAAATCTTAATTCAATAATAACTACATATAACTGCCCCATTAAGGTAACAATAGTAGTTTACCTAAGTGCTCATTACACACGAGTGACACGCGTCAACGGCTGAGGCAACTACAGCCGTCGCCGCGCCGTTGCCTCAAAAGTCGCCCTAAGACATTTTTGAGTCACTAATCATCGATTTAATTTGAACTACGAGATTATTTGACTTTGATATCGAATGAAATAGAATTTATTACAAATGAAGTAACATTGTAGAAAATGGAAGAACAAATTTCTTCGCAAAATCTTCCATATTACATTTTCCACTTGAAACGTAACTTGAAAATACATTTTCATGGAAATCATAAACGTGTCAGCATATGAGATTTTACGTAACATTGCAACTATTTCTATTTTGCTTTTCAAAGATTCTCCATAACTGTATTTCGCAGTAGTGAGCAAATATTGGCTTCAGAATTGAATTGAATAAGAAATCCTTCGACTCGAGTCCCAGTATCAAATATTTTATACGACATTCCAAGCGCCGATTTGTAACGAAATGAAGAATCTGATTTTTGTTGAACCTTATTTATCAAAATACTAGTAATAATCACCATTGCTTGCTATCTGCTAAATAAAGTTTTTTAATTTTTTTTTATACTTACTTAGCCTTGTTCTTTACTTTATGGAAATAAAATAAATTACATAAAAATATTTGTTAGTTGTGGCACGTAGCGTTACATTTGTAACTACGTAACGTATGTAGATGAACTAATAAATCAATCAAGCGTCAATCGTTTACTAAGACGACCGAATAAATAACTTGGTTTATTACTTAATCCTTCCTTTTTGATTAAAATAATAAAAATAAGGATATAAATGTTGTCTAGAGAAGAGTTATCGTAATCTACAATTGAATAAATAACACAGGCCTGCAATGGTTTTCCTTTTTGAAATCTGAGTAACGTTTTCTATAGTTTCAGATGAGCTGATTACGAGAAAAATAATAAAAAAATTCCATTACGTCAGGATTTTTTGATATTGAATATTTAAGATTTTGCTGAAAAATGTCGGAGCGCCTACATTTTAAAATTTATAAAACGTCATTAAATTACTTCAACTTAATTTCTATTGCATTTAATTAGTGTAAGGGGACTTAGAAATTAATCAAAATCAGTAATTTGTTAATTACTACATAATGAGTATAAGTAATTCGCATTAACCATGTCGAAAACGGTTCATTTTGGCTTAATTTAGTAATAAGCTTATTAATACATAATGATTAGGTATTATTGCCTAATAGTTATGAATATTTAGAAAAGGGTGTATCAAGAAAGATGGAATACTAGCATGATAGCGGACTATTGTTGGTTATTGAAGCGCGACGATCCAAACCAGAAATTTAAGCAGAAATCGCACAACCGAAGCTTGCAGAAAGGACCAGGTTCCTCAAATAAAATTTATCTACATGTAATTTAGACTAGTAATAAGATGTTATTATACATATATTAGTAGTTTTTTAAGTTAAAAGTAATGTAAGTTTTTAAATATATATTTTTTTTATGTGACAACTTGTGTTTTTTCCTATTTTCTATCTGTACCTTTTTTGAAAAATCTGGTGGTGATGGAGAAAAACTAAGTACATATTCGTAATCAACGCACCAAAATACCCTAGAATCAGCTATCAAATTCCCGAGAGGAAGTTATGACCCTCATTTTGCAGGCCTGTGATAATTGATTGATGGCAATAGAATCGCTTGCTTCTTGGAAGCGAAGGCTTGTTGAGTGCGAGAAGCACAGGACCAGTCGAAGTGGCGATGCTTGGGTAGATCTATGTCCAGCAGTGGACGTCTTCCGGCTGCTACTTGGAAAATGAGGGTGCTATGAAGTTCTCTGCCTAACCCTTCGGGGAATACAGGCGTGATGCTATGTTGAGTAGTTCCGATGTTTTTTAAATCTATCATCTTACTTATAGGTATAATATTATAAACGCGAAAGTTTGTGAGGATGGATGGATGGATGTTTGTTACTCTTTCAAGCAAAAACTGCTGAACGGATTTGGAGAAATTTGGCACACAGATAGTTTATAACCTGGATTAACACATATAATATTTTTTATCCCGATATTCTCACGGGATCGCAACTTATGCGGGTGAAACCGCGGGGCGCAGCTAGTACAATATAAGACACAAAAGATCGGATAAAAATCATAACAGTCCTCCAAGCTTCGCTGATCTCAAACAAAAACAAACAAATGTTTGCCCAACCACTTGTGTCTCCAACAGTACAACAAACAAATAGGGTTGCCTCACATCTGCAAATTAAAATTGTTTCACAAAGCCCTGGTCAGTGGGCCGTGTATTCGATTAAATCGCCATAAATGAATTCATTCAATATGTCTTTTTACCTATTTTTAACCGACTTTTATAGCAACAGGTCGACTTTCGTTGGTTTGTTTGCCCTTTTTTACCGGACTGCGCGACAGCAAAGACAGAATTATGTTTTTTTTACCGTATGTTTGTACAATTTACTGTTTCGTATTTTTTTTTCTTGCATGCATGGAAAAAAAATGTTGGAAAATGAAGATGGAGATATTATGATTGAAATTTAAAAACATAATAATTATATCTCTCACTTTTATTTCTTCATTGTTTCGCAAACTTTCATGAAAAATCCTGGTACTCACGAGACAGGAAATCCTGGTGCGAGGACAAGTAAATGGTGTAATTTTTTTAACAATAAACTTTATTTTTTTATTTTACACTAGCTTCCGCCAGCGGTTTTGCCCGTATGATACTTTTTAAAATTTTAAAATCATACTGGTGAAAGAATTTTTTAAATAAGTCTAGTAGTTTTTGAGTTTATTCATTACAAAAAAAAATACAAATCTTTTCTCTTTATAATATTGTTATTAATGTAGACAAACGAACCATGCTTTGTACGGTTTTTACGACGAATGTGTATTATAAACCTTCCGTAACAAATTCTCGAAATGATGGTGAATTCAGTTGCGCAGTTTAGAAGAACAACGCGGTCACACAGACAGACAAGAAAAGCGATTTTACTTTATATTATGTATAGACCTTACCTCGTACCATTCTTTGAAATATTCTTGGCCATGTGAAAATTGTAAAAAAGCGTTTTTTTATTAACTGAGATAAAGGGACACTATAGTTTTAATTAATCTTGCATTGCCTTCAAAGACAGTTCTTTGCGTAATTAGCTTAGTTAAACATTTTCTTTCACTCCCGTGAGTTTACTTTAGTTATTTGTTGTTGCTAATGAATCACCTCACAAACAATACAATCAACAACAATGAAAATACAGTTATTAATCCAAATTACAATATAAGTCCCATAGCACGTTAACATAGGAACAATAAAGACTAACAATTGCAATTTAAAGGGTACTCTATCATTAGGGCTTAGCTGAAGTTGATAACATTGTTCAATAAGTGATAGTATTTAGAATAGAATTGAATAATTGTGTACTTTAGATAACGGGGTAACGGGATTTTGTCCGCGACTGTACTTTGTATTGTGTTTTAGATTTATGGCATTATGAGTAATCTTGAACTGTTGCTAAGATTAGTTTACGAAATAGGGAATCACTTTGGTTGGTAGGTAGATACTTTCTTTTCCGTAACGACTGCTTGTCTGACCTCTATAAGCCAGTAACTGGGTAACACGATACCCCTCGGTAAGACTGGTTGTTAGATTTTCCGATTTCTGACTATTCGAAACAACTGTCAAAGATCTACGAATGACAGCCGGGATCAACGGAATAACGTGCTTTCCGAGGCACGGAGGGATCTCGATATGTAATTGGTGGTCACCCATCTATGAACCGACCGCGGCAAGCGTAGCCTAATCTTCGATTGACCCATGCAGCTGTTATTATTTAGCCAGGAGCTTGGGCTCTGGAGATTCAAATTCAATGGAGTATATTTTTAGGTTGAAATAATAGAGGAGCCTGTCAATGTTTTCCCTATTTCTTTACTTATCCTAGGGGTCATTGTACTTCGCCGGGGTCGCGAGAAAGTCCGAAAGGGATACCGTGACCCCTGGCAACATGGCAACTGAACGAACACGGGTGGGTTTTAGTCAGTCAAAAGAAAAAAAAAAAAATTGTTCTCATCATTATGAACAACATGAACAACTTTCACTATGGAACCAACCCTGAAATCGCGAAAAAAAAATCTGCTGTTTCCTACATTTTGACGAGCTATGTGAACATAAATGTACGGAACAGCTGGTTTTTTTTTTCGCGATTTCATGGTTGGTCCCATTGTGAAAGTTGTTCATAATTATGAGTACATGGCAATGACCCCTTAAGAGGATGCAGACGAATTAAATTTCACCCTGTATTCTTGCAACCAGTCTTGATATTAAAGGAAGAATATTTACCTTTTTTTTTGGTGGGAAATTATCAAATAACTTCTCCCGCTCTGAGCGGAGTGGGAGGGCATGTTAGACTCTTACTGAAACCCACCCGTGTTCCTTCGATTGCCATGTTGCCGGGGGCCACGATCTCCCTTTCGGACTTCTTCGCAACCCCGGCAGGCATCGGCCCTAGCGGACCCCGTCAAAAGAATATTTACCTGTATGTTTGATCTCAACTCCCGTCTGGATACAAACGTTATTCTTCAGCAAATGCATTTTATTCACTTTACTTTGTAAAATCAGCACCTCTAAGAATATTATATGATGCACTTTCAGATTACATTGTTCGTGCACTTTTAGTAAAACGATCTCACAAACACTTCACAAACGGGTTACATAGATGTGTTGCTCTGCAGTCCATATCGAAATTAGAGTCAGTTAAATTAAGATTAGAGCATGCCTGAGAGATATTTCTCGACGGCATGTGAAGCCAAGTCAGAGGTCCATGGGCGGCTTTTAAACTCTGACACCAGGTTAGTCACTAACCACACGAAAAGAAGAAGTAATATTAAGTTTTGCCATAATTTAATCTGACTTACATCCAATTTCTCATCACAAAAATTATAGCTTACACACTGTAATGCTGGGGCCACATTGTCACGATAAGGCGAACTACGTCTCGCTGAGAAACAGAGCGTGCGCGAAGAGGCAGTTCGCTTTATCACGACAATGTAGTCGTAGCATTATAGCAATAACAGACAATTCAATTACTTGCCACCAGCTTGTTCTTTGCTACTTATTTTTTGCCATATTTTTGTAAAGAAATTCGCAATACAAAATATACCAACAAGTTAGGTCAAGAGCAAACTCACGCACTAATAAAAAAAACACGATCGAAATAAAAACGACTTCCAATTTCAAAATTGTTTTTTTTTAAAGAATGCCACTCACACACAGCTCTTCTCCAACGTCTAAACAACTCGCGAGTGATAAAGTTTCCAGTCAGTTTAATTGAACTAGATAGATAAATGGAATCAATGATACTGCTAATGACAATACGCATATGCGATCAACGTGCGGGTAATCACGCATGTTTATACGCACGGTTGTTAGAGGTTTTGGGGGTAGGCAGTGTTAGAAAACATTTTGGAAATATCCTAATTTTAGTTGGGTTCAAATTAAGTCATCTTTTGTGGCGGCATCTACATCGCCACATCAAAGACCTAACGTCACAAAAAATCCTGCATCGCGCAAACAGAGTTTACCGCACGTTCAGCATATTTATCATCATATTAATTAAACCTATTTAAACCAAGTGACGTGGTTGCCACTATAACTGTAACTTTGTATTAATATCCTGTCCAGAAAAGCCTCAACCTTGTATAATTCATTAATGCAACTAGGATCATTACCGTTCAAACATTGGTCTGTGTTCTGTAATCGAATATTCAAAGCACAGAATACATTACCAATAATTCGATTACTGTACCCTCTAATTCTCTCTGTCATGATAGGTTAGTCATTACACAATGATATAATTGATTCATCTTACTAATTAACGTCAGCTGAATATTAATTAATATTATTACGATCAAAGTGCATTAACCATGAGACAATGGCGTCAATAATATTGAAATGGGATTAGTAATTTAATTGATTCAGGCGTGACCTTGCGGAAATCCATTATAAAATACAATAGACGTCGATATATTTAGTAAACTGTTCCGTTTTACACGGCGTGTTGTCATACTGAGCGCTGGACGCAGAGACTGTCGCGCTGGGTGCTCTGCGTCCGGCGCTCGGTGTGACAATACGCCGTGTTCGGGTTCACGACAAGTCAATCGTCATCCTGAGGATGCCTCGTTGAGAAGTGAAACACGTGTCGAATTCACACAGGGTTTTTTATGGCTCTTTAGGAATAGTTAAGCGGAACAGGTTACTAAATAATATCCACGTCTATTGTATTCTACAATAGAGTGTTCAATAATATTTTTTGGAAAGCAAAATGAGAATTATTTCGATTAAATACATGCTATAACAAAGTAAGCTTGTTCTGCATTTTGGCCCAATTAGGTAAATATAAAGATATCTCTGTATGCGAATGAGAAAGCAATAAATTGTGTCAACAGACTGCTTATCGGTTATATCAGAGGTTTTCAATTCTATACTTGTTTGTTATCCCACGATACAGTTGCATAGGTAAATCACGCGGACTGATAAAGTGACTTTTTTTTTTTTTAATACAACGAAAATAAATAAAAGCACTTATTGTGTAGCATAAGCATAATCAGCCTATAATGTTCCCACTGCTGGGACACAGGCCTCCTCTCTTCGAGAGGGGGTGGGCTGTAATGTACCACGCGGGTCCAGTGCGGGTTCGTAGATGTCACAATGTTTTCGAATTTTTGGTTCTAGAACATGCCAGTTTCCTCACGATGTTTTCACGTTTTACGAATTGTGATCTCAATATTAAAAAAAAACAACAAGTAAAAATCATGGAATTCTTGTGTTGAATATTTCAAAAAGGTCAGTCTATTTGTAATAGTAACTGTTTGTTTATAATTTTACTGAAAGTAATCTTAAAGCAATTTTAAATTCTAAAATTGCAAATCTACTACCGAAGTTTGATGAAATACTAGAAATTGAACATTAGTCATTCGACCTCCTATCATTCACTACACATTAATTTCCTTTATATAACATTTACGTTTGATAATCGTAAGCTACTGATCGTATCATAATACTTATAATAACAATAATAATGGAAAGATAATAGATAAATATGTAATCAAAGAAAATGTATAACATCCATTTATTATTGTGTCAGTTATCATTAGCTGATAATGGTTTATCAGTCAAATTCCAAGTAGGACCTAATTTATATTAATTTAATAATGATATCTAAAAAAAATTGTATTAATGTTTCTCATGTTTCTTATTTCCCTAATTTATGTATTAATATTACTATCAATACTTAGTTGTTTAAACACTTATTCATTTGGAGGTGGCTTTAAATAGTTTTTTGACTTCTTACTAAAAATGCAATTCACAATTACGTGCAAATTATTTTTTTTTTTTAATAATATTTTATTTTAACAACTTCCCTGTCCAATGAGTCATATATGACTCATAGGAACGTACTAGAATAAGTTCATGAGTCACAGGAGACTCATTTCTCTATACAATTTGAGGCACATTTTTCGGTATGAACGTGACATGATATTTATTTAAATCGTACGTGGACGTATAGCAAAAAGCCTAACGCCCTACGTTCGTGAGTCACATGTGACTCAAAAAAGCTAATGAGCGTAACAATAAGAAAAACCTGTGGTGGACGTAGGGCATTATCAAAATGAGTTGTATGGGGACAGGGAAGTTAATGGGAATATTAGTCAGGAATCGCCAACCCGTCTTGAGCAAATGTGGTGATCAATGCTCGTGCCTTCTCTGTATGAGAAAAGGCTTTTGCTCTTCAGTGGGACAATAATAGGCTGGTAGTATTTAATATTTATTTTAGAACATCGCCCTTGGTAATACTCACTATTTTTGACTGAACCGTGTACGGTCTTATCAATCAGTAAACAGTTCAGACTTAGTTTTTAAATGGTCTTTAACTAAAGAAAAACCTAAATTCAATATATTTTTGTATTCTATTGCCATCATTGACAAAGAAAAGATGGATGAATTGTGTGAGGAATGGTATGAAAGAGAAGGGAGTGAATGATAGCGTGACGGTTGACAGGGGAGAATGGAAGAAGAAAACGTGTGCGCCAACCCCACGTACCACGGGACAAGGACAGGAAGATGATGATGCCAACGTTGACACACCAAGCAATATAATGTACTCCACCAACCTACATCTCTGCTAACCCCCTTACCCAAACAGTCGTGAACATAAACAAAGCAACATATTCTTAGTTCGCATCACAGAACTGAAATAATAAATGGCTGGTGGTCGGGGACCAAGTGCAATAAGTGCATCATTGCACAATTCAATTGGACCCACATGCGAGTACTAAGGTCGGTCATACTCGTACTGGGCAAAATATCATGTGCAGTGGAGTAAGGTGTGAGCGTAGAGCGATGATATTCGATTCTTTTTTGTGGCGAAAATCTTATTGGTTCGCGTCACCGACATGCTAATGTAGCAGTTTATCTGTAGCTATGAGTACGAGGTGTTGTGCTTGGCCAGTAGTAAAACCATGCATAATCAGCTTATTTTATACTATTAAACGTGCAATATTTATATAAATTTATAATATATATTTGTAATCATGTTCTCGAATACGGCTCTAACGATTTCAACGAAAGTTGCAATATAGGGTATCTGAGAAATTTCGTTTTCTGAGTATTTTCTCGGGAGCAGAGCTCGGTCCCCCAAAGTATAGAACAAGATGACACAATAATGACATGGCAGCATGGAATTAGTAAGTCCCTACTATCAGGACAGCATGGAATTAGTGTGTACTATACCTACATGGAATTAGTATGAACTTTCCTATACTATTAAATGAGCAGTCTCAGTTTTCACCAGAGCAGAGCTCGGTCGCCCAGGTACTAATAATAATATCTCCTGCGTATCCAGATACGTGCGTAGATAGATATTATTAATCGTGACCGAAATCGGTCGGAAGGATATACATACATAAATTATTAACATTATGCTCACTTATTCGGGTAATGCTTATAACTTGTCCTATACAGCAGACGATTTCAAGTGAAACGCACAAGGTTAATCCGCACATGTGTTGTAGACTATACAATCATATATATAATACAAGTGTTGATTGATTGCTGCTCAACCGAACCCACACCGAAGTAAATAAATAAAATAGATATCCATAAGACATATTGACTATGTGATGTGGAGGAATGAGGAAAATGTCGTGAGGAAAGTTTTGAGTATGAATGTGGATGGCTATAAGAGTAGGGGAAGACCAAAGAAACGATGGATGGACTGTGTGGAAGATGATATGGATAGAAAGGGGGGGACTACCGAGATGACGACTAATAGAGAAGTATGGAAGAAAAAGACATGTTGTGCCGACCACAAATAAAATGAAGCGCACCAAAAGTATTCCTCGAGACGCACCATTCAGGGGCGCTAACAAAATCAAATTAAAAATATTATAATTTTATTCCTTGAAACGCACGTATGATGAAACATAGAGATAAGATGAGGGCAGATTGTACTTAACACCGCTGATCGTACTCTCTTTGAAATATACAACGTGTAACGTGAAATGCGCAAAACCTCAGACCCTCCAACTGACTCAAGAGAGAAAAAAATCATTAAAAAAATTGTAAAGGTTTTATGTGCTGTTTTAGTTCATAAGATTCGTATTTGCATTGAAATAAAAGCTATTATTATTCCGTGTATGAGAAAATTTAAATTGGTCGACAACAATTTGTTTGTTTACCTATTTTGGCGGATTTGCGCATGTGATGGCTTGACCTATTAATAAATAGACACAGCAACGTTTTTAATGAAGATTTTTTTGAAAAATGTGACCTATTTTAAAAAGTGGTTCAATTGATTCTGCTCGTTGTTCTGATCAAACTATTTTCAGGTTTTGCGCATTTAACGTTACACGTTGTATAAAGAAAATAATTCTTGTCTTAAATAAAAATTTAACATACATTTTTTTCATACTAGGATTGGTTCTTTATAATACAAGAACGACTAAGATAATGCTTTAGCTTATCAACGAAAAATGTCCTAAAAAAACTACACCAAATCTGTGGTATTTAGATACCTTTATCAGATCTCCATGGTGAATGCTCGACACGTTACTAAGATATTTCGGTGTGAACGTGACAGAACGCATGTTGGGCCTATTATGTTGTTAGTTTCGGCATGTTCACCGCTTTTGAAGTACTTTCGTATGTGATTTTTTTTCGAGTATCTACTTAAGATTTCAAAGATCGCTTGGGAAGTTATTTTACAACCCCGGCACGCTTCTTTGTTTGTTTGAATTTCACTTTATTATTATTTAAGAACAAATTATTACTATACAACATTTTTATTACATCTAGACTAATAAAAAGAGAAAAGATTTTATTTTTGTTTGTTTGTTAATAATGAATAAACTCATAAATTACTGGATTGATTAAAAAAAAAAAAAAAAAAAAACCCAAAAAAAAAAAAAAAACTTCTTTTACCAGTAGAATGCTATATTATCACTGAGTAACATAGGCTATAATTTATATAGATATCACGCGGGCGAACCCGCTGGCGGAAGCTAGTCAAGAATAAAACAAGTTTTTTAAACGGCTTCATTTTCAAAGGAGAAACCCAAACTCCATAGAAACTTGGGCCTGGCGTTCCAGGACTGGAATTTGGACATAAATTAGAGTATTTAGGAAGGATTCATGACCCCAATTTTCACGTCTCCCAGCAATGGCCAAATTGGTCAAATCAGACAGTGTTTACATTTTAGGTTATTTTTATTATTTGAGTTATTTCAATAAAAAAAATATGTTTGAGGCTTGTGCTGCAGCGCCTGCAGTCTATCATGATGAGGTTTTAGGTAGGTACACAAAAAGCGCTTGGGGGGGAATCTAAAGTGACCTTTAGATTTATCTGATTGATCTTACTGAAAACGTCAGCTGAAAACTATATTTATCAGACAAGGCTCACTTACAACATTACTGGCTTGCATTTGTTAATATTGTATCTACTAGGGGATTTAATGCAACCTCATATTACCTACAGTAATCTGAGATTGCAATAATTTAAGTAAAATAGAGTAAAAACACATAATTGTGATAAATGGTTTTATTAATCACCTTCTTCATTAGGATTATCATAATATAATAATACAGTATCCAGAAATTGTGCAGCAGGCATTTGGCTACCCTGGTGCCGTGCCTAACCAAGATAATTATCATAATTCTCCTCATCATGTGGGCACGGCTACCAACCATTCTTTTGCCAACAATACAGGTGCAATAATATTGAAGTATAGGATCCCTCCCACTTAGAGAGCTGTCGACTAATATATAAACGAAATACATCCTATTACTAATATGCTTGGATTTTATTCTTCCTCTCAACATCCAGTTTGATTCCGATGTTGACAGCTCTTGCTGTAGGCCACCGTCCACCTCTCTACACACTTCCATTCATCAGTGTCCTATAGGTGTATGTTCACTCTCTTCTGGTCTACTTATTTCAATCAAGAGGTACAGCATTGGCATGATTTCAGCAAGCTTGGCAGATAAACTCATTTTCATTTAAGTACCTGAAACAAACATTTATCATTTGACTATTAGGTATAGCACTAGCATTTAGCAAGAAACTTCTGAGTGGCACATTTGGGTATAGATAGTGCAATCAACGAAGACGCGCCCCACTCCGCTCCGCTCCGTACTAAAGTATAACTTACAGTACAATAATCGCGGAGTGGGGCGCGTCTTCGTGGATTGCACAATCTATAAACATAAGCGGCCTGATTACATTCCCACTGCAGGGACACACACCTCCTCTCTGATGATGGAATAGGCTATAATTAACTATGCAGGTTCAGTCCGGATTGGTGATGTCACATATATATGTCTTCGAATATGAATTTGTTGCACATTCTGGTATCATTTTATAAAATACAACTATCAACAGACAACTGGACACAAACGATAATACTATTTAGTTTGATTACATTAAATAGGTAATTACATGGTACAAAAATGTTACGATATAAAAATATCGGATACTAACCGTTTGAGGCGCGACCCATTCCTGTAAATTGAAAGAATCATTTTCATCTTCCAATTTTTGCCTTCCTATTGTATTGCAGCGGTCTGTTGCTATTCCGCAATTAATGTACAGGCTCATGATGTCGTTATTTAACCAGTCTTCAAAAGATCATTATACAGATCTGGTTTTCCAGCAAAGGTCTACAGTGGTGGCAGGGTACGGCGTCCTATGTTCAAGCGAGGGCAGTCGGAAGGCAATCAATTTCGGAATTCAGTATTCGAGCAGAGTTTCTAAGAAATAATAAATCCCGAGAAATACGAAAAAACAATAAAAAGCGAATGACAACAATGATATGACAATTGACATTTGACAGACGTTGACATTGACATTTGCCGTTTACTAGTGTAATCCGTGGTGCAATCGCTTTTATCGATTATTTATTTCTTTTAATGATTTTTTTATGGTGGTTACGTTAAAAATCAATTAGATTCCAGATTTTTTTTATTTTACTTTGATTTTAATATAAAAAAACAATTATAATAAAACAATGGAGTATTATTTAATTATTTGTAACAGTATCGATTTCCACTAAATCGATCATATTCTTATGGCACGCTCTATTGATATAATGCCAGCGTTTGTGAAGTTAGTGATGTTTAACGAAATAAGTGTTTTAATGGTTTACAAAAGTTGTTTAAAACAAAAAATATAAAACTACTTATTTTCTACACTTGGCCATTGCTATTGAGGCTAAGATTAAAATGGGTTAATTAAGCAAAATAGACGATTTTTTTGGTACATATCTGATTCGTGTAACAGTTAGGCCCAGAAACGGGTTTCTCCTTTCAATTTCATAATAGCCATTTAAAAAACTTGTTTTATTCAACTGCTATTTTGAAATTGAAATTTAATTTTTAGGTAGTTTTCAAGATGGAGCAATTATTAATTATCCGTAGGACACCAATTATTAACCTACCTACTATTAGTCATCTATAGTCTTCCAACCGATGTTGTAACAAGAGCTTACTTCATATTTTGCCCACGGTCATCGTTAAGAATGCCCATTGCTAATGTTGGCCATTACAAAATTAGGCCAGTCATTTAAGACATCGTAGGTCACAAAAAATTGCACTTCACTTATTTGGGATCCAGTAAGGATAGATAAAAGCAGGAATCCGCTGAATGCGGAAAGCACAGAATCGGTCAAAGTGGCGGTGCTTGGGGGAGGCTTATGTCCAGCAGTTGGACGTCTTTCGGCTGCAATGATGACGATGATGACGAATGAAGGATAGATGCCAATAGTGTAAAACCAAGTTTGCAGCTTCGAAAGATCTGTGTCAAAGTCAAAGTCAAATCATTTATTTCAAATAGGCCCATGTATGGCACTTTTGAACGTCAAAATTAACAAAATATTAAAATTGATTCTAGTCGCCCCTTCCAAAAGGTAGTTTTCGTATGGAGAAGAATGGGCAAGAAACTCCACCGTTACTCTTTTAAAATGTTTTACAATTGTTTGTATATGCACGTACATTAGTTAAATAATATTACCTATATGTGAAGACGATGCACCTAGAATAAAATTACTATACCACAATAGGTAAAAAGAATTAAAAATGAAGCAACGACTGATAATTTAATATGTGATAGATACATGGTACTCACTGCGTGATGCTTGAAAAACCTAAATTTTCGGACTTTTTTCAGTTTTTGACTTATATCTTCTAAAAGGTGCATTCTTCGTATAGTCACACGATTTCAAACTATTGGTATCTATCTTAGCAACATCCCAAAAAATCAGTACGATGCATTTATTTGCGACAAACGCGATTAATGTGTCTATTGTGACTGGCCTAAAACGTCTATTTCTCACAAACAACAACTCATTTCTTTTCAAACACGCAAAAGATTATTGAGTAATTTCATAGCGTCTGTATAAAGCATAGAGAAAACTTGGCCCAGTTTCCCCTTCAGTTTGTATGAAAGACATTCATTAACGTTGACGTTGAAGGGTAGCGGCGGGTAAAATGGCAATGCAGCTGAATGAATGAATGAAGTATTCAAATGTGTTCTGTAACTGTGTGAAGGCTTGAACGATAATGAGCGCCAAATAAAAAATGATTTGATTTGATAATAAACAGTCGCACACGACGATCGATAGAATCCATTACGTATTAAGACTCCTCTGTGCCTCGGGAAGCACGTTAAGCCATTGGTCCCGGCAGTCATTCGTAGATCTTTGACAGTCGTTACGGGTCGTCAGAAGCCCAAAAGTCTGACAGCCAGTCTTAACCTTAATTAAGGTGCTTAAAATATTTGTTCCTTGACTTTATACGGGGTGGCAGGGAAAACTGAAACCATGGATTCAGTACATAATTCTGAACCCTCCTGCGATGAAATTATTCGTCGGTTATTAAAAAAAATCAGCTGTTTCATAGAAAAGTGCAATACCTACGCGGTCAAAATATATGGAACAGCTGATTTTTTTTTAATAACCGACGAATAATTTCAACGCAGGGGAGTTCAGAATCATGTACTGAATCCATGGTTTCAGTTTTCGCGTCGATGTCCCTGCCAGCCTGTATAAGAATGCGCAACTCGTGGCAGAAGATCAACCTTTTTTATGGAACCGCATAAATTGTCTCGCCCACTTAACACTTAGGTTAATTATTTCATTAATAAGTCAATGGTGATGATCACTATGTCACTAAAGGCTCTACGATGGTGATGATCAAAGTGGCCGGTCATTGTTCACAGCTGCAAATGTCTTAATTATTGCCGTCAGTAATTAAAAGAAGTGACGCAAAGCTTTGTTAATTTGCTCGTATTTATATTTTATGGTGTTCTGTTAATTGTTTTTGTAGAGGATCATTAAGATGAAACAGAGTCATCTCAATACCACTCTCCCTTGAATTTGTATATATGTATATATATAATAAAAATATATATATATTGTATAAAATATGTATGTATGTGTATTTTATGTATAGTTATTTATGTTTTATATAAAGATCTTTTATGTTTTGTTTTAAAGAAGATTTTTTTATTTTTTATTTTGTTTAAAAAACATTTTTTTGTTAGGTTATACGGAAGATTTTGTTTTTATTTTTGTATTCTTTATCTTTTCTTTCTTTTTAATTTTAGGTACATAGTTTTTAGTTTGTGGAAGCTTTTAAATGGCAATCGTAAGCGCTATTGTACATAGTAAATAGATATTAGACTGTAAGCTTTCTGAAGAATAAATAAATAAATAAATGAATAAATAACCTATTTATGTACTGTTATTTTATTTCTAATGATATATTTTTAATATTTTTTTTTTTTGTTCCTCTCAAACAGAGCACCTGCCATCTAATCTCTTCACCACCCTTGGTTGACTGGTAGAGAATGCCTAAGGCATTAAGTCCGCCTTTGTACCTTTTCGTGTGTGAAAAGTTTAAATAAAAAAACTTTTTACAAAAAAAAAACAACCGACTTCAAAAAAAAAACACTACAAAGTGAAAAATAACTTTAATTTCGGAAGTCGGTGTCTTGGTTTAGAATTTTCGTTTTTTGTCACCGACTTCCGAAATTAAAGTTATTTTTCACTTTGTAGTGTTTTTTTTTTGAAGTCGGTTGTTTTTTTTTTGTAAAAAGTTTTTATTTTTCACTTTTTAGTGTTGTGGTACCCCAAACAAATTCGAATACCACTACCTGCTATGTAAATAACAGTGACAGGAAGTTATCATATCATCCACATCCTAAGTGGGAAAAAATACGTATTATTGAAGCTAACTCAAAAACTACCCAAGCAAAGTTAATAAAATTTATATGGGACCACCTCTGAAGTATGATCTACCAAACAAAAAAAGAATCATCAAAATCAAATCATAATTGGCGGAGTAATCGCGTAACAAACTTACAAAAAAAAAAAAAAACAACATACAGACGAATTGAGAACCTCCTCCTTTTGGAAGTCGGTTAATAAATAAACGGGATTGTGTACCGTACTTTGTACAGACGCCAGCACATCAGGCTATTACAATCTGTCAAATTTATTTAATAGATTTTCAACTTTATCACTTAACCATAAAGTTCAAAGTTGATTGGGAAAATTTGACAGTTTCGGGTAGCTTGATGTGCTGGCGTCTGTACTTGTATGTTCAGCATTTTATTCAGCTTCTGGGGTTAATCCAAACCGCAATAGGTATGATGCCTGGGTAAAAAAAAGAAATTCTATTTAGTCCGGCAATCAGTTATTAAAAAAATATTGATAAAAATGACTTGGTTAAAAGGCATTAAAGTTGAGTAGTGGGGGGTCACTATGTCAATCAATCTGCCTAGCCTTTACCCAACTATGTTGATCACCGATCTTTCTCACTCGCTTTCTAGCATAAAAATGATGATAGTTGATATCCTAGCTTGAAAAACTACCCTCGTGTAACGCGGGTATAAAAAGGGTATCAAAATTGATACTTAACACAGGTCGGGGGCAATTTTATGTTTGAGCAATATTCAAAATGGCGCTCTTACGTACAGACGTCGCATAATATATTGCTCCCTTTTCGGTTTATTATAGAATTATAATATAATTTTTAGAGCTTTGCTAAATTTCAGATAAGTACATAACTTATAGATAGATATGTAATTATTTTATTATTTTTATTTATTTCTAAAACACTTAATTTTGGTTTTAGCCTCACAACGAAAATCTCTCAGGGTTTATCTGTGAGCGGCGAGCAGTTCAATAAAAAAAAATTATAAAAATGTTTCTTACATACTACAATGAATTTTGAATTTGATGATATTACATCTACACCAATATTATAAAGAGGAAATATTTGTATTTTTGTATGTAACGAATAAACTTAAAAACTACTGGACCGATTTCAAAAATTATTTTGCCGTTTTAAAGCTACATTATCAGTGAGTAACATAGGCTATAATTTATAAAGATTTATATATAATAAGTACTTAATTTAGGAATAAATAATTTCCAAATACTAAGATAATTAATTGATTCAGGCGTGACCTTGCGGAAATCCATTATAAAATACAATAGAATAATACGGCGTGTTGCCACACCAAGCGCTGAGTGCAGACTCTGCACTCAGCGCTTGGTGTGGCAACACGCCGTGTTCGAGTTCGCAACAAGTCCATCGTCATCCTGAGGATGCCTCGTTGAGAGGTGAAACACGTGTCGATTTCTTTCAGGAGTTTTTTATGGCTCTTTAGAAATAGCTAAGCGGAACAAGTTACTAAATATATCCACGTCTATTGTATTTTCCAAATACTAGGTAAAATTGGGGGTATTCCTCGAAACGCACCAACTTTGAAACGCACTAAATGAAGCGCACTAAAAGTATTTCTCGAAACGCACCATTCAGAAGCGTTAACAAAATAAAAATAAAAATATTGATTGTAAAAAGTTAAATAATTCAGCCAGAGCTATTTCACTCTTAGGCCATAAAACCACGTCAAAATTCCTAAATAAAAAAACCATTTTAAAAACATAACCCTCCTTTTGGGCTTCGTCGCATTCGGGCAAATAGTGTCAGAAGCAATTTAAAAATCGATGACAAACACTTCATTCATAACTGACGTAAGTTTCCTTGTAAGACATTATTAACTAATAGTGTTAATAGATGGACACACCGCACCGTTCATTTTTAGTCATACTTCCATGTTACAAATATTTTCAGAAGGACCATACTACTGCAGTCATAATTATCTATAATAAATTGTTACAGCGAATACATTTTCACTGCCTAAACCTACTAAGCCAAATATTTTTTGATATTAGGATAGCTCACGACTATGAGTCATGAGTTCATGGTCGAAAGAGGTGCCATAAAAAAAATTAAAAAATAAATAAAAGAAATACATAAATCCGTGAAATTTCGCAGGTATTCTGGTTATACACAGTGCAACACTTGCTCTGGCCGCAGGTCAAAATGTATGCACATATGTGGAATTTATGATTGCAATTTCAGTCATAGTGACATAATAATAATAATGTCGATGCTTTGCGGAGTATTTGTTAACAAACCGCCCGCTCCGCACGGTTTTTACGACTTGACAAATTATCAAGATTTCTTAATTATAGTAAAGTTTAATACTTTCCGGAATAAATTCTCTAAACTATGTTGAACACTGCACCAAAATCAAAAAGTTTAGAAGAAAAATGCCGTCACAGACGTCAGACCAATAAAAAAGTTTATTTACACAGGCAAACACGAAAAGCGTCTTTAATGAATATTATGTTGAAATTAATAATTATTTAGATCACTCTATGGAGTGATTTAAATAATTATTAATTATTGTTTCTATATTACCGTCACTTATGGGTAGATATCGTTTGTCATGTATTTTCAGTAAAACATTCTAAAAATAGTTTCCTTTGTAGCTGATTTCGATATTTGTAGATAAGTTCAAGTGGTGCTCTTTTGCTAATTCAAAACGTTCGTTCGTGTTCGTTCGTTCGTTTCGTTCGTTGTTTTCGTTTTTAAACGTTCAGTATTGCCCATTTTACGTGCTTGAGCCATTTTTTGTGTGATTCGTCATCTTAAGTGTAGACAGATGAACTGCATTCCAACAGCCAATCCACTACAAAATATGGGTTTGCCAGTGACACTTGAAAATTGCAAAATTAGCGACAGTATTTCTTTCTACAACATTTGTATTTTTATTCGCCCACGTGCAGGTCGGGAAACAATCTATGGGAACGTAATACCGAGATAAAAAGTGTTCTGTGTCCTAACCCATGTCATCCGTGTGCTTAATTTCATCCCGTTCAACCGTTTAGGCGTGAAAAGGTAACAGACTGACAAAGTTACTTTCGCATTTATAATATTAGTATGGATACGCATGAATTTCCTTGCTAAATTACTAGTATGAATTGCAATAGGGATAATGCCTGGGTCAAAAAAAAATATTAGACACGTATTTTTTGCATTATCATATAAATCAAAAATTACTTGGATACGCATTAAAGTTGGGGGAGTGGGGGTCGCTATGTCACAAGTAAGTATAAAATCTACATACTTGTGACGTCACGGCACATTTTAACTCAATGTATCGCCGTAATCTTTTGATAACGTAAAAAAAGAAAAAAATACGTGTCCAATATTTTTTAATTATCTACAAGACGAACAAAAAATATATTTTTCGTAATCATCCCTATTATGTTCAAACATTGTTTGTGTTTTGTGGACCTTCTTAGTTCTTTATTTGATACGTCCTACGCTGGACCGGTCACGCCTACTTAGTCAGCTGTGCTTTGAAAAGTCAATAGTTGATGTAGGATATGGGCATTTAGAAGGTCATTTAATAGTTTGAGAAGTTATTTGGTCACATTTTGAAGACTGGTTTGGTATAGTATTCTAGCTATAGGTGATTGGATATCGGTACCTACGTCTCGTATAGTCTAATTTATTTTCTAAGATTTTTTAGATATTTGATAGAATTCATATATTATTCTTCTTATTAGTTAAGATTTTTTTTAATGCAGATGGTCAAATTATTATAGCTACTAATATCTAAATAAATATAAGTAGAAAAAATCCTTTAGAGTCAACGAGATAACAAATATATAGCAGAAAATGCTAAATAAAAAAAATATAACAACCACTTACCAACTATAATTTTGAGCAAACAAATTCCCCGAACAGCACACTGTGCAATATACAAACGTACACATTTGTAACGGTCGAAAATCACAGAAAACACAAAAAGTTCGTCCGTCCGTTGCAACGTGCAGTCACCCACTGGTCCTTACCTGAACTAATCGGAGAAAAAAAAAATGTTTGACGGATAAGTTTGCCTTGTCAAGGATACCGACCCCCTATTGCTATACCCCTGATACAGCACATTTTTGATAACAACCGTCCTAAAAGTCACAATGTAATCCCTATTTCAGTGACACAGGAGCTATTTTTGCACGAATGAAGTGTCCAAAAGCAGCAAATAATGTTTGGTCTAATGTCAAAAATGTATCAAACAGATATTCTTATTGTAAAGTAAAATTTACTTTTAGGCCAGAATTTAGTAATTTTCGAGAAATATTTTACCTGTTTGACAGATAAGACTAATCAGTTACGTTTTGTTTGACTTTAGGATGACGTAAACGATCATTTATTGTGACTATAACATTATGTTAGTGGGTATCAAATGGGTGGGCGGGAACTTTCACAAAAAAAGGTTTTTTACTTACGTTTTTTTAGCAAAAACATTGGATTATGTCATTGGAACGGTTACTTTATTTTATTGTTATGTTTTTTGTGGGTCATTTTAAATCGTTTCTGAACTAGTTCGGAATAGCCAAATAGGAGAGTTATGAAGGTCCAGAATTTTATAGACTCAATAAAATTTTACTGTCTGTAACGGAACAAATAACTTCTTTTTAAGTTAAGCTGGGTCTGCTTTTGTTATTTATTGCAATTTAACTGTATATCTGCACTATTACAGTAAACTTAGTTTTTTCTGGGTTAGTCATTATGCAATAAAATTCACATTAAAGATTTATTATGTAATAGCGATAAGGTCCAAATTTAACTAAAAATAACTACACAAATAAATTCGACGAAGGTTACAAAATTTAATTCAGTAAAAATATTTAAACCTTTAATTTACAACACAGCAATTAATTTTAAAGCAATTAAAAAGGTGAAATTTATGTGTTTTCTTGTTAATTTCATTTACCACCAGGTGTTACAGTTTTATGAAACTCGTAATAAAATGCAATAAAGTATTTTTTTAAATACACAGTAAATAATTTAAGATTTAATTATGCCTATAAATTGTGTTTAATACCTTCCTTAAAACTATAAAACATTCAAATAAAGACTTATACAGACTGTAATATGCATTTTCGTATTTTTTCCAAGAATTAATGCTTTTTAACACTGGGTTTTACAATCGTTTGACAGATAAAATACATTCTGGTCATTGATTTGTCATGTACGGAAAAAACAAGTATCATTAATTGTTTCTAAATGTATGTAGACATATCTGATTCACATTTATTTTGTTTTAGTATTTTATAACCTAATTGGAGTATCCTTATTACTAGCAGTGGACTGTAATATGCTTAGCTGATTCATTTATTTAAATGTTATGATCTTTTTATGCATAAAACAGAATCTCCTCCATTTATAAAGTCGGTTCAGAATAGATGAAACACTCACCTAGCTATCAATCAAATTATAATAAAATCAGGGAAATCAATTGTTAAACTAATTGACTACCTACCAACTTAAATTGACCGTATATTCAAATCACAACTGTAATTATTTGACAATTGTATGAAATCCTATACTATTAAATAAGCAATATTTGTATATATATATATATATATTTGTAATCACGTTCTCGAAAACGGCTCTAACGTTTTCGATGATCGAGTTTAGAACAAGATGGCTACCTTAGAATAATGACGTGGTAGCATGGAATTAATTCAAAAAGTCATTTATTCAAACTAGGCTGAGAATCAGCACTTACAGAAACGTCAAAAAAAAAAACAAAAAAATAGTATGTACTTACTACACATGGAATTAATATGAACTTTCCAATAAGTACTATTAATTTTCCATTTTCACCAGAGCAGAGCTCGGTCGCCCAGGTACTGACTATAAACACGGCAAGTTGTGAGTCAATTTGCTTAACAATTGATTTCCTTTCATAATGAGTAAAACAGGTACTTCTACTTACATAGCATATTAGAATTTTCCTTCGAAACACTCTTTGATTACCACTGACACACTGTACCACATAACCAATCACTAATCAAATTACGTCCATTTCTCATCAATTCAAACTCAACACGAATGAATCACCAGCAAAATTGCAAGAAAAAACGCACGAATTCTTAGAAAATGACGGAATCCTACGATAAAAGATACTACGTCATAACACGAGGAAAGTGTGTGTATCAATGATACAACACGAATGTAAACCAAATCCTCTGCCTCATATTTTTATGTAAGCGTTATCTCAGATTATGATAAAGGCCTTGGAAATTGGTGTTTGTCATAAAACTTTAAAAAAATATGCATGGGAAAATCAGTCTTAAGTGGTAAGCATAAAGTTGAAGCTACAAGGATTGTTCTGGTTGTAAATTGTATCAGAAGTAATTATGTTTTTCAAAAAAATATTGACACAGTAATGGATGCGGGCGATTAGTAAAAGTGTGTTTTAAGAGCTTTTTTTTAATATTTATCGAGGTTCTTACATTTTTGTTTGATGAGCTGTTACTTAAGTTTTTATGTTTTACTCACGAAACATCCTCAAACTTACTGAAATTATTGAATAAAAAATACAAAAAAAAAATACAACTATTTCATCACTTCGAACCAATGTTCAAGGAATCGATCACATGAAATGAACCACGTGATCACAAGTTAAGATAGTAAAAAAAATAAAGAACATATTCAAAGTCCTTTAAAAAACCATCTAATTTAATTATTCATAACCCGCGTGTCATCTTGGTATAAAAAACACCCATCTCAGGATTCCATATTTGGAGAATGGATTCCATCTGAGGCCTCATAATGGAATATTTACGTCACAAAGAGGAGAGTAAGCGCTTGGTCCTTTTGCTCCTATTAAAGGATAATTTACTTTATATTGTCAGCGTAGATGTAATATGGGAGGATGGAAATATTGTGGATACGCTGGGTGTTGTTAAAAAGCAAAAGCTTTTTGCAACCAAACACCTAGACCGTGAGTATATAAGAGGATGTCTGAAAGTGGCACCGGTGACTGAAAAGCTGTGAGGAAATCGGTTTTCATGGTATGGACATGTGATGAGGAGGAATGAGGAAAATGTCGTGAGGAAAGTTTTAAGTATGAATGTGGATGAATGTCAAACTTAAACTCAAAGCATTTATTTCAAATAAACCAATTACAGGTACCTACTTTTGAATTGTCAAAGGGTCGGTCAATCAGAAAGATGAAGCTAGTTGCCCATTCCAAAGCGTAGTAGGTACCTATGGAGAAGAACGGGCAAGAAACTCCACGGACACTCTTTTAAATCAAAATGTTGTTACAAAATATTGGTTACATTATTCATGTTGAAATTATACAAGTGAGAACAATGTGGATGTGATAGATGATATGGCTAGAAAAGGAGTGATTATTATCGAGATGGCGAATATTAGAGAAATATGGAAGAAAAAACATGAACAAATAAATTAGGATTTGGGCAGGAGAATGGTGGAACTTAAGGCTACTTAGTTCTTATAAGATTGGGCACTGATCGCAAATTACTGGGAATGTATACATGTATATAGAACGCCTTTGGCCTGCACATTTTGTGCTCATATTAAGATTGTTGTAGCTAAGCGCTGCATATAAATTTAATTTATTAAAATTATTTTATATATATTTTTAATTATGTGTTGACTGATTTAGACATATACAGGAAAAAAAACCAGTGCGCAAACTTAAACACGTGACTGTACTCATCATTATGAACAATTTTTACTATGGGACCAAACCAGAAATCGCGAAAAAAAAACCTACTTTGTATAATAGATAAGGTATTAATGATTATTACATTTTATAAGTTATTAATTGCAATTAATGACATTGTATAAGATATTAATTGGAATTTATTAAATTGTTTATGGTATTAATTGGATATTACCCGTATTTATACCCTACACCATTTGTGCTAGGTATGGTGGGCTACCAAAGTTTAGAAGTAAGGAGAAATCTTGATCTCGTCAAATATTTCATCCGGCTAATTCGTGGTACCCATTTCAATTCCTTTTTATTACAGCACATCTCCTTTAACATCCCACTACCCATTAGACACACACTTCGCCCTCGCCAGCGTCCTCTATTCTCAATACCTCAAACCAGTACCATAACCCTCAAGGCTAGTCCATGTACCTAGCGCTAACCCATATTAACAACATTTTGCTGTATGACGAATCCTCAGATGTCTTCGCGAGTACTGAAATGAGATTCCTGAATACTGCTACTCGATACCTGGAATCTATTGCCACTCCCAGTACAATCTCAGAGTGAATAAATTAATGTTTATTATTATTAATATTTTTATATTTTTTTTTTACCCCAATTATATCTTAGTTTATCTAATTTTGCCAAATTTTGACTAATTTCATTTAATTTCAACAAATTTTGTCTACTTTTATGTAATTTAATCTAATTTTATGATTGTATGTGTAATTATAATTACTGATAAATATTGACATGTAACTTGTATGTGTGGTGCAAACTGTTAGTATAAGTTGGTTTTTTAATAAATAAATTTATGACATTGTGTACGGTATTCATTGGAATTTATGACATGGTATAATTTTAATGATAATTTTGCATGCCTGAATTGGTGCAACACTGTGGACTGCGCATTCACTTGACATCTAGAAATGTAGGATTATGTACTGTGTTATAGCAATAAACATTTGAATTTGAAGTTGAATAAATAAAAAAATACATGCCTTACCTAATAACACCGAAAAAAACCGATCAGTCGACTGCTTTAAAATCAATTTGCAACTCTTTTACAAAAGGTTCAGAGCACCAGAGCTTATGTAAGACAGTTTGGGTCAAACACGAGTAGAATTGTAAATACGAAACAAATTGAGGGTAAATGAAATCGTAAGAGGGAAGACAGTGTGAGGTAATTCCTGAAGCTGAAAGGTCCTAGAGGACAGAAACGGTCCTATCACGTTGAATTGAACGCTGTCTTCAGAATTCAAAATTAAGATATCTCGAAAATGTGAGGATAGAAAAGCTTTATCGCATTTTAGATTTTTGATATCGTTTAACCTGTGAATTGTCGAATGAATACTGATTATTAAATTGGTAACGAAGCAAAAAGAGTATTAAGAATAGGAAGATGGCATGAGTTAGTAATGTATGTAGGTGTGTACGTATTACATAGGTTTATATTTTTATACAAAAAAAAAATTTTTTTTTTGGGATATTATTGAGGCTGTAATCATTATTTTTAATGCAGTCGAAGTTAGAACGGAACGATTTCCTTATTTATTTTCTTACAAATCTTTCGGTACATGCAGGTAACGGCCTTTAAAAAAAAGGAAGAAAAAAAAAAGAAATGAAAGCCTTTTGCGATAAGACCGCCCATTGTATACTAGTTCAAATATTTTCGTTATATATATATTTCACATAAAAAGGGCACTTATGAAACGTCAGAAGCTAGGTGCACGGTTCCAATTGGTCGCTTCTTATGGAGAAGAGCCGGCAAGAAATTCAACAGTTACTCTTTTAAAAATAAATGGTTTCTACAAGTCAGAAGCTAGGTGCACGGTTCCAATTGGTCACTTCCTATGGAGAAGAGCCGGCAAGAAACTCCACGGTTACTCTTTTCAAAATAAATGGTTTACAATGTTTTCAAATTACAGTGTTAAAAGGTATGAGAGAATAAATAAACGATCGATATCTTATAACGTTAAGAAATATAAATAACGTTTTTATAAAAAGAAAGAAAAAAAAGAATCTGCTAGTAAAAGTATAAACTTTTTGCACGATCTCCGTATAAAGGGACCAATAAAAATCTCTATAAGTTGCACAAAGATCCAACCAAAGTAAGAGGTATATCCACTTAATTCCTTCATTAATAAATGTAAGAATAGCGATCAATTGAGTGGGATTTGGCTTCATCTGGCCAGCTGAGCTTCGTTACCGGCTCAATGCTACAGGGAGTTTTAAAAATGTGTCAAGGCATTTGTAGGCTTATTATTGCAAAGGATATGGTCTGTGAGTCATTATATATGTGATCCTATCGTTCTTTGGTTATTTTAGGGGCATTGAAGTTTCGATTAGGTTTACTGTCACTTTTCAAAAAATAATTATGAAAGCAATGTTTCGGCAAGAAAACAGAAACCATTTTAATGAAAAAATATCGATGGAATTATACGTAATAATACTATAATTTTTAACAACCTTATGAGAAACCATTTCAATTAAATATCGAAGCATAATAATTAAAACGTAAATTCATTGATTTTACATAATTTGCAAGCACAATAATTTAAAAACATATAAGCTACTAAACAGATGCTGACAAAAACTGGAATATATTATTTGATTGTCAAAAATTACACAAAAAATTTAATATTGATAATATCTCTGCTGGGTTTTTTAATCTTACAAAAAACCTAATGAATTCAAAAATATGGTTACTGTCTGAATTTGCATAAACAGATTATAACACCCTCTAAATAGATGTTCAAAATGTAGGACAAACCGCGCATTGACTAGTAAGTATGATTAATAGATAAGTTAGGACAGGTCGGGACTGCGTATTATTGGCCTTGTCCTTAATAGGCTCGGAGTTCGTGGAAACCCTTGCTTTATGCATTGTGAATTTGTTGGACCGAATGTTAAGGCTTCCACAGATAGTCACGACGCCACAGTACGACGCGATTCTAGTAGAACAATTTTTATTGTTCATAGAAAGTGTTTACAAGAAACGCGTCGCACTGTCACGTTGTGCCTGTCTGCAGAAGCCTTGCAGTATTGTAAATTTGCAAGGATGAAAGTTAGTGTGTACTTTAGAGTATCGTTACGACGTTATATTTTGTGGGGTAAGCACGTAGTTGAGTGTTAGTTATTTGCGTGAAAGGGTCGTGGAGACAGTTTAATATTTAACTCTCAACGTTGATAGTTTGTTTATGTGTCAATATTTTCTGGTTGTTGTCATCTTTATATCAACTGAAGACTGGAACGAGCATCATTTCAAGAATAGATTTGCATACCTGTTTAACATTGGAATAAGTAAATATGTACCATAAATAAGCTATCATACGAAAATCTCACAGTGATTCTGATTTAAAAACCCTAAACAAGGTGCAAAGGTGAGGTGATTTTCCACCAAAGATGTCCTATGTAGCTATTTTGCGACGATGTGAAAGCTAAGCTACGGAACTATGTAATTTTTCGTGCGTTCAAAGCGATATCACCGGAGCACTACCTCAATTCGTACGACCACGATCATACGTTTACGAACGATACAAATTCGTGCCCAAAGTGCGCGCGGCCTTAAAGTTTCGAGTGGAGAGAATCAGTTTTTTTTTATTGTGTTTAGATACTGATCCATCATGACTGCAGAGTTTTGCTAACTTTTTGTATAGGTAGGTATCTATTCTGGTATTAATGGTTTTAAACGCAATGAAGACACATACCTTCGTACATCTGCGCATACTGCGGGAAGCCTGCTGCCCTCAGCCATTTGCATGCCTCCGCCGCTTCGATCTCTGAAACAATACAAAATAAATAAATTATTTTACTGTAAATATACATTTATTTTAAAGCGTCAAAAATTTTCAAAAAATTTAAATCGACACAAGAAAGTATTTTCTGTGTCGCGGCGCGACAGGTCGCTCCTGTGCGTAGAGGCGCGCGCGTTTTTATAAAAAAATGTTTTATGCATTTTAAATCGTAGAATCACGTCGTGCGACAAGTCGCGTCAGTCTGCAGGAGCCTTTAAGCAGAAAGCTGCTCCAAATTAAAACCATGTCGCTTCCAGCATCGAAAAAAATACATGTTTTGTTTTCTTCACCGTTATCATTTTCCGATAAATTCCAAATAAATTCAGAAAAGGTTATTTTACATAATTAAGTCTTATAGAAAGTTCATCATCGTGAAAGCCAATAGAATTTTTATGGTCTCATCTTAGTTTATTGCTGAGTTTTTATGGGAAAACAATGGAAAAACAGTCGTAATACCCACGCTTCAAAAGTCGTAACTCGCAATAAATGGCGGTACTATTTAATTTTGTACATAATTTATTGTTGTATTTTGCATAAATACTTGTTTAAGTTGGGGTTTAAAATTATTTTATGGGTATTTAATGTGTTGTAGATTTAAATCTGCGTTAGAGCACAGAGTAGTACAGATAGGTCACTCCGCAAAATCATTTAAATAAAAAGCGACTCTTGCTAGGACACAATAAAATGCAATTCAGGTCGCACAGCGCTAATTACCTACAGTTATATTCACCTAGAAGTTGTTTCTGTATCTATGGCGCAACTCTTATCTTCTGACTACGTTATGCCCACTGAATTCGACAAGTCAAGCCTTTTTTATGGGTGGGAAATTATCAAATAACTTCTCCCGCTCTGGGCGGAGCGGGAGGGCGTGTCAGACTCTTACTGACTAAAACCCACCCGTGTTCCTTAAGTTGCCTGTATGTTGCCAGGGGCCACGGTAACCCTTTCGGACAAAACTGCAACCCTGGCAGGCATCGGCCCTAGCGGACCCCTTCAGTTGTGCTGACATCTCTTTGAGGCGCGCGTGGAACACAACGCGCCGCTGACCCGGGCCTGGTTCTTATTGAACGGCGAGCTACCCATTGCTCACCGTCCGCAAGCAAGCGCCTACAGTGGACGGGAATCGGCCTGCGATTCCCGACGCCCAGGGCGTCTCAGACAAGTCGAGCCTGCCGCGTACCTACTTGTAGCTTCAAACCTAGAATGCGGAGTGACCTATCTGTATTCATCTGTGGTTAGAGTTATAAAATTTACTCTAGGCATTACAGAAAAAATGTAGAAAGACAAAGGAATTACACATTTTACCCCTTTCTGTAATAACAGCTTTTAAGTGATCTTTTAATGTGGCGAAACTATCTTTGAAAAAGTCCATTATCTGCCTGCTTTTTCCCATATATGTTGGGTTTAGCTGCCAGTCTAACTGTATGTAGCTGAATACCAGTATTTTACATGGAGCGACTGCCTATCTGATCTCCACAACCCAGTTACTGGGTAACACGATAGCCCTTGGTAAGACTGGTTGTCAGTCTTTTGGGGTTCTGACTTTCTGCAACGACTTTCAGAGATATATGAATAATAGCCTGGAACAACAGCTTTCCGAGGTACCATCGGGGTAACGCATATGTAAGGCATTTTATAACAAAATCCTGTGCACAAGACCCTTTTTTTTTCGTAGGCAAGCGATACTATAGCGGTCGAGCGCTGCAAGCAAGAATAGTCCTTACAGTGTACAGATATGCGTTTCTTCTATAGTACGTTACTTAGCCATGAACCCTCAATGCGACGAAACTATTTTTGAAAAAGCAAAGGATTGAATAAAAGTTAAATTTTATACGTAAGTGGGAGGTAGGTAAATATTTGCAATACTTATGGAAAAAAACGAACGAGCCTCAGTCGCATAAGATGTGTAACATCTGACATCTTGGCTGACAGTACCAACCTCTCGGAAAATGGGTTGGTACCATCTGACGGCCAACTCTAGCACCACGCGCGCTCATTGGTCAAATCAAATAGCGCGCGCTTCCCCGGCTTCCTGTTACACACTTCTGTCCCTTTTCACGAAATCACTCCCACAGATTGCAGGAGACCGAGAGGAAAGATGTAACACATCAAAAATAGCATAACTTTTGATGAGAAGTTTTACGCTGGTCTTCAAGATCAGAATGCAAGCAGTTCTTAACAGATTTTAAAAACTCGAGCTTATTCTAAGAAGGTCGGAAAACTCCACTATAAAGATTAGATAAAACAATCTTGTTTACAAGGAAATACCATTTTCTCGGCTGTTGACTTTCAATATCTACACAGGAAATTAACAATTTAGGTAATTCAAAATTAACTCAGTTTTATATTAAAAAAAAACCGGCCATGTGCGAGTCGGAATCACACACGAAGGGTTCCTTTAATTATTAACTTTATAAAATACTAAAGTAACTACCGCAAGTGGCTTCGTCCGCATGATATCTTTATAAATTATAGCCTATGTTACTCAGTGATAATATAGCATTCTACTGGTGAAAGAATTTTTAAAATCGGTCCAGTAGTTTTTGAGTTTATTCATTATAAACAACATACAAAAAATCATATCTTTTTTCTATATAATATTAGTTTAGCAAATAAAATTGTTGTTAAAGCGGCAAAAGAAATACATAATCTGTGAAAATTTGAACTGTTTACTTATTACGGTCCATGAGAAACAGGCAGACGGACGGACAGCGGAGGCTTAGTAATAGGGTTCCGTTTGGCAACCTTCGGGTACGGAACCTTAAAACTTTTCTATCTAAATATTTCTTAGCGGAAAGTTATTTCACGAATTTCCTTTCAACTTTTATAATTTAATAATTAGAACATTCATTACTCAGTAGCGTTACAATACTAATTGGCTCACACAAGAACTAGTTAAGATTCCGTAGAAAAAAAATAAAACAAACACCAAGAAGGCTTTCACTAATAAATATTAATGTGTCAGAACCAGTGTACTTGACCTCTAGACCCTTAAGAAATGTTGGAGGTATCAATCAATTTGTACCAGGCGTCAGAGGTCAAAGTAAAATGGATGTGTCGGAACTGTCTTACCAAGTACAATCAGCAGCATTGTGAACGTGACGGGTACAAATGCCTAAATAATGGAGAGGAAAGCGGGTAACGGATGGTGAGTGAAGAATTATTGGATGCGGTAGTCAAAAATGGTGGTAAGTGATTTTTTTTTTTGGAGAATGCATGTGTGCGTGACGGATTCTGGTTTGTTTAGCAGTGACGATAGAAAGGTACCATGTTAAGTGGTTTAGTATCTATATTCCATTTGAAATAAGATTAGACATTTAAACAAACCTTTTTTACAGTTCGTATAACCAATTTTGACTTCTATACCCTAGTCATAAGGATGGCATTCAAAGCAAAAAAGTGATTACAATACCAATTTTTTACTGCAGCTGCCATTTGTCATGCCACCAACACAATAGAAGTCAAAATCGGTTGAACGGACAGTAAAAAAGGTTTATTTAAATGTCTAATCTTATTTCAAATGGAGTATAGAGAGGTCGTGTTGGGTTTACAAAAAAAAAACAAACGGCCAAGTGCAAGTTGGTCTTGTACCACCGTACAATACAAAAAACACGTTTTTTGTATCCCCTTTAATTTTTAACTTTATTTAATTTTTATTGTTTGTTGTTATAATGGCAATAGACATACACACTCGTGATAAACCTATTACGATTCATGAGATACAGCCCGCTAATTATGGTACATAAAATGTCTTAACCGATAGACTCTTTATTTGTGACTTTTGTGGACATGATAATTATTCAGATTGATTACAATTGTAATAGCGATCATATAATTGCATTTTATTAAAATAGGTTTTTACTTTTATTTATTTTTTGTATAGATTCTTTTCTATTTTGTGAATGTGAGAACGCTGTAGGTTTAGTGAATTGTAGACCTGTAGACCATTTTCTATTTTGTTAAGTAATTAGTACTTATTGAAAGACCTACACTGTCCTTCCATACCTAGTAACACTGTTATTTGAAAGTATTGTAAAAGCCAATTATTTTTAAAAGAGTAACCGTGGAGTTTCTTGCCGGCTCTTCTCCATAGGAAACGACCGATTGGAACCGTGCACCTAGCTTCTGACGTTTCATAAGTGCCCATGTAGGTTTATGTGAAATAAAATATTTTGAATTTTGTTTTTTTTTTTTGAGAGGCCCCGCGTGATGTCATGTAAGTTCATGTAACTGTCAAGTCCTGCGGTTTGACATTGACGCGCGCTCCACGTCACTTTTGACATAAAAAAAAAATGTCCTAATTGACGAGAATATCTGTCAGACCATAGAGTAAAACAGCCCACAGATTAAATCCGCGTGAGTCGACTGGTACATATGTGTACCACCGGGGCACTGGTGCATAATACATATAACAGGCGGGGGGGCTCAAACGGTTAAAATATAAAAAGTTCCACATATTTTGCTTACTTACATACAGCGTACAAAAAAGAAAACAAAATAAAATTACATACAAAAAGATGATGAGGTAAATAAAATAATATTCAAAAACACTTCAATGTTAGGTACTACATTGATTGAGGAGATGAAAAAAATAAAATAAAAAAATACATTATTTCGTCGCCCTCCCCGTTAACTGTCGTATCTCACAAACTGACGTATCTGCACTGACATTACCTACGTGTTTAGAACTTTGTTTCGAAAAAGTTCTCTCTAATCGTCGTGTCTGTGTCGTTTACCGTTTATAAGATAATCACGTATTTTGTTTTGCGTAAGTGTAAAAGCAGGGAAAAAATATTCTCACCACCTGTCGTATATGCACACATCTACAGTTAGTGAGTTAAAGATTAAGTCAAGAGCTATTTATAAAAAGTTATTAATTAATTAATAAAGCCACAGCTAACGCAACTATATTGACATGATTGTAGCGCCCGACCGAAAAACTGTTACCCTGGAAAAATATCAATTGCTAGATACGACAGTTATCGGGGAGGGCAAGGATTTAATTATACTACTAGTGAGTATAAAGATACGATATACTATAGATATGTAGTTATACTATAGATACCACATCAATTCATTACCATCTCCCGACTCCATTACCTCAGCGGATAGTGGTAAAGTGCGGAACAATTTTTCATAGGCACTTTTAAACGTATGATTTGTATGGTATCTGTTCGTACTAACGACAAAATAGTTACGTATGCAGGCGACTAACAATGAGCAAAAGTATTTATTATTCATTAGAAAACCAGGGTCAGCATCTGTCTGGCATTAATGCTTAAATTAACCTTTTTGGCGCAGCAGTAAGGAACACGCTGATGTTGTTAAAATTTTCACTTTGTTTTTTATTTGTATTTTGTGTTTCACGATCTGTTGCCAAGCAAATGTTATTATTTCTTTCTTTATTGCGCTTATGGCACTCTTTTACACAAAGTACGCTAAGGTAAACCATGACGGTAAACTTGTTTACCTACTGTACCTATAACCTCATTAGCATAGGTCAACATTTATGAGTCGTTTTTCAACACCTGTTACAACTTAGCTCGGATATTATCATAAAGATGCTTGGCAGAAGAACTGGTGATTGCAGTTATAAACGAAGGAAACTAATAATTCTTGAAACAATCTTAGCCTTTTAACGATACCTACGGGAGGTGCAGGCAACTGTGATTAAATGCAAACGCAATTAGCTGCCTGTACACTTATTAATTTTACTGTCTGTACAAATGTAGCCTAACGGCCACCGGCGAAGCGTCGACAGCGAGATGTATGGCCGTTTATGGACCGATAATACGGGATTGGGACACTACTCTTTGTTTTGAATAATTTGTTACAAGATACGCCGAAAGAAACCGATGTTATTATGAAGATATTGTTTTGAGTAGTTGAAAAATTGTGATATTAAATCATTTTAATAATGCGTTTTGGTTGTGGTGAAAGATGGAGTTATTGCGGATAATTTGTAGTATCTGTGTAAGGAGTGTCGAAAAGAATCAAATCGATTTTTCTTGAGGAAAGATACAGTAATAATTGGCAGCCAATTAAAAAAAATGTGCCTTCTTTCTTTAAATGTCAGTTTTGACGCTGATGGTAACCACGGGTCAAAGAACAAAAGAAAATACGTTTATTTGTGGTAAACGTGACGCTAAGAAAGAACACAGACACAATAAATTAATACTTCAAAAAACACTAGAAAAACACGCTTTTATAAATGCACGTAAAAACAAAAAAGGCCTTTCTCACAAGTGCAAACACGACTATGATACGATATTCCATCATGGAATGCCAGTGCCTATCTTCCGGCTTCACCATCAGACCTTGAAACCTAATTGTGGTCAAAGTTCATTACAAGACTTTTCTAAGAAATCCAAAACAGCTATGATACGATTTTCCATCATGAAGTTCCAGTTCATATCTTCCGGCTCCATCATCAGATCAGTTAGTCAGTACCATATTATTGTATTGTCACCAGAACTACATACAGTTGCCAATTTTCATTACGCTATGACCCTTGGAAGATGGTTAAATTAGTTACCTTAGATTCCATTACATAGTTAGTTACATTGAGGAATAATATGCGTCACATCCACGCAAAACGGCCATCGCTCAGCATAATGCTGCGACTCTATGCGAGACGGAGCCCCAGTGTTTAAGAAACAAAATGCAACTCCTTGTACAAAATACGAGTACAGTTGGCAAGTGATTTGATTAGACAGTCAGCAAGTTGGTAGCGAGATTGATTAAGGTGTGCACGTACCATCGGGGTTACGCATAACTAACCAATTTGAAAACAAAATCCCGTGCACACGACCCTTTTTAGGGATCCGTAGTCAACAAGGAACCCTTATAGTTTCGCCATGTCCGTCTGTTTGTCTGTCTGTCTGTCCGCGGTCTAGCTCCAAGACTGTTAGTACTAAAAAGTTGTAATTTGGCATGGGTATACATATTAATCATGCCGAAAAAGTGGTAAAATAAAATTATAATTTTTTTTTATAGGGTTCTCTACACGTAAAGTGGGGATTTTTTTTTCTATCCCTTGGTGTGGGGTATCGTTGGAAAGGTCTTTAAAAAAAAATGTGAGTGTGTTACAACGATTTTTGAATTCAGAGATCCGTTTGCGAAATATTAAGCTTTAAAGTGCAAATTTTTGTTAGAGTCAAGTGTCCCCCCCCTGCCAGCTAAATGGTTGATTTTAGATATGTGAAAAAATTCACGGCTGTAGCTTATATAACGAATTTAAAAGGAAAACTATCACAGCTGAGTAGGCTTTACAAGTTAACAAGTAATAATTAGGGAGAACATGTTTTTCAACTACTAAGTTAAGTTTGTTCTTGGGATAAATTCATCCCAACTACGGAACCCTACATTGCTACATTGTGCGTGGTCCGACATGCACTTTTTCGTAGGTAAGCGATATTATAGCCGCCGAGCGCTGCAAGCAAGAATAGTACTTACAATGTACAGATATGTGTCTGTTTCAGAGGCTATTCGGTTTTTAAGGCGACGATAACCAACTTTTAGTAATTTTATACTGAAGATCACGTCTCAACGAGTAGTATTAATGATTTGGAAAAAAATATATGTTAAATTAGAGCATTTTTTTAACAACTTAATATAGGAATATTTTAGATTATATTTATATTACATAGTGAAATTAATTCGTAAAGTTATGTCTAACGCGAATAAAATATCGAGAATCACGCAAAATCCATCAAGCGTATTAATCTAAAATCTTCACCATTTTAAAGATAATTTAATTATTGATCTTTTAGTATACGTGTTTTACTAAAATACCTTTTAATTTATCTATAATAAATTAATAATGCGTCTAATTTGGGACAGCGCTCCTTGATAGGCGAGCCCTATTACTGGCTGGACGTACGACGCGTTGCGTGAGCTCAGTACAGAACACGCAAGCTAACCACTCAAGGTCACTGTCATATATCTGCGTCTAAGTACCTGTCCTTATATTATTATCACAAATATGATTAACACTAGGAAGAATTAATATCCAGATAACAAATTACTCAATGGCACTTATTTTTGCAGGAAAATGTACTACAAAATGCATAAAATTAATAATAATTCGACACGTGTCCAGTTCCTAGTTACCAGTTCTAGATAGCTCATGTTATCTGTGTATTGTGCATTGATTCTACCGGTAGTCAAGTATTTATTACTTCAATGACGTCAGATAGCCGTTTACTAGTAAATACAGTCTTATTAGACCACACATAGATTAGTTATTCTAATATGGGTGGTGCCATAATCAGTATGGATAATGTGTAGATATGTGATATCGTGGAAAGCCATAACTAACCACTATAAGGACTATTCTTGCTTGCAGCGCTCGACCGCCATAGAACCGGGGCGGTAACAGATGTGGTCATCGTGTGCATGGGATTTTGTTTTCACAGGGGTTAGTTATGGGCTTCCGCGATGGTACCTACATACATACTTAAACTCACGCTTTCTTCCCATGGGGGTAGGCTGAAACTATAGAATGCCACCTGCTACGATCCTTACAAACATTCTACTACATTCTTAGGTATGTGTAGCGAATAATACTTATCTACAAAGTCAATGTCAAATAATTTATTTCAAGTACCTAGGCCAATAAAAGACACGTTTGAACGTCAACATTTACCAGGAATCATTTAACAGGAAAATAGAATTGATTCTAGTTGCCCAAGGTTCCAAAAGGTAGTTTTATATGGAGAAAAATGAGCAAGAAACTCCCTAATTACTCTTTTAAAATATTTAGTAAACAGTGTAATTTCTAACTGAAAATTCTATTGCTTATTCACTGGTGGTATGTACGACTAAATAAATTGAAAAAAATATATATAACTAAATAGCAGATAACAAAAACTGAGCTGAGCTCAAAATAGAGGGCGATTATAATCGCCCTCTATTTTGATGCAGCTGACATCTCTTTAAAGCAGTCGCAACAGCCAGATTTTGCAGCTGGCCAGCAGATGCAAGTCAAATGCAGTGGGTTTTATCTGAGAATGATGAATGTTGTTTGTGATGACCGCATATTATGATAATCTTTTGAATTATTTTACAAACTACGTTCTTCATTAAAATGACAATTGTATCTGGCAAAGTCCATCTAGGTACACACGACTACACATCAAGCTATACATTTCCAGTATATGCTGACCTCCCACTGTACGGAAATCCTTTACAATGCGAGATCAGCTTATTCTAGAAATGTAAGGCTTGATTATGCACCTGGGGCTGAAAGGTTCTGGCGTGGCGACCGTGTACCGGAGGACGTGCTGTTGGAAGGCCTCCCACAAGATGGACCGATGACCTTGTGAAGGCCGCAGGAATCCGCTGCATTTTATCGATGTCTTTCATTTAATAACGTCCTGTAAAACAAATACATCCCAGCACTAGGTTGCTGAGTCGTAGGTGCTCTTCGTGGACAAAAATGTAAAAATAAATTTTGCACCTGGGTGCTCCTCGTGGACTAGACTAGGTGCTATTCGCGCAGGTGCTATTCGGACGGGTGCTCTAAGTGGACTACTTCGACTTTTGGGCTTCTGTCTATCCGTAACGACATGAAAATTGACATACCAACAAATATTAGACTGCACTGTGTTTTTGTAAACCTTTACACTGATTGTGTCACGGTGCGGTGAACAATTAGTGTCACTCGTAAACAAGGTTCAACATCAACACAATGAGTTTGAAAACATAACCAATTTCAAAGAAAAAACGGAAGAAAAACCACTAATTGAATGCATGTGCCTGTTTCTTTGTTTGTTATGTAAACAATATTGACCCGGTTGTCAAAAAGCTCGATGTTATGAACGAATTAAATTAACCGTGATTTTTTTCCTTTTGTTATGTGGTTGTTGGGTAATTTCTATTGGAATCAGCAGCCATTTTGTTTTTTGCATAACTTTGTGAGAAAGTACTGAGGAAATGAAGTCTACTCAGTATACAGGACAATGCAGCTTTTCTATTGGACGCTAAACCCCAAAATATGCTGCTCAAAATTAAAACCCATGATAAATAATAATAGATGATAAAGTCACCGTTAATAACAACTTTTATATATTACGGCAACAAAAAAAAAATCCGTTCGTTTTCATACCAATGTGATGTAGGGGGTATAAATTATTTTTAATTTAATAATCATTGAATTAAATCTAAAATTCCATCAAATTAAATAAATTTAAAAAAAAAAAAAATTTTTTATTTAATTTTAATTATTATATCTATAATTTTATTCTATGATATACATCTAACACTAAAATTTATATATTCTGTATAAGTTTAGAAAGGAAAAAAAATTAAAATAAAGGAAGAGCTCATTGGGCATCAAAAATGTTGTCCGCATCGCTGTCAGTAGGAAAAGTGACCAAAAGGCTGACAGCGTTGCCACGTTGGATGGCAATGCTGATTCTTTGACCTAAAATTAGCCAGCCCTCTGGTCACGTCATTTGAAATAAATTGAAATATGAATACGTAATATCACGCACACACGTCATCTTTTCATTCAATAATAACAACTTATTTTTAACTTTACGCAACTCTTCAAAATTTGTTGAAATACTTCATCTGTATGAACATGGACTGGAACATGAAAGGATTGGCAATGTTTTGGTTTTCTATCAACATAAGAGTTCGTAGTATACGCAGTTTAGTTTATATTCTACGCAACAGCTGTTCAGGAAACCGGTTCTATGAATTAGGTTTGAAATAAACTTTGACAATCACTGTATGCCATTTGAATTACCAAAAAAATAATAATGATATAACACCTTTTAGAAAAACTGTTTTTCCTGTAGGTTTTTTATAAATAACATGGGTGTTTCACTTTCTTATGGTATCTGCCTGCATTCGTTAGCTGCTATAAAAAAAACATCTTTTAACCTACGTCCTAACCGGACAGCGACTGTCGCGCAAATACGTCACGCGATTTTTTTTTTTTTATGTCATCTCGCAATACTGACCGCTAAGGTCTTGGCTGCTTAACCGGATTTTCCTGTGGGTGCCATAAGCTTCTACACTTAGAGCCTCCAGCCAGGAGCTTTTTGAACTTATTCTAAATTAAAATTAAGCGAATGCTCGCTAAGGGCACCCCCTGTGGGGTACGAACCTCGGCTTAGGGCATCGCTGATGGGAGGACAGCAAGAAGGGACAGGCTGGATCAAATTTATATTTTCATCATGATTATTACGAGTATGCGGGGTATTTAAAGCTACGTGCTCAGCTGCAACAACTGCTGGCACCTCGTTTTCGAGCAAGGGTTGGAGGGGAGTTTAATTTACTCGGGGATTCGGTCGCGATCGCAAAGGACCTCGGCGGCGAGGTCGGAATGACGGGAGGCGTCTGTTTTTGTGCACTGTACTGGTGGCCCTATTCTGCTCCTGGATGAGTGTAATGGGGTCATCTGGGTCTGAGAGTACATGCATGGGCGGCGGGACGTCGGGCGATTACGCGATTGTTTACTTATACCCCGCGTCCTAACTAAAGGCGATCGTCGCGCAAGTACGCGATTGATGCAATCCTTTATATGAATTATGAGCTTATGACGTACATACGTGACTTAATTGATCGCGTGACTGTAGTCCTAACTAATAATTATATGTAGGTAAATGCGAAAGTGAGTTTGTTTCTTTGTTTGTTTTCACGTCAAAACGGCTGAACGGATTTGGATGAAATTTAACACATGAGTAGACTATGACCTGCAAAAGGACATAGGCTACTTTCCATCCTGGTTCGCAGACAAAGTCGCGGGCAACAGCTAGTATTCATATATCACGTACTCGCGTGACGATCGCTTTTGGTTAGGACGCGATCGAAGGCTTTTTATTTTACAACAAAATTACTATACATTCTATTCTCCTGTGGCTCGTTGATTGTAGTTGTATATCGTCGTTGACGAGTGAAAACCTCGGGAGTATCGAAAACAAAATTGTTTAGGAGAGACAAGTTTATCCCTCTATAATGGCGGACACCTAGTACTTACAAGGTTTTCATTGAACGCGAGAGATGGCGCTACAATCGAACATTCGAATTATAGGTGAGCTAGAAATGTGCGTTGCGAGGTTTTCTTACTTATTACATTAAAAAGTGATTTTGGTAAAAAAATCGACTTACGAGGTTTTCACTCGTCAACGACGATATTCGATTGACATTTTTGTCCGGAGCACCCTGGGAGTCAGTCACGCTACGAACCTGCTGACTGACTATAACATTTTTATCACGGTCTGAGTTAATATTCTCCTGTGGCTCGTTGATTGTAGTTGGCTGTTATTATGCCGGCTATCCTATAAAAATGACGAAGAATAGTCGCTTTTTATGACTACGGGCGAGAAAGGATCTCATAAGGAAGTATCACATTGTGTGTTGCTTATAGAAATGATTATCATTGTATGAAAAGGTTCATGTTTAGGAGTGGAAGTTTTTCGAGATGATAATGACACGAAAAATGCTTTTTACTCCTCTTGCTCAAAAAGTCCGTCATTGTAGCGTACCAGAACGCGGGGAAAAAATAGCATATCTTGCTCTAGGGGAAAAAGTAATTTTTGTCTGTAACCAACGAGCCTACAAAAACGAAAAAGTCTTTATTCTTATGTAAAACTAGCTTTTTACTACCGCATAAAAGTTTCCTTAAAAATTCAGAATGAACCAATTGTATATTTTTTAAATAAAGTAATAAATAAAAATCGTAGTGAAAAGTAGGTGTAACACACGGCGCTAAAACCCATTCTAAAATACCTCGATAAAATGGGTTATTTTAGCCCCTCGTATAACAATCTACTATTTGTTATCGAACTTCTTCAAGTTTCTGTGTATTTTGTAAGATTTGTATGGCTATTTGAAAGGCGTGTGAATGAAAGAAATTCCGTGAGTAAATAACAATTTCCGGGAAAATTCTGCTTACATAAAAAATTAGAGGAAAAGTGTTTTACTGCTAATTAATACACATGCTGTACGTTACGTAGAATTACGACATTTTTGCGGTTTCAAAAGCCGTGTATTCAGAGTATAAAATCCCAGAGAATATCGGTATATTAGTATTTCTTAAGATAACCAAAAATAACATGTATGTAAAAGTGATTTCAGAATCGTGTTGTACTGAATCCATGGTAACAGGTAGCGTGTCGATGTCCCGGCCACCCTGTATACAAAAAAACTTTTTACAAAAAAAAAACTACCGACTTCCAAAAAAACAATACAAAGTGAAAAATAACTTTAATTTCGGAAGTCGGTGTCTTGGGTTTTGTGTTTTCGTTTTTTGCCACCGACTTCCGAAATTAAAGTTATTTTTCACTTTGTAGTGTTTTTTTGGAAGTCGGTAGTTTTTTTTTGTAAAAAGTTTTTATTTTTCACTTTTTAGTTGTGGTACCTACCCCACACACATTCGAATACCACTACCTACTACCAGTGTCACGAACTTTTCATATCATCTACATACTAAGTGGGAAAAAAAATACGTATTTTGTAGCTAACTCAAAAACTACCCAAGCAAAGTTAATAAAATTTATATGGGACCAATTTGGGAGCATACCCTTTCAAACAAAAAAATAATTTTAAAATCGGTCCACAAATGACGGAGAAATCGGTGGACATACATAAAAAAAAAAAAAAAAAAAAAAAAAAAACATACGCGTCGAACATATAACCTCCTCCTTTTTGGAAGTCGGTTAAAAAAAAAACAGTGGCACTCCGGGAGTGCCGACAGAAGTGAAAACTTGAACAAGATCGCCTTGGTGGAAGAAAAATACTTGTATAAACCTTCAAAGTAAAAATACTTAAATAGAACATTGATCCGTAACGTAATATAAATAAAGAGCACAACCGCGTTTACAAAAATAAGGTGTCGGTAACGGTGTCGCGAGTTCAATTGTTTTTCCCATCTCAAAAATGCCCAACGCACCTATAAAAGTTTTTACTTCAATAAAACAAGAAGTGGGTAAATAGAAAACTGTGCACGATGGTAATGACAATTAGAGACATAACATTAATGAGGTTAGTCACTTCATAAAGGAACTCTTTCCTACCAAACTATACTCGACAAAAACGAAAGAAAAGTATCCATTTCTCCTTTCGTTTGGAGTTAACTTGACCTTTTCGAAACAAAAAGAGCGATGGATGGTTTTTAATTAGTTTTGTTCCTCTAGTTACCATAACTAAACACTTCGTTTAAGCGGTAATGAGTCTGGGTAATTAGACGCATAGATAAGTGACGCTATATTAGTTTGTACTTTAGTAAGTGGTATTGTTATCTATAGAGGTGGCCATGTTGTCTTATTGATGTGGCATAGATGAATATACTCCGCATTTGGGCCCGTCTTGTCGGGCCAATTCAGTGAGTGTAACGTAGTCAGAAGATATATAAGCGACCTGAATTGGACTTTATTGTGTCGAAGCAAGTCGCTATTTATTTAAATGATTTTGCGGAGTGAGCTATCTGTATTCATTGGTGGTTGTGGTCGCATTTTGATTTGGAATCTTTCTACAGATTTGGTTTTTTTGTTTTATTTAGTTAAAAATGTCATTAGAAATAATGACTGCTGGGGTTTCTGGTGTTGATTTTCATTCTTATAAGAAAAAATAATATTATAGAAGCGGTTGGTCGACTCTTCACGTGACCAGAGGGCTGGCCAATTCTTAGGCCAAAGAATCAGCATTGCCCTCCAACGTGGCAACGCTGCCAGTCTTTTGGGCACTTTTCCCGCTGACAGCGATGCGGACGAATTTTTTGACGCCCAATGAGCTCTTCTCTTTATGTTTAACTTTTTATCCTATATAGTAGTTAGTTGTAAATATGTTTGTGTAAGTATATTTTCAATTAAATATATTTAAAGTACAATAAAAACATTAGAATATAGTGTACCACTAAAAATATTATATAGATTTTCGGTAAAAAGTGTTTCAATTTTGAAGAATGGTTAATGTCCAGTTTTTTTTACCTTCGTAGATACATTGTACTTATTAATCGTATCGTAGAATTATTAGGTAGATCATCTTTGTTCGTTTCTATAAAAATATTACAGCTTTAGGTATAAACCAAACTGTTTAAAAAACACTTCTTATAAAACCTAAACACACTGCAGAACACGTTAAAATTAACATTACATCATATCCAAGAATAACAACTCTAAAACTGGCACATTAAACATTTTGCCATAAACCACCAAAAATAAAGAAAAAGAAACACAAAAAATTACCTGTTATTTGATCAACACTTAAATTAGGAACACTCATTATGCACAACACTGACACTAAACTACACTAAACGCGGCAATCTTGGCAACATGCATACTCCTGCGCATCGTTTTCAACACTGAATCACTCATTCATACGAAAATTTCGATCTATTAACTGCTATTTGTAATGTATTAACACATTATCTGTTATGCAACTAAGTAGCAACTTTTATTGGTTAATAACATATAACTTAAATCGTAAAAACTTTATATGCATAGAGATTTTCATACGAAATCTGTTCTAGCGGTACTATAATAAGAATGTTAAATTATCGACGTCTCATTTAAAAAAACACTGGCCACTACGTAATTTTGTCACAAATTGAAACGGACACGGATTCTTTATTTGATTTGAATTTTTGCTTTTAAATCTCGAACGCTTAACTTTTAAAGTTATGGCACGTTATTAAATACAAATCGGTTTTGAATTTAGAATGTTTTATTTATAGAATTGTTTTGAATTTTTAAATGTTTTCCAGGCAACGCAACGGTTTGTCTCGGAACGTTTCTTAGCAAAACTTTTTAATTTAATCGATTTTGGATCCGATATCGATAATTTTAATGTTAAAATCGTACTGATTCGAGTGAACTGTACACGGATGTAAGAAACAAACAAGTGAGACCGCTAGTTGACTAAGAATGAGATTAGTTATCAGTTTTTATCGCAAGCGGTCGTTACTGCGTCCTTTAATCGCTGGTCACGTCACCGATAGTGGTCTCTCTATGGACTATTATTAAACACTTGTTTGGATGTGGTAAATACAGCACTAATTTGTTTATATTCAACAATTAAAACAATATTGATTTACAGAATCCGTGTTGTTTTATGAATAATAATAATTTTGTAATTATGGTCAAGAATGTCGGCTTGGACTAGAATTCTTCCTGCATTCATAGGAATGAATCTAATTAAATCTAATTGATCTCACTTACATGTACAAAACATCTATCAAGTAAATAATGAACAGGATTATTGCTTGAAACTGAACTACCAACATTCAAATTAATTTAAAATTCCTAAGTATTTTATTTCCTTATTCTAGGATCTTCTTTAAAAAAAAAAAAATACGAGGAACGGTCACAGACCCAATGTTTATAATTCACTTAAAAAAAGGACAAGGTTCTCAATTCGTCTGTATAATTACAAACAAAGGAGCTATGCTAGAACATTTATAAATTTATTTATTTATACATACATATTTATAACCTCTTTGTTTATGAACCGAGGCAAAAAAAAAAAAAAACACATAAACCTACATGAGCATTTATGAAACGTCAGAAGCTAGGTGCACGGTTCCAATTGGTCATTTTAATTAAATAAAATCTATCTACTCCTTCATTTTACTAACTCCACGTAAAACCCAATGACTTAAAGAATTAAGGCTCCAACATATTTAGGATTTCTTTATCTTTTATGTCATTCAGCCTGTTATATACATATTTATTATATGATATAGTTATGTATGTCTTGTTTGTTTGTATACAGAATGACGTGATGATATAAAAATAGTCGTGAAATGACCTCATGATGTGGAGGTAATGGTCGTGGGTGGTGGATAAGCAATAAGCTGCCTTATTAGATGCAGAATTGCAATATTTTGGTGTGAGTCTTGTTTTTTAAGGTAAATTGAGTTTAGGCTGGACTGGCGAGTGAGAAGTTGTTTGTTTGAACTACTGGTAATTGTGGTATTACATTGGCGTTATCCAGTTCTTAGCTTGTCACCACGTCAGGGTCACTAATTCAGAGGCATGAGGAACAGGGTGTAAAGTTCACTCATCCACCATAGAAAAGGGAGGATCCTCCGAACAGACGGGTGTTGTGTCTGGCGGGCAATTGCCCCAACGATTGATGTGTTCGCGCGGTAAACTCTAATTGTGTGATGCAGGATTTCTGTGACGTCAGGTCTTTGATGCGTAGTTCACATGAGGCGATGTAGATGCCGCCACAAGCTCAATTTTTTAGGTTTGATGGGATGTTAGAATTCACACTATTCCTAATCTATGAAATAAAAAAGAATTGCTAGCTTGAATACGTCCATTACTAAAAAGGGCCGTACATTGACTGGTACTAAGTTCTTGGGTCATTCAAAAACTATAAATGTCCAAAATAACTTCTGGCAAATAATACATCAACAGTTCAGGACCCGTGGGAGCAGAGGAGACCAAGATTTTATGCCCATATTTCTGTTTCGTGTTGTTAGTGACTAACCTGGTGTCAAAGTTTTTATGCCGCCCATGGGCCTCTGACTTGGGTTCACATGCCGTTGAGAAGTATCTCTCAGACATGTTTCTTTCACCGTTTTTGAAGCAAGTGATAATTCTACAATACGCACATAAATCTGAAAAGTCAGAGGTGCCGTGCATGCCTTACTGAGAGTCTATTCAATTTCAAGAAAAAGGAAAAAAAAAATTGCCACATTTATTTTCAATGGGAAATTTTACAGGGTTATTAGGTACATGGGGCGCGGGTGGCCGTCGTTTAGTGGGTGTCTACAAGTCATAATTTATGACCCCTGTTGAAAATTTTCAAATTTGCAATTGATTTGGCGTAATTTTGGTACTAAAAATGTGAATTTTAAATAGCAATAACTTTTTTATTTACAGTAATAGTAAAAAGTTAAAAAAAAAAATCGGTAATTTTACTGCAGTACCTACCTATTTGCCCATTTCAGATTGGACAGGTTTTTTTTTTTAAGTATTGTATATCTATGTAGATAAATAATGATGTACCTATCTAAAAGAATGACCCTACTCAGAGTACTTAACAAAATGCCTCACAAAAGACTTCTAACAGCGTCGTATAACCCTTATCTGTGACAGTGAAAGTCAATACAACAGTAAGTTAGTCGGCAGTGTTAGAACTCAAGTCTTTTTACTGCACAATAATAATTTTACGCTGTTTTAATGTCCGCACTTACGCGGTACAGTGACCATGCGGTTTTATAAGGTGGGATAAAGTATTAGCTGTTGTTGAAAAATTATAATGTTAGAACATTCATTTTGTGTATCTTAATGGACAAAACAGTGACATATTTTAGTCTACACTAATATTATCTAGAAAAAAGATTTGTATTTTTGTTTGTAATGAATAAACTCAAAAAGGACTGGACCAATAAAAAAAATATTTAAATGTAGTATGCTGTAATTATCACATTACTAACTAACATAGGCTAAAATTGTTAATGAAGCGGAAGCTAGTTTTAGTATAAAATAACATTAATAAAAATAAAACTTGAGGATTATCTTGAATCTTATATTTTATCTGACTGATAAATCTTTAAAAACTCTCTTGATATAAGAAGATGTTGAATAAAAACCTACAAATTGATAAGACATTGGCTGATTATTTTATTAGGCCAAAACAGTACCTATCATTGCTCGTCTGTCTGGGTGCAATTTTTTTATTTTTTTTCTCTCTCCATAAAATTAAGTCTTTCCCTTGTCAGTAATAACACAGACACAGGGTCATTAAGTAAAATCAAATCATAGTAAGTGTGGGCTCAAACCTTTCTTTTTTGGGTGGGACATTATTAAATAACTTCTCCGGAGGGCGTGTCAGACTCTTACTGACTAAAACCCACCCGTGTTCCTTCAGTTGCCATGTTGCCGGGAGCCACGGTATCCTTTTCGGACTTCCCCGCGACCCTTATTTCGTGATACATAATTATGTATGTATGTACTTACTCAAACTGACCAAGATGAATGTCAAAATACAAGCATTGTCTTAATGGAAAGAAAAAAAACAAAAACGCATCAACCAAATCTTTCGAGAAATTCAGGCACGTCAGTTATGTATGTTATCACAGCATAAACATAACATAACATAAGTCATAACAACGCTTGAAATAATCCAGTTTCCGATAGCAAATGCAGTAAAATTGATCGTTATCGATTCTCAGTAAGTCTGATTCATCAAACTCAGGTGTTTACTCACCGAATCTGCAGTTTCTGTGGTATGGGGAATTTTTTCATTAGGTAGACTTGACTCATAAAATCAAAGAGGTTTTGTTTTTGTTATTTTAAAATTTCTATGAAATAGTCTGTTCTCACTTCGAAATAAAAATACTTTAGTAATACTTATGTTGTGTTTATAATATTCACTATTCATTTCAATTATTTTTACTAGATTTGTTTTTTTTTTAATAAAAACTTTGGCTCCTTGTATAGTTATAAAATTCCGCATTGACGATTCTTTGTAATTCACTTATAAAATTAATCAAGTCAAGTGTCGATGACACGTTCACACGTAATTTATAAACTTAAGAGTTTAAAACCAAAATCAGAGCAATTTACATCCGCTAATTCCACATTCAAATAAAAATACCACTAAACTTTCACATTAGAACCACAAACTACCATTGAAGAAAATCATAACAAGTAACTATCCTAAAACTGACCAATAACGAGTCACTCTAGCCCATAAAGTTCCTCCAATTCGAGCTCAGTAATAATTATAGCCAAAAGCGAAATTCCCGAAACTGGAGTGTGGTCACCCGAGTTACCAGATGCGCTTCCGATTCTGAGTATGTTCAGAATAGAACTGGGTTATATGTTATCCCTGTCACTGAATTTACCGGTTATTTCAACATTTTGGCAAGGATATACATACCTACCTAGGTATATCCTAATATACATATACCTTCATCATCATTACATTTATAGGTAATATTATTATGTAGGTATACTTACCGTATCTATATAAAGATATAAATATATCCATATAGACAGTCAAAGCTGTGAACTCATCGAAAAAATTTGCGTCCAACTGTTAGCCGCTAAATGCACGCACACTAAAAAAACACAATGACGTGGCGTGAGTGTAAGACGTAGCTGTCATGCACACCAGCATAAAAAGTTGGCTTGTTTGTTTTAGTTCTTTTGCAGTGCGACACTAGACACATAAATAATCAAAGTATACATCATCAATGTCTATACTATACCTAAAAGGACTTTATTACTATAAAAAATAGAGTACATATTATAATAAAGGTAATATCGACCTTTATTTTCTTACACGTGCAAAAAAATAGATTTAGCCGTCGCCGTTTCTCGAAAAAAGACCTTGTTTTTCACACCACCTTATTTTCTACGTCCGGTGGCTCTATTGTTAGCTACTTTCCCGTTGTTATGGAGCCGCAAAACAATTTAAAAGCAAGTTCCGAACAAAACCGACGCGTCAAACGATGATAACATTTCGTAACTTGATTGCGTTATCAACAAGAACAATAACAGACAAATTAGTTAGATAACGATATCTTAATGTCTATATTGACTCTTTTCGGTAACTTGTAACAGATGAGAAAATAATACAGAGACTTAACTTCATACAATCGCCCTGCGACACATACCGTCTTATTACAAAAAGCGGTTTAACTAAAAACCAAGGTTTAAACCTCTATAAACTACGGTTTAAACAAAAATGATATTACAAATCGTGGTTTTTCAAAAAACCATAGTTTAAATCATGGTCTAACTCTAAACCTCGGCGGCCCCTAGTTTAAACGATCAAACGGTAGTCTAAATCGTATCTGTCAAAGTTTCTCTTTTATTTTCACTGTGTTGTGTTGTTTTTACCCGAAAATGGATATTAACATGGTCGATTTGATTGATATTGAGGATATTGAAGCCGCTGAGTTGTTGGGAACGCCACGCCAACACAACATAAATTCGTGTTCGCATCAATCTCATATCACAATATAATATTAAAATTACTAAAGAAGAAATACTATTAACAAAGAGGCAATTGTTCTATTAGAGACTTCGATAACTTAAAAATTCCACTGCTAAATGAACTTTATTCAACTTGCGATGGTTTTGTTTAATGTTATGGTTTCATATATCGCGTGACAATGTTACGTTTCGTTACAGGTACTATGCTGTATTATTTAGTAGTAATTAATACGTAATGTGCTTAAACCTAAACAAAACTGCAATCGACGAAATAACAAATATTCCATGCAAAATAACAAATTGTCAATATTTTTAACACTCCTAAACATCATATAATCATTAGCATATTAACAAAAAGTTTTCTTTTCTGAGCATACGGAACGTTGCAATTGAATGATATCATAATGAACGAATAATATTTGTATTATTCTGTGATTGATATAAAGACAACGGTTCAAATGACGGTACTAAGAAGACCACGGTTTTTTAAAGTTTTGTAATACGGACAAATTTAGACCATGGTTCTGCAGATAAGCCTGGACTTGATAGGTCAGGTTTAAAGCAAGGTTTATTTAGTTTTTTGTAATAAGACGGATAGAGATTAAATATGGCGCCGCTTTGCGAGACATGTGGTCCCCGAAAGTGTACTAACCAGAGAAGGACCTCGTGCGCTACGTAGTCTAAGACCAAAATTTCTAGTCACGTAGACTCGAGGATCTATGCAAAATCGGATACTGGTCAAACATATGCATAAGCTAGGCATTTAGTCACTAACCAGCACCCTAATTGCATAATACACGATCAATCACAATCTGAATCGTTTTGAAAGGGATTGCTACTCAATTGCTTCATAAGTTGGAAAAAAATCTGCTCAACAACGTAAATAACGCAATGAATGTTGTTTGTCAAAATGAAACAGATTAGTCTTAATCATTTATCGAAAATGTGTTACTCAATTAGAAAGCAGATGTTAGCAGCTTTTATGCAATGCTTGTGATTAAGCTCAAACCAGTTCGCCAGTAACAATCCAAGGGTGATCAGGCGTAACCCAAGATGGTCTTGGGACCTGTTGCCTAAAGACTCCTACAGCAAGCACAAAATAGACATAATCATCATAATCTTCCACAGCCCGACTTCACCCACCGCTGGACATCGACCTGCCTTTGCTTGTGCCAATCCCTGCGCTCTAAAGTCATGCCACTTCGCAATAATATTGTATGAGGTTTGCTCTCTGTCAGCTATCTACTCCGTTAAATTCAAGATGGCGGCTCTACATCATTAAAACGTTGCGAAACATCAATCAATGGCATCAGGTCAAGTGTCCTACTGAATATACTCGTAAGCTAGACAGCAATTCATGATTATAAATTGGACATATTTGAATGCCATTCATGCTTCAGGAAATCATAATATTGGCTGTTTCACCTGTGTGAAATGGGGTTATAGGGGAATTGAGGTCTGTTTTCCGATCGATGGGAAATGCCCCCCGTATTTCCCGGAACTTAGAACTATAAAATATAACCCCATTTCGGCAGTTCTCTTGCATGCCCGTCACAGACGTAGCTATAATATTTATATTAATTTAAATCATGGCATATTACTATATATTTTCCATAGTAAACTTCAGGCGACCTCAGACTGAGCTACAATATATATTTATGTCGGAGACGGGTATGTGACTCTTTCGTTATTATCAGCGATATTTTAACTACTGTGGACGAACGCGCCTAAAGAAGTTTTCACTTCAAAAAAGTATATTAATATATTATAGCTACGTCTGTGACGAGCTTCATGCAAGGGAGAAACTAGGTAACCGGATATAATTTCATACTCCGGGCTGCTACAAAAAATTGCTAAAAAAAAATCAAAAAATTTTTGGTCGAGCTAGGGGTCAAATCTGACCATCAACACGACCAACCGAATCACCAATAAGGCAGCCAAAGACGGAATATAATCAAAATAAACAAGATAAAGCCCATGTCTGACCCAATCTGACCCAAAATGTCATTTAAACAAGCATTAACGTTTTAGCACCCAAAGCCGATCTCAATACAAAATGACACGAAATGATTATCACATTAATATGTTGCAGTAACAACCTGTTACCCGACTTACGGCCATCAGTGAGGTATTAAGTGTTTACACGGTAATCCTCCATTTGAAAGCAAAACTGACGTAATCGGAGATCATAATCAGAGTGGTCTAAGTTACGAGCGAAATCAAATGTTTTTTTCTTTAAGAAAAAGCAAAACATTGCATATATTACAATTATTGACTTTATTTGCAGAAGAAAGGCGATTCATTTCCATGTATTAATGATCGTCAGTTCCATCACAGTATAAATAAGTAACAGTATTATATCTTCATAGAAAACGGCTAAAACGACGCACTTCGAAATCTCAGTGTATATCATCGTCATTTACGCAACCACAGATATAGATATACCTAGATAACGCAAGTATCACGATCTGTATGAAAACCAAGCGTGCCATTTTTGACTACCTACTATGACGTCACAAGCACTAGGAAACGTTTCTTTTGTTTTTTCTCCTCGCATTTGCACAGTTTTTACAATTTATAACAGCGTAATTAACCATTTTCAATTTTTTTACTGACTTCTGACAAGCGTGGCACCGATGCAGACTGAGCGCGAAAGTGGCAGCTTACGATTATTGTACGTAAGCTGGGCACAAAAATGGCACGCGAAGTAGTTGCTCTTGCGTTATCTAGGTATATCTATATCTGTGTACGCAACAGTATCAAGTGCGTGGCAGTTACGCACTGACGCGGAAGGTTTATCTACCAAGTGGCTGTAGGTAATTATTTCAAGGTCACTGCCGAGATAAAATACTATTACTTATTAATTCTGTAGTTCCATAATCAATCGCTTTCGCGGACGGTGGACGCCCATACACGTAATAACAATAAAACTTCTATTGTGTCACGTTCCGTGTCCACAAAAGCCTTAAACCCTACAAGTAAACAATTAACTCGTTAGGTAAGTTGACCAATTTTTTTTTTACCCTTCTTACCCCCATGTTTTTCCACACATCCTTTTCCAAAGCCACCTTGATCCAACTCTTGCGGTACGCGCTGAGGATGGACGGCATCGCCGAGGCCGGCCTAGGAGGTGGCGAGACGACCTAGTTGACCGATTAACGCAGTTTATTGTTACCAGCAAATCATCATCATCATCAGCCTATAAAATGTTCCCACTGCTGGGACACAGGCCTCCTCTCTGTGAGAGGGAGTGGGCCGTAATCCACCACGCGGGCCCAGTGCGGGTTAGTAGATGTCACATGTCTTCGAATTTTTGGTTCTAGAACATGCCGGTTTCCTCACGATGTTTTCCTTCACCGTTTTGAGAGCAGTGGTGATGAAATAATTTACACAAAGTAAAGTGCCTGTCTGGGTTCAAACCTACGACCTACAACTCGTAAGTCGCGGCCGTTACCACTGGGCCACCACTGCTCAGCCACCAGCAAATATCCAGTAGAAATTCTGTCTGATGCGCCTTACCGACTCGTAATCATAATATGATATCGAGTCGATTAGGGGTAGCTTATTATTTGATAAGAAATGTTAAACAATAAACAACTTTAAGTACTTAGGTTTTGTAGTAACGTGGCTAAGTAATAGTAGCCGCACGGGTCAATCGATCAGGTTAATTAAGCTACGCTTGCGCGGTTGGTCCTTGAATGGGTGACCATGTTTACATGCCAAGACCCTTCCTCGGAAAGCACGTTAAGCCGTTGCTTGGTCTCGGCTGTCATTCGTGGATCTTTGACAGTCGTTATGGATCGTCAGAAGTCCGAAAGTTTGACAATCAGTCTTACCAAGGGGTATCGTTTTACCCAGTAACTGGGTTGTGGAGGTTAGGTAGGCAGATGCTCCATGTAAAATACAGGTATTCATCTGCATCTGGTTAACGCTTTCAAGGACACTGAACGAGACACAATAGAAGTTTTATTGTTATGACGGCTATGGCCGTTTAGTGTCCTTGAAAGCATTAAACTGGAAGCCAACCCCAACATAGTTGGGAAAAGGCAAGGCAGATAAGACAGATGAGGTTTTTTAAGTAGTAAAATTACAAGTACCTGCCGTACTTGTCATTTTATCACAAAATCGCTTCCGCTCTTAACTTGTACCCAACCCTAACTTAAAGTCGAGCATTTACAAGCTCCACATGAAACCGCTACCGGGTGGCCCGGAAGCCGCTCAAAAAGAGTTTACCGCAGTTTACCTCAGTTTATCGAGGTTTACTTCAGTCTACCGCGGTTTACCGGAGCTGACCTCAAGTAGTGAGATGCGTGGTCAAATATGCATGCCTTACGTAACTGAGTGGGTCTTGAGGGAGCACTTTGGGAAGAAGCAGTAGCAAATAATGTAGGTGGGTTAGCTATTTTTGCGTAAGAAGCTAAGATAAGATGTAATTTATTTCCAAGTACATGGTACATTAAGATCTGCAGATCTTCTTCATTCAGCATCTCGAAGAAGCAGTTGAAGAAAGCCTTTTAATTTCAAATTAGCTTTTCTTCGCAGCTTTGCTCGTGTGGTGGTCGCAAATTATCCCACGGGAACGCTACTACCGGGATATAAGTATCCTATGTCGTAACCCAGGTCGTGGTCTCTGCGGATCCGAATTCAATCAGCCGTTTAGTTGAAAAGGTAACAGACAGACAGAGTTCCTTTTGCATTATAATGTTAAAGTACCTAGCCAACCGAGCTCTGCTCGGGTGAAAATAGATAATCATATCGTCCAGGTATACCAACGTTGTACTTACTACATTCCCGAGGCTGTGAAAATAGAGAAAACGAATTTTCCCAGGTATGAGAGCTAGCTAGATCGATTTTCTCCCCCGTATACCCCTATGTTGCAACTTTTATCGAAATCGTTAGAGCCGATTTCGAGAACGTGATTACAAATATTGCTCGTTTAATAGTATATGATAGGATATGGACGTATGAATAGTTAACCGAAACGTAATGATTCATTTGGCACCATAGAATAACTGTATTTATTTATTCTTATTAAATTTTCCTTAAACATACGACAAATTTGCGGCTGGAGACCCTGTTAATGAATGTCCGAGACTGTCAACTATCAGAACCAGGTGGAGAGAGATCGTGAGCAGAGCTATGACTACACCTGAGATTGGACACACTTCATCGTGACCACGACCGCTCTGTCAAGAGCGAAGCGAAAAATAAGAGAAACATGCGCCAGGGATGTTCGCAGATGCGCATGTAGATTGCTTTTACGCAAAAATGCGTAAAAGGTGCGGCTTCCCTGGTGCGCAGGGTGTGGGGCAGCTGCAACAGTGTCCTAAGCATGGTGCGAGTCGCCTGGACGTGGGTCACTGTTGTGCCCTCTCTCATGGGATGTCGCAGTGGTGACCAATCGTTATTGATTGTATTGTTTTCCTTGTTTTTGTTTAGTGTCTGTGCTTACTAACATAGTCGTAAGTTTTACTTACAATCTTGTTGAGTCTTGGTTACTCCAATAAAGAAAAATTCTATTCTATTCTATTAGACTTGGCTTCTAATAAAAATGTTCCAAAGTGGGGACGAGCATTTGACATCCATAAAGGCTTATAAACACCGTGGTGAAAGCTGAATAAATATCTACTAAAAATTCATAATTATTAATCAAAATATAAGACATCACGACTCCATTTAAACTATTCACCATATTTATTAAAAAAATATTTATATATTTGACCTTGTCCACAGAAAAGACGGTATAAACTAATGCATTCAAAATTAATTTTAAATTCTAATAATCGCTTTTGCGGTCGTAATGCTTCGTTCAGACGCGCTTAGTGACTCGAGCGAGTTACTAGGACCAACAAGAGTGTTGTTCATCCGAATTCATGACTCTCATAGGGTGTTTGAGTCATAAACCATGGCACTTCGACGTTTTTACGACACCCTATGTCTGGTTAAAAAGTCTTTAACTACATTATTTTATGAACAGTTTAAAATTCCTTGGTGAGAGATGAAATGTTGTGAGTATGTGGTGATGTTTTAGAATTACGTGATTATTTTACTTTGTGTTTATTGTTTTAATGTTTGAGTAAAGTTTTGTGGGTTCACATTAAACATACTTACAATATTAGCCCGTTAGGAGTGATTGCTTGAAGTTAATGAGAAGTTTATAACAACCAAATAAAATAAGTCTACAACCAACCATAATTGTTTTCATTTATTTTTATGAAAACTAAATAGTTAATACAGGTTTAAAATCATGTTTTCTGAACAGAACTTTGGCTTGGTCTACATAATGTTTATGAAAATTACCTACAAGCTATTATAAAACCCAAGTCCTCATCTACGAAGTAAAATATTTCATATCAAGTAATCTGAGTAACCGATTATCGAAAAGAAATCAATGTTCTTGAAATTAAAAGATCACAGTCTTCTCAGAATTTCCTCTCACTGTATAGTTTGTTTCTATCTCAAATGATTCATAGAAAGAATTACTGAGAATCGAATAATTTTCGAAAGCATTCGGAAATGCCACCAAAATTTCGAAGAAAATAGATTAAAGAAATACGTTTTTATAAATAACATTTCGAAGTAAACGATAAAATGTAAAAAAAAAATATTTTCCAAGAAATGAAAGCGCGTTGACAATCACTGGCATGTCAAGTTGGCCTACATTGGGTCAATAGCCAAATATGGCCTACCCCAAAAAGGGCCAACGTTTGTTTTCGGCAATCGATTCAATTAAGTACAAGTTTGGCGTTAATTTGTATTAATTGTTATGTAAAAACTTAATTACCTCCGTGTGTTTAATCGTATTGAGGTTTGTAGTAATTATACGTTGAGATTCTTTGTTGATTTTATAAATTATTTGTGTTTTTGTGCAAATTTAATGGAAAGCAATTAATTATTTAATGATACTTACGATTTTCCTTTTGACGGAACTTACCTACGTGACTGCATGGCAGTCAACTCATAGCCTCTACTACGCCTACAGCCAATAGACAAACATTACAACCAACATTTTTAGCCACTAGGTCAGTGGTCATTGGTCAGATGTTTGGTGAAAACATTTGTTACATAAACGCCAACATGCTGTGACCGCAGTGTGGTCAAGCGATCGTTAAAATTCACTATAAACAGATGACCATTGCTAGGCGTCAATTGGTCATAAATTCTCCACGGTCCCCTAAAGGTTGTGATGTATAGAAGGCTAAACGAAGCATAAGCTACGAGTAGGTTCAGTTCAGTGCATCTTTTTATTTCTATTTCATTAAGAAAAGGACAGAAGATAAATTTTTGTTTATTCCTGTCAAATTAATCAGCGCCTATCACTACTCCATACAAGTTTAGACGTGATTAAAAACTAGCCTACTAAAATTACGTCAATTTACGTCAAGCGATGATTAATTTGACAGGACTAAACTAAAATTTATCTTCTATCCTTTTCTTAATGAAATAGAAAGAAAACGATGCACTCAACTTAAATTTAGTTTAGTTCGTGAACAAGGGAATCGGCACCATTGTCACTCAAGAGCGGCTTATTAGTCGATTCACACAAATTTACACAACAATCAATCACGAATTTAATCAACACTTTTGAATCATTTTTTTTTTCAGTTAAAGCAAATACCTACACATGAGGCAGTTTGTCAGAAAATAATTTCGCTGCAATAGTTTAAGAGGGTTTATCCTAAAAGTTGGCAACGTCGTAAATAGCTGTCAAATATTTACCTGTTTTGATTAATTTAGCAATATTACTGTATGGAATTAAGAAATGTGGCAACAATTAATATCGTAATACCGAATATTTAGTTTTAGATGTAAAAAAAAGTATTTGGAAACTTTCCAAATACCTTTTTTACACGTAAAATTGTTACAACATCAAATTCAGTGTTATAATTGCAATTCATTATAAATATTCTAGGGAAATAGTTAGCCACATTTCTTATTTCCATACAGTAATATTGCCAAATTAATCAAAACGGCGAAATATTTGACATCTATTTGCGACGTTGCCCACTTTCAGAATAAACGCTCATAAAGTACCATTTTGTTATTACTGTTCTGTCATCCCTAGCTAACACGGTCGCCCGCGTAGTTCTATCCGGGTAATTAAACAATTCTATGCTAGGTGAGTGATCATGCCTACATTTCCTGTCGTCTATTTTTATACCGATCGATGGTCTATGTTTAGGATCGGACCTCGTATTTCCCATGTTCGAGAGCGTCTACAAATCTGCATGAATTGTAAAGTCTAAGTCAAAAGGTGCATCTAAACATTGAGCGGCAATCGTGCGCGGCTGCCGCGCGCGGCCCTCCGCACTTTGTTTGGACAACTGCCGCGCGCGAACGCTTCCGTCTACCTGCCGCGCACAAACATTTTTAGGAAACATTCGTCAGGGAGATTGATATTGCCAACTGAAGTACGCGGCGTGTCTCGGATGATGTGCCGCGCAGTATTGCCCCGCAAACATTCGTCGGTTTGATCCTAACTAGAGAAAATGTGTCCTGCAAACGCCGCTGGTTGCTGCCGCGCTCTTGCCGCTCAATGTTTGGACACACCTTACGAATAATGTACCCAGGATTTTATAATATCTTGATTTAAAAGAGTGTCCATAGAGTTTTTATTCTCTTGCCCTTATCCAAACTGTATGCAGGTGCCGTTTATAGCCCTCCTACTAATTTTTATGTTGTTATGCCCGACAGGGCCCACAATGCTCCAAAACGAATGTATGTCTTTATGTACCTACCACCTAAGTTCATTGAGTATTGAGTTTGGAGACTGAAAATAATATGAATAAACTATTCCACCGAACCGCACTTTTCAAAATTTTGTTTCAGTACGGTTAGTGGAAGTGCTCAGGTGCGGTTCCGGCAAGTCCTGTTGAAATCAGTGCTCTGAGTGGAATACCTCGTCTATAGTGGCTAATTGGACATAAAGTATTGTTTTTTTTTTTTAAAGACTATGCAGTAAGTACACACGGCTACACAGCAAGCTATACATGTCCAGTTTATGGTGATCTCGCAACCGGCGTACGTACGCCCATGGAAAGAAGGCTTGAGTAGATTGGGAACGTCATTACTTAGGTATACAAAGAATAGTATTTATTGTCGTATTGACGTCTCCCACCCTGTACAACTATTGCGGAAAAACAGACCATGTATTAAGGGTTTTTTGACAGCACTGAGACGTTAGGTTCGGGCACCTGTCAAAAGTGTCAAAGCTAGTATTTTCTTTAGTCGTGACTGAATGATGTACGAATGAATGAAAATAATGATGAACGTCATCATATTTTTTATATTCATTGTCAAAATGGAATACCTCTTGCCAAAGTGGCGCCAACTGATGGCGTTTTTCTAAAAGATATTAAGTTACCGACACCAAAGTTACAGAGAGCAGTGATAGCCTAGTGGTGTGACCGTCAGACTGCCAAGTCATAGGTCTCGAGTTCGAACCCAAAGCACGCACCTCTGACTTTTCGGATTCATGTGCGTATTGTATAATTATTACTTGCTTCAAAAACGGTGAAGGAAAACATCGTTGGAAGCCTGAGAGATATTTATCGACGGCATGTGAAGCCAAGTCAGAGGCCCATGGGCGGCTTTATAACTCTGACACCAGATTAGTCACTAACCACAAGAAAAGAAGAGAAGACCGACAGAAAACCAGCTAATGGTTGTCAAAGCTAAGCTAAATAAAGCTTATTCATAGCATTCACTGTATCACCATCTTTATTATTGTCACTTTCTTTAGGAATTCGTTGTCCAATTTATGGCAGTCATATTATTATTTGTTATTATTCATTTCCAACATGATGCTATGGTGATTTTCTGAAAATTTATTTAAGTACCCATTTTAGCACATTTTCTCACATGGCAATAAAATAAAAACATAGTTATTCATAGAATACATTAAGTTAAAGAAACTACATGGTTATCACAAATTGGGAATGTAGGAAAATATTTTTATTGCTTGTTTTATATTCTGATGTTGTTCTTAGCATTTAGTTGACATACTAGCGTGATTGTAAATAGCTTAGTTTTAATCTGAGCCCCAAGAAAATTTCCATGTTTGTTTATTTATGGTTGTATACTTACCTACACAGCATAATTCGCCTATAATGTTCCCACTGCTGGGACACAGGCCTCCTCTCTTCGAGAGGGGGTGGGCTGTAATCTAACACGCGGGCCCAGTGCGGGTTGGAACATATCATTTGTCTTTGATTTTTAAATTTTTTTGGTTCTCGGACATGCCGGTTTCCTCACGATGTTTTCCTTCACCGTTTTGAGCAGTGGTGATGAAATGATTTACACAAAGTAAAGCACCTGCCTGGGTTCGAACCCACGGCCACCACTACTCTTGAACTGCACTGTATACACAGAAATAGATGTAGTGATGGCTGGTACTAACAAAATGGCCGATTAAAGTTAAGTTCTACATCATATGCCATACAGCTATTAAGAATTTACTAACTGAAAATATAGGTAAACACGTTGACATCTAAACCTAGTCGTGTTTATAATCAAATTAAAGATCAATACATTTTCAATATACCAAAATAATATTTCCAGTGGCCCAGTGGTAAAGCCCCCGAACCTTACTTTGTGTAAATATTTTTATCGCCCCTGCTTTCAAAACGGTGAAGGAAAACATCGTGAGGAAACTGGCATATTCTAGAACCAAAAATTCGAAGACATGTGACATTTACTAACCCGCACTTGGCCCATGTGGTAAATTACGGCTCACTCCCTCTCACAGAGAGAAGGCCTGTGTCCCAGCAGTGGGAACATTATAGGCTGATTATGCAAAATAATATAGATATTTCGGATGCAATTTATTAACTACTTAATCGATTTAAAAAATAATTTACTACTACAATAACCGGTAACTTTTTTTCCAATTCATTCGCAGATAATAGTTAGATAATTATTCCAACACCACCATTGATTTATGTAACTGATACAAAACATCCTCCCAATGGTTATATTTCAATACCCCATTGTCTATTACATTTAAATAGTACATGCTCTTGCTAAATAATCGACAGCAGGTAAAGCTGAGGTGTTGCAATTAAAGCTCGGAACAGACTTGTAACAGAACACGCGATGCGATGCGAAGCTCACAGAAATGGAAATAATAGAACTCTTGTGGTGACGTAAACTTTGGCCGTTGATTATTGCATATTGCGTTTAAAATATAAGCTGTGTAACAACTTTGGTGTACAATAAAGTATTATTATATCTATCTGTATGTATACCGAGGATGTACTTCACGCCTGGGGTTGAAATAATGTTCGTTCTCAAAAATGTAAGTGCAATTAGTGTTTTGCACCTTAGAATGGTTAAAACCTCACACGTAGATAAGTAAAATTGCAGTCATGATTTTTAAACTTTTCAGTCTAGAGAAGTATCATTATTATCATTAATATACTCTTTGATAAAGCTTTAGCGATGTTGGCTTGGTTCTGAATTATACAGGGGGGCAGGGATATCGACGCACCATCTGTTATTATGAATTCAGAACATGATTCCATGAGTTGAAATTTTACGCCAGTTCTAAAAAAATTATTGCTACGAGTAGGTATTTTGACCGAGTAGGTATTGCACTTTTATTACGAAACATCAGATTTTTTTTTGATAACTGGTGAAGAATTTCTATTCAATGGGGGGTCTAGAATCATGTGATGAATTCATGGTAACAGTTTGCGCGTCGATCTGCGCCACCCAGTTGTGTGAGTACTTGTATCGTGCGGCTAAAACGCCCGCGTGTGGTCGCGTCGGCTGTTACAAGTGTGTAACTAAATCCTCATGCACCCGTATGACGGATCTATAATGTTATTAAGTTAGTTAAGTTATTAGTCTAAGTTTCGACTTGAACTTAGTTTATAGGATGTCTGCTTTGATTTTATGATTTCTGTATTGTTTTAGTATTTGTGGGAGATTTTATGCCTGTGTGTGGGCTAGTAATTGAGGAGCTCGTGACTAGGTAATAACAGCCGCACGGGTCGATCCATCAGGTTAAGCTACGCTTGCTGGGGTTGGTCCGTGGATCGGTGACCATGTTTACATACCATTTATATCAGGAAGCCAGGGAAGTGCGCTGTTTGATTTGACCAATGAGCGCGGTGCTAGAGTTGACGGTCAGATGGTACCAACCCATTTTCCGAGAGGTTGGTACTGTCAGCCAAGACGTCAGATGTTACACATCATTAAGGAACTACTGTAAGGCTCGCTCGTTTTTTTATCCTAACGGTACAGGATATACCAATATATATATATATAAGACGTTTATTTTCTCTACACTAGTTATGTACTTAATGCTAGTATTTGACAATAGTGCACGAACTAGGAGCTAACTTTGTGAGAAACTGGTGCCTGAAGTAGGTTTAAATAAAAACCTGTTCACCAGGGCCCTCCCGCGGCTAGATGCCTGTGATATGGATCATAATGACAAAGTATACTTAACTAACGTTGAATTAAGAACATTAATAAAATCAAATAAAATTAAAATTAAAAATACAAAAAGAGTTAGTGGAAATACCAGTGTGTGTGAGTGCGTGAGTAACTAGAGGAAGTGTAAAAAGAGATGTGAGAGGTTGTTTGAGTGAGTGTGGTGTGAGTATGGATGAAATGTAGATGGTATATATGTACAAGCAGCAGTGGGGATGAATAGTAGCACAGGTAGTCTAAGATAATTAATTGATTCAGGCGTGACCTTGCGGAAATCCATTATAAAATACAATAGACGTGGATATATTTAGTAACTTGTTCCGCTTAGCTATTTCTAAAGAGCCATAAAAAACTCCTGAAAGAAATCGACACGTGTTTCACCTCTCAACGAAGCATCCTCAGGATGACGTTGGACTTGTTGCGAACTCGAACACGCCGTGTTGCCACACCAAGCGCTGAGTGCAGACTCGCACTCAGCGCTTGGTTGTGCGCTTGTTGTCGTTGAGAGGTGAAACACGTGTCGATTTCTTTCAGGAGTTTTTTATGGCTCTTTAGAAATAGCTAAGCGGAACAAGTTACTAAATATATCCACGTCTATTGTATTTTACAGGTAGTCTATCTGAGAGGGATCAAAAAATTCTCCGTTCCCTGATCCCAATCACTAAAATCAACTCCAAAATCAAACACAACATTATCCGGACCTCTGCTTACCCCATAACAATCAAAAACCCACACACAAACCGATAATTCTCAACATTTCGCACTCATGACTAACACCACAGAATATTGACTACAATAATTTACCTGTCAAGGGAACTTGCAAATTAGATTTTGTAACATTTAATAAGATTTTAAGAGACAGCAAATATGTCTGCAAATACAGATTTATGAGCAAAAGGCTTATAAACGGAATATCCGTAATTGGAAATGTCATTATGTTCGTGATTGTAGTGAGAAATCGATTACAATGAATTTGTGAAATCGATTAGTACCTGGTAGTAAACAGTACAATACAATATCTACATTATTACAGATTTAATATCTTTAGATCGAGTTTGAGTTCGAGCATGCTGAAAGTGGGCAACGTTACTAATAGCTGGTTGTTTTGATTAATTTGGCGATATTACTGTAAGGAATTGTGAAACATAGCTAACTAGTGAATTAAAAATAATGCAATAATTAATATCGTAACACCGAATATTTAGTTATAGATGTCAAAAAAAATTTGGAAACTTTCCAAATGCCCTTTGTACACCTAAAACGGTTACAACATCAAATTCAGAGTTTTAATTGAAATTCGTTGTTTATATTTTAGTTTACTAGTTAGCTATATTTCATATTTACCATTTTTTATTTTCCAAATTAATCAAAACAGGTAAATATTTGACAGCTATTACAGCCGAGGTTGCCAAATTTTAGAATGTGAAAAGCTTTTTAAAAGCAATAGGGAAACAGTGTTTCCACGGTGCAAGTCGGTTGCGTAAATCAACTTGCAGTAGGTACAGGATTCAGCGCTAAAAAGTTCTTAAATGATAAAATCAGAAGTTCTTTTTACAAACCATCATGTATTAAACATGGCATTTATCAGTATTTCGTAACTGCCACTCCTACGCACGTAGTTTTTAATTCCCCTCAGCAAACGTTAAATCTTAAACAAACATTTGTACTAAGATGAGTGACATCATGTTGCGCACGCGCGGTTTTACGCGCAGTTTCGTAGAGGCGTGAGGTGTAAGCGGAGGGAAGAATTGAATAAAGTTATAAAACGGACTGATACAAAACAACTTCTAAAGCCGTACCTGACTTGATTTCCGTTCATCTATTTCGGGTGACCACTAAAAATCAGCGCTGTGCTGGTGGCCTTCTTGTCACAGTCAAGACGTGCAGCTGCATGTTTGCATATTATGTACTAAGTTATACCTATTTTGTTTTCTGCTTACCTACTTTTGTCGTTGTATGCACGTGTTTCTGTGGCAAATAAATCTATTTATGATAAATGATAAATGATTTTATTTCTGTAAGTAGGTTTGTAAAAACACTTTTACACGTCAATCATATTTTAAAACTAGATGAGGTCGGCGTTTCCTATCTGACTACTCTGAGAAGAAAGGCCGAAACAAACTCAGAGGTCTCAGTCTCTTTTAAAGTCCAGACATAATCTTGGTCAGGTCAGATTTTTTAACCTACTTCCAAAAGGAGGAGGTTCTCAATTCGTCTGTATGCTGTTTTTTTTTTTTTTTTTGTATGTTTGTTACGCGATTACTCCGCCAATTATGAATTGATTTTGATGATTCTTTTTTTGTTTGGTAGATCATACTTCAGAGGTGGTCCCATATAAATTTTATTAACTTTGCTTGGGTAGTTTTTGAGTTAGCTTCAATAATACGTATTTTTTCCCACTTAGTATGTAGATGATATGATAACTTCTTGTCACTGTTATTTACATAGCAGGTAGTGGTATTCGAATTTGTTTGGGGTAGGTACCACAACACTAAAAAGTGAAAAATAAAAACTTTTTACAAAAAAAAAAACAACCGACTTCCAAAAAAAAAACACTACAAAGTGAAAAATAACTTTAATTTCGGAAGTCGGTGGCAAAAAACGAAAATTCAAAACCAAGACACCGACTTCCGAAATTAAAGTTATTTTTCACTTTGTAGTGTTTTTTTTTGGAAGTCGGTTGTTTTTTTTTTGTAAAAAGTTTTTCTTTCTTAAAGTTACTAGTATATGTAACATTGATTACTATTGACCGGGCGCAGCTTCTTAAGGCAACGATTTTAACCTAAAAACAATGCTATAGCATGACACCGATGAATTCATCAACCGGAAATCCGGAATTAATGTGTCTTTCCTTTATTTTATGTGCAAGCACCAACCGACGATTATCCTTGTACAGTACCGACCAAAAGTCCATAAGCAATCTCACAAAGCAATAGACTGACGCTTCGGTTTGACTTACGACCTTCTTCTATAAGTTGTTACAATACTGTAGACACGCACATTACACACACACACTCACTTTGTCTGCAACCAATGACTAGTTCGATAATCATCATTCGTTTTTAGTTTCATTCGTCTTGTTCACATAAATATTAAAGTTTAGCAGGTAGACCACAAAAAACTAAGTAAATTATTTCGATTTCTGTGGGGTAGATGCAGTTTGTTACAAGTATTCAATTAATAGAACTTTGTTGGTTCGTGCCGTGATAATATTGGTGACGAGCATTTAGCGCAGTGTTGTGGTTATTATTATCAAAAAGCAGGCATAAAATATATTGAAGAGATCAGATCAGATCAGAGAATATTATTGCGCTGCGTAAAAGTGAAGTGAATATCTAATAAAACCGGACTAAGTGTGAGTGTTATCATTTATATATTTCATATTTTACTAAACATAAATCCTAATCAAGGGTATTGTTGATAGAACAGAGGTATTGTTGAGACAGAAGATGCCTTTAAAGTTTTAAATTCATTGTGAGGTTTAATTCGATTAGTGAATAATTAGGTATTATGTGTAATAAAAACAATGTTTTTCTTTGTTCTAGAGAAATACTGTGACGGTTAAGAGATATGAGGAAGGGGCTTATTATCGAGTAGCAGCGACGTCAAATGGTGAATGAAACAAATGGTTTCATACCAACGAGATATTTTGCTGAATTATTAAAAACACGTCATTATGAACCGTTCGCCGTGCATTCTGAAGGCTTGCATCACTGAAGACCAGCTAGAAAACCGTTTTTGACCTTAAAATATTGACCGTACCAACTTAATAAACAACAGATTCGTTATTGCATGAATTTATGGTAACGAATTTTTTAAGCACGTTTCAATAGGGTGTTTGTCGTATTTCTTGCAGATATACCGAAATTGTTTAATATTATTTTAGTAATAGTATTATTTTAGGATTAAAATTTGAGGTTTAGTTTCAATCTTCTTTTCGTAAAGAAAATGAATACTTAAGCTATAACCTCAATACCAACCAATATTTACTAAAGCCAAATAAAGTTTAAAATAATTAATATGAACAACTGCCTTTAACCTTAAAATCAACAATTTTGTCAGTAGATTTTTTTACATTTTAAGTAGTCTAATATTCTTATTTATTGCTTAATTACTTAGACCATGATCAAAGCTTTATATTTATGGTGCAAAAAAATCCATTTAAAATTTAAAACATTTAAAAATTTAAATATGTCAAAATAATACAAATTGCTTCTAAGTTTCTAGACATCTATTTCACATATTATTCAGGTGAAGTAATGATAAATAATTGTAGCAGTTTGATAACTATACTTAAGTAAAATAAACATAACGAATAAATATTATTTATTTTTTATTATAACATATCACGCATTTTTTATTCTAAACCCTTTATTGCAATAACAACATTAATAAATAGGCAGGATATTTAAAAATATTATTATTGCAAACAAAAATAATAATATTTGCAAAAACAGCGCTGTGATTTACGAGATTAGAACCTTAGCCATCTTGAATCTAAGACCAACGCTTAACGCCTTCTGCTATCTGCACATATAATTTACTTTCGAATTTTAGCAATGCGATACACTGGCCAAGGTCACGCGTACGAGTATGATGCGTGCTAACAAAAGTTATGGAAATATAAGTGCGGCGCCCGCGAACCGTGACGATACGATAGTGTGTAGTTCAAAACTGCGTTCTCTGTGGTGTGTGTACGGCACTCACACCACAGACGTCTGATTGTTTACACATACAAATGTACGGACTATACCGCGTGTTCACAGCAATACGACTCTTAGCGTGCTCATGCACTTTTGAGCGCTTACTGTACTTTTCATGGTCCGATCGTAGAAATGGCCATATCGTGATCTGCCTGGCCATTTCACGGTTCACCGCCGTTACATGAATCAATTACGTGTTTTTATTCGAATTACTGAACTAAAAAGTTTAAAAAACCTTAATTTTTTTTTATCATCGACCTTGGTACTCATAACAGATATATTGTGTCCGCTTTCCGCTCATCACTTGGACCAACAATTAACATTACGTTTAGATCTGTTTAGGCAGCGCAGCACTTACGAAATATTCAGCGAATCTTGTTGTGTTTGCACAGCACATACTCGTGTATTGTGTACTTGTGTTCTGTGTTGTGAGTGTGTACTTAATCGTTTGATTTCAAAATCTATTTTTAAAAACTTTTGTGTTTTTTGTGATTATGTTCCTAACTGTCTCGTTGTATTAGAAGCGCTACTGCTGAGCATGAGGTCCTGGGTTCGATTCCGGGTCGGCTTTTTCCATCTGGAATTGCTCAGTAGCAGCCCGGAGTCTGGGTTTGTGCCCGGTTGATGGCAATAGGCTCGCCCGTTTTACATGGAACTTAAACATAACAGGCGAAATGTGGGTGAATTTTGGGTACACCTCTGCCTAACCCTTCGGGAATAACAGGCGTGATGCTATGTATATGTGAAATATGAGAGCTCTTCATTCGTAAAATTTCACAAATATTTTTATTTTCGAGGAAAAAACCAAAGGAACTGATAATTTTTCTCTGACTCATCATCTGCCTAGCTGGAGCGACTACCTTTCTGACCTCCACAACCTAGTTAGGTACTAATAATAATATTAGCTAACTTGTTATGTCTCTGACTAAGAAACTAAAAATTGATAAAAATCGATAATATTGGTCGAATCATTTTAAGAATCGAATCGGAAATCGTTAATCGAATTATTGAGAATAGTTTTGTTCTCACACAGACAAAAGTATCAAACTTATGTGTTGTTGTTACAAGTTGTTACTGAACTAATAAATTTACCTAAAACTGCATTAAGCATCTTATTATTTTACGCTAAATTACATTTATTTTATTTTAACAACACATACACACACTATGACACACACACGCACCCCCACACACAACAACATACACACACACAACACAACATTTTAACTCTGCACAATTAAATCAACTTACAATTCTAAATAAAATTAGAGCCTTTTCAAACAAAGGGTGGTTTATTTGGACTGGAGACATTTTTAGCCTTAAATAAGGGCTAAATATAGAGGAACACGTGCATGCGAATAATTTCATTATGGGAGCAGTTTTCAAGGTTAAGTCCAGACGTGTGGTCTCTAAGAATAAAGTCTACCCATTTTAAGGGGAATAAACTTTTGGATCCCTCTATGAAAGCGGTTCCGTCATATTACAATGGCCGTCATGGTAATCTGTCATTTTCACTAGGTGTCAAAAAAAGTGTATGCTACACGGTTGCAAACTGTGTCCCAACAGAGGTGACCTTGGTTGTCGATCGGCAGAGTTGTTTGAAATTTGGTCGTAAACCACCATGTACAGACGCCAGCACATCAAGTTACCCGAAACTGTCAAATTTTCCCAATCAACTTTGAACCTTAAAATTCAGCAATAAAGTTGAAAATCTATTAAATAAATTTGACAGATTGTAGTAGCTTGAAGTGCTGGCGTCTGTACAAGGTTGTAAATCACTGAGGTCACTTTTGTCGGGACGCAGTTGGCGACCGTTTATCAGGCACTTGACTGTCATCGACGGCATCATACTGTAATTCTATTTTCAAGGGGGATAACCATATATTTTAGTCAATAAACTAGTGGGCCTCTGGTTAAAAAAAAAAATAAGAAAATTCGTTTGATAAATTCCTATCAGGTTTTTCCCATAGAAGTTAAACAGATTATGAATATTATTATATGATAATGATCTTATTTTTGTAACAAGTAAAAGGGAAGCCGCTATTGCTAATATTCTAGCCGCTAAACCCAAAATTCAATTTAAAACCGCCGCTCAAGATAACGTCCGAAACATTAGTATTACGTGTGAAGTATTCCTTGTTCGAGCCCTGACCCAACACGCTTTAGGTATAGGTAGATATATTATATTATTAGTAGATAGATTCTTTTCTATTTTGTGAACGTGAGAACGCTGTAGGCTTAGTGGATTGTAGATCTGTTGACTATTTTCTATTTTGTTAAGTACCTGGTACTTATTGAAAGACCTACACTGTTCTTCCATACCTAGTAACACTGTTATTTGAAAGTATTGTAAAAGCCAATTATTTTTAAAAGAGTAACCGTGTGGAGTTTCTTGCCGGCTCTTCTCCAACCACCACCAATTGGAACCGTGCACCTAGCTTCTGACGTTTCATTAGTGCCCTTGTAGGTTTATGTGAAATAAAATATTTTGAATTAAATATTTTGAATTTTGGTAAACAGCTCACGTACCTAATTAATACATTATTTGTAGATTTTTCCTAATACCGTAACCTCGAGACTTCAGAAATCGAACAAAAAAATTTAGTCTAGCACGCGCAAAAAAAACGGCTGACTAGTTCCAAAAAATCTAGGTGCTAGTTTGTACTATCAAGTTTCAGTGTTAGTGAGGAAATCTAATATGGCTGTGTGACAGACAGACAGACAGATTGACACCTCGGCTATTTGATTAATCACCTCCCTTCAAAATGGCGCCTAGTTGATATATCGTTTGATTTTACTGTTGTTTTCAATGACACATTCACAATTTTCTGGTGTAAACAATATTCGAGGCTCCTTGGATCATTTGACGCTTATTTAGTTACAAGGTAAGTGCTGCACCTATGACTGTGAGAGGCTATTAGAAAAGAAGCAGGCCATAGTAAAGATGGTTGATTATGTGAAAGATATGAAGGTTAAAAAAAAACAGTGGGACTCCGGGAGTGCCGCCAGAAGTGAAAACTTGAAAACAATTGGCATTGCGGTTATCAAAGCGTTGATGTCTTTTACTTCACGCATCGCGGTAATCAACGCGTTGATGTTTTTTACTCCACGGTGTCGGTAAATTGCGTTACAGTGTCGCGAAATCAATGGTTTAGTCCGATCTCAAAAATGCCCAACGCGCCTAAAGAAGTTTTCATTTCAAAAATACAGTTATACACTGAAATGACAGGTGAAACCAACTGCGGCGACCCCATAAAATGGAATAAGGAAGATAATGACAAATGCTTGCACGGACTGGACAGGTCCATTCAAATCTGTGTAGTTCTTTTCTCAAAAGACCATTTCAGAAACTAATCTACATGGTCCTCATATGGCCTGGCCAAAATTATGTCTGGACTTTAAAAGAGACTGCGACCTCTGAGTTTGTTTCGGCCTTTCTTCTCAGAGTGGTCACATAGGAAACGCCAAACTCATCTAGCTTATTTTTAACCGACTTCCAAAAAGGAGGAGGTTATATGTTCGACGCGTATGTTTGTTTTTTTTTTTTTTTTTTTTTTTTTTTTTTTTTTTTTTTTTTTTTTATGTATGTCCACCGATTTCTCCGTCATTTGTGGACCGATTTTGAAAATTCTTTATTTGTTTGAAAGGGTATGCTCCCAAATTGGTCCCATATAAATAGATGATATGATAAGTTCCTGACACTGGTAGTAGGTAGTGGTATTAGAATGTGTGTGGGGTAGGTACCACAACTAAAAAGTGAAAAATAAAAACTTTTTACAAAAAAAAAAACTACCGACTTCCAAAAAAAACACTACAAAGTGAAAAATAACTTTAATTTCGGAAGTCGGTGGCAAAAAACCAAAACACAAAACCCAAGACACCGACTTCCGAAATTAAAGTTATTTTTCACTTTGTAGTGTTTTTTTTGGAAGTCGGTAGTTTTTTTGTAAAAAGTTTTTTAATAATTATGACGTGTGAATAAAAAAAAAATCGTCAGATTTATTAATTCGTATGTCGTCGTATTTTATAATTTATTACTTTCTTGATTTTATCGTCGTCATATTTATTTGTCTAATCACGACCGCTACGTGGAAATAACTTTATGCTGCACAAATTATGAAATTAGGTTCTCGTCCATTACAAAGTAAAATTACAAAAAAAAAAAATTGTGGGTTTTGATGTTATGAATAAGTTTAAGGCAGTTTTTAAAAGATTTGCATATTATTCCGGAATTATGTAGTCCCTACATAATTTCGGAATAATATGCAAATCTTTTCTAAAAGTTTTGACTTGTATATTTATTTTTCAACCGTGCCTAATGGTATGCAAATTCCTGGTAAATATTTTTTACAAATTTGATAACAAGCGCAAACAATTTAGTCTTTACCGCAATAAAATAAATAAATAAATATTCTTTGTTTCACCAAAAGCCATCACAGTACAAGAACCAAAAACTAAGAGCATATAAGGCTTATAACTAGGTCACAATAATTTTAATTCCCTGACTCCTAAACTAGGTGTATGTGCCTGTGTCTTTGGAGTCAGTTATTCTCCGTAACAAACAAGACAAAGCCACAATATAATAAAACGGGACGTTACAACAATAAGCAAATGGTGTGTGTGCAATGAAATAAGGATTATTTCAAATTGCAGCAATTCTAGTAACCACGAGTTTTGATAAAGTTATAATTTTAATAACATAACATCACGCTCGCATACCCAGAAGGTTTAGGCAGAGGTGCACCTATAGTACACTCACATTTCGCCAGTTATGTTTAAGTCCCATATAACAGGAGGTGACCCTATTGCCATCAACCAGGCACAAACCCAGAGTCCGGGCTGCTACTGAGAAATTCCAGATGGAAAAACCCTACAAAACTTTGCCCGACCCGGGAATCGAACCCTCATTTTGCACACAAAGAGCATGTGGTCCATCTTATAATTGTTGTAATTTTGTCTTTTATTGTATTGTTATTTTTTTTTTCCTTTTCTCTTTTAATTTTGCTTATTGCACATTGTTATGAAATTAACCATAAATGGGCGAAGACACTGGCTCCTGTAACACAGGTTGCTACCTAGCTCAGGAGCCAGGTCTTCAAACAAAGTTTGTAAAAGCTGTATTTGTGTCAATAAATTTTTTTTTTTTATTTATTTATATTCAGTAGTAGCGCATGCTACCACTAGACCAACGAGTCAGTAGTCATAATCTAGAAAAATAAGGATGAGACTATAAATTTTCGATAGCTGTATTTTTTGCTAGTAAATTGATTGTGTCGAACCAGTTATTATTTGTACAATAGCCGATTAAATGATCGAAAGTAGATATCGATTCAAATGAACGATCGATCGATCAAATGAAAGTATAGATCGGTATCTCTAGTCAAATAAATTTGAAACTAAATTATAACAATGAGATATCGTTATTAATTATGTTTCTATAAAAAATACTATACTAGCGCCATGATCTGGCTTTGGTTGGCAAAAAAATACTTAGAACTTTGAAATTAAAGTCTTTTTTTTTGAGAATATCTTCTATACAAGAATTTTTTTAACGAGTGCTAAAAAAAAATCAGCTGTTCCCTACATTTATGTTCGCATAACTCGTCAAAATGTAGGGAAAAGTTGTTTTTTTTTTGTCGCGATTTCAGGTATGGTCCCATAGTAAAATTTGTTCATAATGATGAGTAAAGTCACGTGTTTAAGTTTGCGCATTGGATAAAAACTTACCTTGTAAACTTTAGCGGTCTAGAGAAACATCTTTTAAAGAATTTTCATTACTATAATGAAACTTTGCTATGGGTATACCTATCCATAGGAACATTTGCCATTAAATCCTTATTGTTCATCAAGATTCTACCAGCCCACCCAAGTTTTCTTCCAAAGCTATATATCTTAAGAGCTTAACCTCTTAACAATAGAGTGAAAATTTTATTACTCATAAAATTTTCATTGACCACTATGGATTCCTCGAAGAATTTGCATTTGAGAACTGAAAACTATTCATAAAGGAATTTCTTGAGATAGCCTTTGAAACTGTATTTATAAAACCGTTATGCTGCCAGACATTTAGAAGATCAGCTAATGGATTAGCGGAGTTTTAGTATAACTTGTAAAATGACAAGTACACGCGGCTACACATCAAGATATACATTTCCAGTTTATGCTAATCTCGCATTGTATAGGATTTCCGTTCAGTGCAAGGTCAGCTTAAACTGGAAATGTATAAGCTTGATGTGAAGCCGTGTGTACCTATTAAGCATTTGTGAATTTGAAAATCGTAGCAGAATCTGTTGTACAGGTACTTGCAGGCTCGTAAGAATGCTTAAAGCTGAATAATTGGCTGGCATTTTCTTTTAGGTGCCAATCACAATAAATTATTATCATAACATTCAACCTCAAACTCAAAATATTTAATTAAACCATTTATAGGCACTTTTTAACCGACTTCCAAAAGGAGGAGGTTCTCAATTCGTCTGTATGTTTTTTTTTTTTTTTTTTTTGTATGTTTGTTACGCGATTATTCCGCCAATTAAGAATAGATTTTGATGATTCTTTTTTGTTTAGTAGATCATACTTCAGAGGTGGTTCCATATAAATTGTATTAACTTTGCTTGGGTAGTTTTTGAGTTAGCTTCAATTATACGTATTTTTTCCCACTTAGTATGTAGATGATATGATAACTTCCTGTCACTGTTATTTACATAGCAGGTAGTGGTATTCGAATTTGTGTGGGGTAGGTACCACAACTAAAAAATGAAAAATAAAACTTTTTACAAAAAAAAAAACAACCGACTTCAAAAAAAAACACTACAAAGTGAAAAATAACTTTAATTTCGGAAGTCGGTGATAAAGAACGAAAATTCAAAACCAAAGACACCGACTTCCAAAATTAAAGTTATTTTTCACTTTGTAGTGTTTTTTTTTGAAGTCGGTTGTTTTTTTTTGTAAAAAGTTTTTTCAATTGTCAAGTATTCGGTCAGTCAGAAATATGAAGCAAGTTGCCCATTCCAAAGCGTAAGAGGTACCTATGGAGAAGAACGGGCTAGAGACTCTACGAAAACTCTTTTAAATTAAACACTACACGGTGGCCGTGTAGTGTTTAATTTAAAAGAGTTTTCGTATTGACCATGGGGCCTCCAAATAGCGAAATGAACCAATCGTGAGAATATTAACGTTGCCACTATCACAAATCCAGCGAATAATGTGGCGACTCTAGTCTAGAGATTAAACCAACAGGCTCAAGCCTGTACAAGACCGAACTGCCCTCTTTACCACAGTAATGAATGGACACAGCCCTATTTTCCCACAATTGTGTAGGTGATTTCTCACGGAAGTGCATTAAGTGGTGACGTGGCATCGATATGTCGATGACATACGAGTGCTTGCGTTGCGCAGCCCTACTATCGACACAGGACCGAATCGTGACTGTGTTAAGGAAAAAAATATTTTATAAAATTATTTTGTAAGTGTAATTTAGGAATATTGTTATTAAATATCAAGATGAAATAAAAAAAAAGTTGATGCAATTAACGAAAAAGAATTTAAAACTTTTTACACAGAAAATACACAACTTTAACTCTCCTATATAAGTAATATTATGTTAATAATGAAAAGGTTACTCGTACGTCCCTATTGATGCAATTTTTTTTTCTTTACAAAAAGAAATTGTGTTATAGACGAAACATTCTAAAGTAACCCTAGAATAACTTACCATTCACAAATACTATTCATAAAAGTAGATATTCTTCCAAGCCAAAGTTTTTAGTAAAAAAATAGCTTTGCTTTCGTTTCTTCGAGGACGTAGAAAAGAAAAAAAATTAAATAGTTCTTGAAAGTTTTTAACGTTTTTCCAGCTGCTAATGGTCAGAATACGACAAAAAGTACGTAGAAACGCCAATAAAGTTTTTGACATATTTTTATTTTCGGCTCAGTTCCTTCATAATTTTGAAATTGATTTAACAAAGTAACGCTATGAATAATAACAGCATTAATCAATCAAGGTGTGATTTGCATTCGTATACAGGTAATTGAACCAATATGTAACATGATATGCCTGAAACATGATACGTTTTAAAATTATGTAAATTATTTTCCATTTATTTTAAGACACCTAGAATTTTTTACAGCCAGACCATATACACACTATGTCCATAATAAAAAGATTAAACAGAAAAGTAATAACTAATAATTCACCCCGAAGAAAGAGTCCGCTTGTCGTTTTGAAACGTTTCACAACTTTTGCTACCTAATTACGTCCATTTTGTTATTTATGTCGGTGAACTTTTCAGTCAAAAACATCAAAATAATAAAACGTCTTACAAAAAAAAAAAAAAACAAGCGACTTCCAAAAAAAAAAACACTACAAAGTGAAAAATAACTTTAATTACGTAAGTCGGTGTCTTAGGTTTTGTATTTTCGTTTTTTGCCACCGACTTCCGAAAAGTTATTTTTCACTTTGAAGTGTTTTTTTTTTTAAGTCGGTTGTTTTTTTTGTATTTTTCACTTTTTAGTTGTGGTACCTACCCCACACACATTCGAATACCACTACCTGCTACCAGTGATAGGAACTTATCATAAAATATCATCTACATACTAAGTGGGAAAAAAATACGTATTTTGTAGCTAACTCAAAAACCACCCAAGCAAAGTTAATAAAATTTATATGGGACCAATTTGAGAGCATAAGTACCCTTTCAACTTGTAAATGGCCTTCAATTTTATATAATTTAAGAACACTGTGTAAGTTAGCTGTAAATTTCCCGAATATAATAAAATAAAATAAAATAAAAAAGAATTTTCAAAATCAGTCCACAAATGACGGAGAAATCGGCGGACATACATAAAAAAAGAAAAAAAACTAACAAACATACGCTACGAACATATTACCTCCTTCTTTTTGGAAGTCGGTTAGTAAAAGCAGGAAGAGCCGCGACGATTACCTACTTAGTAAAAAAATCTTTAAGTGAACTTATAGTAGCCACAATCACATCAAACAATAGGCCTTTATAAGGTGGCCTGCAGTTTGTCAACTGGGCCTGTAATTTGTCAAACGCGGCCGTCATTTGTCAACGGTGGCTGTGATTTGTCAATTTTGTCAGATAACACTTCCACTGCGGTGGTCTTCCATTGATATGTTCAATAACAATGCTAAAACGTGATCGGTTTTAGATAGTGTTATTTTTAAACGTGGAATCAATCGTGATTTTGGTATTTGGGGCAATTAGAAATTGTGTCATTATGAATTGATATGGTAATTGGATGACGGACGATAGTGGGTTTTAGAGAGTGAATGAACGCTACTATAAAATCGTGAAATTATTATTGATGACATTATTTTACACGCCGGCTCACGTCGAGGGTGCAGTTACTAGAATCGCATCGGAACGTTAACTTTGAAGGCGTTCGTCGTGCGTGTACCGAACTGTAACTGCCCCTCGTAATGGAGGAAGACTTTTGGCCACAGGACGTGGTATTCCTTCGCTTCCGCGGACAAGTTCCACAGGACAGCACAAAGTCAAGCTAGTTCAAAGTGTTTATATTAAAATATGTATGTTTAGGTTAAGGTATTTTACTATTTATTTATTTAAGTTTCATGCACAACATAACATACTATGCAAGACGACACGACGTCGCCGTCGTGGCAAGCCAAGGCGAAGATGGCTGTCCCGCCATCTTACCTTGCACATCATCATCATTTTAACTTGACTCTTACCGAAAGGATCTAACAGCACTAGCAATAGACAGAATTGTGTGGAAAAAGGAGAGGGAGGTTCTTATACTGCAGTGCAACAAAACCAATAAAAACATTCAAGAATGTGTTAGTCTACATAAAATATTGCTTTAAGGAGAAGAACCATGATTCAAACTGACAGCCACTAAAATAATGAAAACTTATTTAGGCGCGAGATGGGAAAAACAATTGAACTCGCGACACTGTTACCGACACCTCATTTTTGTAAACGCGATTGTGCTCTTTATTTATATTAAGTTACGGATCAATGTTCTATGCAAGTATTTTTACTTTTAAGGTTTTGGAAGTTTTTTTTTTGTAAACGCGATTGTGCTCTTTATTTAGATAAGGTTACGGATCAATGTTCTATACAAGTATTTTTCTTCCACCACGGCGATCTTATTCAAGTTTTCACTTCTGTCGACACTCCCGGAATGCCTATTTTTTTATTGATTTGATTGTACATAGTTGACTCTGTTTTAATCACTTCGAAACTTATGGTTGAATATCGAGAGCTTTTATGAATATTGAATGAATCACTACCAATCAATCTGCCTGGCCTTAACCAACTATGTTGGGGTCAGCTTCCAGTCTATCCGGATGCAGCTGAATACCAGTATTTTACATGGAGGGACTAACCTCCACAACCTAGTTAATAGGTAACACGACACCCAAGCACGTCTTTCCAAGGGGTATCGTGATTTGCTTGTCAGACTGTTGGGCGTCTGACTACCGGAATGAATTAGTACCATTTCACTTTTATACAACAAAAACCATAGCTAACCATAACACATAATTCTAAGAACAGCAATGAAACACGATACACCCACTCAAAGCGAACCATATCATTACAACTTACAAGACATTGCATAAAAACGCATTGAAACCCAGGCGGCCATGTTTTATTCATAGCGAATACTGTATTGTATTCAAATATAGACTTTCGCCAATTATAATGACTAGTGCTTTCGCGGGCAGAGCCTGGGTGCTTCACTAGTGGGTGTGCTTTAGAAACTGATTTAAGAATGTTGGTACATAGTTCCGTGATAGTTTCGAAAGCTTTTGAGGGTTTGGTTCTTTATTTTGAAGTGAAAACTTCTTTAGGCGCGTTTCGCATTTTTGACATGGAACTAAACCATTGATTTCGCGACACTATTACGACACCAGCTTTTGACCATTAAAAAGACATCAACGCGTTGATTACTGCGGTGCCGATTTTTTTTCAAGTTTTCACTTCTGTCAAGTGTCACTGTTTTTTTTGTGTGGTTAATGGCTAACCTAGTGTCAGAGTTTTTATGCCGCCCATGGGCCTCTGTTTTGGCTCCACATGCCGTCGAGGAATTTCTCTCAGGCAGTTTCCTAACGATATTTTCCTTCACCGTTTTTGAAGCAAGTGATAATGATACAATATGCACATGAATCCGAAAAGTCAGAGGTGCGTGCCTTGGGTTCGAACTCGTTTAGTGTTACAAATTTAATCAACAACCAGGAGGGGATAATCTGTGGGTTATAGTCACCCTCCTATTCAGCCTGAGCCCGATTTCATAATGAATGCCTACAGATTAATACCGATAATTAATCTTTTTAAAATTAATTACGATTTTTCGTGAATACTTAACCTACATAAAAATCCTTTTTCAGACTTCGGAAACAATAAAAGAAAAGCATTGAAAAAATGTATGCCTTTCAAATCATCTTTATGTAGGCAAACTCATGAAAAATGCATGTCACAATGCTATCAAAAAACAATACAGACTTCAAGCAATTAATTGTTTTAAAGGAATTTTAAACAAGTTTAAATAATTGATTGCTTCACAGCTTTCTACACAAATACAGGAAAAGAAGAGCTTTCTACAGATGTCAATTAACATCCGATTGCTTTTAATTGTCTTTAAAAAGTCTGACAATGTGAACACAGAAAATTTTAGAAGATTCTTTGGAATTCAAGTAAGGAAATCTTATATTTAAAATGGAAAAAATTTAAATGTTTTTCTTTCTACTTTTCCACCGTAACATTTAAATTTAGTAACTTTATTATCATTCAATCAATAACATTCGGAGTCTGGATTTGTGTTCGGCTAGTGAGAATAGGCCTCTTTTATCCTTACATTTTGTAAAACAAAGTCCCCCGCCGCGTCTGTCTGTCTGTCTGAACGCGATAAACTCAAAAACTACCGAAGGGATTTTCAAACAGTTTTCACCAATGGACGGAGTTATTTATGCGGAAGGTTTTAATGTATAATTCATTAAGGTTTTGTGTAAATTGGCTGAAATATGACGATTATTGTTGAAGAAGTCGGAAAAAATCATGCCGACTGGGAGCTTTACTGGCGTGCGCTGCGTTAACTGGAAAAGATACATCAAATTTATGTTCTACGGTATTGTTCATCTTAAAAAGTTCAACAAAAAAGTCCGAGATGGCATATGTCTATCTTCTAAGGATGACCCACAATAACCATTATTTTCTTTCATAATTTGATAAAAATTTAATTGTTTTTTCCGCAGCTTTTTTGACCGGTATAGTATTAATCCTTATCCAAAAAAATATGTTATTTAAATTGGGCATTTAATTTAGATTAAAATATGCCTTTTAATCATGTAATTTAAATGAATATTTTAAAAGATATCACAGTTTCAAGATTACGCGGAGCAACACGGGGGCAACGGTAGGAGTCAATGACGTTTTCCTCTGTTATTAGGTATGAAATCTTGGTAGTACGTTCCCGTGGGATATTTTCCGACATCCGCGCGGGCGAAGCCGCGGGCAAAAGCTAGTAATTAACTATTTATTCCAACATATTTTTTAAAAATAATTTTAATTCATTTAGAAATAATATTGATAATCAAGTTAATGCTTGGTTTTACGGTATTAGTGTAAGTTTAAACTTTTTTATTAGCATGTTTATTTTGATTTTTATTCATTCTTAATTCAAATTAAGTAATCAGAGCGTGTTGTTTCGATAATGTGTAAGCTGGTTAACTATAATTGAGTGTGCATTACAGGATTATGTATATTATATAAGATTTTATTACTGTAAAAGATAATTGTAATGTATCTCGTTGATAATCCTTAAATAAATAAATGATGACTGGGACTAAATGGCGAAATGAGGGCAGGTAAATAATAAATAAGTATACACCTTTGTCTGTCCTGCTCTGCCTTCGGGATATACAGGCGTCATGTTTGTATCTTTAAAACTTTTTTAGTGAAATTGGGTTTTCATATTAAAAATAACCCCAATCACCGTTAAGAGGAGTACAGACCGGTTGGAAAAGTCAAAATGGTAGCTGTCAACGCGTCTTGATGCCGATTTTTTGTCGCGTCCAGTTGCAATGCCGTCGCGATGTCGCCTGCCTTAAAAAATATGGATAGCGGTACGTAACATGAGAGATTAGCCTTTGTAGCTGTGGGAAATTTTGTTTCTATATTTAAAGCTTTGTATAGTTCTTTCCCACGGGATATTGGAACAAAAACATGATGAATCGATCTTCAATTTTATGGCGCAATAGCACAATTATGCTAAGCCTGTAATTATTAATGACTATTCGAGTAATTCCTTCTTTCAATATTTCTTCAGGAAGTGATTTCATAAAGAAATAAACGTTGCATTTGTAATCCAACTATAGAAGCGTTACATGTGATCTTTCTCAGTTAATAACTTATGTTTTTTTTTAAATTTAACTATTCATATGACGCAGAAACCGACCCCTCCGGGCGACCGCGGTCCTTTAAAGGTTAAGAGAAACTTGTGGCTAAGTGAGGAGCTCGTGGCTAAGTAACAACAGCCGAAAGGGTCAATCCATCAGGTTAAGCTACGCTTGCCGGCTTGGTCCGTGGATGGGTGACTGGAATTCCAGATGGAAAACCCAATAACACTTTGCATGACCCGTGAATCAACCCCGGAATCTCTAGATCAACGAGGCAGTCTTGCAAAATCAGACTCCTCTTTAGAACTACAGAATGTGTCAATATAATAATATCGATCGATTCTTCAAACATTTAAACCAATAAATATTAATAGAAAGTGACGTATGTGGCTTTCCAAATAATAACATATGAGCACAGTTATTGATATCAGATGATATCATGTTACATGGCGATGATCTTCGACATAGTTGATTACCTACAGTTAACACGGTTTTCTGTTACTAGTTTTTTTTTACTGTCACAGTTATCCTTGTAATTAATTATTGGAAACTAGCTGTTACCAGCGGTTTTACTCGCATTTAAGGCGGACTGTTTAATTTACGAGTATATACTTGAATAACAGAGCTGGGCTTGGGCTAAGCTCGTGGCAAGTAAAAAAACAGCCACACGCGTCGATCCATCAGGTTAAGCTATGTTTGCCGCGGTTGGTCCGTGGATAGGTGACCATCTTTGCAGTCTAGACTCCTCCGTGACTCGGAAAGAACGTTAAGCCGTTGGTCCCGGCTGTCATTCGTGGATCTTTGACAGTCGTTACGGGTTGTCAGAAGTCTGACAACCAGTCTTAACAAGGGGTATCGTATTACCCGGTTACTGGGTTGTGGAGGTCGGATAGGCAGTCGCTCCATGTAAAATACTGGTATCCAGCTGCATCGGTTAGTCTGGAGGCTGATCCTAACATAGTTGGGAAAAGGCTAGGCAGATTGATTGACGTGGGTAATAGTATCTGTTGAATTAATCAAGTAATTACATAAGTTTTTGGGTCATGTAACTCAGTAGGAGAGTATAGACGATTCAATGAAATGATTGGATGCGAAGGCCAGTTCTCCATGACTGAAGTTTTTTTTTTTTAATTTTTAAAATCTCTAACACCTAAATAAATGGAAATGTTTGCCTTACTGTGGAAGAGACTGGACGACGACGACACAGGGAATCCTAGTTAGGGATCCAGGGAATTTGTAAAAATCTAACACCTAAGGCTCAGTAATCTGTAACAATGTAGTTTTTTTTTACTGAAAAATACCGGTGTGACCGTCCCTTTCATACCGAAATCCGTCCGTATCTCGAAAAGCACGTTTTAAGCCCAAAGGCTAAACGTAGATCTTTGACAGTCGTTACGGATAGTCAGAAGCCTGAAAATCTTACAACCAGTCTTACCAAGAGGTATCGTGTTACCCAGTATTCAGCTGCATCCAGTTAAACGCAAAGCCTACCTGACCCCAATATAGTTGGGAATTGGAAAGGTAGATGAAGAGTATTTTTAACCGACTTCCAAAAGGAGGAGGTTCTCAATTCGTCTGTATGTTTTTTTTTTTTTGTATGTTTGTTACGCGATTACTCCGCCAATTATGAATAGATTTTGATGATTCTTTTTTTGTTTGGTAGATCATACTTCAGAGGTGGTCCCATATAAATTTTATTAACTTTGCTTGGGTTGTTTTGAAGTTCACTTCAATTATACGTATTTTTTCCCACTTAGTATGTAGATGATATGATAACTTCTTGTCACTGTTATTTACATAGCAGGTAGTGGTATTCAAATTTGTGTGGGGTAGGTACCACAACTAAAAAGTGAAAAATAAAAACTTTTTACAAAAAAAAAAACAACCGACTTCAAAAAAAAAAACACTACAAAGTGAAAAATAACTTTAATTTCGGAAGTCGGTGACAAAGAACGAAAATTCAAAACCAAAGACACCGACTTCCGAAATTAAAGTTATTTTTCACTTTGAAGTGTTTTTTTTTTTGAAGTCGGTTGTTTTTTTTTTTGTAAAAAGTTTTTTCCAGTATAAGTTCTTTCGTCGGAACTGTTCTGCTAATAAACTGAAACTTGAGCAGTTTGCTGTAAACACAAAAACGTTAACCTAAGTCAACCGTTAAGTATGCACAGTAAGTTAAATTGCTATCTGGTCCAACTTATGGTTCAACTAAACGGACAATGTCGGGAAAAGTTACAAACTCTCTTGTACAGACAACAAAAAAGTTCGCTTGTGTGATGATGACGGCTATTTTATTTTAATGCTGTAAGTTGGATTGCAGCTTAAACAGCTTTATTTATTACTTTGCCCTGAAGTCTACGGGTTCTTTGTAGTCCATCATTTTTAGATGCCAAACGGAACACTTTAGGCTGATTTTACAGCTGTCCGGGAGACACGTGCGGGCCGCTCGTACGGGCTCCCGGAACGGACGGAGACACACGTGAGGCGCTAGAACATTTGTTTCATGAGTTATTTTCGCATTTATTATGTTAGTATAGATATATAAGATTATTGTTACTGAAAATAATGTTTAAGCTTGACTTGATACAATTTTATTTTATACTGGCTGCGCCCGACGGTTTCACCCGCATAAGTTTCTATACCGTGAGAATGTCGAAATAAAATTATTCTATATCCTAACCCAGGTCATGGTCTACCCATGTGCCAAATTTTATCCAAATCCATTCAGCCGTTTTAGCGAGAAAGCGTAACAAACAAACTCACTTTCGCATTTGTTAAGTTAGGATTCGTAAGCAAATTTTACCTGTGATAGCTACTTCCACATATGGGAGGATCTACTATGCAAAGCTATGAGGTCTTTGCTTCATTAGGTATTGATAAAGATACAAGTCTTAATTTTAACCAATAACGCTCCGTAAGTTATAGGAATCGTCCATAAATTGGTGTAAAGTTTTATCGAAATTAAATTTAACTTTCCAATAAAACAATAGCTATTTCATCATAAAACTAAGTGGCTGTCAGTATCCATTACGGCCATTTCTAATAATATTATTATCATCAATTCCAACATCCAAATTGGTTAAAATTAACATTTAACATTTCCAAAGTCAAGTAAATTGAAATTGTTTGAAAATTATTTTCGTTCAAATATTTCGCAGGAAACTTGAACCGTCGCGTCGGGTGAATATTATGGTTGGTTCAAAAATATTGACTTTCAATAAAGATCTTGTATACAATGGTTCAATATTGGCCACACTTTGCTCTATTATTTGGTAAGGTAGCATTCTTTATTATACCCAACTTTTGTTGACCCGATAAAGTGATTTCTCTTGTATCGTAAGGTCTGCTTTGATAATGGGAAAATCGCCGACAGTATTATAATAAACACCGTCTTTCAGGTGTTACATTAAAGCACCTACATAGTACATAGAGTGGTTATTGGCATTAACATTTTTATTTATCTTTTATAGGATTTCATTCTATTTTGTTAAGTACCTGGTACGTGGTGAAAGACCTACACTGTCCTCCCATACCTATTAACACTGATATTTGAAAATATTGTAAAAGTAAATTATTTTTAAAAGAGTGGAGTTTATTGCCGGCTCTTCTCCATAGGAAACGGCCAATTGGAACCGTGCACCGTGCTTCAGACGTTAAATAATTGCCCATGTAGGTTTGTGTGAAATAAAGTATTTTGATTGTGATTTAGTAGCCTGTGGAAAGCTTCTTTCTAATTAATTTTGCAGGTATAGTTGCAGAATCTCTGTATTTCTTTCAAGAAATTTTGTAACCTTTGAAACCCCAATTTTGATTTTTTCTAAAATACTAGTTTAACATTTTTTTCAACTTATTTTCCCTCAGAAAATACTGATGCTGCAGTTATCTGTAATATAACAGACAGGTTCTTTTATTTTTGATCTGAACCAAAGAGAAGGTTCGTAGGTCCGTAATAATTGACTTTGGTAGTAAGTCTTTAGAGATTTATTACCTAAGTACCTACTTTCCTACTCTATTGACCCCATAAAGGCCAACGTCTGTACTTACCCAAGCTTTACTTGCGGACCGTACAAAAAGGTTTCTTACCGAAAACGCATTGAATTGAATGCCGACATTGCGGACGTAATGCCTTATAAGGGTTGCCATGAATTAAAAAAAGACTTAGCACAGTTTAAACTTTTAAGGTAGCTTTAGTTTTTTTGAGGACGGGTTCTGTGTCAATTTCTTCTTTAGAGTTCAATTTTTTTTGAATTCCCAAAAACACAATACTTTAAAACGAAAGTAAACCGAAATACAAACAGCGAATCTTTCCAGTTTTTTTCCAAAGATTTCGTTCGGTTCTCAACTGTCAGCACAGCGTAGAGTAGCTATTAAATTTTTACAGATTTTCGCTATTCGCCAATATTTTGTTTTCGGTACAATTTCGTTTTTATTATCGTTTTCTAAGAGCCTGTGCACACGATGCGTTGCGGCGCCGCATCGCAAACGCCGCATTGGCGGTCACACGGGCGCTGTGGCGCCGCCGTAACGTTGTTACGCCGCAGCGGCCGCCGCGCCGCAAGGCGCGTAAATTGTCATCTGTCAAACATCTGTGTTTTTGACAACCCACAAACAACAGAGCGGTGCCGCTCCGGTGTCGCAACGCGTACACCCCTCCCCGCTTCGTCGCGCGTGCTCGTGGAACGCGCCATGTGACATACATGAATATTTTTATGTAGGACGCCGCAGCGAACCCTCTCAGGCGCCGCGCCGCCGCTGCAAGCATCGTGTGCACAGGCTCTAAGGAATTTATAATGGATTACGTGACCCGTTAAAACCGATTTTCCTAGACGCCCATTCTAGTTTCCATTTCACAACCAATATAGGGGATGATTGTTTGTGTAACCAGTCGGAACTAACCTCTTGATAGATGTGACGTTGAATATTACCCTCCGTAAGAAGTTTCTAGCTTAGGGACAAAACAATTTTGTATATATTTATCACAGAACTTTTAGCTATTAAGTATATAAAGTTCTTCAAAGGAAGTATACGCTTTTGTATTAGGTGTCCTGTTTTCTCCTTGTTTCTTCGAGGCCTATTGTACTACCTTCAATAAGTCCTGTCTTAGACGATAATATTGAATCCGATGTTAAAGAAGGATTTTTTCCAAAAAAAAACAAAATCTTTATAAATCTATTCATCATGTAAAAAAACCTGTTCCATCCATGAGGGTGTTTCTAGGTGTCGTACTGAGAGTATATTTATGTGGTAATTTTCAGGAATAAAGAAAAACAAAGTCGCCATTTAATTTTTTTTGAATGTGGAATTTTACCGGGTTACGTCATGGGGCGCGGGCGGCCGGTCATTTAGCGGGTGTCTACAAGTCATAACTAATAACCCCGAACAAAATTTTTGTACTACAAATGTGAATTTATAAATCGCAATAACTTTTTATTTTCTATAATAAATTTAAAAAAAAACTATTTGGTAATGTTATTGCAGTACCTTTGTACCCCTTTCGGTTTTTTTTTACATATTGTGTAATCTATTTGGCCTGTAATAACCCCTCTGGGCAAAGGCCTCCGTTTTCCTTTTCTAAACGCGTCTGTCCACTGCCATTGTGGAACAGTGCTCTCGGTAGGAGTTTCGTCCCAAAACTTTAAGGAACCCCAAAACCCAGCACGACTGTTGAATGAGCCGAGAGAGATGCTCATCCGTTTCACATTTTTAGCTTGAAGACTTGAATGAAAAATACATTAAACATTTTTCCTTAAACCATGGCGCGGTAAGAAAAAGTTGCAATGCTTGCTTCACGAATTTTATTATACTTTTTGCGCATTTAATTGTCCTGTTTCGTGAACGATCGGTTTGCCACTTCGGGTTTTTTCGGATCCTCCGATGTTGATGGTAATGTGTGTTCCTCTTTTTTTTGTTTCCGAGTACTGTTATGGTTTCATTCAATTGTAATGTGTGGTACGGACAAGTTTTTGCTGCGTTGGTATGGCATGTTTAAATTGATGTTGTTTTGTTTTGGCTAGTTTTTCATGCTGTGTCGTATGATTATTCGTAAATAACTATGTAGATAAACCCTTCTTTCTCTTTTGAAAATTTTTCGATTGGTAGAAATTCTCTTTTTAACCGACTTCCAAAAAGGAGGAGGTTATATGTTCGTCGCGTATGTTTTTTTTTTTTTTTTTTTGTGTATGTCCACCGATTTCTCCGTCAATTGTGAACCGATTTTGAAAATTATTTTTTTGTTTGGTATGCTCTCGAGGTGGTCCCATATAAATTTTATTATCTTTGCTTTGATAGTTTTTGAGTTAGCTTCAATAATACGTACTTTTTCCCATTAGTATGTGGATGATATGATAAGTTTCTGTCTTTGTTATTTACATAGCAGGTAGTGGTATTCGAATTTGTGTGGGGTAGGTACCACAACTAAAAAGAGAAAAATAAAAACTTTTTACAAAAAAAAAAACAACCGACTTCCAAAAAAAAACAGTACAAAGTGAAAAATAACTTTAATTTCGGAAGTCGGTGGCAAAAAACGAAAACACAAAACCCAAGACACCGACTTCCGAAATTAAAGTTATTTTTCACTTTGTAGTGTTTTTTGGAAGTCAGTTGTTTTTTTTTGTAAAAAGTTTTCGCTGGTAAAGTAGCGGACATGATCACTTTAAAGGCCTATTTATATATGTATAAGCGATATTGCTGTCCTGGTCGGATACTGGTCCAAAGTGACTTACCAGAAAACGGATTAGTTGCTACCAAGCGCGACAGCGATATCACTTATCGTAGGCGTAGGTGGAGAACTAAATAACAAAAAAAAAAAAAATTGTTTGGAGAAATTTGCGATTTATTTATGCGGCATGATTTGGGTTTTACGAAAATGGTGAAAAGTCAATTTGACTAAAATCGCAGTTATTTAGTTCTCCACCTACGCTGACGATATATCTGAATAGGCCTTAACTTAAGTACGAATTTAGATTTTATGAGAATCCTTTACGCAAAAAGAAAAGTGTGCGATCATTGGCGACTGCACGACTATTACCTTCCATGGTTAGCAAGTTTCTAGTTTTCGCAGAGCAAGTGCCTTCTGACCCTACAGTCTACAGAAATACAGTCAATGAATGAAAAATGAATGTGAAATAATGGTGATAGGTAGGAAAGTTACAATATATATTTGAATTTAATTATTAAAAAAGAAAGAAAGTAAGAAAACACGTTTATTTGCGATAAACATGACGAAAAGACTCTTTCTTTTCGACAAACACAAAAAAGAACAAGTTGAATTCCCGCAAAATAGCCATCACTCAGTATAATGCTGCGACTCTAGAGAGACAGAGCCCCAGCGCGAAGTAGTCCACTTAGAGCACCACTTAGAGCACTTAGTTATTAAATGAAAAATATCGATAAAAATCACTAGAATGTTTATTAATTACACATACTTACGTACATACGAAATTTGTTTTATCGATATCTTTCATTTAATAACGTCATGTAAAACAAATACATCCCAGCAGTAGGCTGCTGAGTCGCAGGTGCTATTCGGACGGGTGCTCTAAGTGGACTACTTCCCCAGCGCTGATTTTCAGCGATAGGTGACGTGATGACGTCGATCGGAGCCGCATACAATGAGATTTAAGAGGATTGGAGAAAAGAGTTGAATAATATTAAGATATTGAATAATATTTCAATCAATTAAAAAGCCATTTTATTTTAATCACAAAATGAAAATTCTTCCCTCTTATCTTAATTGATTATTCATTAATTCTACAACACAAAACCTAAATCGATTATTAACAACTCCGATATCATTGAAGAAATATAAAAATCGATAAATAGGCAATGAAAATTTAACACGATAAGCAACTTTACCGATTAATTAATAATTAACGAGGCGATACATCGATTAAATAAAAATCAACGGTATAACGAATCGATTTTTTGTATCGATTATTATTTTAATCGGTGAATGAAGCTTACGGAGCCTGTCAATTGATGCGCTTGCGCAGGTTGAAAGGGACGTAACTTCGTTTTATTGGTTGGTTGTTCAGTTGGCTTATTGATTTCTGTGAAAGGCGTTTCAATGTACCGTTTAGATTTATTCTGGTGCAATTGGGTGAAGGGACGTACGAATATGTTCGATCTGCTGACTTTTTGTTTTCATTCTTGGCTTAGCTTTTTATTGTAAACGGGGATTGTTTGTGTTGCTTATGGTTGTTATGTGCTTAACTTAGTTTTAGTTTAATAAAATATATTTAGGGTGAATTTCACCTTTGAAACTGAACGCGATCAACACATCTAATCCGCGTTCAAGAGCTGTCAGTGTCATCATACCACAATTAATTAACAATGACACTGACATTCCTTAAATAAGCAGTAATTTCTACAATTAACACAATACATAATACATTTTTGTATGTAGAATGATTCTCATGGCTTTGTTTCTTATTTTTGCACCACATTTTTGTACTATGACTCAGAATCTTAAAGCTGTGAAATGAATAAAAAACTAAAACAACTGTCATTCCTACAAAATAGACTTTGCCAATTCACAAAAACAAAAACCAAAAAACCGGTATCAACTGTACTGAATCCAGCATTACATTTATACAATCGACGAGAAATGTTTCCTTTTAAAACGTTTTTTGTCGATCAAGAATTTCAGAACGCAGCGCCCGCGCACTGAATTATGTATTGTGCACAAGAGTTTATGAGAGCGCGTTCGATATTTGAAATGTGGGTTCCGTTCCTTTTTCAATTTATACCCTTATCTTTGTTGATGATCGGGTATTTGAAAGTGTGATGTTGTTTTATACTATTATTACCTTAACAGTTGACTGCGATTGGAAATTCATGTGGTGTTGACTTTATGACGTCTTTCAAAGAGCTGGTTATTAATTTCGAAATTATACTTTTGCTACGGAGAATTACCTACTTTGAGCGGTTGCTTCAAGTTATTGGCATCTTTGAGGAGTGTCTTATGCCAAGCTTAGTTATTTGGTAACTTTACCGCGCCATGATTCACCTTGTCATTTATTGTTCTTAATTATTGGATTAAAGCAAGAAAATATAGAAATATCTAGATCGAAGTGTGAAAATATGTAATATGTTTTTTTCAACATTTTAATCCGTGTTATTTACGAATAAAACAAGTTAATGCTTTTATAAATTTCCCATACCGGGGGCCTTTTATGATAATCGATTCTTAAGGAGTAAACTCCAATAATTAGCACAAGGTTGATGTTATTGTCCTTCTAGAATTTAATCACTTCCTTAGGAAGCACCCAGTTAAAAACCAAACGTTTACCAATTTCTTACGTTATCTTTAAAAAAACGTGAGTAATTTGCACGTTCTGTTATATGTAAATAATTGATATCAATTTCCGTATCAAAAAGTTACTATGAACAATTTTATAATAGCTGTATCGTGTGTGTCCTTACTTACATTGTTGGCAAACACATTTGATTCACAGCGATGGAATTTCAGTTAAGTTCAATCGTAGCCGTTTGATCCCGACTAAAAATAGATCACCCTTTCGTAGAGAGATGCGACACAAGAATTTTATTGAGAGGATGAGCAAGAATGTCTTTTTGTTGTACTTAAACTTATAAGCTGCGCCCGGCGGTTTCACTTGCATAAGTCTATATCCCTTGGGAATATCGGGATAAAATCCTATGTCCTATGTCCTAACCCAGGTCATGGTCTACGTATGTGCCAAATTTTGTCAATTTCAGCCGTTTTAGCGTAACAAAAAAACTCGCTTTGGCATTTAAAATATTAGTTAGGATCACAAACAAATATTAAATGAAACGGGGGAAAAAGGCCAAAGAGATTTAGTAATATTTGATACTTTACATCGGATTAGTAATATTTGATACTTTACATCTTTACTTTTTCTTGACCTTTGTTTACTCAAGATGCTCTCAAATAGAAAAGAAACAATATAAATATCTTCATTAACTGCATAATTTTAGAGGCAAATTATGTCAACTGCAAATAGGCTGTTGAAGTGTTGACATGGGTTACAGAAAATACCTTTATTGCCAAAACCTACTTAGGTATAATATTTTCGCTGGGCGCTTCACAAAATCCTGCTTCACTGTACGCAGGATTATTTAAAGCTTTGGATTTCACTTTGAGGAACCCTAAAAAAGTAACAGAAGCATTTGCATTTTCGTTTATTTGCAATAATTAATTCGTTTTTACTGATCAATGTGAATTGAAATTTAAACAGTCGTAATTACAATTTTCAACAGTGCACCAGAATTTTTTGTGGTCACATTTTGAAGCAGTTTTGGTCCTTCATTTGTGAATTTACCGGTTCTAGTTGGTTTACTTTTTCTAGGACCACTTTGTCCTTTATCCCGATATGGTACGTTGGAAAAAGGACCAAAATATTTGGTCACAGTTACAATAAAAGATGGTCATTTCGAGTATTTATTTTTCAAACTTTAATATAGTTTAGCAGTCTTTCTAGATGTGAAAACATCTAAATCGCGACCCCTGTAACACAGGTTTTTCCTAGCATGGTTCAATATTTTGTATCAAGCTATTTCCACGTGTAATTAAGTGTCAACCTGTATCTGTGTACTTCTTACGTCAAATAAATATATTATATTATTATTATAAATCGAAATATTCATATCTGTGGGAGTGATTTCGTGAAAAGGGACGAAGTAACAGGAAGCCGGGGAAGCGCGCTGTTTGATTTGACCAATGAGCGCGCGCGGTGCTAGAGTTGGCCGTCAGATGGTACCAACTTATTTTCCGAGAGGTTGTAAACAGGATGATGATGATGATGATGATGACGATGACGGTGGTGATGATGGTCATGATAATGAATACGTCAGCCAAGATGTCAGATGTCACACATCATATGCGACTACTTTAAGGTTCGCTCGTTTTCTTTTTGTCACTTTGGAGACCAAAAGAGTTGTTTTATCTACGATGCGATCGGAATTTCTGTCTCTCTGTCACTTTTTCACTCCTAAACCACTGAGCCAATAGTTATGTCATTTGACAGATATAGCCTGGGACCTGGAGAAGAAGACAAGGCTACTTTTCATCCGGGATATTTGGATATATAAAAAAAAAGAAATTCAAAAGTGTACGCAGACGGAGTCGCGGGCAAGACCATAGGTGCTTAAAAGTAATATTACACAGCTTTTACAATGAATTTCAAAACAAAGATTTTAAATGGTTACATTCCAATCTAAAAATAGCAAAACTAAACCTATGCAAATCCGTTTATATCGTTAGAACCAGACAACAGACGTATCTTGTCCATCACATGTCCTTATGATTGACATGTGCTCCCATTCTTAGTTTAGATGCTGGTATTTGGAGCAATTTTGAGCAAAATTCTTGTTGCAAATGTCAAGTCAAAGTCAAATAATTTATTTCAGTTAGGCACATAAAAGGCACTTTTGAACGTCAAAATTTACAAAAAAAATTAATTGATTCTAGTCGCCCCTTCCAAAAGGTTTTCGTATGGAGAAGGGTGGGTTAAAATGTCTTACAATATTTTGTATACATTAAATAAACGAGTATATGAAGACGATACCCCTGGAATAAGATTAGGTACTATAACACATTTAGGTAAAAATAATTAAAAATGAAGTAGTGACAGATAAACTAATTATGTGATAAATGTTTACATATTTACAAAAATTGTAAAGTATATCTATGATATTCCTAAAATTTTAACAATGTAATATACTAATAATAGTGTGTGAGTTCAAGTAATCACAGTTCAAGTAATCGCTTGTAAATATGTGAACACCATGTATCCATTACATAATTATTTTTTCTATCATTGCTTCATTTTTATTTTTACCTATTGTGGTATAGTAATCTTATTCCAGGTGCATCGTTTTCACATATAATTATATAATTAATGTATACAAAATATTGTAAAACATTTTAAAAGAGTAACGGTGGAGTTTCTTGCCCATTCTTCTCCATACGAAAGGGCTCCCCCCATCCCTTTGGAAGGGGCGACTAGAATCAATTCTATTTTTTGTTTTTGACGTTCAAAAGTGTCTTTTTGTGCCTAATTGAAATAAATTATTTGACTTTGACTTTGACACGGAAAGTAAAATAAAATCAAATGGCTTTGTTAATTACGTCTTTGTTTTCACTTGGATTGGAATTGTTTTTGTGGTGAGGAAAATTTTGAGTATAAATGTGGACGGCTCTAAGAGGATGACCGAAGAAACAATGGATAGACTATGTGAAAGATGACATGGCTAGAAAGCGGATGAACACTGAGACATACGCTATGGAAGAAGAAAAAAATAAATACAATTGACGTTGATATATTTAGAAACCAGTTCCGCTTAACTATTCCTAAAGGGGCCATAAAAACCCTGTAAGAAATCGACACGTGTTTCACCTCTCAACGAGGCATCCTCAAAATGACTATTAACTTATTGCGAACTCAAACACGGCGTGTTGCCACACCGAGCGCTGAACGCAGAGACTCTGCGTCGGTGTCTATTGTATTCTCGGTCTATTGTATTTTATAATGGATTTCCGCAAGGTCACGCCTGAATCAATTAACTTTAAGGAAGAAGAAATGCTAAATGATGAAGAGCCGTATTTCTTTTGAAAATGTACTTTTCATTCTAAACATTGTTGGTTGTTTTATTTTCAGTCCTAAATATAGAACAAATCCCTTCAGTAAATAACATTACAATTAATCTAGAACTCGACACATTTCAAAGTACCATAAGCCACAGACTCGATAAATCAGGGAATTTACATGGCCACAAAATTAATCTATACAACAATAATGCTGGTGAAAGAGGTAGGTTCGGCGGTAGCATCCGAAGGATTTAAATATATTTTATATTTATTAGGATAATCCTCTTACGGTGGGCATGGACATGGCTCAGCGGACTGAACTTTGTGATTTGATGTTTTTTTGAGGTGGTTTTGTTAAAGGTTGGTTTCGTTGTCTATTTTAAATTGAGTTTGAATTTTTTAACCGTATTTTGCATTTGTCCAGAGCATGAGGTCCTGGATTCGATTCCGGTCGGGCAAAGTGTTATCGGGTTTTTCCACCTGGAATTTTTCAGTAACAGCCCGGAGTCTAGATTTGTGCCCAGTTGATGGGAATAGGCTCGCCCCCTATTGCATGGGACTTAAACATAACTAGCGAACTGTGTGTGTGGTGTACGATAGGTACACCTCTGCCCAACCCTTCGAGGCGAGATATTATGTTTTGTTTAATTTTAAGAATTCTTCGTTCTAGTGCTTTTTAGGGATAGGAATAGTTTACTTTATTCTGAACTATCGTATTATACTTAAGTATTTACTGTATTTTTTTAAGGTAAGTATGTACCAGATTATATTATTTTTCTTTTAAATTCATGTTCTAATTTTGAATAATAATGTCTCATCTATACTTTATTCTGTTTTTTTTTGTTTTTTTTTTCGTTGGCCATAAGACGTTGACGTTGACTTATTTCGGTATTGCAGCTTACAGCCATGTTATACAACTTTAAAACAGCAGTTTTCAATGCAGCTCGTTTTTTCCTTAGTTTGGATAAAAGAACACTCTTTTAGAAAGCTTTAAAAAGATAAGGAATGTAGAAACAGACAAAACACCGCCATTCCAATTAAAATTCGGATCGCTAGTTTTGAGAACTTCTCAGTTTCGAGGATGTCGAATTTCCTCCATAGCTTTGTATTGGCATTCTGAAAAAAACAAATTCAGCGCAGTTTAAGTACGAATGAAATATCCTAATCCTAACTAATATTAAAAATGCGAAAGTGAGTTTGTTTGTTTGTTACACTTTCTCGCTAAAACGGCTGAACGGATTTGGCACATGGGTAGACCATGACCTAGGTTGGGACATAGGATATTTTTTATCCCAATATTCCCATGGGAGACTTATGCGGGTGAAACCGCGGGGCGAATAAAATCTTCCTCAACAGAAAAGTTCTTTCAAAACAAACTCGATACCAATTTCAACTTTCCTTTGCATTTTGAAAACCATGTTTTCTTTTCCTCATGCAGCGAGAAAATCCAATTTATTTCCAATAAAAAGTTTTTATTTCTAAGTTTACTCATAGGTCTTCGGATTGATTCCCAGGTCGAGCAAAGTGTTATTGAGTTTTTCCATCAGGAATTTCTCAGTAGCAGTCCGGAGTCTGAATTTGTGCCCGGTTGATTGCAATAGGCTCGCTCCGTCATGGGGACTTATAACTGGTGAAATATGGGTGTTACATAGGTACACTTCTGCCTAACCCATCGGCTATTATTAGCGTGATTTTATGTTATGTTAACTTCTTCCCTGGACACCTTTAATAAGTGCGGTGTGCGTCTCAAGGTTACACCAAATGGGAGTCCAACTCAGCATGTGTCAGGCAAATATACCTTTTTTTTTGTTTTGTTTTTTTTTTTTGGGTGGGAAATTATCAAATTACTTCTCCCGCTCTTGGCGGAGCGGGAGGGCGTGTCAGACTCTTACTGACCAAAACCCACCCGTGTTCCTTCGGTTGCCCTGTTGCCGGGGGCAATATTCTAGGGAACTAGTTAGCTACATTTCTTATTTCCATACAGTAATATTGCCAAATTAATCAAAACAGCGAAATATTTGACATCTATTTGCGACGTTGCCCACTTTCAGAATAAACGCTATTAAACTTCTTTCTCATTTCTACCCGTTTAAACTTTGAGAGCCACAGTATAAAAGACCCAGTAGCCAGAATATAAAAGGGTATTTGTCGGCAACCACATAAGCCATTGTAGAAATAAAATATTTTAATCTTATAAACCGAAGTTTGAAAGATTAATTTAACTTTTTTTTTTATTCCCATAAGGGAACATTTTAAACTTATTTAAGGTACTTTAACTTATTAAGTAGACGTTGGTTATAAGCTTGTAAGATGAGGAATAAGTGAAGTATAATAGAGTGGGTGTTTTAGAAACAATTTCTTGATTTATTGAAATGAAATGAAGAATTTTGATTTAAAAGAAGTGTACATTTCTTCAAACCACTTAGTAGTACCTATTATAAGTTTTTCTTTGTTTGGTTTTACTTTTGCTTTACTATTTAACACAATAAATGTTTTCTTAACTTAAATTATTGTCGTTTGAAAATGTTGTTGGTTACAACATTTCTCGGTGTCTTTTTTGTATTTATTCCTACAAAATGTAATGTGTCACTGTTTTTTTCCTAATAAATAAAATAAATATAAAATGTCTAGAGAAATAAGCTGACGCTTAAATCTTGTTAAAAAAAACCGGTATAAGCTGGCCCCTTAGTCTACTGAAACTTGGTACTGCACTAAACCAGTTTAGGGTCAAAGTGTTACAATTGACGTTCGGTCGACTGTACGAGTGTCCATATGTCTCGAAGATCCTTAACTTTTAAAGTTCAGAAAATATAAATATAGCCAGTGCGCGACTGTTAGTCACCGCTTGAGGTACGTGAGCGGTGAGACGGCGGAGGGCGCCATTGACAAAATTGGCAGACTAAGTTAGCTTGGCCTTTTTCTACCTCCCCCGTCTCACTGCTTTCCTCAGGCGGTGACTAGCAGTCGCGCGGTGACTATAGGTACACAGCGGGGTTTTAAGATAAGACCTAGTATCGATAGAACGAAAAACCAGCGAGAAAACCGGCGAGAATGTAGCGGAAAAACCTAGTGATGTACCATCTTATACCTGTACCTACATTGTTGGCAAAATAAATCAGAATCTGAATCTGAATCTGAATCTGATCGATACATATAAACGTTTATTGTAAATCCTTAATCTAGTTTAATTGAAATCCAACTTGTATTTAGGTACCTGCCTACCCAATATTGGATCGACTTTTACAAGTCATATTAAAAAATATTAAAAATAAGCTAGATAAGGTCGGTGTTTCCTATCTGAAGAAAGGCCAATGTAAAGATTAAAAAACTGGCAAATAAAAAAAGCAGACAAAGTATTGATGTATTTTTTTTAATTTTTAACATTTATTTTTATACCTATTCGTTATTCGTGTTATGTTTTTGATTATTATTAAAAGAAAAATACTGTTGTATTTGTAATTTTTGTGCATTTCAAAATTTTTGTGTATTTAAGTGTTTTAATATTATTTTAATTCAAATTTGCACACCAGATACCATACGGTAGAACATAACGGAAAACTATGTACCTACTTACATTTGTCAACTTATTTACTCATATTTTTGCAAATAAATAATATTCTGACTGCCTCGTTGGTCTAGTGGTCGCAAGCGCTACTGCTGAGCATGAGGTCCTGGGTTCGATTCCCGGGTCGGGCAAAGTGTTATTGGGTTTTTCTATCTGAAATTTCTCAGTAGCAGCTCGGAGTCTGGATTTGTGCCCGGTTGATGGCAATAGGCTCGCCCCCTATTACATGGGACTTAAACATAACTGGCGAAATGTAGGTGTACCTGCTACAGGGACACCTCTGCCCAACCCTTCGGGGAAACAAGGCGTGATGTTATGTTATGTAAATAATATTCTTATTCTTAGAAACAAACTCAGAGGTCACAGACGCTGCAGTTACCTGAATTAATAAATAACGTGATACTAAAGAAAACATAGTTTTTTACTTTACCATACTGCTTTCCTGATTTTAAGACTAAAAGCCTTTACCGTTGTAGGAGGATAAATTGGTTGAAAGGTTTCCTTACCTGGAACAAAAATTAAAACAAGTTAGTTATTTTTTAAACTCAAAACATTCTCTCATAGCATTATAACGTAGGTTGGTACTGAAATTGCATTATGTGACATTACTGTGCCATTTAAGTATAAAAGAGGGGAGGTGGTGCATTCAACCCGAAAAAATCTTATATACATTGCCGTGTTTTTTGTGATGACGTGCCAAAAGAGGCTTTCTCGTCGTGTCTTAACTTTTAGGGGTATGAGGAACAGGGTGTAAAGTTCACTCATCCACCATAGAAAAGGGAGGATCCTCCAACCAGACGGGTGTTGTGTCTGGCGGGCAACTGCCCATCGGTTGAAAGTTGAAATCTTGTATGTATGTCGATCGCTCGGTAAACTCTAACTGCGCGATGCAGGATTTGTGTGACGTCATGTCTTTTGATGCGTAGTTTGTATGTGGCGGTGTAACCGCTACAAACTTAAGCGATCGTTGCGAATTTGTTCGGCAATTACGAACGCTTCTTCGCACCTACAGAGGACACCTTCCAGTTTTCCTAACATATGAACGCCATTTCATGCGTTTGATCGCTTTGGTTAGGACCGAACACGCGGTGACTCGCCATCATTAGATATTGAGTCACCGATAATGTCGAGAACAAGACCGATCGACAACCGCCACCACCGCTTACTGGCTGTTCCAACTTGCCGTACTGTTGCACACTCCAAGTCACCTATTCCTCGGACATTAGCCGCTATTAACGCTCTCCTGAACTCAAACACAGATCTTGATATGTTTGGGAATGAATGGAAGATGATACTGTCAGAATGTTTGAGTTTTTGTGAGAAGAATGCATGACTGTGTTAAATAAATTAAATGTTTAAGTAGTGTAACTGGCTTCAGCCGTTCTATTTAAAATAAATAAATAAATCTAATTACCAAACCACCCATCTGTTCTCAAAGGAAGTAAAGTACATCATCTTTAACTTTAAGACCGCTATCAAAGAGCAGAGGCTTGTAAAGTAAATAAAAGAGACGCAGGCACCTGACTTCGGACGATAACTATCGTATAAATCAACAGTATACGCCATAAATCCATCAGCGGACGGCCCATAAAAACGACACTGATTTTTAGGGCTCCGTGGCTTAGTTTGAAGAAGAGTTTGTTTATTCGTTTGTGTAAGTACACAGAGAACACTTAAACAGAGAATCTCTCCAAGAAAAAAAAAACAGTGGCACTCCGGGAGTGCCGACAGAAGTGAAAATTTAAAAAAAATCGGCACCGCGGTGATGTACGCGTTGATGTCTTTTTAATGATCAAAAGCTGGTGTCGTCACAGTGTCGCAAAATCAATGGTTTAGTTCTATCTCAAAAATGCCCAACGCGTCTAAATAAGTTTTCACTTCAAAAAATTATTTACAAGTGTCGATTCGCCAGTTTCGGGCGAATCACCAATAAGCCGACCTTATTAGTGATGTTCGTCAGAAAATTATTGGTGATGTTCTTTAGAAAGGTCAAGTGCGTAATACTCACAGCCGGCGTGCGTGTAAGACCAGATGTATGAACGTAAACGAAGCCAAATGAGTATGTAAGGATCGAAGCAGCAGAAGAAGATGGGGTGAGTTTTTGTATGTAAGTATATAAGTAGAACACTTAAAATTTTAACTGTTATAAAAGCATAAAGGTGCGTACCTACTGGTTATACAGGGTGGCAGGGACATCGACGCAAAACTGTTACCATGGATTCAGTACATGATTCTGAACGCCTCTGCGCTGAAATAAATCGTCGGTTATTTTTAAAAAAATCCGCTGTTCCATATATTTTGACCGCGTAGGTATTGCACTTTTCTATGAAACTGTTTTTTTTTATAACCGACGTAAAATTTCATGTACTTAATCCATAGTAACAGTTTCCGTGTCGATGTTCCTGCCACCCTGTATTATCAGAAGTGACAAATAAAACGTAGGGGAAGAAAGTAAAAAGTGGTAATTAAAACTATTGGTGTATTAAATAAGAAGTAGGTAGTAAATGTACAACACCGTTGACCAGCTATGTAAATTACTTTGACAGTTCAACAACATTCATTGCGTTATTTACGTTGCTGAGCAGATTTTTTTTCGAACTTATGGAGCAACGGATTAGCAATCTGTTTCAAAATGATTCAGATTGTGATTGATCGTGTATTACGCAATTAAGGTGCAGGTCATAAACGAGCTTTTTACTAGGCTGGTCAAAAGTAATGATAAAATCGATTAATATTTTCTATATTCTTCTATATTGATAATAAAGCTGAAGAGTTTTTTGTATGTTTGAACGCGTTAATCTCTGGAACTGCCTGTCGGATTTGAAAAAATCCTTTTGCATTTGATAACCCAATTTTTGAAGAAGGCTACAGTTTATTTAACATCACGCTAGGACCCATAGGTGCCGAGCAAAGAGAAAAATAACCGATTATTATTAATTTTTGATCAGCCCTAGTAATGCTGAAAATGACAACTAAAAGCAGTCTGTTAAAGCTTTAAGTTTTTAAGTAAATTTAGTTAAATCTAAGCCATTTAATCCAAGACACCAAATAAATTGAATCCAAGAGGCACAAAATAAACAGAATCGACAGACAAACAGAACCCACTCACGAAATCCGTTATAGAATTAACCAGATTTATATTCAAAACTTTAAAAGTAACAACAAAGCTGTTCCCAAAATTTAATCAGCTTAACAATTAAGCCCGTATCCAATTACAAAGATATTATCATTTTGGATGCAGCACATTCTACTGTTTGTTTAGGTGAAAAATCAACCCTCTTAATATAGGTCGTGATGGGGTTGAATTAGTGATGTGGAATAGTAGATTGAAAAAAAAAAAAACGTTATAAAACTAGAACCCTAAGGCTGGTTTTCCTGTCACGCTGATGACGTACTATAAAAAACACCCAAATCGCTATAGGTTTGCTATAATATTTGAAAAGTTCCCTCGATTTCTCTGAGACGCCATCATCAAATCCTAGTTTCCTTATCATAGTACCACTCTTAGGATATCTCTTTTCCAACAAAAAAAGAATCATCAAAATCGGTTCATAAACGACGAAGTTATACGCGAACAAAAAAAAAAGAAAAAAGTACGGTCGAAATGAGTAACCTCCTTTTTTTGAACTTGCTTAAAAAATAATAAGGTGCAAGTAAAATTTTATTTAATAATAGACTTTAGTAGTCAATAAGTTCGTGGTTAAGCAATAACAGCCGCACGGTTCGATCCATCAGGTTAAGCTACACTTACTGAGGTCGGTCTGTGGATGGGTGACCATAGGAATATACCGAGACCCCTCCGTGCCTTGGAAAGCACGTTAAGCCGTTGATCTCGTTTGTCATTTTTAGATCTTTGATAGTTGTTACGGGTCATCAGAAGCTCGAAAGTCTGACAACCAGTCTTACCAAGGGGTATCGTATTACCCAGTTACTGGGTCGTGGAGATCAGATAGGCAGTTGCTTCATGTAAAATACGGTATTCAGCTACATCCGGTTAGACTAGAAGCCGACCCCAACATAGTTGAGCCCTAAAGCCTCTACAGATGACGGCACGTATCATTACGACAATATTTCTGATCGACATTTTTATTCCTTAAAAACTTTTATTGAACGCATAGTAAGTAAGTAAGCAAATATAGGTACAGTACATGGTGATAAAGAAAACAAATAGATTCAGCCATATTTTACCAATAGGCATGCAAAAGTTATAGTTTGACGCTAAAATAAGATCCATTGAGGAGCTTTAAAATTAGAACTTATATAGATCGCTACCACACAATTTATACTCGTATATACAAAATTCTCAACAAAAACACTATTAAGGGATCGCGGACAGAAAGATCATTTTACTATCCACACACCAGTCACACAAACACCATAAAAATACCTATTATAAATTCCCCTTTAATAATTTAAATAAATGACCTTTCCACCCGCATATTTAAAAATAAAATAACTCCCTACTACATCCTTGTACACAAAGCTTAAAAAAAAGTTTGTAATAGCATATTGTATTGTTACAAGATGGCCCATTGTCTGTCCTATTCACAATTTTATTTAATGGTGACTTCATTCATGCAACCCCTTATTTAATTTACCCGGCCTTGTAAAAATAGTGAACCCTTTTTTGTTGAGAGAAGGATGAAGAATGATTGGGGTTTTGATATTTTTGTAATTTGTTTGCTTAGATGACGTGGTGGGTTGGACTGCCTCGTTGGTCTAGTGGTCGCAAGCACTACTGCTGAGCATGAGGTCCTGGGTTCGATTACCGGGTTGGGCAAAGTGTTATTGGGTTTTTCTATCTGAAATTTCTCAGTAGCAGCCCGGAGTCTGGATTTGTGCTCGGTTGATGGCAATAGGCTCGCCCCCTATTACATGGGACTTAAACATAACTGGCGAAATGTGAGTGTACTTGCTACAGAGACACCTCTGCCCAACCCTTCTGGGAAACAAAGCGTGATGTTATGTTTTTATGTTCATTCATGTAACCCCTTATTTAATTTACCCGGCCTTATAAAAATAGTGAACCCTTTTTTGTTGAGAGAAGGATGAAGAATGATTGGGGTTTTGATATTTTTGTAATTTGTTTGCTTAGATGACGTGCTGGGTTGGTTTATTGTATTTATATTAGGTTTTTGTGAATGAAAGATTTACTTAGAGATTAGAGTTTGGCAGACTCGTCCAAACAGATTTTTTTGTTTATTGAAATCTCGCACAGGGGTTTTAAGATATTCTAAAATTCGTCAGGTATAACAAACTTATTGATTTATTAAATAGCTTCCAAGTTTAGTAAGCTAGTACTTAGGTATTGATTTATTAATTTCTGTACATCTTTTTTAAGGGTGACCACTGGAAATCAGCGCTGTGCTGTGGGTCCCCCATAGCACAGCATCATGCTGAGTGGAAGCCGTCTTATCACAGTCATGTCGTGCAGCTGCCGACTAATTTCTGTTTTATGCTCGTGATTTATTATGTACTTTTTGTTGTTATCTGACAAATAAACCTATTTATTTTCTTTTCTTTCTTTCTTTCTAAAGTATCTTAATCTATATCAATAAGGTTCCTTAAATTGGTCCCGATTGAGTTCCGGTTAAAGTGTCAAAAATACTTATAATAGCTGTCAATAGAGGGCGCTTGTTGTAGATTTAATTTGGTGCTCCAATTACGTCATAATTGATCAGCCCCTGTTTGATGTAGAGCGAATGTGTGCTGAGATATGTAGAAAGAGTTACTTTAAATTGATGAAGTGGTAAGGAGAAAAGAAATACAAATAAAAGGCCCAATCTCATCTCAGTGATAGGTAATTAATGTCAAAAACTTAGATGTAGGTAAATTTGAGATGTTTTTAACTGATTGAGACTAATATTAGAATGCTAAAAGTTCATAAAAATCCGAGAATTGACCCTCTGAAGTTCTTGTGAGTAGTCCCGATCGGAAAATCCTTAGCCAATAATTTCTGTGTTCTGATTTGTTTATAAGTTTGTGTTTCTTAATGATGGTTTCCTTCACGGCAGGTTATAAGTGTTATCTTAAATTAATTAAAAAGCATTATCTGTTACTCATATCAAAAATTCCCACGCCGAATTTGGAAGCAGCAGCCTTAAGGCTCGTGCAGACGAGCGCGACTTGCTGCGCGACGCGATTCTGCGATATATATCCGTAGAACAATTTCCAAGAATACGCGCGCGACGCTACACACAGGGGTGATATTGACGCGAAGCCATACAAAATATTCCTTTGTCGTTGCGCTGCGCGGCCTCGCTGTTTGTGGCGCCCGCGATATCCCGGTGCACTAGTGTGAAAGGTGTTTCGTGGTGATAATATCGCAGAATCACCACGCGACACGTCGCGCGTCATGTCTCACCAGTCTGCATGAGCCTTTTAGAGATCTAAATTTCGTTGGATCTAATCACCAATCAGAATCATCTTTTACAACACCCGTGAGAAAACACACTTTGACCTATTTCAAACTCGATTCCACCATATTTAAACTAAGTAAAAGACTCAAAAGCATATAAAATTAAATAAGGTGATATTAAGTGTGATAACAAACCTATTAAATGTGATAATTGTACGCACACCGCTCTAAGTGATCATTACACTTTTATATCGGAGATCTCGTTAAGATTGTATGTTGAACATAAGTTATGTTATGTGCGTGACCTGTGTTGGTGTCAAGCTTTTATGTTGATGGTTACTGTTGGTACAGACGCCAGCACATCAAGCTACTACAATCTGTCAAATTTATTTAATAGATTTTCAACTTTATCGCTGAATACTAAGGTTCAAAGTTGATTGGGAAAATTTGACAGTTTCGGGTAGCTTGATGTGCTTTCGTCTGTACTGTACTTGACACATGGTTAGGAAGTTTTGACAGCAGTTATCTGTTGTGCATTATATTCGCTTGTATAGAAAAAATTATGGTTGGTATAAAAGTGAATGGTTCATTTGAAGTAGTTACCGATCCCAAAAGACATTCGCAATATCAAAGGAAGACCGACCATAAAGATATTGTTGATGTGATATGAATGTAATACGACGTCAACGACGGCTGACGTCATTACGTCAGCGCCGGCTGTCACTGAAAACCAGCGCTGGGGCTCTGTCTTGCATAGGGTCGCAGCATAATTCTGAGCGATAGCCGATTTGCGGGGATGTGATGCATGCTTCCCCCAACCTTTTCTCATTCTTTTTTGCGCCATGTTTACCGCAAATACAAATTTTTTCTTTCTTTCTTTCTAATATTATCTACGTGATACTTTAAGGCTTTTAAGGTGCCTTTTACTTCGCTTATCTCATGAGAAAACCGAACTCTCCTAACTGTGAGGTGTGTGGTAAAAAAGAGGACGCACAGCATGTCGTCGACCGTAGGTTCAATTGAGGTAAGGGACAAAATTACCCAAAATGAGTTGAGTATACAGTTTTGTTCAGAATTTTTCGCTCTATCGAATGGTGAATATGAAAAAAAAAAACTTATTTTGTCTCTTACCTCAATCGAACCTACGGTCGGCGATGTGTTGGTGGAATGTGTCCGATACACAAGCAAAAGAAACGCACTTTTCAACGTGATGAAATTGTCGGCAATGGATGTTGTAATGTTCCATAGTATTTTAGCTAAACCTACGTCTGAAGCAGCAAAAATATTATATACTTTTTTAGATAAGTAAGTTAAGTTTTGTGTGACTAAGATAAGTTAATTTAGTTAGTCGTTATTTGTAAAAGCACGATGGGATTGACATCGTCGCATATGTGTACAAAAATCCCATAAATAAATAAGAAAAAAAAAAAGTGCCTTTTACAGTTATTTTATCTCTGACAGTGTGATGGAAAATCAGTGGTATGATAAAATAAAACACTGTGCAGACGATTGAGTATTGGTCCGGCAGCGGCGGACAGAAATGACCCCTGATTGTCTCTTACTCTTTTTCTGTGTTTAAATTTGTCCCACGTGTGCGTTATAGAAGATATGGAAATCTATGCGACCTTCTATCGTCCTGGACAAATTGTCTAGCTCTTAACTGTGAAAGGACTGCAGGACTTGAGGTACAATATTTTGTAATTGTTTTAATTAGGTTTACTTTTTAAATTAGGTAGTAACCAATAACTTTTTTCATGTTACCAACTTTACCATTAAAAAAAACTACATTTTAAATTAATCTACATTCGACAAACGCCAATACCGTATGTATCAGCCATATCAGCGTTCGTGACCAAAAGATCACTATTAACCTGCTTCAAGATAACACCAGTTTAAAAAAGGTTTACCGACAAATTGAACCGATACTGTGGGATGTACGAGAAGATGCTGGATGCAATTATCTCACGTTAACTGTTATTTAGTGCTTTTGGAGATTAGCGATGTTGATTATTTTTCTTGCATATGTTGGTGATAAAGGGGCGAGAGAGTTATCTTTATTTTTCATACTAGAAGCGGCCCGCGGTTTCACCCGCATAAGTCTCGATAGATCCCGTGAGAATATCGGGATAAAAAGTATACTATGTGTTAGTCGAGGTTATAAACTATCTGTGTGCCAAATTTCATCCAAATCAGTTCAGTCGTTTTTGCGTGAAAGAGTAACAAACATCCGTCCTCAAAAACTCTCGCAAATATAAAAAAAATAATTAAGTAAGTAAGTAACACAAACCATAGCACTGAAAGCTGAGGTTGGGCTTTGCGATCTTAAAACTTTTGATTCGTACCTACCAGTATCGCAGAAGCTTTTCTTTACTTATGTTCTTCATCTGCCTAGGCTTTTCCAGCTGAATATCAGTATTTTACATGGTGCGACTGCCTATCTGACCTCCACAACCTAGTTACTAGGTAACACGATACCCCTTGGTAAGACTGGTTGTCAGACTTTTGGGCTGCTAACTACCCGTAACGACTGTCAAAGATCTACAAATGACAGCTGGGACCAACTGCTTAACGTGCTTTCCGAGGCACGGCTCCTCCGTATGTAAAGATGGTCACCCATCCACGGACCAACCGCGGCAAGCGTAGCTTAACCTGATCGATCGACCCGTGCGGCTGTTATTACTTAGCCACGAGCTCCTCCTCCTTTCTTTACTTATGTTATCGCTAGATAAAACATCGAAATGAAATATTAGAAGGTTTTTTAGATTGTAGTTTTGCAGCGCTTCAAAACACAAATTAAGCTGCTAAACTAAAGTATGACCGGGCCGCACACGTTTGCCGCATGTCGAATGGTATAATCAGCCAATGCATGCAATGCTGGAGCATCGAAGAGCACACTGGAGGATACCTCCGCCTCCCGCGGTATGCGTTGGAGTCTGCTAGGTCTACTTATCCAGTCGAAATAAGATATATATTTCAATGCTCGGTGATCGACCTTGGAGTATAGTGGCGTATGCCACGGCATACTAGCGTATGCCACGGCATACTGGCGGATGCTCCGGTAAGCTGGCAGGAGCTCGCGGTATCGCAGAGGATTTTTCTTGTCAGTGTGCGATTTTTTTTTTTTAAGTGGAATCTTTTGGCGCGTTGGGCATTTTTGAGATGGGAAAAAACAATAGAACTCCTATGCAACTATTTTTCTTTCACCAAGGCGATCTTGTTCAAGTTTTCACTTCTGTCGGCACTCCCGGAGTGCCACTGTTTTTTTTTTTTTGGTTGGGAAATTATCTAATAACTTTCCCGCTCTGGGCGGAGCGGGAGGGCGTGTCAGACTCCTACCGACTAAAACCCATCCGTGTACCTTCAGTTGCCTGTATGTTGCCAGGGGCCATGATAGACGGATAAAGGAATCCCCTTCCATGCTCTTCCCTGCCGTCCGCCAGTGTGTCTTATTCTTCATCACAACCCTTCAAAATTCTTGACATAGGTACAAAGCAAAACACACCTTTACGTCTAACCACCCAAGTTAGGACGAAAACCAAAATATTCCAGAGACGTAATTGATTCACAATCAAAATATTAGGACGAAGGCTTTGTTAGGCTCAAGACGAAACTTGCGTATACTGTAGTTTAATTTTCATTTAATATGCAAAATGGTTACATTGTAATTTGGTTGAGAAAACTCTTGAGGGCTTGTGACGGGGGGCTTAAGTTTGTTAATTAATTTAGTGTTTCTGAAGAAGAGGGAATGTTTTGTAGCGGGATCGAATGGCTGTGTTTGCCGTAGTGTACCCATGGATACCACTGGAAATTTCGTAATACATATGTCATCATGAATTAAGCAATGTCTCTCCCTGCTGGAAAGAACTATAGGTCGTCGGTGCCGGTTGTTATAACAAAGTTTTAATGACGATCGAGCTTGTCGAAAATATTGGTAACTTTAAGTAGGGAGAGAGGGGCTTGTTGTAACAGTTTTCACTAAAACTAATATATCTTGAGATCTACTGATTAAATTTCTACTAAATAAAGATGGATGGATACTGTAACTCTTCCTCTATCAAATCAAGTAAAAATCATACCATAACTATTGGTTATTATTTTACAATCAATTATTTTCTAGAAGAAGTGCGGTGTTACAACTTGCCTCGTGCTTGGGGCAAGTTGTAACGTCTACTGGGGCAAGTAGTAACGACAAAAAAAAACGACAATAATACCTCTAATCATTTATTCTTTGTTTATGTTTAACAAAATTTACATCTTTCTAAGGTAAGTATTATGTAATTCTTATCAAAAATCAACTCAAATACACTTTTGTAGTAATCAACACTTAAAAATTAAGTAATTAACAGTTTAATTTAGTTAAACACTACTTATAATCATCATGGCACTTTTAAATCACAGTAAGTAATTAAATTATGTATACCTAAGGTATGCTTCGTAATTATCTCTTCTTAATAGCTATCTAACAAAGTATTATACTTATATAAGAATCAACATTTGGTGGGTTTCATTATAATTAAATTCAGTCTTCATCTGAGTTACAATTAATACAAATAAAATATATAATGTCTCCTGTAACACATCCTACATGTGCCCACATCTTACAAATGATACACTCTATCCAATCTTCTTTATTTGTATCTGTGTAAGCTTCACCACATACCAGACAATACCACTCTTCTGCTTCAGATTCTGAATCTGAACATAAAATCTTTTTTTAGCTCTGTCCACTCCGGTTTTATTATTGGCTTTTCCCTTCCCCTTCCCCTTTCCTTTCCCTTTTCCTTTAATTTTGTCATCTTTTTTCTGTTTTTTCTTCATCTTTTCCTCATATTCCTTTTGTAAAGCTTCTTTTTCAGGAGTGTCCGTCAATATTGTAGATTTTCTTTTGCGTCTGCTATTTGTATTAGTTTTTCTTGGTGGCGCCTTTGGTAAAGGTCTAATCTTCGATGGCGAGAAAGTTTTTTGTAGACCGGAGCAACTCGGAGTTGGTTCGTTTGCAGTTTCGATTTGGCTTATAATTTCCGTGGTGCATAAATCTACTTCAGGGACAGAATCTAATAGTTCTGGATTTTCAAGATTCAAAGATATATCTGTGACATTTACGTCATCTGGCTTTTGTGTAGGATCTGGACGATCAGTAACATAAGATGGCGCAAAGTCGGAGTCTTGGAAAATATCAGCATTCAAAGGCCATAAACCAGAAGCTTTAAAGCCACTCATAATATTAGCAGGGTTTAGGGCAAGCGGTAACGACTCTTTTACAATACCTGGGATGTCATATATTGTCATCGTTTTCCCCGGATTGTTGTGCATCCATGCTGTCTGTGCCCTATTTGTATAATTTTTAAAAGGGCCGTACACTCCTACGTCTAATGGTTGCAAATTGTGGGAGCAGTGTGGGTGAAACGATAACATGATGACATTATTTTCTTTGGCTTTTTCAACCACTCCAATATTCACGTGTGAGCTATGGTTATCAAGTAGCAACAGAACTGGCTCTTCCTTGGTGGGTTTTGCGTGTTTGATAAAGTGATCCATAAAAATTAAAAATTCTTTTTCGGTCATCCATCCGGATGAATTACCAGCACCAATGCAATCTGGAGGTCCACCACGAATAAACATTTCAGAATATTTAAGCCTGGGAAAAACGAACATCGGTGGGATAAAATTACCCGCAGCGTTAGAGGCACAAGCAAGTGTTACAAGGGTTCCCCTCTCAGCCGATGTGATAGCTCCAATTTGCATTTGGCCACGAGCAGCTACTATTTTTTTAGGTTTTTGAACCGTTGTGACCCCTGTTTCATCAATGTTCCATATTCGAGAAGCATTAAACTGATATTTTTGGAGAAGTCGTTGATATATTTCAAAAAATGAATTAACGTTAGTCTTATTGAAAGACGTCGCTCGGCTTAAAGACGTCGCTTCTGGTGTCCTTAGAGATAAATGTGAATTTCTGCGCATAAAATTTTGGAACCAGTCAGTACCAGCCATGTTATTTTGAAGCCAAGAAGGAGGAATGTTTTTAGCACTGAGCTGCACACCGCATTGATAAGCTAGTTTCCTTACTTCTATAGGAAGTAGTCCAAAATATATATCGGCGCACTTGAGTAGGTAGGAAGCTATCTTACCTTCCTCTTCTGCAGTAAATACTTGTCTAGGCTTAACATAACCAACACTTAATCTTTCATTATTCTTCTTTTTCTTTATGTATCTACAAAGAGAGACGTGACATAATCCGAAAGTCTGACTAGCTTTCCGAATACTGCTTTTTTTTCTAAAACTTCAGCTGCCGCTAACTCGTACACTTCTTGGCTTTGTGTTGCCCGCTCTGACTTTCTTTTATACACCCTCATTCTAAAACAAAGGAAAAAAGTAGGTATATCTACATCATATCTTGGGGCATGTTGTAACACGTTACAACAAGCCCCGGGATTTTGTTACAACTAACCCTATGGTATGATTTTTAACATTTATCAAGATAACTATTTAAACAATTTAGCAATCATAAAAACTGTTACACATTATCAGAGATAGATAAATTTGAATGGAAATAAGATATAGAAAATTTAAAATTAGTCGATATTAAAAACGCAAACCGAAATTTTACGACAGTACAATTTTATATTACCTGGCAGAAATGAAGCGCGTGCACACTTCCGCTCACTGCGCCGGCCGGCGGGACACTGGCTATGGCAACATGATGCAGCACGGTTTATAGGTTAAGTCGAGTCAAAGAAATACGTTAATAGCGTTTAAGATCATAGTGAAAAGAGCCTGGTACTACTTACCCCTGTTACAACAAGCCCCTCGCTCCCTACCTATAATATATAAGAGATGTGGACATATTTAGTAACCTGTTCCGCTTAGCTATTTCGAAAGAGCCATAAAAACCCTGAAAGAAATCAACACGTGTTTCACCTTTCAACAAGGCATCCTCAGGATGACGATTGACTTGTCGCGAACCCGAAAACGGCGTGTTTCCACACCGAGCGCTGAACGCAGAGAAATAAGTAAGTAGTGTAGTGTGTTGTATTTTTTTATAGATTTCCGCAAGGTCACGCCTGAATCAATTATCTATCTTAAATTTTAAGTATATCTCCTTTAGAGACTTTATCTAAAGATTAAGCTAATATTATAAACAGGATTTTTTTTGTTTGTCTGGCTGATCTAATCTCTGGAAGTAGCGGTCCGATTAGGTAAAAAGAAAGCTGTGCTATTGCTGAGTGCCATTGGATGTGTTTCTTCCACGCGGACGAAGTCGTGAGCCGCACGGGTCGATCCATCAGGTTAAGCTGCGCTTGCCGGGGTTGGTTCGTAGATGGGTGACCATTTCTACATACCGAGACTCTTCCATGCCTCAGAAAGCATGCTAAGCCGTTGGTCCCGGCTGTCATTCGTGGATCTTTGACAGTCGTTACAGGTCGTCAGAAGCCCGAAAGTCTGACAACCAGTGTTACCAAGGGGCATCGTATTACCTAGTTACGGGTTGTGGAGGTCAGATAGGCAGTAGCTCCAAAATCTGGTATTCAGCAGCATCCAGTTAGACTGGAAGATGACCCCAACATAGTTGGGAAAAGGCTAGGCAGATGATGGTGGACGAAGTCGTGAGCAGAAGCTTGTAAGAGAACACAAAAAAAAACACAAGTATCACGCTTCTGAGATAAAAGAGCCAATTGCTCATGTAATTGAGCTGTAGCGGTTACACTGAACATACGAACATACGAACTACGCATCATAGACATGACGTCACACAAATCCTGCATCGCGCAGTTAGAGTTTACCGAGCGATCGATATACATACAAGATTTCAACTTCAAACCGATGGGCAGTTGCCCACCAGACACAACAACCGTCTGGTCGGAGGATCCTCCCTTTTCTATGGTGGATGAGTGAACTTTACACCCTGTTCCTCATACTCCTAAATTGGTGACCCCAAGTATGAACGTCAACGCAGCCATCGTGCAATTACTTCGGCGTTACGTCATCATCATCATCACTCCCGCAAGCTTTTGTGAGGCGAGTCACACAGCCAGCCAGCACCCACGGCTTCAACGGGTATCCTGACCACCAGCATGCAGCGAACGCGCATTCCTGGTCATCTCCCTCAGCTTCATCACCCCGACTCACTGGGGAATCTACGTAATCAGCCTCATCACCCCGACTCATTGGGGAATAACCACAATCACCGCAATCACCACAGACAATTCCGACTCACCACGAACTATGTGGCACCCGGTTCCGACTCTCTGGAACCACAGCTGGCACTGTGTGAAGCATCGCAAGATTCAGCCCACTATCGGTCTCAGCCACCTCCGGTCTCCGGAGGGGAGTGATGTAGCGGTTACACCGCCACATACGAACTACGCATCATAGACATGACGTCACACAAATCCTGCATCGCGCAGTTAGAGTTTACCGAGCGATCGACATACATACAAGATTTCAACTTCAAACCGATGGGCAGTTGCCCGCCAGACACAACACCCGTCTGGTCGGAGGATCCTCCCTTTTCTATGGTGGATGAGTGAACTTTACACCCTGTTCCTCATACACCTAAAGAGCTTCTAATAAATGTTGCAAAAGACGCTTAAGAAAAGTGTCATAAAAACTTTCAACAATTTTAATAAGTTCCCTCTTTATTTCATGCGTAGGAAGAAAATAATCATATTGGATACACATTACACATTCGATTTTCAATTGAAACAGATCATCAAAGAATGTCATAACATTCAGAAAGTAAGTTTTATAGTTTGATACAAAATTGAAATTGTGCAACCACAAATAAAAACACAATGACTTTTTGAATAGGAACATGAAATAAAACATATTAAATTATATTGTACCTAACTCATAAAGTCATAAAACTCGCTGAAGTTGTCAATGAGAATTTGAAACAAAGTTTTATTTTTCACTAAGTCCTGAAATATAATGGTAAATAATGTAAATATGTCGAAGTTTTAAGTTATGTCGTGGAATGAAAGATCACTTTTAGGGCTAACTTTGTGACTTACTGTTTATTCTGACTACTCTGAGAAGAAAGGCTGAAACAAACTCAGAGGTCGCAATCTCTTTTAAAGTCCAGTCATAATCTTGGTCAGGCTATATGAGGACCATGTAGATTAGTGTCTGAAATGGTCTTTTGAGAAAAGAACCACACAGATTTGAGTGGACCTGCCCAGTCAGTAATCGTGGAGTTCAACTCAGAACTTAAGGAGCTCAACTCGACGAACAATACCAAAGAAAGGACATTTGGGTAGGCGGCATAAACTACTCAAACTGCCAGACCATCACTTAAACTAGCAGAGAAACAAAAATAGTAATAATATCCGCATATCACATTCACAATAATTAAAATAATAATATCAATATCTACTACGTAATTCTTTCTAAAATGTGATATTAGCCCGCGCTGTGGAGAAGCTTTGTTGTTCTTACATTTATTTTGAAAATTGACACACACCTTCACATTCCACGAGGGTATATTATTGCTAACACTTTCATAATACTATGGGTACACTGGCTTTAACACAGGCAGCAAATTCAACAAAAAAAACTTTTTACAAAAAATACAACCGACTTCCAAACTACAAAGTGAAAAATAACTTTAATTTCGGAGAAAGTTTTTTTTTTCACTTATTAGTGGGTTGATTTGTAATTTATCTAAGTTACAATAGCCTTATGTCAACTGCTCATCAAAAATACCCAAATCGCTATAGATGTGCCTTTAATATTTGAAGAGTTCCCTCGATTTCTCCAAGATCCCATCATCAGATCGTGACCAAATGACTATGGGACCAATTTGAAAGTATACCCTTTCAAACAAAAAAATAATTTTTCAAATAGGTCCAGCCGTCTTTGAGTAATCGGGGAACATACATAAAAAAAATAAAAATCCCGACGAATTGAGAACCTCCTCCTTTTTTTTTGAAGTCGGTTAATAAAATAGAAAAATGGTGAAACTTATCCGCAAAAACAAATGAAGAATATTCCTCATTCGAAATTTCGACCTCCAACTCACATTAGAACACCACTACCTTAGCTAGAATATCAGTAAATTCTAGACTCTCCCTAAATCAACTACTGAAGCCGACTTTGAAGTCGTTTCCCTTTGATGTGCCGCCAACGCGTTACACGTGAAGGCTTATTACGGTAGCTTCCGTTGAAAGTACTCGCTATGAAGCATCGATTGTTTTTCATACCTACTATAAATATTCTGTGATAAAATGATAGTGGTACTTAAAGACTTCCTGTTATGAAGGATGGTTCAAGTAACGCGTTGGTTACTTGCTGTGTTCTATACAAGTTTAACTCTTCTCGTTTGTCATAAAAACCAGCGTAATTTATAAGGTTTTGTCTGCATAGACTGACAACACTAAAATTCTAGTATTCCTAAAGATTCGGATTGCTTAAGTGTCGGTCACTTTTTTTTTTTTTTTTTTTTTCGGTATGGCATCTCACAGTTGGTTTAGAAAAACCATGGCTGTTTAACCGGTCAATCCTGTGGCTGCCTCAAGCTACTACACTCAAAGCCTCCAGCCAGGGCACATATATAAAACTAAGCTAAAAAGCTTAGGATGAACGCGCACTAAGGGCACCCCCTGCGGGGTTCGAGCCTCGGCTTAGGGCGTTATCCGGAGGGAGGACATCAAAAGATGGGACGGGCTGGAGTGTCGGTCACATCATCGCACTATATTTTATACTAGCTTCTGCCCACGACTTCGTTCGCGTGGAAGTCGATAAAATATAGCCCATGTTACTCGCTGATAATGTAGCATTCTATAGGTGAAAGAATTGTTTTAATTGGTTGAGCAGTTTTTGATTATATCCATTTCAAACAAACAAACAATACAAAAAATTAAAGCTTTTCTTTTTATAATATAAGTTTTGATTTTAGTTTTTTAGACTTATAATAACTTACTATTATAACCACAAAAACCAAAAATATATTTATGTAGGTACCAACTATAATTATTTTGGCGCAATTTCTGTATCATCATTTCAGCCGGCAGGCGTTCACTGCTCACGATTTTTATAAATAAATAAAATAAAACACAAGGACAAGGATAACCCATATTTTAACTGCCACATCTTATTTACAGTATTATGCAAATAATTTTTTACTTTACTTTACTTTAAAAATCATTTATTTCAGTCCATAGGCAAGGCAAGGTTGTTAGTAACAAAAATTTCGCTTTTAACTAATGTTAGTAACTAAAAGTAAAAAGAAGAAACTAGACACACCGTCTACCCCTGCACAGTAGGCTCATCAGTCTCGCAACACATGGAGTTCAGTGAACCTACTGAGCAGAACAGTATCGGTTCTCTCGCCAATCACTTTTTTCTTTTGTTTTTTTCGGTATTTTTCATCATCCTCAGGACGCCATTCGGGTTCAAAAGTGAAAATAAAAAATGTATGTCAAGCAAAAGCTTTAAAAAAAATCCCAATAAAATACAAAATCATGAGATGATTCATCATTCATCAATATCTTGTATTCTTCCTAGTGAGATCTACCTAGTCTAAACATCGCTTTATTTTGTACCCACATTCAAAAATCAAAGTCGGCACCTCTATAACACTATCTACCTACCCTCAATCCATCACGTCGGTAGATACCAACAAACGCTATCAACACTTGATACCAAGACCGATGGGTACCCGGTTTGATTCTTATGTAGGTCAACTTACAACTTGTTTGTTTGAATTTTAATTGTAGTTAATGAGCTTTCTTAATCAACGTTTTTAATTAAGAGTAGAATTTATGGGGTATTTTGGTGTTTAAGTTTCGAATTTATGGGTTTTGGTGTTGGAAATTGATGTGTGAAATTGAATTATAGCGGGTTTTTTTTCTTAGAAGTTATTTTGAAATACTTTATCAACGGCATTTATCAACTTTAAGTCAGCTTTTACCACAGTGTTTTGCTTTATCTACTCTGTTTTTTAGGGATCCGTACCTCAAAAGGAAAAAACAGAACCCTTATACTTAGGATCACTTCGTTGTCCGTCCGTCAGTCTGTCAAAACCTATTTTTTCAGGAACGCATAGAGATATCAAGTTGACATTAATATCAAATACGTAGGTCTATGGTCCCTTGGAGCTCTAAAAAATCAAGCTTGTAAGTCAAGGCAATAAAAAAAATACGGCCATATAAGTGACATATTTGGATACTCGCAAATAAATCAAAACCTACAGGGTAATTCTCGTTGACCTAGAATCATGATATTTGGCATGAAGTAAGGTCTCACAGTACTAGTAAAGGAAAAAGTCACATAAAATAAAATATATAATAAAATATGACACATAAAATAAAAAATTGCGATTACAAACTTACAGTTGCAGTTGGAGAATTGACCGTATATCGATGTACGAAAGAACATGTTTCTCAGTTCTAAGTTACGTTTGTTCTTGGGATAAATTTATCCCAAGTACGAAACCCTTCATTGTGCGTAGTCCAACACGCACTTGGCCGGTTTTTTTTTTCGTTTACATCCATCCTTTTGATGTTGCCTCGTTGCCCTGTGCTCTGCAAGCTTATAAAATGAAAAATTCTCATAGATGAGTTTTTCCTAGCCGGCGTTGAATACAGAAAACCGAACGTTATTTTACGTTATTTTCCGCGCCAAAAACACTCATAAATATTTATTAAAATACCCGATAGTATAAAAAAAATGCTCCTATCAAAATTTAAGAAGGTTCTCACCTCTCTATTAATAAAAAAATGTTATTATACTGTTCAAGATTTTATAAATGATAATTTTAATATTTTTTTAGTTTGTTTTTATTGTTTGTTGTATTTAGTTTTTTAAGTGTTTTTTTTTAAATTACGTTTTAATTAAAATTTGTATGCCTTCGCAGCAAAACAAAGCGCTCAAATATGTTAACCTAACACCATTAACTAAATACCTATGATTAACAAATAAAGATTCAGATTCTGATTCTAAAAAAAATGTACTCCCCAAAAACGATAACGTCGCACTGTAAACTGTAACATCAACACAATAACTGAAACTAACAACAATTAATTCTCCCGCAGACAGGCGTGACGCGACTCTGGTGGAACAATTTCCATGAAAACTGCATGGAAATTGTTCTACCGCTGTCGCGCCATCACTTCAAAACAAAAAATGCAAGAAGATGCAAGTTTGTATAGAATCAGAACAGACAGCCTCGGGATATACCACACGCCTTATCATAAAACCCAAGTGAAATCTATGACAGATAACTTAACATATTTATGAGCACATGTCGACACATGATTGTTCCCCTCGCCTACATAAACGAATTATTTGTATGACATCAACAACTCTACGTCGGAAACTACATAATGTCGCAAGGTGTCGTGGCGACAGTTTGTCTAACTCGATTCTGTAGGAGTTACATTACACTTTAGTCTTTCACACTAACAATGTAGTTTTCAATTGTCATTTCGAGTAACTAACTTGTGTTAACTTCTGTATCTTGCCGACTTCCAGAACATTTACAATGTACGGCTGTGAAGAATTAATAAATATTTAAATCTTCTCTTAAAGAATGACTTCACAGTCCGACGGTCACACCACTTGCCTAGAAGTGGTGTGACCGTCGGACTGTCAAGTCATAGATAGGTCTCGAGTTGGAACCCAATGCACGCACCTCTGAGTTTTCAGATTCATGTGCGTATTGTATAATTATCACTTGCTTCAAAAACGGTGAAGAAAAACATCGTGAGGAAATCGGCATGCCTGAGAGATATTTCTCGAGGCGTGTGAAGCCAAGTCACGTGCCATAAAAACTTTGGTTAGTCACTAACCGCATGAAAAAGAAAAGAGCCTGGACTCAACCAACTGCTGAGCAGTGCTGGGTTGTTGCCTCTTTAGAGGTATGAGGAACAGGGTGTAAAGTTCACTCATTCTCTATAGAAAAGGGAGGATCTTCCGACCAGACGGGTGTCGTGTCAGGCTGCCCAACGGTTGATGTCGGGGAAGTTATATAGTTTTCGCGCGGTAAACTCTAATTGCTTGATGCAGGATCTGTGTAACGTCAGGTCTTTGATGCGTTGTTCGTATGTGGCGATATAGATGCCACCACACTTCCTTTCTTTTGTGCTCATTTATCAATCATTTGAATATTCATCAGAATATATTTTGAATACTTATAATGTAGTAAAAAATATCAACCAATTCCGGCCAGTCAGCAAGGCGGTGGGCTGACTGTTCAGCGTACGCAAGGCGTAATCATTTAAGTACTCATCATCATCATTTCAGTTGAAAGACGTCCACTGCTGGACATAGGCCTCCCCCAAGCACCGCCTCTTTGACCGATTCTGTGCGTTCCGCATCCGAGCGGATTCTTGCGGCCTTCACAAGGTCATCGGTCCATCTTGTGGGAGGCCTTCCAACGCTACGTCTTCTGATACGCGGTCGCCACTCCAGAACCTTTCGACCCCATCGGCCAACCGTTCTGCGAGCAATGTGCCCTGCCCATTGCCACTTAAGTTTGGCAATTCTTCAATTCTGGCAATTTAAGTACTAGTGGAGGCTATTTAACTACTGAAGCCAGCATTATGCGTGCTACCAAAGCAACTGCTATTTACATTGGATTGAATAGAATAGTAATAAATATCTTTACCCAGACAGACAAATAGATAGATGAACACCAGCACTTAAATTTTAATGGAAACCCAACAGTTTCAATTAATATCTTTCAACTTCCGTGGGACGAGCAGCTGATCTTCTCAGAATTTCTCACAGCGTAAAAAAATGAGATAGAAACAGTACAGTTATGTTATTATTATCATAAAGAGCCCATAATTATAATTGTGTAACACGGAGCGGCGGTAGCGCTTGCGCAATCTTGTAGAGAGAAGATTCAGAAGGGTCACTTCAACTAAGCATGGGGCTTTCGTATAGAAACATCAACAATCCGCAAATAAGTATACTAAAACTAGGCTTAAATAATCGAAATATTTTGTTCTTCTTCTTTTCGTGATTGGTGACTAACCAGGTGCCAGAGTTTTACAATACGCACATGAATCCGAAAAGTCAGAGGTGCGTGCCTTGGGTTCGCACTCGAGAGTTATGACTTGGCAGTCCGACGGTCACACCACTATTAATATTTTGTTGATGTCACGATGGGAGCAAGTCATATAGTGCATATTGTGTGCTCATTACACATGGCAGACATGTTAACCATCAATCAACTCAACGTACCGTAATCCACTGGTAGTTTCTCTCAATTGCGCTACAAGACTTAAGTTCTCCGCCTTCCGTATCCACTTTGTCCCAGACACCTTTTAGGCTAACCGGTCTATCAGGCTGACATTACGCATACGTGGTGTCCCCTCGAGGACTCGCGTGCTCCAACGGCTGTCGGTATCGGTTCTACAAAAGGTGAAGTAAGCATCACCGCTACTTTAGCTTGCCACCGAAGACCATCATCGCAGATATGAAACTACTGACCGTTCGGTTCGCAACCGAAATACCTTCAAGGTGGACCTGCGAGAGAGGAGCTTCTCACCGTCATGGATCGGTACTTCTGTCCCTTTCTATAGTATGACATCGGCACTAGGCGCACGCGCACCGTATCCGAGTGATCTGTATGCGCGGGAGTGGAGCCGTTATGTTCAGGGTTGAGAAATTTTTTAACGTTTTCGGAAGTCGTAGTTTTTTGTTTTATTTTGGGTTCTAAATTACCTTAAATGAATTTTGTGTGGTGTTGTTTTTATTACCCAATATCTTTTTGTTAAGATTGATTGATTAAATGCTATAGCAATCATTTTAAGTTGATTTAATTCTAACATTAAGGGGTTGATTCCGCAGCGTCAAGTCAAAAATCCTGGTTTGGATTTACTTTTAAGTAAGAAAGGTACTTTCTTGCAAATATTTTTTAGAAGCTTTAAATATTCGGCAACCCTATAGCTTGGTAAGCCAAACTTTTTTGTTCTGTAGCAAATGGTAGGATTTTTATTATGATGGGAGATAGTTATCTTGCGTTGTTATATTTTTTTCTTATGTGTTAAGTTTTTTTTATGTCTCTTGAATAATTTATGACAATTAGCTATAACAATTTATACCTCGAATAGATCAAACCAGAATGATTAAATGACAGAATATAATATGTAAAACAATTCAGGGATGATGTCAAAACTAATAGGGATAAGTAAAAATAAAGTGTTATGTGGTAGTAGCGATTCTGGATTAATGAATTAAATAGATGACAAAACTTTATACAACTGCTGTTAGTCTAGTAGTCGCAAAATCTACTGCTGAGCATGAGGTCCTGCGTTTGATTCGCAAGTCGGGCAAAGTGTTATTGGGTTTTTTCATCAGGAATTTCTTAGTAGCAGCCCGGAGTCTGGATTTGTGCCCGGTTGATGGCAATAGGCTCGCTCCCTATTACACGGGACTTAAACATAACTGGCGGAATGTGGGTGTTCTATAAGTACGCCTCTGCCTAACCCTTTGGGGATTATAGGCGTGATATTACGTTATGTAGCAATTCCGGACTCATGTTTTTTTTTTTTTTGTCGTTGTTATGAGTTTGTTTATCGCAATAGTCCCGCTTGCACAATTCATCTACCAGCCTATCCATCACCATACCATAGACGTTGGGCTATTGTCACCTCGCAATGGCCTATTGTTGTACTCTTAAATGATGAGTACCACAACTTGTCAACTTGTCACTGATACACCGTTATGACCTTTGACCTAACTGCAACATGGCATTGAATAGTGTCTTCTTTTCTGTGAACAACCATGACTTATGGTTTTTTTTCTTTGGTATTAATTAAGTTCGATACCCATGAACTTTTTTGCTGACATTATTGGTTGTCATTATGTACCGAAGTTGCTATTTTCAACAAAAACCTAGGGACCGGAATGTGATGCATTTTGGCGTAAAAGAATATCCGTATGATTTCGTCAAATCTATTGTAGTCTGAGCTGTGAATTACATCACAGCTCAGACTACAATGGAAGGGTTGGGGGGACCAACTGGTACATACATATTTTCGCCCACTCTACCTACTTGAGTGAAAATAGTTTTTTTTTAAATACAATACCAATCTCAATGATTTCTCCAGAATAGGGGTATATTCTTCATAGGTACAGTTGCATAAATTTAATTTAATTTATATAATATGTATATTTTATTTATTTACTATTACCATTTTCATTTTTTTACAGGTGGAAACGCAATATAATAAGGTAGGTAGTCATAATTTCCACATTTAGAAACGTCACCCAAAAACCAAATACCACAACCAATAAAAATGAAGACATGGTTGGACATAGACAAAACTGTTTCATTTAGAAACCCTGGTTTAATACTTTTATTTATTTTATTGCTACCCCTGTATCAAAAAGGTATTTCGCCTCCCATAAGTCTGCTTACCCCTCACCAGATCAAGCGTAAAGCCATCAAAGGTCACCCCGTCCCACCTGCCCATTGTTGAACGGAAGTATTACGTCGAGTAATTACGTATGGACGGAAATTGTTGCCAACATCAATCATTGTTGGTTATTTACATTCAATGGTGTGAATGTTGACTCAGCGAGGGCTTTGTGGCCTGTGGCCTGAGGCCATCTAGCTATAGATGTGATGTGTCTCGGAATTTGAGGGACTGGCGTAATTAGATTAGGCCCAGGGTCTTTATATGACCGTGTAACTTTATAGAACCCTCTGTTTTTTCCTTTTTTTGTGTAATTTGGAGGGATTAAGAGAACCGAGCGGGGGGTTAAGAGAGATTACTGCTGTTAATTAACCTCATGTTGTGGTAAATTAAATTCTTGGGTTTTGTGGTATTAGATACTCCAAACGATTGTTCTTTGTAGTGGTATTTTGGTAACTCCTATTTTATAGGACATAATTTAAATATATGGTCAAATAATGGTAACATTTAAAAGAAAACACTGAAGTTTTTTCATACTTTAGTCAGGAAGAAAGATCGAAAGACACAGGTATTTTGATCGATTTTTACATCATGCTGAGATGGGAGCCTTTGGCCTCGTACGTCCTTGCTTTTATTTAAATTTTACTTCGTTTTTTATATTTTTATGAGTGTGTAATTGGTTTAATTTTTGATTTGTGTAAAAAAAAATAAGAAATAATTCTTCTTTTTTTCTTTAATTTTCTTAGATGATTGGTAAACACAATCGTTTTGAAAGTTTTTGGATTTAACTTGAAATTCAATGCCTGTCATGTTGTCCTATGGGTGGAGTTGCGCAATGCTTTGTAGGAACTACAAAATAATCCTCACAGATAAACTGGTAACTTCATCAAAACAACCAATAATTTCACTTTGAACATCTTATTCAATTGTACTACGACATTGTCTAAAACACAGCCTTTCGTACCGGCACAAGAGGTTACAATATTTATGAGTTAATTCGACAACCGAAACTTGTTCGGCAATACTTGGTCTACAGTCTACACAATGCTCCGTGGGCGTCCCATTCAAAGGGTCACGATAGCATGTTCCTTTATGGAGTCAGTTTTGTAACAGATAAATTTATAGACGAGATCCCTTTAACGGTGAATGGGAATTGATAATGCGAAATGATGGTCTGCCAAAAGTGGAGGGATTTAGGTGAGAGCAGTTTTGTGTGGGAAAATTCCTGCTTGTTCTTGGGTATGCATCGGTAAAAGTGCGTACTTAATAAAATCGTATTTTTTAAAATTAATTGTCTTGTGCTATTAACTTTTCCATTCAAACCTTGCATTAAACACACTTTTACGTAGTAGTAGTATTATTAAAGGAAAAAGGTAAAAAGGTAGGTACGAATATTTTAATTTTTAGAAAATATCTCGCATCAGTGTTACGATTTCTAAATTATTGAATAAAAAAATTGCAGCACTTGTTCTATTATATAGTCACCCTTGAATTGTCAAGGAATCGGTCAGTCAGAAATATGGAGCTAGTTGCCCATTCCAAAGCGTAGTAGGTAGGTTCCTATGGAGAAGAACGGACAAGAAACTCCTCGGACATTCTTTTAAATCATAATATAAAGTTACAAAATATTGGTTACATCATTCGTCTTGAAATTATACATTTGAGAACAATGTAGAAAGACGTGCACGTTAAAAGCGTCCGTAATAAAAAGATAAAAAAAATTAAAATAAGCCGTGGCAGCTAAGAGATGAGTAGCCGTGGCACCTCGTAGCATATTAAGTGCTGTAAACCTTTTGAATGACTAATTTTTGTAAAATGTTTAGTTACATAACGCCAAAATCCTAAATAAAATACTAAGTAGGCTTATCCTAAAGTCGTAGACTTTTATAAAACTTAATATTGTGCTATACAAACCTCAACCTCCGTACATAATACAGGTATATTCATCCCCAAATTAAACGTATCATTAAAAGGGGTCGTTATATCAAATCCATGCAAATTAATGACGTAACAAATCCCGCGCAAAATGTTCACAGAGTAAAGATCGTTTGTGTAAAAAAACATTATTGCGTTGGTGGAAAGCCACGGTTTTTATGACGTCAGCGCTACGCAAAAAGGGCGGGGTACACACTGTTGGTCCTCGATTTGAAATTGGTGTGTATTTAGGCCTAATAATGAACTGGCGTTAGAAGCATGGGTAGCACATCACCATCCTTTTGATATTATCAATATACTGTGACCATCAAACGGATTTAAAAAGGGTGGAGATTGTTTTTATCTGGTCTTCATGTTTGGTTTTCTAATCTAATCTAACTAGCCTGTATTGTCCCACTGCAGGGCAAAGGCCTCTCTCTCCCTTTTCCACACAATTCTGTCCATTGCTAGTGTCGGCCAGTCCTTTCGGTAGGAGTCAAGCTCGTCCCGCCATCTTCGTCTCGGCCTGCCGCGATGTCGTCGTGCGTTTAGTGGGACCCAATCAATAGTTCTTTTATCCCATTTGTCATCTGACATGCGATAGACATGTCCAGCCAGTCCCACTTAAGCTTAGCGGCTTTCTGGGTAACGTTCGTGACCTTGGTTTTGGCACACAGTGTTGTGTTCCTTATACGGTCCGAAATTCAAACCCCCAGTGTACTACGTTCCATGGCTCGTTGGCAAACCTCGAGCTTGGACCCCTGCTGAAGTGTCAAAGACCAGGTTTAAGCACCATATGTGAGAATGGGGAGAATGCACATGTCCATAATTCAATTAATGTTTGGTTTTATTGTTTTGTTTTTTCATGTGTAATCGGTAAGAATTTAATCATTTCCGAACAATATTTCAGGCGTTGTAAATGTTTCAGAAGAGCTTAAAATATTCCGAAGTCATTTTGTGCGTATACTTATAACTTTTTTTAAGGCATCGTAAACTTTATTATGACGGTATATGGATGCTTTTGTAAGTAAAGACGAGTTCTTTCAGTAGGTCGACGTTAAATTGTACGTAGAATAAAATATAGAATAGAAAGTAAGTAGACAGGTATTGTTTGTCGAAAATACAAAAAGAGGAAGTGTTTTGACTATAAATATATACGTAAAGCGATGAGAAAGAAATAGCTGGTACATAGGAAGCTAGCAGTTTAAAGGTTATCGAAATGTGAAGGGTTGTTCTTTAAATGGTCAACTTTTGTGATGGATTCTTAGTGCTCCTATACACGAGCGGCAGGCGTCGTCGTAACGGTTATTTTCGAAACGGTTTCGTCTTAAAAACCTAAGAAACGATTTGTTTCGGTTACATTCGAACTGAACATTATAAAAACGTTTTTGAAGGAAAAAAAAATGTATTTAAATTGTTCTCGGTTAATAAAACGTTTTTAAGCGTTTTTTTTTTCATTTTTTGGTTGATCCATAGGAAACTCGCAACACAACCCTAATATGTAAGCGGCAAGCGCATTAGAATCAGTGAATTAATGAAATGAAGATAAGGTACAATTTAACTAAACAAGTTCATGCTTGAGCGCACGCCCCCCCTTGCGCGGCTGCGTCCTGCGGAATAAACCTCTTTTTGAAAACGTTCTCATTTCGTTTTCGTTCCGAACAAAATCTCGTACAAAGAAGAACGACAACTGTTACAAACGTTATTTTAACGTTTCCAAACCCGGCATCGACGGCCGCCGTTGACGCATCGGCGACTGCCGTTGACGCATCGGCGACCGCCGTCGACAAGTGTCTACGGCTGAAGTCGCCTTTGCCATAGAATTAATAATTGGTCGGGGTTAAAGACTTATCAAAATTTGGAACGCCTGTTAGTTAATCTACAAGGTTTTTCAGAAAGGTGTGGTCAAATTTACGGGTGTGACACAGACCATCAGACTGACCAATTTCCTCATGGGGCCAGCATCGTTATCGCGAAAAAATTATCAGTGTCCCATACATTTGGGTCGAGTAGATTTTGAATTTTTTTGTATGGACAGTTGATAAGTTGGGTGTTCTGTATAGGTAATAGGGATGACGCTTGCGTAAAAAAAATGAAATTCTAGCCGTCAGTCAGATAATAAAAAAATATTAGACACGTATTTTTTGCTTTATCATATTCATAAAAAAATTACTTAGATAAACCGCATTAAAGTTGGGGAGTGGGGGTTACTACTACATACTCGTGACGTCGTGGCACATTTTAACTCAATGTATCGCCGTAATCTTTTAATTAATAAAAAAATAAAAAATACGTGACCAATATATTTTAATAACCTAATAGACGGACAAAACAAAATGTTTAGTCACCCTATTGATGACAGACAAAACATGGCCGACACAATTGAAGTCCCTCTTTCATTATGACGAAAGATATCTCTCACATGTGCGTGCATTCCAACATACCTATAAAATACTAAACTTCCAAGTCAGACAGTCCGGAACTAAGAAACATCGGGTGCATTCAAGTACAGACACACAATATGCATTACACATGAACCCACAAGGAAACGGATGGATGGACAGACGTTACGATGTATGTATGTATGGACATACAGACAGACTGTCAGGTGTGTTTGTATGGAAGTCAGGGGAGTGTAAGAGGATGGGTCTGGGTTCAAGGAATTGTGCTAAAATTATTGCTGTATTTAGAAGGCCATCTTGAAAAAACAGAAATGGAGTATGCTGATGCCATTATGCTCTACTTCTTTCTAAATTAATGTCCTGTACTATTTTCCTTGCTTTATTCATTTAAATGTTCAGATAACAGGGTTATTGATTATACGTTGCTATTTTCGAGTAATTTGACATTTTATATTTTATAATGTATGAAATAAAAATATAAAATGTAACCAATAACCCTGATAACCCGTCGGCAATCCATTAAAGGGATTTATGAGAGGTAATTTACAATTGCCAATTGGCATAGGGGTCATCAGGAGTAATTTGGTTGCAAATGACCTCTCCTACATCCCCTTAACGGATTGCCGATGTATAACTATTAACCCTGTTAATATTATTCACCACACCTTTGTGATAAAGTTGCGAATTTAGAGGAATTCGAAGGATTTGGAGTCTGGTTCCGATTATAATATATTCTTGGGTAAGTAACGTGAAATTTATAATATTTTCCATTGAAATATGAATTTAGATCTAAGGGAAATATCGAGAGAAAACCTAAAGGCCTATTCAGAATATAAGGAAAAAACGGTAAACGGTTTCAGACTAAGGCCTATTCACATGAATAGGCCTTAGTCTGAAACCGTTTACCGTTTTTTTTTAACTATTACTGTATACCCATTCTTTCTTCATCATACACGATACCATATAAATAAAATAAAAGGAATAAAATTATTTGTTAAAATACAATCCCCGTCGAACATTATTGAAAACTCCTAATACTTGCAATTATTAACAATAGACGAATACTTCAAATTATTACTGGCTATAAAAGAACGTTCTAAAATGAAAAAACAATAGAATTTGAAATGAGTTCGTGTTTAGAATTTCAATGACACCGTTGGCATTTTGATTATTTCAAGACATCTATTCAAGCAAAGTCTATGGAATTAGTTAATGTGGCTTTGTCTTAGCTGGCTTTAGAATTTTCTAGGTTCTTTTGTCGGCCTGTCGTTTGTTTTTTTTTTAATTGATAGAAGACAACCAATAGATGGTAAGGTGGTATTAGTTGTTGTGCTAATGCGACACCATATTGAATGAAAAGATACAGACAGTAATAAAAATTCTTATCTCTACGTTATTTAATCGATATAATAATATAGTATCCAATCAAATGAAAAAATATTTTAAAAAAAAACAGTGGCACTCCGGGAGTGCCGACAGAAGTGAAAACTTGAACAAGCCTTGGTGGAAGAAAAATACTTATAGAGAACATTGGTCCGTAACCTTATCTAAATAAAGAGCACAATAACGGTTACAAAAACAAAAAACCTTCCAAATCCATTAAAGTAAAACTACTTGCATAGAACATTGATCCGTAACGTAATATAAATAAAGAGCACAATCGCGTTTACAAAAATGAGGTGTCGGTAACGGTAGTTCAATTGTTTTCCCATCTCAAAAATGCCCAACGCGCGTAAAGAAGTTTTCACTTATTTAAGATTAAACATTTTATTATCCTATGCTTGGCTATGCTTCTCTGAGGGATCGAATCCGGAACGAGGCTATCCGGCAGAGAACCAAAGTTGTCGACATTGCTCACTAAGCAAGCTGAAGTGGCTATGGGCCGGCCATATTAATTAGCCGTAGAACCGATGACCGTTGGGGTAGACGCGTTCTTGAGTGGAGACCACCGCGAATCGGTAAACGTAAGGTAAGATGCCCTCAGGCTAGGTGGAGCGACGATCTTCGCAGGGTGGCTTGTAGCAGCTGGATGAGACCTGACACAACCCAGTTACTAGGTAATATTACGATACCCCTTGATAAGATTGGTTGTCAGACTTTTGGGCTTCTTAATACCCGTAACGACTGTCAAAGATCTACAATGGCAGACGGAACCAACGGCTTTAGGTGTTATCTCAATGGATGGTTACCCATCCTCGGATCGACCTCGGCAACCGTAACTTAACTTTATCACCCAATACGCGTAGTATTACAAATTCTTCCCACGCATATACCCTTGATATAGCCCCCATCTACGAAATGTCAACGAATCAATAATGTGTCCCGTTACCTGCGCGCACGCACTCTCATTGCAATTCAAATCATGCGTCGGCGACGTGCGGGTGAAGTTCTGTTTTGGGAACTTGTTAAGTTGGTTGAGTTCAAAGGGTACTTATTCCCTACCCTTTATGTAAAAGGATGAATATGTTGTTAGGCGTCTGCCAGACACCAAACATCTCTAGACAACGTCATTGTTTACAATTTAAGGTGATGCTTCTAGTTTTCACGAAGAAAAAAAAGTGTGTGTCAGCTCCGACGCACGACTGGAGTTACTCCTAAGAATTTTTATGTCTAATTAGATTTCTGTAAGAAAATGTTATTATGTTGTGATCTCAGGTAGATTCATATTAGATTCGTGTTAAAATCCTATCAGCAGGAAATTTTTGCAAATTGAAATTGTCATAATTACGTAACTTGAAAACTCACTTTTTTGTTTGGAAAGATATTCATTTAATTTTGGTTTTAAATGAAAGGTCTTAACTTAAAACGATTTGTCACGATTAGTTCATGAAAATCGGCCCGCGGAACAAGAATACGGTCATAAAAAGGAACGTAACGCCTCACTTTTAGTTAACGCTCGATTTTACTACTCCTCATAAAAATTTCATACCGTGGGCTAAATATGAAAATCGTTTCTTAAGGATTAAACTTCAAAAATATAAAGACAAAACATATCTCGAACAGACCAAAGGATTTTAGTTGTTACTGATTTTCAGTCAAAAATTGCATCATTGTTTTTGTCAGGTAAAGGTTCAATTCCACAGCCGACTGCAGGCGGCAGCAGCAAGCGACGTGTCGTCGCGACACGGCTGGTTTCTATGTATATCTATGAAACGCGACGTGTCACCTGCTGCTGTCTGCGGTAAGCTACGGAATGGTACCTTAAGTTTCAGAACTGGTAGATTGCCGATGACCTACATCTTCCCGGTGTTAATCGTTGTTTTTTTTTTTGCTGATACAACCCGATGAAGTAATTAATATACGGCACGAAGATAGATAGTTTTATTATTCAGTACCTACAGTCTACATTTACCAGACACTCTCACCTTGAAAGGTTTTACACACTGCAAAAAGTAAAGCAAACATGACGGTCGTGTTTAAGTATAACATTTTTGAAGTGAAAACTACTTTAGGCGCGTTGAGCGATTTTTGGTAGGTATAAACTTATGGATTTGCGTCAGCGACATGCTCGCGCCCCGTAGTGCTGTGCTATAGAATCTAGATGGCGCTAACACAAGTTTTAAGTTTTCACTTCGGTCGGCTGCCCTTTTTTTTTCGTTCTTTCTAGTTCACAATTTGTTTATTTTTATGTACCTAGAACACATTTTCACTGTCTCTACAAAAAAAAAAACACTATTTACAAATAATAATACTCTACTGCAGCAAAACACAAGTTTTGTGAAGCTGGAGTCCCCTGACAAACTTCAAACTCACGACCTGTTGATTTCAACCCAACGCTTTACAGACTCTATTGTCACTAAACTTACACAACAGCAAATTAACAACGATTAGTCCTTAGTCTCTCAGTCCTAAGTCCCTAAACAAAATTAGGCTCCGCTTAAAATCGTCCAAACAAAGCGAGTAGGGCTGGGTGCACACGAGCTGCAATTACCGCGGGGTATTGTTCGTGAGCAGCGATCGGCTCGTAATTACACGCCTTACTGACAGTTGAGGCTATGGCTGGACAATTTGTTGGTTTAGCAAGGGTTTAGGGCTGTGGTTTGACCGAAAAAATAAGTTATTCATATTTAATTTTTTCATCAAGGAGATACAATTATAATTCAAGTATTTGTAGTTTTTAAGAGTAAAATGTTTGCGAATGCCAGTGGTATGATCGGTAAAGAAAATTAACATATTTGAATACATTGTCATCTTAGAATTAGTTATTTGTGAAGTACATAATAAGAATAAAGAAATAAACAATTAATCCACCACAAAACAGGTTCTTTGCCTACATTTAACATTCTGGCAAACCTTACATTGACGTATAAAAATGTCATTAGGGTTTGAATAAAAAAAAATACTACTTTAGTGGAAGCAACCTTTTTCAATTGTACACCCCTAAGTTATGCACTGTCCAGTAACCGCCACAAGTAATTACCGAATGGTTCCTGTCTGAACGACCGGTCGGTGTGTCCCCCTCGTTACGACCTAACGAACTCTGTCATTTTCTTGCCTCATTGCTGAGTAAGTGAATTTGTAAATAAATGAACTGTTTAACATCGTTTATCTAACTTTTGAGGAGTTGTTGAAAAGGTTTTTTTAGAGACAGTTTTTCGTATGTCGAAAATTTCGCGTTTTTACTGTCTTATAAAAATAAAACTTAGGTGCCTACACATCACGCTTGGCATTGTTTTGGGGAATCAGCAATATATCGTGGGTGGTGAAATTATTACCATTTTTTGCGTAAAATACAGGGTGAGAAAAGCGAATGATATGAAAATTGACCTAGTAGTAGATTCCGATGGATAGGTGAATGTTGAGCAGCCACGAGTTTTCCAGTGTAGACTTTTGTTCCATACCTGTAACAAAAGCAAAAGAAAATTAGTTACATTGACAAATAATAGGTTTCACAAAAGTAGAGTGATGGAGGCTCGTGGCTAAATAATAACAGCCGCACGGTTAAGCTACGCTTGCCACGGTCAGTTCGTGGATGGGTGACCATCCATTACATATCGAGCCTTGGAAAGCACGTAAAGCTGTTCGTCCTGGTTGACAGTTATTAAGGGTCAAAGATCTCGACTGCAAGACTGGTTCTCAGACTTTTGGGCTTGGGAATGACTAGAAGCCCAAAAGTCTGAATACCAGTTTTACCAAGGGGTATCGTGTTGCCCAGTAACTGGGTTGTGGAGGTCAGATGGGCAGTCGCTTCATTTCAAATACTAGTATTCAGCTGCATCCGGTTAGACTGGAAATCGACTCAAACGTAGTTGGGAAAATTCTTTGCAGACTGATTTGAAATAAGTAGTGTGGTGTTAGAAACTGCATCAAAAATGATTAAGATTTCCGTTCGAAGTACTCAAACAATATTTATCAAGATTTCTCTTTAGAGAAACAATAGATTATACAGCTACACTTTTCTAAGAAGATGTAGTCAATTAAGAAAATTGATAGTCCTCAAGTGATGCCAAAGTAATACTACAGCCGGGAAATGATCTATTGTAAGTCACTGATCTATGCAAATATTGGGACGGTACAAGATGTTAGCGATGAGCGATCAATTGAGAGAACGATGGGAACGAATGTGAAAAACACGCACAAACCGAATTAAAAGAAGTACAAGATAGAGCAGTACAAAATTAAGTTACATTAATGGTAAAAAAATTGGAGTCTAAAGCTGGATATCCATAGGTAAATGAGCATAAAAGAAATAGTATCGACTTTGTCGATGGTGATACCATAAATCAAGTAGACGCAGGGTAAAGAGTTACACCAGAAACTTGTGATAAATCTTATAATGGAAGAGGACATCGTGAGGAAACCGGCCTGAGAGATATTTCTCGACGGCATGTGAAGCCATGTCAGAGGCCCATGGGTGGCTTTAAAACTCTGACACCAGGTTAGTGACTAACCACAAGAAAAGAAAAATAAGGAAAAAGAATATGATATGACCAATTCTTTAAAACTGATTAAGAAAATGCGCGTATTGATGAAGATAAGGTTATGGATGTAAATATAAGGAACATGTTGTACAGCTTTGTTTGTAAGTTTCTAACTTGGAACTCATACAATAATGATATTTTGATTGATTCATTATTCATATTGATGTATAAAAAAATCAATTATGTTGATGAGTTAAATATATTTCTGCTTAGAATCATATTAGATAAGCTTTTTATTATAAGTACGTACAAAATTGATTGTTTCGGATCACGCTTAGTTACAAGTTTAATACGTTTAAAATTACAGTACCTAACCATGTTATGGAAAGTTTGTTTTAATATAATTGTTTTAAATTATCTTGTTAGTACACAATCTTCTGTATTAAAATAACTGGTTAATAATGAAAATAAATAAATAGTAGTGCTTAGAAAAGCTTATGAAAGGAACAATATGTTTATCTGCAATATAAAACTATCTAAGGCTTTAGCAATTCAAATGCATTAAGTGAATATCTCTGCTCCATCACCTAGTCTGTCCAACAGTCCTACCCCTTCGGTTTTAACTCCAATACTAAAATCTTTTATGTCGTCATTATGTCTAAGATATGATTCTCACTGATCCAAACTTTCAATTTCAACACTTCCAAAAAATTTCCCAACTTTTTCTCAGAAATGATGTACACGATAACTTTCATAGTGATTCATGTAGGTATCTCTGTCTACATCCGTACAGAACAATGCTTGAACATATAAAACAATAGTATCGCCTTAATGATCTCATTTATCCGTTAACTGATAAGAAGGAACATAGGTGTGCTATCAACGGAATTATCACGAAGTTAATTTGATTCAATCTTACAAATGTTCACACACGGTCCATTGTTTTCGGTGTTATGTAAGTCAGGGGAGGAGTCAGAAGGTTGACTTGATACTCAAAGACGAAAGGTGAAAGTTTAAAAAGGGAAGCTTTCATAAGAAAAGCCAATTCAAAAACGTGAAAAATTGAACAGAAAAAATCTTTGAAGAACTTTTTGTGTGTCTAAATCAGTAGGAATATTGACAGTTTTAGATGTAATATTGAAAAAAATGAACACGTAGGTAGGAGAAATAACAAACATCAATAAATTTCTTTGTAGAATAGAATAGAATAACATTTATTTGCTTAAAAACATGGTATAAAAAGATGGTATAAAAAATAACAAGAGCATACATGTTTTTGCTTAACAGTCATAAGCGTACAAATTTTCACAAGCATAAATTTACCTAATATTTATTTTCTAAGAGACGGATAGTGGCTCTATCCTCATGGGTCTTTCAAAGAGATAAATAATAGTGTACAAACTCAAATTCAAAGCATTTATTTAAATTAAACCATTTACAGGTACTTTTGAATTGTCAAGGAATCGGTCAGTCAGAAATAGGTATGAAGCTAGTTGCCCATTCCAAAGCGTAGTAGGTAGGTACCTATGGAGAACAGATACAGACGGCGGAATACCCACGTAATATTATTTTCGGCTGTATATAAATATTTACGTATTTAATTTACAAGTATTTAAATGAAATAAAGGAGATGTACATTGTTGCTGCTATCTACTTCGAGTAGATAGCAGCAACAAGAAAACCTTTAAAAATATATAAAACAAAAGTTGCCCACCGGTATCAGGAACAGGGTCCAAGCTACCGGTGGTCAGGGCTCTAAGGCCCTGACCGGTAGCTTGGACCCTGGATCATCTCTCTAGAGAGAGGAACCTCCTAACAATGCGAGCCGTATCCAGAAAAACCACTTTTTGAATGAATTTTAAAATTTCAGAGCCTCCTCAAGTTTCAACAACAATTTATTATAACTATTGTAATATTAAGATTTTGAGAATATTTTTTATTTATTGCCTAATTTTCGCACCAACCAGAAGAAATTTATAATTATGTATGCCAACGTTGATTTTCTGTTTCCAACTTTTCTTTGACAAAAATTTTACCATAGCTTGTGCCTGCTGGGGGTTTACACATGAGCGGCCATAATGATTCCATAGACAAATAGTTATTTCATGCAGAAAGACATGCCACAAACAATAATTGAACTGTCAATGTGACATGAACATCCGTCAATTCCATAATGTAGATTTTGAATGGAATTTCGAATTTACAATCACGAATTTGGTAGTCAATATTATGTTTACTAGAACATGATTGAATACAGAAAATAATAGTTTAAATGGATAAATTTAAATGCATCACACTGATAGCTCTATTAAAATTGTGATTCATTATATTTCACGTTTTAAGCGTCAACGTCATGTCGCTGATCAGTCACGTCAATTTCAGGAACGTGTGTGATCAAATAGTCAGGCAGTCAGTCATAACAACGCCTGTTTCGTTCGTAGCAATGCAAGTTTTGACTTACCGGTGACGCGACGTCGACTAAGACGCGCCGGTAGTGACGTGACTGATGTGTGTAGCCAACGTCCTACAACTTCTACGTAACTGTATTTTTTGACGTGACTGATCCGCAACTTGACATTGACGTGACTGCATACACGTGTGTGCTCAGTGAACTCTTAACATGAAAATTTGTGCCTGACCGTATGGGTCGTTTGTTTATTAACATTTTAATAATTCATGTGTCTTATACAAAGCAGATTTTACAAAAACTTTTAATAAGATTCTCTTCGTTAGATACAGTAAAATTCTTCAAGACTAAGGACTGAATTCCCGTGTAGTTCTCTTTTTATTTTATTGCGCCTTAATTAATCTGAGCTACTTACTTTAATAGCCCGGGTTACTTCTTGTTGCCTTTTGCACAAAGTAGCAATTTATTCTTTTGTAAGAGTACGTACTTCTGAATTAATTTTCTTTAGTCCAGTTACATTTTACATTGTATATGTCTGTCTTATTTATTTAATGCATATTTGCAAGAGGAAAACTAGAAGTACATAAGATTTCAGCAGTTAAAATGACGGTAAATTAAAAACCACTTTTCTCCCCTTACCGTGGGTAACTGTAAAGCAACTAATAGTGTGAAGACTTCAAGAGCTAAAAGAGTGAGTACCTGTGGCAAAATAATTAAAAAGAAAAAAAAGTGACCATAATGTTACCATTGTAAACGACCACCAATTTTAGAACGATCGCTTTTTGATTGGAGCTGTGAAGGGTTATTATATATTTACGAGAGACTTTAATAGATTTCCTTTGCTATGAATTAAAATTGTAATCCTTTTCTTTTTCTTTTTTATATCCTCAAATTAGTCCACACTTTGTCCACACGGCATATTTCATAAATTCGTGACCATTGTGCGATGCCAAGCAATAATTATTTCAAAATTTTATCTTGCCTTCGATTATTTTATTTATAGACAGGGCAGTGGACGTTCCCACTGTGCGGATCAAGGGGTTCTCGCTAGGGATGGGAAAAGGAATTTAAGTTTTATCGATACTTTTTTGCGTTAACATGACTCATCGTTAGTGAATAGTTTTTTATTAATCGTTTGAATCGTTTCATATCTCTTATTATCACAACAACCACAACATACAAGTTAGAAGATACGAATCAATTAATTTGAAGGAATTTATTTACGTAGTAATCGTTGGAGCTGTCTACATTTTCGCAATCGTCGTTCTTATTCCAACCAGATTAATGATTGAAACTTCAAGGACGGTTTTGTCAATGCCATCTTCTAGATCTCTATAATATTGCCCATATAATTAAGAAACACGTCTCCCTCACCAAGAAGCGTTATAGTAGTAGCCCAGTGGAAACGGCTACGACCAACGATTGTAGGTGGTAGGTTCGAACTTAGGCAGGCACTTTACTTTGAGTAAATTAATTCATCACCACTGCTCTGAAAACGGTAAAGGACAACATCGTAAAAATACGACATGTCTTATAACCAAAAGTTTGAAGACATATGTGACATCCACCAACACGCACGCGCCCGCGTGGTATATTGCGGCCCACTCCCTCTCACATAGATGAGGTCAATGTTCCAACAGTGGAAACGTTATAGGCTGATTATGCTCCCTCACCTCTCTCTCTCCCTCATTTTATAATAAGGTCTCTGCCTTACCCTTCAGGGAATAAATGCGTGATGTTATGTGTACATATACACCGTGAAATTTGAATCACAGTTTTGCTAGAACAAACGTTATTCAGACCATGGTCTACTACCATTCTACAGCATTCAATAAAAAAAAAACATAAATTGGTTTTTGAAAAAACACATAAAGACAAAGATTAAAATGTCAAGATTATCTACTGCTTACTAAATTTCGTTTATGGAGGTACATTTCCCTGTAAACAATGCTGTGTCCCATGCGTGGTGTCTGTGTTGTAGGGAGTAACGATAATCTTGACATTTTAAACTTTGTTTTTTTTTGTGTTTTTTCAAAAACCAATTATGTTTTTTTTTTATTGGATGCTGTAGTATTTTAGTAGACCATGGTTTGAACAGCGTTTGTTCTAGCAAAACTGTGATTCAAATCTCACGGTGTATATTTATGAAGAAGCAGCGGTTGGCAGTGAACGCAAATAAAACATTGCGTTCACTGGCGGTTGGCCATTTATTCATTTTTATCGATACCACTCCGATATCATCCCAGCCCTACATACATGGTGTTCGCGTGTAAGTAGTGATATCATCTATTTATAAGTGATCGTTCCGCTCAGCCACATATCACAAGCGAATGAACACTTTTGTGAGTGCAAAACATTATTTTAAATTTTGTTTGTACCTCTGCCGAGGACGGGATTAAAATAATTTAAAGTTATTAAGTGTTTTTTAAGGTAGGTTATTTTGTGGAGAATATGGAGTAAGCCAGAAATAGTATGTATGACTAATCAAATATCTACGTAACGTTCTAATAGGAGCTCACTATGAGTTTGTAATCTATTTGTTGATTTTTTAAAATGCGAAAGTGAGTTTGTTTGTTTGTTACGCTCTCACGCTAAAACGGCTAAACAGATTTAGAAGAAATTTGGCACACTAGTAGGCCATGAACTGGGTTAGGAGATAGGATACTTTATATCCCGGTATGAACAATTTGCAACATCCACGCGGGCTCAGCCGCGGGCAAAAGCTAGTTAAATATAATTTTAGGAGACCAATATCAAAATATATGGGTATATTATTATGATTTAGGTTTTCTTTACTAACATTGTATGGATCTTTGTGGTCTGATAATAAAGGTCTTAATAATAGCACTTGCTTAGTACATACAGGGATAATCGTCGGTTGGTGCCTCAACACTTAAAAATGTCTAAAGGGCCTCTGCGAGTTGGCTTCGGCCCGTCGTACGCCTTCCAAAGGACCGGGATCCATGGTCCCGAGAATAGTTAAAAACTAAAAATAATAATAATTATTATAATTTCATTTATAAACATATAATTTACATTTATAAATATTCTATAAAATGATAAAAAAAAACATTTAAAAATATAAAATAGTAGCCCAGCCCAGTCAGGGCTCCTGAGAGAGGAACCTCCTAACAATACGCGCCGTGTCCAGGAGTACCGCTTTCTGGATCAAGCCCTTGATCCAGCTGCCTAACGAGAGCCTCCTCAGGTGTTGGTCGAGGCTCTTGGCTATTATGCCATTGGCCGTCACGACTATCGGCACAATGATTGCTGTATCCACATCCCACAAGTCGACAACCTCGTGAGCCAGGTCAAGATACTTAATCTGTTTATCTTTTTCAGCTTTCACGAGGTTCAATAATAATTATTATTATTATATTTGCCGCGTATCAGCAAGCATAGTGTGGGACGCCCCCGCCAGCTGGATGAACCGATGACCTTAAAAAGGTTGCTGGGACAGACTGGGGAGGGAGGGTTTTGTGGTACAGCTTAGGAGAGGTACTCGTGTCTAGACACAGGTCGGCGATAAGCTGAGTTGATTTATTGATTAAACATTTCAAAATAATAGATGACTACACAACTAATCATTCGCAAAAGTTATAAATCTCTGGTTTGGCTCTGTCATGGGAGTCATTTAATTAACCCATTGGACATTTAGATTTTTGCAATTGAATTCAAATTCAATATATTTTATTTCACATAAACCTACATGGGCACTTATGAAACGTCAGAGCCTTTTTTTTTTTTTTTTTTTTTTTTTTTTTTTTTTTTTTTTTTTTTTTTTTTTTTTTTTTTTTTTTTGGGTGGGAAATTATCAAATAACTTCTCCCGCTCTGGGTGGAGCGGGAGGGCGTGTCAGACTCTTACTGACTAAAACCCACCCGTGTTCCTTCGGTTGCCCTGTTGCCGGGGGCCACGATTTCCCTATCGGTTTTCTTCGAACCCCCGGCAGGCATTGGCCCTAACAGACCCCGTCAATTCTGCTGACATCTCTTTGAGGCGCGCGTGGAACACAACGCGCCGTCGACCCGGGCTTGGTCCTTATCGGACGGCGAGCTACCCATTGCTCACCGTCCGCAAGCCCGCGCCTACGGTGGCCGGAAATCGGCTCGCGATTCCCGCCCCGGGCGTCTCCTCCTGCGGCGGTTAGGGGCGTGAGGGCGCGAAATTTGCCTTTCCCTCACGCGTTCCGCCTCCTCCTTTGCGAGCATTACTGCTTCGTTTTCAATGGAGAAGAGCCGGCAAGAAACTCCACGGTTACTCTTTTAAAAATAATTTACTTTTACAATACTTTCAAATAAAAGTGTTACTAAGTATGGGAGGACAGTGTAGGTCTTTCAATAAGTAGCAGGTACTTAATAAAATAGAAAATGGTCAACCGATCTACAATCCACTAAGCCTACAGCGTTCTCACATTCACAAAATAGAAAAAGAATCTATATAAAAGACAAATAAATTAATATTTACCAATTTTAATTAAACGCAATTACATGATTGCTATGTGAGAGTGTACATCTCAGAGATCTCTCAGAGTTCCACTTGACACCAAAACTATTGGGGTAATCCTCAAACCAAATAAAAAACCAAGAGATGGCGCTGCGAACAATACAGTGAAGCTTGCCAAAACTACACCTCCCCTCTGTGCATACACGCTCACACGCACGCATTTACAACCATTTACAATCAAACTACACCTCACTAAGTGCACACATGTTTACGAAACCGGCCTCACATTACTGTTGACAGCGCTATGTCCTGGTTTTTTATTTGATCCCGAAACATTTCCGAGCGTAAAACCGTTAACAATCATAAACATGTTTTTATTTATTGTAAAACTTAAACAATTCCACAACCGACCCTTTGTAATAAAAGTACAACTGTCACTTACACGCTCCTTATCAGAATAAATTAGTGCCATAAACATCAATTAAAATTAATGAACACAAACCCACATATTAAACCAACTTCCTACTTAATATTTCTGCTCCACCCTTTTCAATTGTTAGGGAAATAACATAAATGCTGTGTCATTGTTAGGACATTGCTCTCATTCACTGTGATGAGTCTTTTCCCGACGCGGCGACGCGACAAAAAGAGACTTCTCTGTTTCAACTATGGTCTTTCAATTCATGCTTTTTCGCCAATCTTAGCTGTTGCTTTTGTAATTTAGTGTCAAAATGTGAACATAAATGAGACGATAAACAACATAAGTTCAGTAATTAAAAATTCAGTTACAATGCTTTGAGCGGATTGTAGAATACGCCTACCAGATAAAATAATATCGATAACGTCGAATAGTTTCCCTCTCCGACCTAGATGACCCCATAACACTCCTCCTGGAGAAGAATAGGGCCACCCCCACCAGTACAGTATACAAATACAGACGATACCTGTCTTTCCGACCCCGCCCCGCCGAGGTCCTTCGCAATCGCGACCACGTCCCCGAGAAAATGTTTTTACTAGGGCACGTAATTTTGTCAACTTTTTCAGTTTCACACAACGGCATTCAGTTATCATTTCCATACACATCACACCAATAACCAAATAAAAGCATTACAAAAATAACTTTCCATGCATAATGTGAATGTCTAACAATCTCATATTACACGTAATACCACCAATAAAAACCGTTAAAATTCAAATACTGCTACTCGAACATGACCACTCCCTGTTACGTAAACGGTTTTCTTACACAAATTGCTATTGACAAATCAATTGGTATTACTAAACGGTTTCTATCAGACATATGCTTATTTACATACCATACTATTTGAATTCAATGTAGCGGATTCAACTATCAATAGTATTAGAAATGCTACCGTTTGAGTGGCATTGAGTAGTATTTACTTACGAGTATACGGGCATTAGGTAGTTTTCACAGTAAGATGGTAAAATGTGGTCATGTCACGCGAGTAAATTAATAGTGAGAGAGTATAAACATGTTGGATTAAGACCAGGCACTCCAAACACATGAGAGGCCGTTACCTCCTTCTGAGAAGCAGTAATGCTCGCGAAGGAGGAGGCGGCACGCGTGAGGGAGAGGTAAAATTCGCGCCCGCACGCCCCTAACCGCCGCAGGAGGAGACGCCCAGGGAGTCGGGAATCGCGAGCCGATTTCCTGCCACCGTAGACGCGGGCTTGCGGACGGTGAGCAATGGGTAGCTCGCCACCCGATAAGGACCAAGCCCGGGTCAACGGCGCGTTGTGTTCCACGCGCGCCTCAAAGAGATATCAACAGAATTGACGGGGTCCGCTAGGGCCGATGCCTGCCGGGATTGCGAATAAGGCCGAAAGGGAAATCGTGGCCCCCGGCAACATGGCAACTGAAGGAACACGGGTGGGTTTTAGTCAGTAAGATTTAATAATTTCCAAGCCAAAAAAAAGGCACTTCAAAGACAATTTCCACGCAAACTCCGCCCCCATGCACCCCATCACTAGGCCACTACTGCTCTGTAATAAGCAAGTGTTGCATGAAATCACTGTGAAATCGTTCATAGTGAGGCTCCACGGTATTAACGGTAATAACATTCACAGTTACGGTAGTGATGGGCAACGGGACGGAAAATTGAATCAGTGAGGCTGTTGAATGGGACGAAGATTGTTTATTTAGAAGATGTGAATACAGGAGGAGACCAAAGATCACAAAGATAGAATAGAATACTCTATATTATGTACACCATATAATATCTCTGTCTAGCCTTTTCTCAACTATGTTGGGGTCGGCTTTAATTTTAACCGAATACCAGTATTTTACATGGAGCGACTGCCTATCTGACCTCCACAACTCAGTAACTGGGTTAAACGAAACCCCTTGGTAAGACTGTTTGCCAGAAAGAAAATACATTTATTTAGCACAGACCAAAAAGCACACAATATAATAAAATAATTAAAAAAAACACGGAAAAACACACAAATACACACACGCACTGACACAAAAACACACACACACACTTTTGATGTGTCACATCTTTCCGCTCGCTTTCCTGCAATCTGTGCGAGTGATTTCGTGAAAAGGGACGGAAGTTTGTAACATGAAGCCGGGGAAGCGTACGCTATTTGATTTGACTAATGAGCGTGCGCGGTTCTAGAGTTCGTCAGAAACGACCTCGACGAGGCCCCGCCCCTTTAATGTTCCTTATTACCATGGTGAGATGTCAGATGTTACACATCATATGCGAGTACAACTCGCTCGTTTTTTTTTTTCTTATTTCTGTGACAGACATACTATGACGCATTTACGAATTCAGCTGACGTACATCTTGCATTATACTACAGTAATTATACATAGATATACGCTTGTAAACACACAAACACACATACTATAGTAAAAGTGTCGTGACGGTCAAAATGTTAAAAATTTTCGGTCCAACTCTCATTCGCCAAGTGTGCAGATTATAAAGTGCGACAAGGAACTACGTTCCAAAAAATACAATAGACGTGGATATATATTTAGTAACCTGTTCCACTTAGCTATTTCTAAAAAGCCATAAAAAACCCTGAAAAAAATCGACATGTGTTCCACCTCTTGACGAGGCATCCTCAGGATGACGATTGAGTTGTCGCGAACCCGAACACGGCGTGTTGCCATACCGAGCGCTAAACGCAGAGTCCGTACGTTCCAAAATCAATACTTACCTACATTAAAATATATATTTCCTTTAAAGCCAGCGATAAAATAAGTTGTTTATAGGAAGTTACGCTTAAGTACGTATAAACCACAGTAAAAGCGAAATCGGTGGTAAAACCACACATTATACAAACAACAAATAACAAGTTCTAATCTTCACATCGCATATCCATGTTTGAGTATTTTCCGCCATAAAATCGATGCGAGTCAATCGATTTCCGAATCGAATAGTGTGGTAGAATGTTGTTTGTCGCGGAGTATGAATAAAGCAAGCTCTAAAGCGTATCTATACATGTACCTACCTATCAACTAAGAGAAAGAAAAATGGATTTATTTGTCACAGAGCATACAAAAAGTGAGTAAACAGAAGAAAAAAAAATTGATGTACATAAATTTAATCACGAGCATAAAACAGAAATAATCGGCAGCTGCACGTCATGACTGTGACAAGAAGGTTTACACTCAGCATGATGCTGTGCTATGAGGGACCCACAGCACAGCGCTGATTTTCAGTGGTACAGATGTTCATAGTATTTTTATTCGATTATTCAAACTATTAGGTGTTGAGGTAGCACTTTACGTTAAACATTAAACAAATAACTAATGTTTATTTGGCTCCACAAATTACATTCATATACTAGTTATATTAATTTGACAAAATTTTGTAATTTGTGGGAGATCCTGGAGTTTAAACTAAGACTAGGCCTATATTTTAGAACTCTAGGCCCCCATTATATTGTTGATACAGCTCATCGTACTAGCAGCAGTATTCAGTTTTGAGGTGACCAGCATCGTTACAAAATTTTTGAGGAGTCAACAATGCGGCAACATTTTTTTTGTTGCTGAAAATTCCGAGTTCAAAACAGTTATTTAATATTTTTGCTTTCTTAATGTTAATTTAATTCCAAGCCTAGTTAGCCCTCTTTACGAAAGCTTTACTCGTGAATAGACTTTTAAACGTTATCTTATTCATACTGCGAGCATACAAGTGTACATATCACTTTCATACCGTCGATGGTAACTGCACGCTGTCGATTGTCAGCACACCTTTCTCAATCAGTTTCACCGCAAACATTTGTGTTCCGTCGATTTAAACTGTGCGTTTATAAGGTGCAACGCCTATTTAGCAGTACTTTTTTCGAACTAATTTTATGGACTATTCGAGTGCTTTCATTGAAAGAATTTCCACTAGTCACGATACCTTGTATACTTTGGTTACTCCCAGAATTCTCTCGGAAAAGACAATACCTTTAGCGTCACATACATCCTAATTAATATTATAATGCGAAAGTGAGTTTGTTTGTTACGATTTCATGCTAAAATGGCTGAACGGATTTGGATCAAATTTGGCACATGGGTAGACCTGGGTTAGGACAAAGGATACTTTTCATCTCGGTAGTAGGGATAATTTTCGACCTACACAAATTATTAAGTGACTTCTCGTGTCTCTCTGTGTGATGGTTCCGATCTTCTGAACTACACAATGGATTTTGATGCGGTTTTTAATCATTTTAATTTATAACCCAGACTCAGCACAGAAAGCAGTGTTTTGACATGTAGATTACCTCCTCCCGAAGCAGGGGTGGGTCGCTAGTAACTTATACATCAGTGAAAATATGTTTCTAGACGAATTTCAATATCATTTAAAACCTACACCGCAGTTTTTCTCCAAAATAATAAAATAAAATGCACTGCTAGCTTCAACCAGATTCAAAAGTGAAGAGCCGAACGAAACATTGAAGTCGAGTTGCAGAAATGCAGAATCGAGATCGGCATATCAGCATTTTGTTCGTGAGTGGACGACGGTCTTTAACTAGATCGAGTGAGAATTTTATCGCCAGCGGCAAATCGATTGACAATCGATTCGTTAGTCGCTACCGTTGCTTATCGATACTTCTTTCGCATCACTTCTTTTGTAAGCACGATTACTTTTAGATTGCTATCGATCCGATTATGAGTTTTGGACTTTTTATTTTTAATGTGATTTTAAGTTTAGAGCAGGTTTCTTCAGGTGTATTTTCTCCCAACTGCCTCGTTGGTCTAGTGGTCGCAAGCGCTACTGTTAAGCATGAGGTCCTGGGTTCGAATCCCAGGTCTTCGATTTTTCAATCTAGAATTTCTCAGTAGTAGCCCGGAGCAGTACAAAAATAGTCAAAGAGCTATGGTCGCATGCCTGTATACCATGTGGGTGCCAGAGACACCTACAAAATTATAACGGCATGCGACCACGGCTTTGACCATTTTTGTACCTATGTCTTGATATCTACATAAAACATTTTTTGTACTTTTCAATTACTTTTATTTTTCCGTATTTTGGTTACAGTTTTTTAAACTTATTTTTTTTAAATAAATGATAAATGATAAATGATTTTATTTCTGTAAGTAGGTTTGTACAAACACTTTTACACGTCAATCATATTTTAAAACTAGATGAGGTCGGCGTTTCCTATCTGACTACTCTGAGAAGAAAGGCCGAAACAAACTCAGAGGTCTCAGTCTCTTTTAAAGTCCAGACATAATCTTGGTCATATCATGTGAAGGCCATGTGGATTGGTGTCTGAAGTGGTCTTTTGAGGAAAGCACCACACAGATTGAGAGGGCCTGTCCAGTCAGTGCACGCATTTGTCAGTTATCGTGCAGCTCAACTCAGAATTTAAGGAGCTCAACGATTCGACGAACAATACCAAAAAAAGGACATTTGTGTAGGCCACTTAAATTACTCAAACTGTCAGACCATGATTAGAACTAACTGAGAAAAAATTAAAAACATAACAAAAAAGGAATGACCCACATATTCTTCACATTCACAATAATTAAAATAATAAAATACTTTAAAAGTAAATATTCATGTCATTGTTTATATAAAATTCATTAATGTCAATGTGTATATAAAAACCCAGAAATAATCTTGGTCAGAGCATTTCATTTGAGGACCATGTAGATTTGTGTCTGAAATGGTCTTCTGAGGAAAGAACCATGCAGATTTGAGTGGACCTGTCCAGTCAGTGCACGCATTTGTCAGTAATAGTGTAGCTCAACTCAGAACTTAAAAGGAGCTCAACGATTCGACGAACAATACCAAAGAAGGGACATTTGGGTAGGCCGCATAAAGTACTCAAAACTGCCAGATTATCATTAGAAGTAACTGAGAAAAAATAAATAAATATAACCCACATAGTCCTCACATTCACAATAATTATAATAATAATAATATTATACTTCACAAGTAAATATTCATGTCATTGTGTATATAATTTTAAAGTTTGCAAAATAAACAAAGTTCCGAAAGTAAAAAAATAAAAATTATAATTGGAGCAGCTCAATCCCAAGCCTTTTTGTCCTCAACGTAATCTTTAACGGTATAAAAAGCTTTCTGGCACAACTTACGTTTAATGAATGATTTAAATTTATTAAGGCTTAGATCTTGTACGTGGCTTGGAAGTTTATTATAAAAGCGTATACATTGACATCTGAACGAGCCACCTATTTTCTTGAGCCTTGTTGTAGGTACAACAAATTTGTGTTTGTTTTCAGTATTTATGTTATGGATATCACTGTATTTTTTAAACAATTTTATATTTTTATGGGCATATAAAAGATTATCAAAAATATACTGAGAAGGCACAGTCATTACATTAATCTCCTTAAATTTATCTCTGAGAGAGTGTCTCGGACTTAATTTATAAATTGATCGAACAGCTCTTTTCTGCAAAACAAAGATAGTCTGAATGTCGGCGGCATTTCCCCACAACAGAATACCGTACGACATTACACTATGAAAATAGCTAAAGTACACTAAACGGGCTGTCTCTATGTCAGTCAAATTACGAATTTTCCTAACAGCATATGCTGCGGAGCTTAGCTTTTTTGACAATTTATCTATGTGTGGGCCCCACTGAAGCTTAGCATCCAAAGTTAAGCCCAAGAAAACTGTGCTATCTTCAGGATTCAATTCTTCGCCCTTTATTAACACACTAGTTTTCACCTGCCTAACATGAGGTAGGGTGAACTTAATGCATTTGGTTTTTTTTTCATTAAGGAGTAAATTGTTAACATTGAACCAGTGTACTACTTTTGAGATCGCGCTATTTACATCGTCAGTAACCAGCTGCTGACGTTTAAGTTTAAACAAAAGTGAAGTGTCATCCGCAAACAACACTATATCGTGGTTATCCTTTATAAGGTAAGGCAAGTCATTAATATAAATAAGAAACAAGAAAGGACCAAGAATTGAGCCCTGCGGGACTCCCATTGTTACTATAGATCCGGGAGATCTTTTTCCATTAACGTCAACGCACTGAATCCTATTACTCAAGTATGAAATAAGAAGATTCAGAGCGCTGTTCCGGATCCCATAGTGGCGGAGTTTCCTGATTAATGTTTCATGAAGAACGCAATCAAACGCCTTGGACAAATCACAAAAAATACCCAAGGCATCGCATTTATCTTCCCATGCATTATAAATATGACCTAAAAGTTCAACATCAGTAGTTGAACGACCCCTTGTAAAACCGAACTGTTTGCTATGCAATAATTTATGTCTATTAAAAAATCTTTGCAATTGCTGTAAAATTAATTTCTCAAAAATTTTACTAAAAGTAGGTAGGACTGAAATAGGTCTATAATTTGTGGGGTCTGATGTACTACCTGATTTAAACAAAGGTATTATTTTACTATTTTTCATAAGGTCAGGAAACTCCCCACAGTCGATACAATTATTAAAGATAAGAGCTAAAGTAGGTGCTACAATGTCAATAATAGACTTGGCAACTTCTACAGAATTACCCCACAGATCTGCAGTCTTTTTTACATTTAAAGTGTGAAAGGTTTTAATTATGTCTCTACAGGTAATATGTTCAAAAATAAAGTCCGAATCGCAAACATTAACATTTTCCTTTAGCAAAGACTCAGCAACAGAAGGTGATGAGTTTAGGGATTTAGTAGTTGAAACGGGAATATCTGAGAAGAAATTTTCAAAGGCCGCGGTGACTTGTGAGTCTGATTTTATTATGTTGTCATTAATAGACAGGCTGTAGTCAGTATTTCGGTTATCAGACCTTCCCGTTTCACTATTAATAATATTCCAAGTCGTTTTAATTACATTACTACTATTTTTAATCTTCATAATAGTTTTTGTTTTTAGTCCTAGAAGCATGAAAATGGCAAAACTTAACATTATCTAGAGAAAAGACATGCAACTGATAATCATAAAACCGCTGCACCTATTACCACTGCACTAACTTTGTTTTTATAACAACTTTTAAACATTACATGTCGTTAAAGTGACGTAATTGCAAAAGTTTTTAATACGTCTTGTTGATTTATATGTTAGCAAAAAGGGAAAAGCTGAAAACTTTCTCACTAAAGAACTTTTCAAGTCATTATTTTATGTGATTGTCTTGGGGGAGTCTAAGGCGCAAAGGGGAAATTGGGTAAGGCTATTGCCCAGTTACGGGAAGTTGGGGGATGCTATTGCCCAGTGATGGGGCAATTCGGGTGCCGCTTTTACCCAGTTATGGGGAAATCGGGTGACGCTATTGCCCAGTGATGGGGAAATTCGGGTGACGCTTTTACTCCGTTATAAGGCAAAGTGGGTGACGCTATTGTCCAGTGATGGGGAAACTCGGGTGCTGCTTTTACCCTGTTATAGGGCAAAGTGGGTGACGCTATTGTCCAGTTATGGGGCAAAGTGGGTTACATTTTAGCCCAGTTACGAATTCGGATAAATAGAATATGGTTTCGATAGATCGATAAAGACTTTTTGCACAAGATGAGCCTTTTTACTCAGTATTAAATAAGAAAATATTAAAATTAACTATTTCCTTACGGTCTACATTTCAAAACACCAGTATAAACTATCCATTTTAAAGCTAAGCTTACACAATACCGGAAGATATCAAAGTGATAATTGCTCGCTGATATGCACCGGCATATAACTGATATGGTTCATGTTCATAGCCCGGTTGACCAACTCTCTAAGTGGTTAACTTCAATCTTAACTTTAATAGTTAATTTAATCTTTAACTTTTAATGAAACTGACTTTTAAGGTTATCGTTTTCACGGAACTTAAGAGTAGGTTAAAAAGAATGTAAATTTGATGTGTCAGTAGCTCTTTTTATTGAGATTAAGTAATGGTGAGAAACGCATCTCAGTTGGTAGTTATTAAACTTATCTTACTTTTAGGACTTCGTTACTAGTTTCAAAATTAGTTAAACCACTACTGGATGATACTTGTTAATGTTGGGATAAGTCTACAAATAGGAACCTTCATCCATAGAAATAACGTCTCAAAAAACTTAAAAGTTTGGTGAATCCGTCCGTCAAAACACTTTTGTTGACAGCGGACACCAAAAAGTGTTGGCGAATTCACTTGGATAAATTTATATTGAAAGAGTTTTGCGATTTCACTGCTTATAAAATAAGCTACTAGCGAAATAAAGAAAAACAAGCACGTTAGTCAATTACCTAGATTCAGTATTGAAAACGAACAAGCCATCTTTGAAAAACGAAGCACGCTTTTCCTAACAATCTTGAATCGTAAACCAAAACTTGTAATTATAACGAGCCTGCATGCCAGAAACCTTCAATGAAAAGAAAAAGAAATTTAAAAAAAGAACTCACAATATCACGATTCCCTCAACTGACAATTGACATGTTCGCACGAACGTAGCGATTGCGATCTCGTTCGGAAGCCGATTGTATCGATACTGGCATTCGAATAGACTACACGACGCGAGAGAAACTCTGTCGCATCGATCCTTATCAATGCTTTTGTTGGTTTTCGATGATCGATTTAGTTGTAATGGTGAATTTGACAATGGATGTATGATGGAAAAGTTAGAAATCTTTCGATTTGTCGTGCGTGTGAAAGTACTTGAAGGAAAGTATCTGTAGGCCATGATTGAAATAAATTGCTTTGAAGTTGTAGATCTAAAATCAGATTATTATCAAATTCTAATTAATTTAAATACCTAATTCATTTTCTCTTTACAAACAATGACATCATATTACTTTAGAAAAGCAACATGACACTAGTTTGTGAGAGACTGGTGTCTGCACTAGGAATGCCTGTATAGCAGATCACCAGCCCCAGCACATGGTATGTAAACATAATCAGTTATTTAGTAAATGTGCAGGGATAGGGCATAACATAAAAATCAATGATAGACTCACAGATTTAAACAAAAAACAAAAAGAGAAGTAGGTATTTGGAAAAATGCGTGATCTATTATGTGTAAGGTAATTAGCGGGAAGGATTATGGGCAGGTACAGACGGTACCGAGGAGCTCGTTGCTAAGTAATAACAGCCGCACGGTTCGATCCATCAGGTTAAGCTATGCTTGCCGTGGTTGGGCTGTAGATGGGTGATCATCTTAACATACCGAGACTCCTCCGTGCCTCGGAAAGCACGTTAAACTGTTGGTCCCAGCTGTCATTCGTGGATCTTTGACAGTCGTTACGGGTCGTCAGAACCCCGAAAGTCTGACAACTAGTCTTATCAAGGGGTATCGTATTACCCAGATACTGGGTTGTGGAGGTCAGATAGGCAGTCGCTCCATGTAAAATACGGTATTCAGCTGCATCTGTTTAGACTGGAAGCCGACCCCAACATATTTGGGAAAAGGCTAGTCAGAGACAGATGATGCCGAGGAAGTGGAAGTTTTGGGGCAAAAAGATTATTAATACACTGGCAAGCCATCGACACGATGAAGAAGAAGATTATGATTTGAGTAGCAACTTTTGAAGCATAGGTCAGTTTTTGCACCGCAGGAGGAGACGCCCTGGGCTTCGGGAATCACAGGCAGATTGCCGGCCACCGTAGGCGCGGGCTTGCGGACGTTGAGCAATGGGTAGCTCGCCGTCCGATAAGGACCAAGCCCGGGTCGACGGCGCGTTGTGTTCCACGCGCGCCTCAAAGAGATGTCAGCAGAATTGACGGGGACCGCTAGGGCCAATGCCTGCCGGGGCTGCGAATATGGGCCGATAGGGATATCGTGGCCCCCCGGCAACATGGCAACCGAAGGAACACGGGTGGGTTTTAGTCAGTAAGAGTCTGACACGCCCTCCCGCTCCACCTAGAGCGGGAGAAGTTATAAAAAATAAAAAAAAAGAAAGGTCAGTTTTTGCAAGATAAACTTATTGCATAAGACATTATACTGATTGATAAGGATTGTTAAGAGATCTTATCTTAATTACTAACATCATCATTTATCAACCCGTAAACGTCTACTGTTTGACAGGCACACCTATCAATGACAGCGACTATGAACATTCGGAGAAAACTGTTCTAATGACCAATCTAAAAAAAAACTTGATAAAATATCGGCACTGCAATAATCAATGCATTGATGTCTTTTACTCCACGCACCGCGATAATCAACGCGTTGATGTCTTTTACTCGACGGTTTCGGTAAATTCCGTTAGTGTCGCGAAATCAATGGTTTAGTCCCATCTCAAAAATGCCCAACGCGCCAAAAGAAGTTTTCACTTAAAAAAAACCCTCAATGGGGAAGTTCTAGGCCTTAAACTCACCTGATAGTAAGTGATAATCAGGCTGAAGGTGGAAGAAAGCGTCACGCAGAATCCTCAACCACAGAGGAACTGGCTATCTTACCTCTAACTGCCGAAACACAATAATGCTGTTAACATTGTTGTTATGGCGACAGACTTAGATGGTAGCTAGCCAGGCGGACTTAGAACAAGCCCTACCACCAACAAAAAATCGCTTCAGTCAATCAATTGAGTCTATCACAGTCCACTGCTGGACATAGGGCTCTCCCAGGCTGCGCCACAATACCCTGTCCTCCGCCTTCCGCATCCAGTCTGTCCTAGCCACCTTTATAAGGTATTCGGCTAATCTAACCGGGGGTCCCACAAAACGCTTGCCGAAATGTGGTGACCACTCCAGGACTCAAATTATTAAATCGCTTATTATAATCATGCTTGTTCCTCATTATTTTGGCTAAAGCGAAAGAAGACGTACTAGGTATTACTTGTAGTCACATTTATTAAACAAATGGAAACCATCTTTTCCTTTGCCAGACACCGCGACACTCTGAGTCCCTAACCTAATCCCTCAGTCGCCTTTTATGACATCCAGGCAGGATTTATTAAATTATTTTCCGAGAGCTTCATTAATAAACCAGAAATATTAAGTACTGGCAGCGCCCGGCGAGTTCACCTGCATTAGTCTGGATCCCGTGGGAATATCGAGATAAAAAGTATTCTATGTCCTAACCCAGGCCAGGTATACACAGGTGCCAAATTTCATCCAAATCCGTTCAGCCGTTTTAGCGTGAAAGGGTAACAAAAAAACTCACTTTCGCATTTATAAATTATAATTCAAATTATTAATTAAAATATACAAATGCCAAGCAAACATGTCATACTCATAGCTACAGATATACTATTAACATTAGCATGTCGATGACGCGAACCCATAAGATTTTCCCCTATCAAAATCGCTCATCGTACCTCAAGAAGTTTTCACTTTAAAAATAAAATGTTATTTGTTAAAACTATATAATTTTGGTCACGATTCAGGATTACTAGAAACAGTTGAACGTAATTGGCTAAGGCTTATGGCGGCTGCACACTCTCGCCGAGGCACACCGAGACAGGCCGAGTGCGAGAATGTAGATGTCGCTCGCTCTTCATCCCGTGTCGGTTTTTTGTACTGGAGTCAAAGTTACTCGCAACAGTTGCGAATGCGTCGCTGTACAGTCTCGTGTCTCCAGTGTTGCTTACGCCAATTGACAGAAAAAGATGTTTTGTGCGTCTATCCTCTCGGGGTTCACAACTTCAACTGAACTAGGCGAGCGTGCATAGCCGCACTCGGCCTGAAGCCCCTCGCTCGAGACTTTTTCGCGAGACCAATTGGACAGGACTGTACAGCCGTCATTAGAAGTTCGAACCTTTTACAGGCTCATAATTTTACACTTCGAATAGGTCGTATGTTTTCCTTTTCACGGCGCAAGTTATAAAAGGATGAATAGTTTTTCTTTTACATTAGCAATAAAGAATGGATATTACTTTTACTAACCGACTTCCAAAAAGGAGGAGGTTATATGTTCGTCGCGTATGTTCGTTTTTTTCTTTTCCTCTTTTTATGTATATCCACCGATTTCTCCGTCAATTGTGAACCGATTTTGATAATTCTTTTTTTGTTAGAAAGGGTATGGTCTCGAGATAGTCCCATATAAATTTTATTAACTTTGCTTAGACAGTTTTTGAGTTACCTTCAATAATAGGTACGTACTTTTTCCCACTTAGTGGATGTGGATGATATGATAAGTTCCTGTCACTGTAATTTACATAGCAGGTAGTGGTTTTCGAATTTGTGTGGGGTAGGTACCACAACTAAAAAGCGAAAAATAAAAACTTTTTCAAAAAAAAAAACAACCGACTTCCAAAAAACACTACAAAGTGAAAAATAACTTTAATTTCGGAAGTCGATGACAAAAAACCAAAATTCAAAACCAAAGACACCGACTTCCGAAATTAAAGTTATTTTTCACTTTGTAGTGTTTTTTGGAAGTCGGTTGTTTTTTTTTTGAAAAAGTTTTTTATTTTTGGTAGGATAGAAATCCTTCTGGGAAGCCGCCTTTCGCAGAAGGAAGGGTAATTTTGGAGTTTTATCTATTCAAAATATTATTTTTGTTCCTGGTAACCTTTCTAACTACGTTTAAATATAATTATTAATTTCGAACTCACAACCTTTTGCTCGATAGTCCAAAGCTTTGGCCATAGCTGTTATTGTTTGTTTTTAGTAAAACATTTAATTGTCAGACCTTTATTCTGTCGACAACAGTTGTAGAAGATATTATAAACTCTCTATGGAAAACACTAAACTTTATGAATTCATTATTTGACTGTGTTAAGTCGTTCATTACCTCGAAGTTCGTTTAAGTTCGTTACCAAACGCTCTTAGATATCAATCAATCTTTCTTTGAATTAAGCCAAGATCTATTCTATCTATGTATCTATTTAACCCGTAATTCTCCACTGCTGGGCAAAGGCATCCCTTTCCCACACACGTGTGTCCATTGTCATTGCAGGCATCCTTTCAGTAGGCGTCAAGTTCGTCCCTCCATCTTCGTCTTGGTCTGCCGCGATGTCGTCTAGAATTTAATGGGACTCAATCAGTGGTTCTTTTAGCTCACAGGTAATCTGACATACGGCAGACATGTCCGGTCCAACCCCACTTAAAATTGGCAGCTTTCCGGGTAACATCCGTGATTTTGGTTTTAGCGAGTTGTATTCCTTACTTTAAGATCTATTAAAGTAATTGTTTTTATCCATAGCTTGCGGCTAAGTAATAACAGCCACACCGGGTCGATCCATCAGGTTAAGCTATGCTTGTCAGGACTGGTCTGTGGATGTGTGATTCATCTTTACATACCGAGACTCTTCTATGCCTCTGAAAGCATTTTAAGCCGTTGGTCCCGGCTGTCATTTGTAGATCTTTGATAATCGTTACGGGTAGTTAGAAGCCCAAAAAGTCTGACAACCAGTCTTACCAAAGGGTATCGTGTTACCTATTAACTAGGTTGTGGAGGTAGGTAAAATACTGGTATTCAGCTGCATCCGGTTAGACTGGAAGCCGACCCAAAGATAATTGAGAAAATGCTAGGCAGATTGATTGTTTATATCCATAATCTAGACTAGACCATGACGATAAGCCAGACAATTATTTTAAAACAAAAACACTTTTACTCTTCTCAACACACGTGTCTCAATCCTACCTCTCACTGTTTTGCAAAACAACAATAGAAATAAAATATAATCTACATTCGGACAAGGCTGACTGGCTGACCATCAGCCGGATATCTCTTATCTACACGATCTATATCGACAGCTAGTAAAAGTTGATCACTATCTCGTCACGATGACTTGTGGCCACGTATGAACACGCCATTATTTTTGTGTTCTTTTTTTGTTTGTGTGATAGTACGTACCTACCTATTTGTATCTTGAGGTAATTTATCATTTGATTTGGTGCAATAATCAAATCAAATCAAACAAAATTATTTATTTGCTAGAATGCTGGTATACAAATAAGGTCGTGAAGAATTAAAGTTGAGCCATACATTCTGTCCAAGATTCGACATGCAAAATTTAAATGAATGAATACGATGCAATAATAAAAAAACACAATTATCAGATAAAAAATTAACAGTTCAATACAATTAAAATTAATTCAGTCAAAATGCAATAAAAAAATACGTAATAGTCAAAATAAGATCAAAATGTAAAAATACAATTCAAATGTCTAAATACAATAGTGTGTTTGACAATATTTTTATTTTATTTGCTGAGGCGTTTAGGCTTTGAAGAAAGAACTAACTGTTTTTAGAATACTCATTGCTTAACCGTTATTTGGTAATAATTACATTACTTGATAAAAACTTTAACTGACAAAATGGCAATGAAAAAATCATCAGTTTTCTACTCACATTTTTTTTTAATAGTGTCATATTTTAAGATACTCAATATTCTAAGATCATTTACAGACAAAGGATAAAAATGTGTGTTTAAGAGTTGCGCCTATTCCTTGACCTAACTTCAACAGTAATTAAATAATTACACAGTACCGCTACAATTCAACAAAGCAAAAAAAAACACAACTATTACCTAACCTCCTACCGCTTGTACCACAAAACAACAATAGCCGTGTCGCGATATCTATGTTCCGACAACTCGAAGCCATCAGCCGGATCTCACGGATACTTATCTATGGTATCTCAGCATCGTTAGCGGTAAGAGTTGATCGCTATCGCTAGCGTGTGGATGATTTGTGGCTGACTTTGAACACGCCTTTATGCGACACTGTCTTTTAAGGAGCTTGATTGTGGTTGCACATTTTGTGGGATTTTATTTATTTGTTTTTAAGTTAGTTATTGTGTGTTACGTAGTTGAGATAAGATCGTTGGGTTTTGTAGATATTTTTGTCAGAAATTAATTTATTTAAAAGTTGAACACCTATAGACCCCTATGATCCAAGGTTTCGAACTATGTCCGATCCGAATCCGAGAAATGTCGGTCCGAAGTAGCCAGTACTATTTGTATGAGGGGTGGTGCACTAGATCCGATCTTTGTCCGTCCGAATTTAGAACATTCCCAATTAGGATTGAATTCGGATCTTGAATTCGGATTCGGATCGCATGCAGTGCAAAAACGCTCTAAGTGTATCATCTACTTGTTGTTTTTGCCCCAAATATCATGCTGATCAATTTTCTTTACTCTCCTATGTGTTTTCATGGTAAGACGAAGTCGAAAAGTTCAGTTCATATTACGTACTAGGTTTTTTATTATACTTGTGGCTGCTGTTACATTGAATATTGCTTATTGATAAAATCAAACGGTTCTACTACATAACATAACATCACGCCTGATATCCCCAAAGGGTTAAGCAGAGGTGTACGTAATAGTACATCCACATTTTGACAGTTATGTTTAAATCCCATGTAATAGGGGGCGAGCCTATTGCCATCAACCGGGCACAAATCCAGTCAAATGCAGCTACTGATAAATTACAGATGGAAGAACCCAATTACAATTTGCCCGACGTGGTAGTACCTGGTTCTATTATTACAATCAATTATAATAATTATTTACCCTTAGGTATACAACGCTAAAACTGATCAATATCACTTAAAACATTATTATTAGGGATGGGCCGAAATTCGGTTCACATTCGGTTCAACCGAATTTCGGCAGCTTGAACCGAATTTCGGCATTCGGCCGAAATTCGGTTCAGATGCCGAACATTCGGCACAAGAAAAATAATACCTATTTGCATTATTTTGACTGAAATTTAATAGAATTAGAATAGCATTACCTACCTACTGTAAAATAAAATTATGTCTTTTACTCACTCATGGTCGTTTATTTTAGTTAGGAACATTGTAAATGTAAAACTTAAATTAAATCAGTTCGTCTCATTACATTAGTCTTAAAAATCTTTTCTTCTTATTAGGTTACGCGGTGGAAGCGCGGTTTGCGGGCGGGGTACATCTAGCAATAATAAATGCGTAAACAAGTTACGACGTGTCGCTCTCGAGAAAGCGCGCGAAATTGAACCGAAGTTCGGCCGAACTTCGGCCGAACTTTTCTATTTAACCGAATGTTCGGCCGAAGTTCGGATTCGGTTCAAACCACATTCGGCCCATCTCTAATTATTATACCATGCCACAAAATCAATAGTGATGTAAATTGCGCAATTATTTATCGATAAGTGAATTAAATCGGAATGTAAGTTGTTGAGGAAAATCAATTAATATGGCGATCGATTTCTTATATCGATAAAACCTTGTGTCGTATACTTTTTGCTTTAAACATACTCTCAAGGATTTGTTCTAGATTTCACACGAGTAACGTTTAGAATGTTGTTTTTGTTTTCATTAAAAATTTATGTTTTGAAGTAATTGTTGACTTAATGTTGTCTTAAATCTTCCAAGAAAATGTTTCAATAGGTTATGGAAGGATCATATATTATTAGACATTTTGATAACGATAAAGCAGGTGACTTAAATATTAGATAATTACTAGCATTTAATATTAGTTATTTATAATTGACTTAATGTATTATAAACAAATAATAAATTAAGTCAATTATTAATATTAAATAAATTAAATTTCTTTATTCGGACAACAAAAGATCCTGATTACTGACACTAGTCAGTAGTATATTATTATTGAGTATGAGATTTAAACATTTTGCATAGAAGATGACTAAGTAAGGCACGAATTTCTCACCAGGCCATCCTCTCCACAAAATGCCTTTTTCTTTTTTTTTTTGTGTGGGATATTATCAAATAACTTCTCCCGCTCTGGGTTCAGCGGGAGGGCGTGTCAGACTTTTACTGACTAAAACCCACCCGTGTTCCTTCGGTTGCCCTGTTGCCGGGGGCCACGATTTCCCTATCGGTTCTCTTCAAACCCCCGGCAGGCATTGGCCCTAGCGGACCCCGTCAATTCTGCTGACATCTCTTTGAGGCGCGCGTGGAACACAACGCACCGTCGACCCGGGCTTGGACTTTATCGGACGGCGAGCTACCCATTGCTCACCGTCCGCAAGCCCACGCCTACGGTGGCCGGAAATCGGCTCGCGATTCCCGCCCCGGGCGTCTCCTCCTGCGGCGGTTAGGGGCGTGAGGGCGCGAAATTTGCCTCTCCCTCACGCGTTCCGCCTCCTCCTTCGCGAGCATTACCGCTTCGCAGAAGGAGGTGACGGCCTGCCATTTCCTCTCGCTACATACCATGGCCTGAACCAGGGCCGGACGCGAGAGATCACCGCCACCGATCACCTCTACGAGGACACGGCGTTGCTCCGCCCAAGCCGGGCAGACCTCCACCGTATGCTCCGTATGTCCTCAGGCCGATCCACACAATGGTGACACCCGGGTGTTTCCTCCCGCCTTATCCTGAACAGGAACCTCCCGAAGCAGCCGTGTCCGGTGAGGACCTGTGTCAGGCGGAAGGTGAGGACGCCGTGGCGCCTCTCTAGCCACTCCTCAAAGAGGGGTCTTATCGCCGCAATTGTGGCGTGCTCATCCACAAAATGCCTCAAAATAGGAGAATAAAAACTCTTAAACACTGTTTTTAGAATGCTTTTTGCTACTTGTGTTCTAGTTACTAATGATGCGACTTTTCCACACTTTTCTGATATATGTTGTATTGATATAAAATGAATTCTATGATTTTCATTCTCATTAATGTTATTATTCTCGTCTAGACTAGTTTTTTGTGACGATCTCTTGTATTCCTAATTTTGAAACGAAATTACTTTTTTCTCCAAAAAATATGACAAAAGAAATTGATTGGAAATTCCGCCTAGCCGTTAATTACTTTTGTATTTGAATTACTAGAGGTTAATTTATTTTGCTTTTGAAACATTTTGGGTCAGACTTTACTTAAGGAGGCCAATGGTAATTCTTTATTACTGTAAGGACCTCTAAACTGTTTAATTTGTAGCTTGGACCAACAAAGTTGACTAGACACTTGTAACAACTAATTGTGTATTTAGTTAATGTTCGTAACTGTTTCCAAACTTATTAGCATTTAATGTAAATTTTAATGGTTAGTCTAACTTTAGTACCCAAAGAAAGTCCTGACAGACGGTCAGTCGGACAAAAAAATTGTGTTAATAAGGTCCCTTTTTTTAGAGGTTCAGAACATTAAAAAAGAAGTTGCCTTCAGACCCGATGCAGATGAATTGCATTCCACTCTTAAATATTTTATCCATGAATGCATAAAGCAGACAAATTGTTTGTAGGTACGTTGGCCACATAATATGTGGGTATTTGTGTGATTACGAGAGTGGAATCGATTTTTTTGTCACTACTATAGTATTTTTGTCTCACGAAGCAACGCGCGCTTTACTTGTGGTAACCAAAAAATATGGTCTGAATGAGTGCATGAAGATGAGTAGCGTCAGAACATAACACACACACACATTTCCGATTACGCCATTGTCTCTGACGGTACCGAGAGCTCCTGCGCTTACACACACATTCACAGCATGTTTGTACACTTGGTAACCACAAGTAAAGCGCGCGTCGCTTCTTGAGATAAAAATACTGACCAGTAAATTACAAGTACAGTACGTTATTTTTTATTAGAATCTAATAAAAAACTTCATAAATCTTAGCCAAAACGTCTACAAAGTGATTATTGATAGCATAATGCGTCTTTATAAACCAACGAAAGGCATTGAGACAACTTAGCACTAAATGTCAGCATTATACAGCACTTGTCTCGAATAAATACATTTAAACCACAAATACATAACAAATCTTCGCAAACAAATACTTGTAAAATATTTTAACAAATTTTATGTACCTAATTTGTTACATAAAATAGTGCGACAGAACTGGCCAGTTATTTTCATTGTTCGGTCACAGATAACACGCATAAACAATATGCAGGACGTATTCTAACGTAGACTCAGCACGATCTGCAGTGTGTGTTTATTTGATAGGATTATTTTATGTCTGTTACCAATACTGGGAACTCCGTCCTTTGATGGGTACGTAAAAGTATCGATATGAATGGCGCGTCACTAAAATTGGTTAGTATCAAAGTTGGAATTTTGGCAATTTATGTGGGTTTGGTTAAAAGTTTTAATAATTTCGAACTTCTGTATTTTCAGTTCTTTCAACAATGTTATCTTAGTTACAAAAAGTGGTAGGTTTAGTAGAAACACGTGTCTACCAAAGTTAATGAAAATGGGCTGCTACAGTTATAATTTGCGAACAAGTTGGCTGTTTAAGACTAGTGTGCCTACTTTACACAAATACCTTATTTTTATGCCCGATTCCCAAGAAAATAACTGTCATGATTAGGTAAATAATTATATCCATATCATAACTTATTAACACAGCGGAAATGTCAGAACTAAGTCGAGAAATCTATCCAACGATAGCCATGTAACTATCAACTATCAAACAAACTTCGCATTTACATCAAGAGACCTACATTCTGAACAACTGAACATCGATAAATCGATTCCCATCTCGATTCAAAGTTCAATCGGGTAGCTGTCATTGGATCGCGATAGCGTCGCGAGTTTACCGATATTCTGTGTTGAATTGTTGATACAACACTAGTATCGAGTGGAGACTGATGAAGGGTTACATTGTTAGACGTGTTTCACACCACTTGTTTGTTGAAATTTTGATAGATGGTTGATTTTAATCGATTTTAGGTTTGATGGTAGTTTAATTGTTTTCAAAACTACATAGGTATTTTTTTATCAAGTATAAGTTTCTAATGTTTTGAAATACCCATGAGTTATTTTTATTTTCTGTAAAATTCCAGCTCGAAAATAATCGTTTTGATATTATTAGCACCTATCAGAGTTTTTCAGTCAAATATTTCATGAGTTGTATTCAACTTCCGTGATGATTCCTAATTACGAAAAATTTACAAAATGCCGTTCATATTATGCCTAGTTTTCCCAAGTTCGGTGAATGTTACTTTTACAAGTACTAGATTGCTTACGAATTCGCAGTAAAGTAGAGGAAGAGTTAACTTATATTGACTTAGCTACTTTCTTAATACAATAGTATGAAAGGCTCTCAACGCAACAGCGATGTTAGTAGATACTATCGAAGAAACGCATATATGTACACTGTAAGGACTATTCTTGCTTGCAGCGCTCAGCTGCTATAGTATCGCTCACCTACGAAACAAAAAGGGTCGTGTGCACAGGATTTTGTTTTTAAATTGCTTAGAAATGCGCTACCCCGATGGTACTTATTTAATGGTGGAAAAGTGTGTCCAAGGATGTTAGAAAACAAACTAAAATTGTTAGAAAGAAAGTTTTCGTCTGAAATTAGATAAAAGTAAATGACTTTTGGGGAAAGGCAAGAATAATTGCATTTTCTAGTTTGTTCTTGAATTTATGAAAGTGTAATTCTATCGCTAATTGTTTTTTTACAATAGTTAAACTTTTTCCTGCCTGCCTCACTACCTTGTTGGTTTAGTGGTCGCAAATGCTTACTACTGAGCATGAGGTGCTGGGTACGATTCCCGGGTCGGGCAAAATGTTATTAGGTTTTTCCATTTCTCAATAGCAGCCCGAAGTCTGGATTTGTGTCCGATTGATGCCAAAAGGCTCGCCACCTACATGGGACTTAAACATAACTGGCGAAATGTGGGTGTACTAGTACATCTCTGCCTAACTTTTTGGGGATTACAGGCAAGATGTTATGTTATGTGTGTTATATGTAACATTTAAAATAGTGAAGAAATAGACTTATTAATCAACTTCAGCCTATGGCAGTCCACCACGAGACATAGGCTTTTATTAGAGTTATGAGGAACTGGGTGTAAAGTTAACTATAGAAAAGAGAGGATCCTCCGACCAGACGGGTGTTGTGTCTGGCGGGCAACTGCCCGAAGGTTGAAGTTACCGACTTCAACCTTCTTGCATAAATGTCGATCGCGCGGTAAACTCTAACTGCGCGATGCAGGATTTGTGTGACGTCAAGTCTTTTGATGCGTAGTTTGTATGTGGCGGTGTAACGGTGTGGCTTTTCTAATTACACACCACTGAAATCGAACGATGTATCGTTACGAGTAGTCAGAATCAGAATCAGAATCAGAATCAGAATCAGAATCTTTATTTGTAAAACATAGGTATTTACTTATTGGTGTTAGGTTAACATATTTGAGCGCTATGTTTTGCCGTGAAGGCGTACAAATTTTAATTAAATAATTAAAAAAACTTAAATACTTAAAAAAGCTAAATAAAACAAACAATAATAAAAACCGAAAATAAACTAAAAAAAATATACATTAAAAATTATCATTTATAAAATCTTGAACTGTATAGTAACATTTTTCTATTAATAGAGAGGTGAGAACTTTCTTAAATTTTGATATGGGCATATTTTTTATACTATCGGGTATTTTATTATAAATTTTTGAAGCCATTCCAAAAAAGCTCTTTTTCATCAAAGTGGTTCTACATTTTATGTCGCTCAATTGATTTGCATATTGAGAACGCATTGGAGTTTTTTTTACATCGGAAATTTTTGTAAAAAGGTGTAAATTCATTTTAACAAACAAAGCAGTCTCGTAGATGTACATAGCTGGCAAAGTAAGTAATTTTAAAGATTTAAAATGGGGTGCACAAGATTCAGTAGTTTTTAAGCCACACAAGGATCGAATACATCGTTTTTGCGCTTTAAAAACAGTATCTCTATCAGTAGATTGCCCCCAAAAAATAACACCAAATCTCAGAACTGATGCAACCAATCCGTGATACGCCATTAAAAGTGTTTGTGTGTTAACTTTTTTTGACAGCTGAAATAGTGCATAAGCAGATTTATTTAATTTTAGACAAATTTCTTCGATATGTGGTTTCCATGTTAGTTTACTATCAATCTTTATACCTAAAAATTTAGCCTCGTTTGTATCTTCTATTTTACACTTATCATATGCAATGTGAACTGGAGGTTTTTCACATCTTTGATGAAAGTACATTACTCTTGTTTTGTTTAAATTAATGACTAGGTTATTGCTAGTAAGCCAGTTAATAATTTTACTTAGGCAATTATTAATATCACTCTCGTAACAGACAGGATTAGTACACTTTACAACAACTGTGCTGTCATCGGCAAACAGTACCATATTTTGAGATATGACTTTTGGGAGATCATTGATATATATTAAAAAAAGTAGCGGCCCTAGCACGCTACCTTGAGGTACCCCGTATTTTATAACTCTTGGTTCAGATGTGTAAATGGTTAATATATTGTTTTTTGGACAGAGTTGTGATATTTCTGTGCACTGGGTTCTGCTATCCAGGTATGACTCCAAAAGTTTCAAAATATTTCCTCTTATTCCGTAGCCATATAGTTTTTTTACCAAAATTTTATGACTCACGTAGTCAAACGCTTTCGTCATGTCGGTGTATAGAGCACATACCGGAGTTCTTTCATCGACAGACCTCATAATATGAGAAAGGAGGTCGAACAGTGCCATATTGATATTAATATTTTTGCGAAATCCTTTTTGTTCGTTGCAAAATAACTTAAAATTTTCAAAATAATTGTAAATAGAATTGTAAATAACCCTTTCGAAAATTTTTGAAAAAATTGGAATTTTTGCTATGGGTCTATAATTTTTAACATCTGATTTATCATCTCTTTTAAATAAGGGCTTAATAATTACTTTTTTAAGACTATTAGGATAAACACCATTTGTTATGCATAAATTCATAATGTGCGTTAGTGGTGGTGCTATAATTTCTTTGGTGTATTTTACGACTTGTGTGCGTATTCCATCATAGCCTACAGTATTTGTATTTTTAAGATTATTAATTAATTTGATTAGGTCAGTGGGTAAAACTGGTTGCATATATAATGATTGTGAAGATAAGTTGTTATAAATATTTTGACTAGCCAGAGTAACGTTACTATGTATGTTATTTTCAATCACATCTACAAAAAAGTTATTAAATTCATTTGCAATCTCCTTGGGATTAGTGATTGTGAAATTATCTTTCTTTAGGGATGGTATTAGTTGTTGTGGTAGGCGATATTTAGACTTGTTAATTACTTGCCATGCAGCTTTTGATTTATTTTGAGAAGTGTTTATGAAGTGGTTATTTTGAGCTTTCTGTGTCAGTTGTATAATTTTTTTGTAAATCTTAGTATAATTTTTAAAATAAAGTTTACTTTTACAGTCAGGTTTAAATCTATACGACCAAAGTAATTTTCTTTGCTTCCTACTACAGATCTTTATACCATGAGATATCCATTTAGTTCTAGTATTCGTTTTTATCATTACAGTTTTTGTAGGAAAGCATAATTTATATAGCATCAAAAAATCTTCTACAAATAAGTCAAACGACTCATTCACATCATTTGTGCTAAATACTTGCGTGAAAGACAAACTGCTCAAATATTTTTTAAACTTCTTTAAATTTTCGGGTGTTATTTCTTGCTTCTGGGTTTTCCAAAATTTCAGTTTACATGATTTATTAATGGGTACACTTAGTATTTGAGATGTATGATCTGACAGAATTAGGTCTATTATTTCTGCTTTGCAATCCTTTCTGTAGGTGTGTGCAAAGTTATCTAAACAGGAGTTGCTGCTTAATCTAGTAGGCTTATAGAGGGCCAACTTAAGGTTAAATTGAGTTAGAAATTGTTCAAATTCTAACGTAATTTTATTTCTTTTTAAGATGTCAATGTTAAAGTCACCAGTTAAGATTATCTTTTTATTAGAAAGTGAACAAAATTTTCTTAATATAATTTCTAATTTATCATAAAATATATTGTAATTGTGTTTAGGTATGCGATATATACAAATAATAATAATCTTTTGATGTATTAGTTCTATGGCACATGATTCGAAAACACCCGATACCGACTGTTTTGCTACGTCCGGTATTTCTCTAAATTGAAGTCCCGCTCTAACAAGAATGCACGTACCCCCACGTTTGGCCTTTCTAGAAAAAAAAGCTGCTGGTACAAAATTAGGTATATGCAACAAATGTTCATAACCTGTCTCGATAAAATGTTCTGTTATACAGATTACATCAATATTATTTCCTGTGTTATGAAGCTCTTCTATTTTGACTGTTAGAGTATCTGATTTGTTCATCAGTCCCGCTATGTTTTGGTGAAGTATATTTAAGTACTTATAGAAAAAACTGTGAATTATTTTGTGACTCTATACCTGTTGTTTCTTTTTGTGTATTTTGGGAACAATCAACTTCTGAGCTATTGGAAGTAGTGGCTGTCATAGTGCTACAGTACAATATCATGTTTATTAAATCTAATACAATAATTCGTAAACCTTTGTTATTAAGTGTCCCATAATTTGGGCTGTATGTATCATAAGTGTATGGTAAATTATAGTTAGAATCTAATACGTAAGCATAATTACATGTTTCTACATCCATGTATAGTAGATTATTGAAAGTCTCAACTCGGCTGTTGAACATAATATTAACATTATTCATATATTTAAAAAGTGGCAGGCATATTATAAAATTAGTATGATTCAGGGGCAATATTTTTTTACGAATGAGTACAACAAGTTCTATGTAGTTTTGTGTTCTTTTGAAATCTTCTTCACCTATATAGATTATACAGAAATCTGATTTAGTAAAGTTTTGGACTTTTCTATCTATGTTGTCTAGTATTTGTTCTAAATTACAATTCGGCTTACGATAGTGACAAATTTCATGACTATTTAGTAAACTAGTGCTATTCATTATTTTACATATTCTACTGCTATTTTCACTACTGATGATGCTTATTTTATGCTTATAAGGCGCCTGTTGTCGATCAAATTTAATAACTTTGCTCGATTCTTCATTATTAGGAGGAGAAGTAGGAGTGACATCTCTGCTTTCAGTTATGTTGTCTTGATGAATAGAAGTATTGCCAACATTCACATTAGTTTGTCTTGACTGAGTTTTTTTGGGTGTTGTTGGCTTATGTTTGACTGGAGAAATAGCAATTCCTTTAGAGAAAGTGTTTTTCCTGGATAATTCTTCATTACTTTGTTTCAGATCGCTATTTTCCAAAGTCAATAGCTCAATTTCCTTATGTGCACTATTTAGTTGAGACGTCAACTCATCAATCTTATCTTGCAACTTATTTATTTGATTGTTATCTTCATCTTCTGACATTTCTGGTATACTATTCGTAGTACAATTCAAAGTTTGAGACGTGTTATTACTGTCATCGTGGTTAGATTCCGATCTTCTGCTGCGGTTACGACGGAATGTTATATTATCCAAGAAGTTCATATTGGTTCATATTCTTCTTCCAATGTTAATAAGAATTACATATTTTATTTCTTTAATAATAAATAAAAATCAGAAGCCTGAAAGTCTGACAACCAGTCTTACCAAGAGGTATTAAGTTTCCTAGTAACTGGGTTGTGGAGGTCAGATAGGCAGTCGCTCCATGTAAAATACTGGTATTCATCCGTTTACACCAGAAGCCGATCCCAATATACGAGTAGTTGGGAAAAGAATAAGCAGTTTTTTTTTTTTTATAAAGAGATTTTTAATCCTTTTACTTACACTTGGTTTCCGTACGTCTTTTTCGGGTGATCACTGAAAATCAGCGCTGTGCTGTGGGCCCCCAGAGCATCATGTTGAGTGGAAGCTTTCTTGTCACAGTCATGACGTGCCAGCAGTAACCGACAATTTTTTTTTTCTGTTTTGTGCTCGTGATTATTATTTAAATCTATTGTGTTTTATTTTATAGTTCAACTCGATTATTTATCTTTTTTATGCACGTGTTTTTGTGACAAATTAACTTATTTTTATTTCCTTACTTACATAAGATATTTGCTAATATTAATAATTGAGAGTAGATAAAACTGTTACCTTCACAAAGAAGTTTAAAATCTAACAGCAAGAGAAAACACAGAATCCTATTATAACTTTTACTTAAAGTTCTAACGAGTGGAAAGTGAGTTGTGATCACGTACTAAGAAATTGATAGAAACTCAGTCATGAAGGATTTTCTGTCCAATATTATACGTGACGGTTGAATGAGGAAATTATTGTTGTTATGATTTGATGTGTTTACCTGTAAATATTTTTATATGGTTAGTACTTGGCGGTCCGAGCTCTGCTCTGGTAAAAAAGAGAATGCTCATTTAATAGTATTGGATAGTTCATACTAATTCCATGCTGCCGTGATAGTAGGTACTTACTAATACCATGCTGCCATGTCATTATTCGAATGTCATTATTCTCATGTCATTATTCATTATCTTGTTCTAAACTTTGGGCGACCGAGCTCTGCTCGAGTGAAAATACGGAGAAAATGAATTTTCCCAGATATAAGACCTAGCTAGATCGATTTTTCGCTCCCGTAAACCTCTATATTGCAACTTTCATCGAAATCCTTAGAGCCGTTTTCGAGAACCTGATTACAAAATATACAAATATTGCTCATTTAATAGTATAGGATATAAAGCTAATTACACACTAACCCCACTCAAAATATTTTAATGCAACCGATTCTCACAAATTGCTTATTGGCAGCGGCGAGGGTCGGCCATAAACTACTTCGCGGCTAATTACTGGGACTCCTGCGCATAGCCGCAAATAGCGAGGGGGTAAGGGTGAGGTTACACATGATAATAGTAAATTAATTTTATATTACATTTGTTTTATTCGCTACGGTGTGGCATTAGAAAGAAAGAAAGAATAATATTTTTTAGGTTAGTTGGTTGGGTTGGTTGGTTGATTGGTTGCTTGGTTGCTGTTTCAATAGAAAGAGCATTGAACTCCGTGCTTGGATTGCGTTTCGGAGATTTTAAATCATAAAGGTCGGTTATAATAAAGAAAAATTCTTAATAAATGAAAGTAGGTACAATATGTGCCACGAAAGATGAGACTTGACCGCGCCTCCCGCGCTCTTTTCACCCCCCGATGACGCCCTGGCAGTGCAGACCTCATACCGCCTAAGAGACCTATATAAATCGTCTACTGCGCAAATCAAACCACGTGGTGTGTCAAGTCTCATCTTTAGTGGCACGCACTGTACGTTAGTGTATTTTTAAAACACACAATGAAACCTAGAAGGTTTTCATAGCAAATACCACCACGAAATACAATAGTTTACCATATTTTTGCGTAAAAACAGTAGATACTTACTCATAAAAAACTTTTTACAAAAAAAAAAAACAACCGACTTCCAAAAAAAAACACTACAAAGTGAAAAATAACTTTAATTTCGGAAGTCGGTGTCTTGGGTTTTGTATTTTCGTTTTTGGCCACCGACTTCCGAAATTAAAGTTTTTATTTTTCACTTTTTAACTGTGGTACCTACTCCACACACATTCGAATACCACTACCTGCTACCAGTGACAGGAACTTATCATATCATCTACACAAAAAAATACTTATTTTGTAGCTAACTCAAAAACTACCCAAGCAAAGTTAATAAAATTTATATGGGACCAATTCAAGAGCATACCCTTTAAAACAAACAAAGAATTTTCAAAATCGGTCCACAAATGACGGAGAAATCGGTGGACACACATAAAAAAAAAAAAAAAACAAACGTACGTTACGAATATAGAAAGAAAAAAGAAGAAAGAAAACTTGTTTATTCTGCACAAACAAAACGCACATTTTTTTTAAAACTACAAAATACACACAAAACAAAAGTAGCCAAAAGCCTTGTATTCAAGTATATAACCTCCTCCTTTTTGGAAGTCAGTTAAAAATAGTTAATAATAGTACCTACTACAACATGATATTACATAAACACATGGTTTCATAACCACCGCATTAAAAACTGATGCGCCTACGCAGTAATACGCAACACAATAAACTTGCATCTAAATTGTTGTTAAAAAACTATTGCATTATTTATTACAATAATGTAACCTGATACTTCAGAATTATAGAATACTTAAACGGTAGTAAAAGTATGAAGTCGGGTTTATGACATATATATATTTTTTTTTGTATGTTTGTTACGCGATTACTCCGCCAATTATGAATAGATTTTAATGATTATTTTTTTGTTTGGTAAACCATACTTCAGAGTTGGTCTCAAATAAATTTTATAAACTTTGTTTGGGTAGTTTTTGAGTTAGCTTCAATAATACGTATTTTTTCCCACTTAGTATGTTGATGATATGATAACTTCCTGTCACTGTTATTTACATAGCAGGTAGAGGTATTCGAATTTGTGTGGGGTAGGTACCACAGCAAAAAAGTGAAAAATAAAAACTTTTTACAAAAAAAAAAAGCAACCGACTTCAAAAAAAAATCTACAAAATATATTTCCTCTCGCCTTCCTGCAATCTGTGGGAGTGATTTCGTGAAAAGGAACGGAAGTGTGTAACAGGAAGCCGAGGAAGCGCGCCCCTAGAGTTGGCCGTCAGATGGTACTAACCCATTTTCCGAGAGGTTGTTACTGTCAGTCAAGATATCGGATGTTACACATCTTAAGCGTCTACTGTAATGTTCATTCGTTTTTTTTTTTGTTTTTAGCTTTCAAACTCTTGCCATTTAATATGTGTCTTTGACAAGACCGACATTTTTTTTAAAGATTTGTCTTTGTAAATACTGGCTTTTCCCGCTTTAACATTTTTAATGAGATTTTTCTAAGCTCTGGAATGGTTGGAAATCTTTATAATCATCATCATTCAGCCGAAAGATGTTCTGTGCTTTTGCATCCAGCAGATTCCTGTGGCCTTCACAACGTCGTCGGAAGGTTGGAAGTCTTGGTCACGCAAATTGTTTAAAACAATAACATTGTCTATCAGAAATATTCAATTTAGAGCTTAGTTAAAATTATTATAGCTGTCAAAATAATTTTCTGTCCGTAGAAAAAAATATTCAGGCTGTCTTTTCATTTTCTCTTTTGTAGCACCTTGTATAATTACCATGAAAATATTTCAGCGCATAAATAAAAATGAACAAATTAATCAAAACATATTATAAATTAAAATCGCTTTCGTGTCTGTCTGTGTGACTGCGTTGTTCTTATTAACTACGCGACGGATTTTGATGCGGTGTTCACTATCATTTGGAGGATTTATTCCGGAATATAATACATTGATATTAAATTTACATTCAATAAAGAAATCTCGCTGTTGTTGTCAAGTCATAAAAACGGTGAGAAGCAGGGGCGAATCGCTGGTCCTAGTCATAACTTTATAAATATTATAAATGCGAAAGTGTTTATTTGTTTTACTTTCACGCTAAAACGGCTGAACGAATTTGAACTAAATTTGGCACACAGATAATTTATAACTTGGATTAACATATAGGATAATTTTTGTCCCGGTTATACGTTCCTGAGGGATAATTTCCAACCTCCACGAGGGTGAAGCTGCGGGCAAAAGCTAGTTGTTTATTAAGGAAAAAACCTTCACACAGTCTTTGAAAAACAAAATGGTCGCTTGACTAATGGCGCGAAATAAGTATTTGTAAAGTATAATTAACGCTGAGTAAATTATTAACATAGCACCTATTAATTATCTTAGACGGGCCTACGTCAGCAGTTTTTTGTGAAAAATGGTAGGAAAATTATAAATGACGTACGGAACATAATTATATTTTTTGTAGCAGTTTAATATTAAGGCCAGTATTACTTATTTAAAGGTCGGTATTTCGTGCCAGTCAGTTTTATTCAGCCTAGCAACCTGACGGTATCTTGAATAATTAATAAAGAAAAAAAGATTTCTCAGTAGCAGCCCGGAGTCTGGATTTGTGCCCTGTAGATGGATTTAATAAACTCGTATTTTTTTTATTCCACGCACAGCGGTAATTAACGCGTTGATGTCTTTTTAACGGTCAAAAGCTGGTGTCGTAACAGTGTCACGGAATCAATGGTTTAGTCCTATCTCAAAAATGCCCAACCCGTCTAAAGAAGTTTTCACTTCAAAAATCTTTGGAAAAAAGACGTGTTTTATTGGTTTTTTGAAAACATAAATCTACTTACAAAGTATGTACCTATCTATCTACAGGAGAGAGAACAGCATCAAATATATTGTTTATAGAACATTATTTGTAAGTACCTAAGTTTGCATGCTTTAGTTTTAAGCAAAACATGTTCGATCTAATAATTTTAATAACACCTTGTATACCATGTTTTATGCAAATAAAAATATCTTATCTTATCTATTAAATTCAAACTGTGTAGATAGGTTAGGTAGGTTACTCCCTTTAAGGAATACATAGGTATAACGATTGTCGGGATTAATTCATACCATTCTGGAAATGTGGCCGAACATGGTCCCTTTCTAATCCCGATAGATTGTTCCGGAAACCCGTGTTTTTCGACAAGCGCAAAATTGGAACATCACCAAACAATATTTCATTAAATACTTTTTATCTACAATTATAGACAGTACTTACCAATTTTAAATTGGGACTGCACATTTTCAAGTGACTTTTAAGCAATCCGTATTTTTAAATAACCGTTACAATTTTTACACAACCCTAAAATGACGATGGTAAGTAATTTTTTATGTCAATTTTATTCGACATTTACGATTTCCAAAATTTTTTTTGAAAAGCCTCTTTATAAACGTTAAATTAATATCTAATGGAAATTTTCCAGTATGAACAACGTTTTACTTTGACGTCAAGATGTAGTGATAGATTGTCATGACAGTGTCTTATTAGATTGGCCTTGATAACAGATTTCCTGAGAATGACCTTTACGGACCAACAGATTTTCTATTTAATTATATACTTTAGAGGAAACTTGGTGTCAGTAGTTTAGTTTATTGAATGTTTTGAGCATAATGTTTTAGTTGTATCTACTCAGTAGTGGTAATGTTATTATTATAACTTCTAAAATATATAATAATGGTAACCTAGATACTTACCTACTCTAAATTGGACTTGTTAAGTTGATATTGCTTATGGCTAAACAATAACAGCCGCAAAGGGTCGATCGATCAGGTTAAGCTACGTTTGCCGCGGTTGGTCCGTGATGGGTGACTATCTTTAAATACCAAGACCCATCCGTGCCTCGACAAGCACGTTAAGCTGTTGATCGTTTGCAGATTTTTGACAGTTGTTACGGGTCGTCAGAAGCCTTACATATGCGTAACCCCGATGGTACCTCAGAAAGCTGTTGTTCCAGGCTGTTATTCGTAGATCTCTGACCGTCGTTGCAGAAAGTCAGAACCCCAAAAGACTGGCAACCAGTCTTACCAAGGGGTATCGTGTTACCCAGTAACTATCGGTTGTGGAGGTCAATTAGGCAGTTGGTCCATGTAAAATACTACTATGCAGCTGCATCCGGTTAGACTGGAAGCCAACCCTAAAAAGCTAGCAGAAGATTCATCTTCTGCTAGAGTATGAAACCCACATAAAGGCTTTATGTGGGTTTTTAACCACTGTCCATTTCTATATTTATAAATGTTAACTTACATACATACGAGTACATCCCGCACTAGGCCCGCGTGGTGGATATTGCCCAATCTTTCTCACTAAGAGGAGGCTGGTATCCCAGCAGTGGGAACATTATAGGCTGATTATGCTATTCAAGTTGTGGCGAAACAAGAAAAGTCTTTGTCCAAAATTTCGACAATCGATTTTTATTTACGATAGATAAATGATATCAAATAAGTCTGACTAACATCTAGAAAGTCAAGAAATAAAGAAGGAAAGAAAGAAGAAGAAGAAAGGAAAACTGTTTATTTCAGCAAAAAAATACATGAAAGAAAAGAAAAAGAAAGAAGAAGGAAATAGTCTGTTTTCTAAATAAATACCTATTTATTTACTTTAAAATTAAAATGGTAGCTGTCTGAGGTAAGCCTAAGTATGAAGTCAACTGTAGGAATTTTGCCGCTCACGATAAAACTAAATGAGGAACTTCACCTTTCATAGCCGTGGGTGTTGTTAAGACGATTTATAATACATTAACAGTAAATACCCATTGTTTTTACCGCACCTTAATTATGGTAGGTATATCGTATATAAATTGATTACCTATAGCATATAACCAATTTAATATTTAATAATCAATTTAATCGTAAAGAATCTATCATGGAAATGTAGGTAACCATACCTATACTATTTCAAATATCGTTTCGATTATGATTTAATTTACAGTATTACCTACCATCCCCGCCGGGCTTCATTAAAATGAGAAAACAAAACATCCAAACGTCAATCTACTTAAGAACAGGAAAAATAAAATTGCCTTCAGAATTTAATACAATGTTCCGGATCCGAACGCTTGTGCAAATGTATGACAGACTCATTTAAGTGAACACACTCACAATACTGGAGGAAACCTAGTTTGACTTACCAAAATTATTTAAAAAAAAGATGAATAATTACAACCGTGTACCTTTGACTACTTACTGTGACCTTTTTTAACGAGACAAAAAAAAAACACTACGTATATCAAGACAGTAGCAAATCACAGAAGCTCCAGAAACAAAAAAAATACTCAAAACAAACGTCTTCCAAAACGCACGTGCCAAATACTAGGCTTGTAGCCCCCAACAAACACTATCAAATAGCACGTGTTGAAACCTAGGCTTTTAACCCTAAAACAAGCAGCTCATCGGCATCGGACGGATGTGGAAAAACTTTAAAAGCCCGGTTTTACCGTTTTATTTGCTCTACACGTTGGTATATGCGTTTAGTGATGGGCTGTTTCCTGTCGATGGTATCTGCGATAAATTGCGTTTTTTTATTGAAAAAGATGAGCGGAATTTCAAAAGTTAATAATTGGTTTGACAGTGTGCGGACAAGTTAAAAAAAAATACAAACTGTGAAGCAAAACTGAAAATTATGTGTCTGACGTGATTTTACTTGTAGTATTTCAACGAGATTGTTCAAATTAGAGCATGTCTGTTAGTTGATGTAACTATCCAGAATTTTTCATGGAAACAATTTATTAGCAATAGCCATTTTAAAGAGCTAAAAAATCTTGTCAAATATCTAAAGACATAAAAAATTTTCTTCCTTGCAATATTATTAAGCTAATGCCAAACTCCCTATTTTTTGAAATATAATAAATATTATTAATAGTATTTGAAGGTAATTCCTAGGTATTTTCGTAAAAAATACTTACGAAAAGTGCTTGCTTTTAGGTAGACGCTACACTTAGGTAATATAATATTTACTAGCTTTTCACATATAATCCAATAATGTTCCTTAGATGGAAACATATTTATATTCCTGTGTGAAAGTAGCACTAGTTTTTTGTTGTTGTTTTTTTTCCCAATCTAATCTGTGTAGGTACACGAAGACGCAGCTATTTATTTTTTATCTCATCCTACATGTTAATTAGAAGTAAAAGTTATTAAAAAAAAAAATTGCGTGCAGATTACCTTTACCCATAAATGGTGAAATTAATGTTCTCCAATAATTATTTCCAAAAAAGGATCTTTTCTATTAACAAATGCAAATATTTAAATTCAAACCCAATTAAATGAACTTAAACGTTTTTAAATCGTTTTGGTGCTTACATAACGAACCATTTATATTATTTATTGATCACTACAGGGGCATTAGAAAGTTGTGCAAATTAATGAACACTTAAAATAATTAAAAGTCAATGACTTTGCATATTAATAGATGGTATTTTTACGATTCATTTCTATCAATGGCAAGGTGAGTAAAAGTCTGTATAATGGTGCTATTAAGATAATATAAACAGTAAAGCAGTTAAACATTGACGGTATAACAGCTGATGGCATTAGAAAAGATACGTCAAAGATATTTTTAATGTAAGTGAAACATAATGGCATTATTGACGGGTTGGATTGAGATAAACAAATCAGTGTTCTAGATATTTTTATTGTGTTTTGAACTTTTATAGTTGAGATTACTATTTTCTATTTATTTGTATTCTGCTGTCTAAAGAGTTTAAGAATGTAAGAAAAATGGGATATCGGTAGAGAATGCCTTTATCTCGACCTAGGTTTTTCTAGATCAAAGTATCATATGGCTGCCTATAAAGCTACTGGATATTGTGAAGGATGAACTAGCAACAAGAAATACCAAAAGATAATGGGTATTATGGAGCACAAAGAACACCACGCAAATAAAAATGAAGCAGAAAGATAGGCATTGATGAACGTTGGGACTTGGGAATGATGACACGATAGAAGCTAAGAAAATAAAGAAAGAAAAGAAAAGAAAGAAAGAAAGCAAAGAAAAGAAAGAAAATAAAAAAATAAAGAAAAGAAAATAAATTTATTTAACTCAGGTTAAAGCACACAAAAAAAAACCAGATAATGCTTAAACAGCTTAAGAAAGATACAAAAGTAACGTTGTATGGCTTAAATGTTCATAATCCAAATACATGTTATAAGTCTAATAGATACTACAGACTACAAATCAATTTTAATATCGAACTTAAACGATTACTTATAATATTACGTGAACACACCCATTAAATTATTGCTCCAGGCGATCTTCTTTATAAGGATCTGTAGGTATCTTACGTCACTAACAGCTGTTGCTTAAAGAACATTTAAATATTATATCTCATCAAATCAGAAGTACTAGAATATTTCTTGGAAAATTATTTGATAACTACTAACAGAAGTATTGACTAAGACTAGTGATTCACGATATATGATTTACTCTGGTCACCATTGACGTCTATATTAATTTAATTATTTACATCAGCTTCAAATACAAACTTACATTTACCAACACTGTACCGAAAAAATCAAACAAAATGTACAGGAAATAGATTTTGCTAACCGCAAATTGTAATTTGTAGTTAACTCACCAGAATCAGTGCATGAGCTCATCAGTCAATCGATAAGTCTTAAAAAAACAACTGTGTAACGACCACTGATAAGTGAGGGAAAAAACTAAAACAGAGCATATACTGAATGAACTTATCGAGTTTCATATCAAATAGGATTCATTGACACGGTTACATCGATAACCTTTGGCATTGGAACATCATTACGGTCGTTTCTAATACTGTCTGTAATATTGTTGACGATGCTGTTCCAATAAATAACTATATGAGACATAAGAAATTCAACGCCAATAAACTGTTAGGAAAATTTAATGAATGAAAATGTTGGTATAAGGAAATATTCAAGAATACACTGTCTACCGCCGTCCACATAATTACAGAAATTCCCATTAATAAGGATCCATTTGAGAATGAAAATGTTAAGAATAACGCTTTAAAATTTCCCTCCAACGTTCAAAAAATAACAGGGATGAGAGAGCCACGAGCTAGTAAAAATAACAGAAATGGGAAAAAGCATTTTAACTTTACAGAGCGTTTGAATAGAAAAGTGATATATACTGACCTAGATACAAATTGCAAGGCACTAAATATTCTCTCGTAAAACACACAATTCAATAAGTAAGTAATCAGAGACAGAGAACAACAAAACAATTAAAATTGAAGCAGGAAAACTCCAAGACAAAAGGAAGGCCAGTTAGGTTGAAAACACTTTTACACGCATCACTATTTTTTTGTATTTCTGGCACTCAATGCAATTTACTACACGAGAAAACAGTGAAAAATACCTTTAATTTCGGAAGTCGGTGACAAAAAACGAAAATTCAAAACCAAAGACACCGACTTCTGAAATTAAAATTATTTTTCACTTTGTAGTGTTTTTTGGAAGTCGGTTGTTTTTTTTTTTGTAAAAAGTTTTTATTTTTCACTTTTTAGTTGTTGTACCTACCCCACACAAATTCGAAAACCACTACCTGCTATGTAAATAACAGTGACAGGAACTTATCATATCATCCACATACTAAGTGGGAAAAAGTATGTATTATTGAAGCTAACTCAAAAACGATCGAAGCAAAGTTAATAAAATTTCTAAGGGAGCATTTCGAGCCATTTCGACCTTTTCAAACAAAAAAAGAATTTTCAAAATCGGTCTACAATTGACGGAGAAAACGGTGGACATACATAAAAAAAGCAAAAAAAAAACAAACATACGCGACGAACATATAACCTCCTCCTTTTTGGAAGTCGGTTAAAAACACTAGTACTAGTGTAAATGTGATTTCATCCTTAATTAATTCGAAAGTCGACGACACCGCACATAATGAACACAAAAATCGGTCGACATACATAAAAAAAAAAAAAAAAAAAACAAACATACGCGACGAACATATAACCTCCTCCTTTTTGGAAGTCGGTTAAAAAGAAAACTTGTCAGTGTTCTAATTCTACAAAATTAAAACTCAACCTTCGAGATTTAAAAGTAATTAACCCGCGAAGTCACTCTCGCGACCTTTCCTGATAAGATTACCCGGAGATTGCCACACAGCCTTGATATTGTTTCGAGTTATTACTGAGAATAAGCGCATTTTCTTTAACGAATTTAATTGGGAGAAAATTGGAATTCGAAATTCTGTTTGAAGGAGACTATGTTAAAAATAGAGCGTCATTTAGTACATACTAACCGTGGGGCCGCACCTGCGTCTATCGTGACAAAGCGATGCGTGCCGAAGCTTCGTATATTTGCTCGCTAAAAAATTATCGCGGTAATGCAGTGGTCACATTACCGGTTTCATAATTTTAATAAATTATCGTACAATAATTCATTCATTCTCCATTATTTCGACAGAGTCTCTACGCAGTCCGGAAACAACAGTTAAAATTACCAACGCTAGTCCGGCCACGCGCCACGCTTATTATGTACCGCCACCCGGGCGATAAGTGCTACGCAGCCCGAACTATCGCGACGATAACCGATAATGGTTGGTCAGATCTGCGTGTATCGTATCATTGTGCGAAGCTTCGTCACGATAGACGCAGATACGGCCCCAGTATTACAGAAAGAGAGTATATATGGGCGTAGAAGACATGCTGTGGGTGGGATATGGTAGAATGATATGATATAATGTAGATGATAATAGTTACTTTTAATACTAAACAGTACATCTTCCATACATACACATATAACAAATAATTGTTTTTTTTTTGTTATGTCAAAAAAACATTTTTTAATTAATGCATATTATGAAAATAAATACGGTGCTCGTAAAAAATAATGAAATAAAACATTTTTTAAATGAATCTGTCTATTTGTACCGGCTAATTTCCGAAATGGCTGGGCCGATTTTGACAGGACTTCACTGACAGATAACTGATGTTATAAGGAGTAATTTTTTATTTATTTTACATATATTAAAAAAATAGAATTAGCGGGCAGTAGCTAGTAATAACTAATATAAAACGATTAACAAACAATTTAAAGTTATAATAACATTATAATAGGTAATTATAAAATCAGGTCACAAACACTAAAAGGATTAATATTTTGACCTCGTGACTAATTACAATCAAATTGGGAAATCGAATCAACGTTTTGGCAAATTAGTTACAAATAATTGATCATCAAAATCCAATTATCATTTGACTAGATGACTTAATATTAATATTAACCTATTTATGATAATGACATCCGGTGAAATTGACATGGACAATATATTATTATAGTACTCCTAAATGTTTAGAACAAGGAAATTAATGGAGCTGTTTATCAGTACAGGGACATTTGTATAATCCTTATAATATTATCGTAAGTTAAAGGTTAATTAGATTAATGGCCAATAACAAGTTATAAAAGCAATAATCATTAAGAGAATTGTAAACATGATAAATCACAAGATACTTTATCTTTTATACTTACATTAAACTATGTATCAAATATTTCAGTTAATGACCATGAAAAAATAAAAGGGAAATAATCAATTTACGTTCCATGAAAATGAAAAAATCTATGTGGATGAAGTCCCAGGCAAAAAATAGTGTTATTTAGATCCACTAGAAAAGCACTAAACTTTAGTAATTTAATTTGATCCGAATCCACTTTATAGGCACTTATTGAAGATAACTGGAACAGAATTTTATTAAAATACCTAACAGACAAATATTTTCACCAGGCGTTTTATTTATTTTACTACAGTAAAAATATTAGCCTATTGTTTTATTTACCCAACAATATTAGCTAGCTTGCTAAACTAATTTCAATAATAACATAATAATGTGTTAAGTAAGATGTAGACAACGGAAATATTCAAAACTGTAATCATAAAAAATCTTATCTGCCTTATCAAATAAAACTTATCGACATCGCCATCAGCAAAGAAGTTACATCACTAAATTATTTACCGTCTCTCGTTTGCAAAAACCACAAGATCTACGCGTCATACAGTCTGCGCCATGTCGGTCTGGTTGCAGTATAAACAAAAAAACACAACCACATTACTACCACAATCCTTGCAAACAAATTACACCTTTATCTCCATAACTTAAGAGTCTAAACAGCCGCAGAATTTAGTAAGTCAGTCGCAATTCGAGACAAATTCTCGCGGATTATATTTACGCGAAATTGAACTCTAAGTTCAAGTGCAGAATGTCATAAAGATAGTAAATTCAAGTTGGTAGTAGCAAAAAATAATAAGCCTCTAGGAATACTTAACATTAATCATGAAGTCAATGGAACGCCGGCAAAAGTAAAATTAATCAGTTATTGGTTACGATTCATTGGTTAAACAAGGTTAAGTGCCAATAGTATATTTCATTGCGTAAGGTCCGAAAATTATAAATGACGTACGGAACATAATTATATTTTTTGTAGCAGTTTAATATTAAGGCCAGTATTACTTATTTAAAGGTCGGTATTTCGTGCCAGTCAGTTTTATTCAGCCTAGCAACCTGACGGTATTCTTGAATAATTAATAAAGAAAAAAATATTTCTCAGTAGCAGCCCGGAGTCTGGATTTGTGCCCTGTAGATGGATTTAATAAACTCGTATGTTTTTTATTCCACGCACAGCGGTAATTAACGCGTTGATGTCTTTTTAACGGTCAAAAGCTGGTGTCGTAACAGTGTCACGGAATCAATGGTTTAGTCCCATATGAAAAATGCCCAACGCGCCAAAAGAAGTTTTCACTTCAAAAATCTTTGGAAAAAGGACGTGTTTTATTGGTTTTTTGAAAACATAAATCTACTTACAAAGTATGTACCTATCTACAGGAGAGAGAACAGCATCAAATATATTGTTTATAGAATATTATTAGTAAGTACCTAAGTTTGCATGCTTTAGTTTTAAGCAAAACATGTTCGATCTAATAATTTTAGTAACACCTTGTATACCATGTTTTATGCAAATATCTTATCTATTAAATTCAAACTGTGTAGAAAAGTTAGGTAGGTTACTCCCTTTAGGGAATACAAAGGCATAACGATTGTCGGGATTAATTCATACCATTCTGTAAATGTGGCCAAACATGGTCCCTTTCTAATCCCGATAGATTGTTCCGGAAACCCGTGTTTTTCGTCAAGCGCAAAATTGGAACAACACCAAACAATATTTCATTAAATACTTTTTATCTACAATTATAGACAGTACTTACCAATTTTAAATGGGGACTGAAAATTTTCAAGTGGCTTTTAAGCAATCCGTATTTTTAAATAACCGTTACAATTTTTACACAACCCTAAAATGACGATGGTAAGTAATTTTTTATGTTAATTTTATTCGACATTTACGTTTTCCAAAATTTTTTTGAAAAGCCTCTTTATAAACGTTTAAACGTTAAATTAATATCTAATGGAAATTTTCCAGTATGAACAACGTTTTACTTTGACGTCAAGATGTAGTGATAGATTGTCATGACAGTGTCTTATTAGATTGGCCTTGATAACAGATTTCCTGAGAATGACCTTTACGGACCAACAGATTTTCTATTTAATTATATACTTTAGAGGAAACTTGGTGTCAGTAGTTTAGTTTATCGAATGTTTTGAGCATAATGTTTTAGTTGTATCTACTCAGTAGTGGTAATGTTATTATTATAACTTCTAAAATATATAATAATGGTAACCTAGATACTTACCTACTCTAAATTGGACTTGTTAAGTTGATATTGCTTATGGCTAAACAATAACAGCCGCAAAGGGTCGATCGATCAGGTTAAGCTACGTTTGCCGCGGTTGGTCCGTGATGGGTGACTATCTTTAAATACCAAGACCCATCCGTGCCTCGACAAGCACGTTAAGCTGTTGATCATTTGCAGATTTTTGACAGTTGTTACGGGTCGTCAGAAGCCTTACATATGCGTAACCCCGATGGTACCTCAGAAAGCTGTTGTTCCAGGCTGTTATTCGTAGATCTCTGACCGTCGTTGCAGAAAGTCAGAACCCCAAAAGACTGGCAACCAGTCTTACCAAGGGGTATCGTGTTACCCAGTAACTATCGGTTGTGGAGGTCAATTAGGCAGTTGGTCCATGTAAAATACTACTATGCAGCTGCATCCGGTTAGACTGGAAGCCAACCCTAAAAAGCTAGCAGAAGATTCATCTTCTGCTAGAGTATGAAACCCACATAAAGGCTTTATGTGGGTTTTTAACCACTGTCCATTTCTATATTTATAAATGTTAACTTACATACATACGAGTACATCCAGCACTAGGCCCGCGTGGTGGATATTGCCCAATTTCTCTCACTAAGAGGAGGCTGGTGTCCCAGCAGTGGGAACATTATAGGCTGATTATGCTATCCAAGTTGTGGCGGAACAAGAAAAGTCTTTGTCCAACTTTTCGACAGTCGATTTTTATTTACGATAGATAAACGATATCAAACAAGTCTGACTAATATCTAGAAAGTCAAGAAAGAAAGAAGGAAAGAAAGAAGAAGAAGAAAGGAAAACTGTTTATTTCAGCAAAAAAATACAAGAAAGAAAAGAAAAAGAAAGTAGAAGGAAATGGTCTGTTTTCTAAATAAATACCTATTTATTTACTTTAAAATTAAAATGGTAGCTGTCTGAGGTAAGCCTAAGTATGAAGTCAACTGTGGGAATTTTGCCGCTCACGATAAAATTAAATGAGGAACTTAACCTTTCATAGCCGTGGGTGTTGTTAAGACGATTTATAATACATTAACAGTAGATACCCATTGTTTTTTACCGCACCTCAATTATGGTAGGTATATCGTATATAAATTGATTACCTATAGCATATAACCAATTTAATATTTAATAATCAATTTAATCGTAAATAATCTATCATGGAAATGTAGGTAACCATACCTATACTATTTCAAATATCGTTTCGATTATGATTTAATTTACAGTATTACCTACCATTCCCGCCGGGCTTCATTAAAATGAGAAAACAAAACATCCAAACGTCAATCTACTTAAGAACAGGAAAAATAAAATTGCCTTCAGAATTTAATACAATGTTCCGGGTCCGAACGCTTGTGCAATATGCATGACAGACTCATTTAAGTAAACACGTTCACAATACTGGAGGAAACCTAGTTTGACTTACGAAAATTATTTAAAAAAAAAATGAATAATTACGACCGTGTACCTTTGACTACTTACTGTGACCTTTTTAACGAAACAAAAAAAAAAACGTGTGGCACTCGGGGACTGCCGCGGTAAAGCTATTGCATAGCATTTGTAACCTCCATACTTCCTATTTGTCAACGCTACAGTTGGGATGATGACGTGATGACATAAAACAAAAATTACGTTCCCATGACAACATCACGTTGTCATGGGAACGTCATTACATGGTAGGCGGAGTGAGAGGTGTTAGGTTTTATTTTTCGTTACGTTACGGAATTTCTTGATTCGGTCGCCGCGCTCAAAGCCCGCGATAAAAGCTATGCAATAGCTTAAAAAACACTACGTATATCAAGTAGCAAATTACAGAAGCTCCAGAAACAAAAAATCAAAAAAATTACTCGAAACAAACGACTTCCAAAACGCACGTGCCAAATACTAGGCTTGTAGCCCCCAACAAACACTATCAAATAGCACGTGTCGAAACCTAGGCTTTTAACCCTAAAACAAGCAGCTCATCGGCATCGGACGGATGTGGAAAAACTTTAAAAGCCCGGTTTTACCGTTTTATTTGCTCTACACGTTGGTATTTATGCGTTTAGTGATGGGCTGTTTCCTGTCGATGGTATCTGCGATAAATTGCGGTTTTTATTGAAAAAGATGAGCGGAATTTCAAAAGTTAATAATTGGTTTGATAGTGTGCGGACAAGTTAAAAAAAAAATACAAACTGTGAAGCAACACTGAAAATTATGTGTCTGACGTGATTTTACTTGTAGTATTTCAACGAGATTATTCAAATTAGAGCATGTCTGTTAGTTGATGTAACTATCCAGAATTTTTCATGGAAACAATTTATTAGCAATAGCCATTTTAAAGAGCTAAAAAATCTTGTCAAATATCTAAAGACATAAAAATTTGCTTCCTTGCAATATTATTAAGCTAATGCCAAACTCCCTATTTTTTTAAATATAATAAATATTATTAATAATATTTGAAGCTAATTCCTAGGTATTTTCGTAAAAAATACTTACGAAAAGTGCTTGCTTTTAGGTAGACGCTACACATATGTAATATAATATTTACTAGCTTTTCACATGTAATCCAATAATGTTCCATAGATGGAAACATATTTATATTCCTGTGTGAAAGTAGCACTAGTTTTTTGTTGTTTTTTTTTTCAATCTAATCTGTTTAGGTACACGAAGACGCAGCTATTTATTTTTTATCTCATCATACATGTTAATTAGAAGTAAAAGTTATTAAGAAATAATAATAACGTGCAGATTACCTTTACCCATAAATGGTGAAATTAATATTCTCCAATAATTATTTCCAAAAAAGGATCTTTTCTATTAACAAATGCAAATATTTAAATTCAAACCCAATTAAATGAACTTAAACGTTTTTAAATCGTTTTGGTGCTTACATAACGAACCATTTATATTATTTATTGATCACTACAGGGGCATTAGAAAGTTGTGCAAATTAATGAACACTTAAAATAATTAAAAGTCAATGACTTTGCATATTAATAGATGGTATTTTTACGATTCATTTCTATCAATGGCAAGGTGAGTAAAAGTCTGTATAATGGTGCTATTAAGATAATATAAACAGTAAAGCAGTTAAACATTGACGGTATAACAGCTGATGGCATTAGAAAAGATACGTCAAAGATATTTTTAATGTAAGTGAAACATAATGGCATTATTGACGGGTTGGATTGAGATAAACAAATCAGTGTTCTAGATATTTTTATTGTGTTTTGAACTTTTATAGTTGAGATTACTATTTTCTATTTATTTGTATTCTGCTGTCTAAAGAGTTTAAGAATGTAAGAAAAATGGGATATCGGTAGAGAATGCCTTTATCTCGACCTAGGTTTTTCTAGATCACAGTATCATATGGCTGCCTATAAAGCTACTGGATATTGTGAAGGATGAACTAGCAACAAGAAATACCAAAAGATAATGGGTATTATGGAGCACAAAGAACACCACGCAAATAAAAATGAAGCAGAAAGATAGGCATTGATGAACGTTGGGACTTGGGAATGATGACACGATAGAAGCTAAGAAAATAAAGAATAGAAAGAAAGAAAAGAAAAGAAAGAAAGAAAGCAAAGAAAAGAAAGAAAATAAAAAAATAAAGAAAAGAAAATAAATTTATTTAACTCAGGTTAAAGCACACAAAAAAAAACCAGATAATGCTTAAACAGCTTAAGAAAGATACAAAAGTAACGTTGTATGGCTTAAATGTTCATAATCCAAATACATGTTATAAGTCTAATAGATACTACAGACTACAAATCAATTTTAATATCGAACTTAAACGATTACTTATAATATTACGTGAACACACCCATTAAATTATTGCTCCAGGCGATCATCTTTATAAGGATCTGTAGGTATCTTACGTCACTAACAGCTGTTGCTTAAAGAACATTTAAATATTATATCTCATCAAATCAGAAGTACTAGAATATTTCTTGGAAAATTATTTGATAACTACTAACAGAAGTATTGACTAAGACTAGTGATTCACGATATATGATTTACTCTGGTCACCATTGACGTCTATATTAATTTAATTATTTACATCAGCTTCAAATACAAACTTACATTTACCAACACTGTACCGAAAAAATCAAACAAAATGTACAGGAAATAGATTTTGCTAACCGCAAATTGTAATTTGTAGTTAACTCACCAGAATCAGTGCATGAGCTCATCAGTCAATCGATAAGTCTTAAAAAAACAACTGTGTAACGACCACTGATAAGTGAGGGAAAAAACTAAAACTGAGCATATACTGAATGAACTTATCGAGTTTCATATCAAATAGGATTCATTGACACGGTTACATCGATAACCTTTGGCATTGGAACATCATTACGGTCGTTTCTAATACTGTCTGTAATATTGTTGACGATGCTGTTCCAATAAATAACTATATGAGACATAAGAAATTCAACGCCAATAAACTGTTAGGAAAATTTAATGAATGAAAATGTTGGTATAAGGAAATATTCAAGAATACACTGTCTACCGCCGTCCACATAATTACAGAAATTCCCATTAATAAGGATCCATTTGATAATGAAAATGTTAAGAATAACGCTTTAAAATTTCCCTCCAACGTTCAAAAAATAACAGGGATGAGAGAGCCACGAGCTAGTAAAAATAACAGAAATGGGAAAAAGCATTTTAACTTTACAGAGCGTTTGAATAGAAAAGTGATATATACTGACCTAGATACAAATTGCAAGGCACTAAATATTCTCTCGTAAAACACACAATTCAATAAGTAAGTAATCAGAGACAGAGAACAACAAAACAATTAAAATTAAAGCAGGAAAACTCCAAGACAAAAGGAAGGCCAGTTAGGTTGAAAACACTTTTACACGCATCAGTATTCTTTTTGTATTTCTGGCACTCAAAGCAATTCACTACAAGAGAAGACTAGTACTAGTGTAAATGTGATTTCATCCTTAATTAATTCGAAAGTCGACGACACCGCACATAATGAACATTAAAAAAACTTGTCAGTGTCTTAATTCTACAAAATTAAAACTCAACCTTCGGGATTTAAAAGTAATTAACCCGCGAAGTCACTCTCGCGACCTTTCCTGATAAGATTACCCGGAGATTGCCACACAGCCTTGATATCGTTTCGAGTTATTACTGAGAATAAGCGCATTTTCTTCAACGAATTTAATTGGGAGAAAATTGGAATTCGAAATTCTGTTTGAAGGAGACTATGTTAAAAATAGAGCGTCATTTAGTGCATACTAACCGTGGGGCCGCACCTGCGTCTATCGTGACAAAGCAATGCGTGCCGAAGCTTCGTATATTTGCTCGCTAAAAAGTTATCGCGGTAATGCAGTGGTCACATTACTGGTTTCATAATTTTAATAAATTTTCGTACAATAATTCAAGATGGCTCTCCATTATTTCGACAGAGTCTCTACGCAGTCCGGAAACAACAGTTAAAATTACCAACGCTAGTCCGGCCACGCGCCACGCTTATTATGTACCGCCACCCGGGCGATAAGTGCTACGCAGCCCGAACTATCGCGACGATAACCGATAATGGTTGGTCAGATCTGCGTGTATCGTATCATTGTGCGAAGCTTCGTTACGATAGACGCAGATACGGCCCCAGTATTACAGAAAGAGAGTATATATGGGCGTAGAAGACATGCTGTGGGTGATATGGTAGAATGATATGATATAATGTAGATGAGAATAGTTACTTTTAATACTAAACAAAAACAAATAACTGTTTTTTTTTTTGCTATGTAAAAAAACATTTTTTAACTAATGCATATTATGAAAATAAATACGGTGCTCGTAAAAAATAATGAAATAAAACATTTTTAAATGAATCTGTCTATTTGTACCGGCTAATTTCCGAAATGGCTGGGCCGATTTTGACAGGACTTCACTGATGATATAAGGAGTATTTTTTTATTTATTTTATTTATATTAAAAAAAAAAGAATTAGCGGGCAGTAGCTAGTAATAACTAATATAAAACGATTAACAAACAATTTAAAGTTATAATAACATTATAATAGGTAATTATAAAATCAGGTCACAAACACTAAAAGGATTAATATTTTGACCTCGCCACTAATTACGTACAATCAAATTGGGAAATCGAATCAACGTTTTGGCAAATTAGTTACAAATAATTGATCATCAAAATCCAATTATCATTTGACTAGATGACTTAATATTAATATTAACCTATTTATAATAATGACATCCGGTGAAATTGACATAGACAATATATTATTATAGTACTCCTAAATGTTTAGAACAAGGAAATTAATGGAGCTGTTTATCAGTACAGGGACATTTGTATAATCCTTATAATATTATCGTAAGTTAAAGGTTAATTAGATTAATGGCCAATAACAAGTTATAAAAGCAATAATCATTAAGAGAATTGTAAACATGATAAATCACAAGATACTTTATCTTTTATACTTACATTAAACTATGTATCAAATATTTCAGTTAATGACCATGAAAAAATAAAAGGGAAATAACAAATTTACGTTCCATGAAAATGAAAAAATCTATGTGGCAAAAAATAGTGTTATTTAGATCCACTAGAAAAGCACTAAACTTTAGTAATTTAATTTGATCCGAATCCACTTTATAGGCACTTATTGAAGATAACTGGAACAGAATTTTATTAAAATATCTAACAGACAAATATTTTCACCAGGCGTTTTATTTATTTTACTACAGTAAAAATATTAGCCTATTGTTTTATTTACCCAACAATATTAGCTAGCTTGCTACACTAATTTCAATAATAACATAATAATGTGTTAAGTAAGATGTAGACAACGGAAATATTCAAAACTGTAATCATAAAAAATCTTATCTGCCTTATCAAATAAAACTTATCGACATCGCCATCAGCAAAGAAGTTACATCACTAAATTATTTACCGTCTCTCGTTTGCAAAAACCACAAGATCTACGCGTCATACAGTCTGCGCCATGTCGGTCTGGTTGCAGTATAAACAAAAAAACACAACCACATTACTACCACAATCCTTGCAAACAAATTACACCTTTATCTCCATAACTTAAGAGTCTAAACAGCCGCAGAATTTAGTAAGTCAGCCGCAATTCGAGACAAATTCTCGCGGATTATATTTACGCGAAATTGAACTCTAAGTTCAAGTGCAGAAAGTCATAAAGATAGTAAATTCAAGTTGGTAGTAGCAAAAAATAATAAGCCTCTAGTAATACTTAACATTAATCATGAAGTCAATGGAACGCCGGCCAAAGTAAAATTAATCAGTTATTGGTTACGATTCATTGGTTAAACAAGGTTAAGTGCCAATAGTATATTTCATTGCGTAAGGTCCGAAACTTATGCTTTATTTGCTTTAAGTAATTTGACAATTAATTAAGACATTTTTACTGTGTGGTCTCTGGCCACCTTGTTTCTGCTTTTGTAAGTGTTAAGACACAATTAAAGGATACTATCAGGTCAGTATTTTAATGGCTTGCATTGATGACATCATATTGCACGAATTCGTCTGACAAGCGTGGCGATTGGCTTATTATATGCCAAGTATCGTCAGTTATAACAGTTTTAACATTACATCCAGGTTCATCATTAAAAGTTGTAAAGCTTTTGAGTTCTCGTTTTCAATTATTTGTAACATCGTAACCAGGAGGTTATAGTCCGGGTGGTGCCTAGTCGTCTACTCAAACCTGTTTGCGTACTACATTTATAACATTATGTTCAGCGTATCTGACTAGATTATCAAATCCTACAACAATGCCTCATTCCACTTTAAGGTAGCAATTTGAATTCTATTAGCTAGATAGTGCACTTACTTGATAGCAAGTAAAACACCACCTGCATACCTAAAAGAATGCCTACTTACTTCTGCTTTAAGAACAGTTAAAATGGCGTCATCATCATCAAGTACTTTAAGTAATTTTCCATCTCAAGTACTTTTTCTAACAACATAATGACGGGAAGGGACCGTATTTTTTTCTTGTGTAATTTCAAAACGGATAATTTTGTTTTTATTGTAACTACCATGCAATACTTTCTTGATAATGTAATGATGTAATTTACTCGTTGCTTCAACATTGTAGGTATAGTTTTGACAACCAGTTTTCGTAAATTACCAATAATTTTCGACCAAGCAAGATGAACTTATCACGATTAAGTAGAAAGTTATGTTCACAGGGAATTATTAGCCTCAAGATTCACGTAAACATGGCTTTTCCAAATTGATATGAAATCTTCATCATGGATGTATGTCAGCATCGAAATTGAAATCCTGGGAGGTCTTTTTTTATTTTTATTTTATTTTGCTTGCTTTATTTAAAACACATTGGAAAACAACATTTTATGAAACGTTTTCATCATTGTGCACCGCTAACAAGACATTCATGACCGTGTATTAAATTCCACCAATATGTCGAACGTGACACAATTCCATCACAATTAACCCCGCAAGCCATAATTAAATATCACTTAGCCTTTCAACGGAGATCATATCGGATATTAATGATGCCTCATTAAACTCAAATACTGACTATACTTAACGTTTTTGTTAAGGGAAAACTGAAGAGGATATTAGCAGCCGTTTTCTCATTGAAGTCATAAATAACAAGGAAAAGTGGTAGAAGTCGTTCACGACTTACATATTATTACGATTAGCAGTCCTAATGGGTGTGTGTGATATAGTATTATTCCAAGTAGTTTCTTATTTCCATAGTTAATTTAGAATCCACTGCATACCATGATACGCCTACATAGACTATTACAATAAATGACCCGTCAGAAACATTATCATAATCGCCACACTTGACAAACGAATTGGCCATTGCAGTTTGTTAGGGTTAAATCAGAATGGTGCTGCCCATCCTCCTGACATGGTCTCTTGATTGCTTTTCACAATATATAGAGAGCTGTACCAAATTCTATTGTATAAAGTGCACGCGTATTGTATTTGAAGGTTAATTCAATACATAATTGAGAACAAATTAGATCAAAAATAAGTCTAAAAGCCAATACAATATTTCATTCAAGATAAATTAGGTCAGGGATTGGTTGAAAACGAAGCGAATGATGCCCTAATTTAGAAAATTAATTATTTTCTATGTCAAAACTCCATATTTTGTTCTTTAATTAAAACCAGAGATGGGATAATTATGCTCACTGACTTGGCTTTTAAGATTATTTCCGACAAAAGGGCTTATTAATGAAGATGTAACAGTATTTTGGAAATATAACAAATGAAGCTTCTCTAAATTTAATAAATAAAGTGTTTCTAGCGGTACATACTTAGATTTTAAATGAAAACGTGAACAGCTTTTTATCTCACACTATAAGAAGAAGATAACGAGACGTATGTAATTCTTTTCACTTGCGTAAGAATTACCTAACAAAGGCAATAATTATCGTTTTAAAAGTTCCACTTTTAGTATCTTAGATCTTGTTCACGGTTCGTTCTTTTCTCTGGAATCGCCCATCTTGCAAGCTAATGTGCCTACTAAATAGTCTCCATGAATTATAAATACATCGTCACTATCATTATTTACGGCATCCATTACGTCGCCACTGCCTTAGTCTTCTATATCTTTGGTTTAAACCCGTCAGTGGATACCAAACAATTAGATAGATCGCGCGTTTGACGGACCAATCAATTTCCTGTCGCGGTGCTTAGCACGGGCCATAATGGTTATAGTTTCCTTCGCAACGCGACTATTATCTTCACGGGTTTACACTGAATTATTTTAAACGTAAGCAGAAGCAGTAAAGTTTTCGAATCCGGTTCCTTTATTGGTAGTCCCTCATGATGTTTCCTTAAGTGATTGTGAAATTGTGTGAACGTTTTGTTTGGTTTGTGAATATAATGGGAAATAACTGTTTGGATATGATAATGCATTTGATAAAGTTTATCTCGTCGAACGGTCAGCTGGGCTATAAAGTTTCTAACTGACTATTGTATTAAACGTTGATAAATTCGTGAAGTTGCTTATATTTCGTTAAATATCTATTAACATATCATAATAACAATAAACAAACGTCAGTATACAGAAGCATTACGAGGCGTATCACAAGGCACAGTGTTGGGACCACAAACAATTCAACTCTAAATTGCTCTTTGTTTTCAAATGATTACAGTTACCGTTGTTTCTTGTATTTCTCCATATTCCAGTAGATGAAGGTAGAATGAAATTACCTGCAACAAAGTAAAATGATTGATTAGTCGGATGAATATTTTAACATAATATTAGATTCACCGTTTGGAGTCTTGATTAAAAGTAGTTTGCGTTCACGTACAATATTCTTAGTACGTGGTTGGTTGGATATTACATAAAACTTTCGCTCTATTGATTTCTACTAAATAAAGATACTCTGATTCATAGAATACTTTTTATCAAACAAATTATAATCTTCCATTTAAAAAAGAGGAAGATAAAAGAGACCTATATCACATTTTTTTAAAGAATTGTACTCTGTTTACATGTGCCAGCTAGGTAAAGCCCCTGAAGCAAGATTCAAATTAGCAACCAAAGAGAATGTCTAACAACAAACTAACATGTTTTCTGCCAAATTAAATTACATACAAAATCAGATTTTCCTCTATATCCAGTTCCTAGTATGTTGTTTGCTATGTTAATAATTAGCAAGAATTACAATGATTTGATATACGTTACTAAAAATGGGAAATTTAGAATCACGTGTTGGTAAACTGTTACTGTTTTTATCGTCAGCGACCATCATGCTTGTATTTCGCAGAGTCTATTGTCAATAACCATGCACACATTTATACTATGTGCTACTACAAAGAAATTCATAATTATAGAAAACCTAATAACACCTTACCCGACCTGAAGATTGAGCACAGTTTGCTTGCGAGATCGTGGCAAGCAGTAAATATTTTTTATTTCCATTTAAGTTCACAATTAGGCTTATTATAAACTATAATTGTTACATCTCCGTTCTTATCTTAACGACTTCGATAACTAGGGTGACGGCAGTTATGTAAACATAGTGTTATTACTTATTAGTTTATTATTGCTTGTTCTATTATAAACCTTATCGGTGTTCATTCATTGGTGTGGTTCACATAATTATTATTGTAAACTATAGTAGCCTGTGATGTAAATATTTAATGAACTATTTTTGGTAGAGCAAAACAAAATTATAATCGTGTGTTTAAACGATTGGTTGATTGTTTTATAGGTGGCTTTTAAGCAAGACTTCTTTTCACCTCTTTATCTTTTCCTATCTTTTTTCTTCTTTCTCTTATCAGTTATATTTTAGTAAAGAATTACTTTTATTTTTATTTAACCTGTATTAAATTGTCCCTCTGCTGAGTAATGTTCAAGGAATTACCTATGCCTTGATTACTTATATCTTTATTTGAATAGCCTCTAAGAGTGTGGATATGCTCAAATATATACGTCTGGTGCACTTAGAGAAGGCAGCTGCCTGATTATTTAAGCCTTGAATATCTTCTTGTACGCATTCAAGATCTTTCTCTGATCGTATTACACATTGCTTACAAGTTTATATTAAAAACACTTTTTTACAAAAAAAAAACAACCGACTTCCTTAAAACCTATAAAGTGAAAAATAACGTAAATTTCGGAAGTCGGTGTCTTTGGTTTTGTATTTTCGTTATTTGCCACCTTTTTTATTTCTTGCTTTTTAGTGGGTCAATTTGTAATTTATCTAAATTACAATAGCCTAATGCCAACTGCTCATCACCTTTTATAAAATATTGCTTTTCCCGATGCAGGGACGTTAATCGTTGAGGAGTTCTCCTGGTACTTTACCATCAGCTCCACTTCTCCATATGCATTGTGACGAGCATAAATTGCATTGAAATCATACTAAAGTAATCGAATCGCAACCCATGAAATACTTATTATTGAATAATTCCGGTGGCCATTTGTGGTCTTAATCATCAGTTCCACTTCACCAAATGGTGCTTTTCAAGAGCAACTGCACGAGATACTATAAAAAAAAAATCGCCATAGGTTTTGCCTATAATATTTGAAAAGTTCCCTCAATTTCTCCAGGATTCCATCATCAGATCCTGACCTGATTGCAATGGGACCACCTCGAAAGTATACCATTTCAAACAAAAAAAGAATTTTGAAAATCCGTCTATATATGATTGAGTTATGCCCGAACATAGGTACATAAAAAAAAATATAAACAACCGAATTGATAACCTCCTCCTTTTAGAAGTCGGTTAAAAACAAAGCACATCAACCGAATAGATTAGTTTGACCCAAAAATCAAATCCTTCAATAGTTTCCCAACGACCTTCAAAAACTTCAAACTACAAATTTCAAAGACACCAACCCTATAAGAACATCAATGACAAACCCTTCCCCACAAATTCCCTTCACCATGAAACCCATCAAGTACAAAGCGATCGAGTTAAAATATGAATTATTCACGTATGCGTTCAAAGGAGCTGGGCAGAGCAAATCCTCTTAGGTAACTCAACGTTAAAGGTCGGGTTACTAGGTTATCTGTGTGGCCTTAGGATGAGGAAGATTGTTTGCTAACGGGTTAATTATAAAGGCAGATGATGGTACAGGTAGAGCATTTAGTTTAGAGTTTAGAACCTTGCTGTTTCACTGAAACTATTTCAGCATAAGTTTTGTTGGAATAATTCAGTAAATTAGTAGGTTGAGAAAATTTCCTTTGAAGCCAATGAAAAGGGAGTGAATGATAACGTGACAGCTAAATAGACAAGCAATTTATTTTGCGCCGATCGCAAGTACCTATCTAACATTTACATGTACAAACAGGAGAAGCTCTGTAGCCAATTTCTTTTTTTTTTTCTACTTCCTAGCAAAGAAATTGGTGAAGGATTTGGTCCAAATCACTGTAAAACAGCAGGAATACGTAATAAAAAGGATATAAGTCAAGCCTTCTGACTAATATTTTATAACAAATCCTAGAATAGAGATCAAAACCAAGACCACACATCACAAAATAAATTATGAAACTGATCTGCAACAAGTTCAAAGAGACAAGCAATATTGCTCATAAGGGTACCACTGTAAGCTACCAAGTTACCCATATTAAGTTACAACTCACGCAGGACAATAAACAAGAGTCATGATAAACCATGTCGTGTTTCATAGCTGATTACCGTGAAAATAAAAAGAATGTAAACTTTCAGTGAACATACAGTTACGTTCAATTAAAGTTAATATTCTTTAACCAAGCCAACGAGGCAACCCTCGTTGTTCTAGTGGTCGCAAGTGCGACTTCTGAACGTAAAATTCTGGGCTTGATCTTTAGGACGGGCAAAATGTATTTGGGATTTTCGCCATTAATCGCCGCCTAATTATGTAAATAGAACTTAAACATAACTGACAAAAATTTGGAGTTATTACTACACACAGACACATCCGAGGGACATTACCCGTATTTCATTTCGTATGTTAAAACTGTTCACGGTACATACTTATGTACTTACTGGAAGGTCTGAACATGAGAATTATTCCAGTGGTTACATTTAGAATTCGTGTAGGCGATGGGTCAAAGGGAGCAATGGTTTAATAATAGCGTACAAACCTTAGGCCTGAATGAGTGTGTATTAAGTCGAAAGCCCGAAATTCAACAGACAGACAGCCAATAATAGAATAGGACGAAGGTATTTTAGGGTACTAGTAACACAAGTATTTTATTGGCAACAGTGTTATTTGTGAAGAGACAAAATATCGATCTAGTTAAGTTAAAAGGTGAGAGCCTTGGTGGCCCAGTGGTAACGACCGCGACTTACGAGTTGTAGGTCGTGAGTTCGAACTTTGACAAGCGCTTTACTTTGTGTAAATTATTTCTTCACCACTGCTCTCAAAATGATGAAGGAAAATATCGGGAGGAAACCGGTATATCCTAGAACTAAAAATTCAAGGACATGTGACATCTACCAACCCACACTGGGTCCGCGTGGTGATTTTCGGCCCACTGCCTCTCATAGAGAGGAGGCCTGTGTCCCAACAGTGGGAACATTATAGGTTGATTATGCTAGGTTAAAAGTCAGTCACAATAACGCTAAGAATAAACTGGGATGGAGTACAACGGACTTAGAAGTCTAAGGCTGAAAGGGAAATCGTGGCCCCCGGCAACATGGCAACTGAAGGAACACGGGTGGGTTTTATTCAGTAAGAGTCTGACACGCCCTTCCGCTCCACCCATAATTTTCCACCCAAAAAAAAAGGCGTTGATATATAACCATTGTAGTGTTCAGCTAATTTATAGATTTGATCGCCTATTGATCACTACAAAATATAATAAACATTAAAAATGTCACAGTCTTTTCCTAATTAAATTGAAATAGCACATTGCCAGTCTCATGAAATAAAATAGAATGCCAAACTAACAAACTCTCAACAATATTTCACTACCACGCGATGAAAGCAACGTTAAAACTAAACTTTATTATGCAGAAGTCAAAACTAAATAAACACAAAATAATTTAACAACAGCTTTACCGTTGCCTGCAGTTGCAGTTTGCATAAACATCTTCATAACTCCTGAAGTAGGTTGGAATGATACGATAGTTCTAAACTTTAGAGAGAATAGAATTACCGACTATAATGGAAGTTAGGGAAATACAGAAATATTGTAGGAAATTCACAACAGATTTTTTTAACAATAGATTCGCATATTTGATATATAGACTAATTAAACGTGAACGTATGAAAAAAAAAAATACTAGGACATGAAAATGATGCAATCGTTAAATTCCTCAATGGGTTATAAATGCAGGACCAAGGACAGATACACTTTTTAATACAGAACCATTTTTAAATAAACGTAGGTACGTAACAAAAAACTTTTTGCAAAAAAAAACAACCGACCTCCAAAAAAAAAAAACTACAAAGTGAAAAATAACTTTAATTTCGGAAGTCGGTGTCTTGGGTTTTGTGTTTTCGTTTTTTGCCACCGACTTCCGAAATTAAAGTTATTTTTCACTTTGTAGTTTTTTTTTTTTGGAGGTCGGTTGTTTTTTTTTGCAAAAAGTTTTTATTTTTCACTTTTTAGTTGTGATACTTACCCCACACACATTCAAATACCACTACCTGCTACCAGTGACAGGAACTTATCATATCATCTACATACTAAGTGCGAAAAAACTAAGTATTTTGTAGCTAACTCAAAAACTACCCAAGCAAAGTTAATAAAATTTATATGGGACCAATTTGGGAGCATACCCTTTCAAACAAAAAAAGAATTTTCAAAATCGGTCCACAAATGACGGAGAAATCGGTGGACATACATAAAAAAAAAAAAAAAAAAAAAAAAAAAAAAACAAACATACGCGTCGAACATATAACCTCCTCCTTTTTGGAAGTCGGTTAAAAAGACAGAATTCAATGATTCTATAATAAAATTCACACACAAATTTACCATTAATTTACAACCACTCAAAATCCCCAAGTAGTGGGTGTACAACAGCGTAAAAACGCTTTCAACCAATGATATGCCATTTGATATTCTCGTGTTGTCAGCAAAAACAACATTGTAAGCAAACCAATGATAAACAATGTTGTGCCTGGAGAATAGTCGTATGTTATCTTGGTTATGTTATGAGCAATATCAATATTAGCTATGTATTACGGTAACTTAGCTCTGGTGAAATGTTTATGTTCACTGTGCATATATTATGTACACGCCACATCCAGGATATAGAGAAAACATTTATCGCAAACAATATTACGAGTATGTTCTACACCTTTCCATGGCTACATAGAGGAGGGGAAGAGGAACAACGCAAACAACATGGATGACGACGGTCCAAAAGGACACGAGGAGATGGACTTACGGATGATGACCCACAAGACCGAAATAAATGGCGTGGCATGATTGAGAAAGCTGACCCCGCGTAACGGGAAAAGGCAAGGCCACGGAAAGAGAATATTATGTTCTACATATTGTATTAGAAGATGCTTTGCTTTGTCTAGGGGGCTTTAAAAAATGCTGATAGGTGCGGTTTGCTTGATCTGGCGTATGTTTATTCTATAAACTCAAGTCTAAAAATAGTGTTTGAGTAGGTATTGTCACACTGCTTGAAATTTTCTTTATAATATAATCAAATTATTCATTTAATCTTTTCAATGTATGTCTTTGGTTTAGTGGTCACAAGTGCTATTGATGAGCATGAGGTCTTGGGTTCAATTTCCAGGTCGGGTACAGTGTTATTGGGTATTTCCAATAGGAATTTCTCAATAGCAGCCCGGTGTTTGGATTTATGTTCAGTTGTTTGCAATAGGTTCACCCCCTATTACATGGGGCTTAAACATAACTGGCGAAATGTGGGTGTGCTATTATATGTAAACCTCTGCTTAACCCTTCGAGAATTACAGGCATGATGTTATGTTATGTCTCCAGTGTATATCACTGACTTTAATCCACCCAAATCCAAAGAAACAAGTCCCAAAGTAGGTAGTGTTACTAAAACTTTAATAAACGCGAAGCAAACAACTTATCACCAAGTTTCCTCAAATCCAACTTTCTCGGATTGGTTTAAACAGAGATTAGAAGGTGGCTATATAACTATAGACAATATTATTGGGATGTTCAACTCAAACTTGAGCATAACACATCCCAAACTATATCAGCTTCTAACTCTAACGCAGCTAAACTTCGATCTTCGGATGACGTCAAAAGCGATACCGAAGCAAAACTATCAAAACAAAACACGATCTCTTCAGAATAATTACTTCTTCCTACCCTCGGGGAGTCGTGCTTGATACTAGACAGATGTTTGAACTTACACGACGTTATATTGGTATAGTGAGAAATGCTTCGGGCTACCTTTGCTTAAACTTTGATTTGTGGGGATATTGTTTTTTTTTTACAACTACGGAAGGTAAGAATGGTTTCGTTTGGAAGATTGTATATTGATTGCAGACGGGGATAATACAGATTCTGAAGTAACAAGTGACTTAGCACGTGTTAGCTAGCACATGACTTGGTTAAACTGAGTAGCTAAGTTTGGATATGATGTAAACAACATAGAACCGAATGAAGTTAGAAGAGTAAGTATTTGAAAGAAGAAATCTAATTAAATAGGATACCTTTTGCAGAAAAGACATCTCTTTAGGTTTAAATAACACGACGATAATGATGATAACAATGTGGTTGACGCATAAAAAAAAAAAAAAAACTTTATTTTGTCACGATATATTAAATATAATCTAACACTAAAATATTTATATTATATGTATATGAAGGAAAACAAGGGAGCAGAGCTCATTAGACATCAAACAATTTGTCTGTATCGCTGTCAGTGGGAAAAGTGCCCAAAAGGCTGGCAGCGAAAAATCTTGATCTTTATTAAGGGTAGCAGACATAGATACAAAAATCTGTGAACTGAAAATGTGTGAAAATATATTCTTAAAATAGTGTAATAGAAAGTAATAAAGATGAATACAAAGATTAACTCACTGGAGCTAAATCAGAAGCAGCTAACGAACTGTGCGTTTCCATAATCACCTAACTAGCTGAAAGACAAATTTAATATGAATAAAATAAATCTTTCGCAAAATTATTCAAATGACTACCTTTCTGAGCAGGTAGTACTCTCAAAATCTATGTACAAAATTTGATTTTTCGATCGTTTTGTGCGATCCTAATAGGTGTTTTATTTTGCCATTTGCCGTACTATATAGTTTATCCTTCGTCAAATATTTTAATATGTTCTATAACTTCCCACGCATGGCCTAGACTTTATTAGACGATATTTTTCAAAAGTTTTAAACTACTCATTATTAGATAGGTATTCATTTAATGTTTCTTTATTTTTGTGAAAGTAAGTTTTCAATGTTCAACATTAATTTGTAATCGGTGTGGCCGGAATCGGATTTTTAAATGAAAATATCTCATTGTTTGATGGAAAGTCTGAGACTAAGTAGGTACTAGGTATTATCATAACTAATATTACTAATATTTTAACCAAACCTCATACTCTACACCTTTAAAAAAATCTAAAAATATTATTTCAGACTAAAAATACACGTGAAAGTAATTTAGTTTTCAGAAGTTCACCCGAGCGACCCCAGGCAAAAAGAAATATAAAATCAGCTGCTTATTCAGCTCACACTAAAGTTATGTTTTTTTTTTTTAAGAATTCATTCACAAAAAACCTTTCAATATTTTTTAGTTGCCTGAATTTTATAAACCTCAATATGAAAAGAAATAGATATTTGTTGATGAAGCATTTATTGGTAAAAGCTGTTTTTATTATAAAAGTTTTAGCCATTAAAATTATTTTGGGGATCTATCGTAAAAATAGGAGAACCAAATTTTCGTCAATATTTTTAATTTACTTACAAAGAAAACAAAGAAAGAAGAACGTTTTTATTTGAACACAGTTCGTGAAACACAAAATACAAAATAACAAAGTAAAAATACTTGCGGAATATTGATGTCCATTTTGAACACCTACATAATAAGTATTATTTTCTTGGACTATTACAATAAATTGTCGCTTGAACGAAAATAATTCCACAACGACTCACGAAAATATTTACCTAAGAAAGTACTTCGGTCATAAAAAGTCGAGAGATGTCGCAGGACACACGGATGGAACGAAGTTCCTTTTGCTGTGTATTATGTTTTAAATATCGGGCACAATGAACTAAATTTAAAAGGTTTGAGAGTAACTAAAAGAAAAATAATTACATACACATACAACATAGACATACATAATTAAATAGACATAGGTACGCTTGTAAAGACAAACACGTACTATGGCAAAAGTATTGTGATGGTCAAAATGTTACAGGAAAGTGAAGTGACGTTCCAGCAAAGTGTCATGACAGTCAGAATGTTACAAAAACGTGTAGTAACGGTAAAAATTGTAAACATTTTTCGATCTAGCTCTCATTCGCCAAGTGTGCAGAGTTATAAAGTGCGATAAGAAACGTCGTTCCAAAAAATTTAAACATTGACAATTTATTACCAGATTTCGATCACACTGCCTTTCGATATGGCCTGCCTGCGACATGCGACATGGCAAAACATTTATTAATGATCTCAATAACAATACACATTAAGAACCTTGAAGTAGTGTCAACATATGGTTATTTGGTCATTGTCCCTCTCCTTTCACTTTCGATTGCCCAATACTAATTATCTAATCTCGATCATTAATCTAGAGCGAATGGTGGCCCCTACTACGAGTGTGTGTAGGATTTTAATGCGTTTTTTTTTACTATTTTGATTTATGATTTAAATCTATTGACGAATGGAAACTGTAGGTATTGCCAATCAAAACCAATCTGCATAGCCTTATTCCAACTATATTGAGGTCAGCTTCCAGCCTGACCGGATGCAGCTGAATTTCAGTAATATTACATGGAGCGACTGCCTATCTGAGCTCCACAATCCAGTTACTGGGTACCACAGTATTATACCCCTTGGTAAGACTGGTAGTTAGACTTTTGGGCTTCTGACTACCCGTAACAACTGTCATAGATTTACAAATGACAGCCGGGACCAAAACGGCTTAATGTGATTTCCGAAGCACCACGGCACGCGTTTCAGAAAGAAAAAAGAAAGAAAGAAAAGAAAGAAAGAAAATAAAGAAAGAAAGAACAAAGAAATAATTCTAGTTATTCCTATGTATATTCTACAGTAGGTGAGTTTCTTTCGAGTACCAATAATAACAAAAAACTAGTAGTTACTATGATTGTTCGTTGTTTGCAAATAATGGCCAGCCAATTTTCAATTCATGGCGCTATTGTATCCGTATGTTACCTACGATTATTTATTATTAATCTATCTTTGATTAATTTTGGTTGCTGTCGATCAAAAGATAGCTATTGTTATCTTTCGGTGGGTTATGTAAAGATTGGTATTTATTTTGATTAAATTGTAACTAGCCATGCTTCTTATGATTTATTTTTTATTTTCGCTATACCTACTTATTGTTCTTACAGCTTTTTTGTAATAATTTACATAATTATCACTTATAAGAAAAAAAATCTCCAAAACGCCCTAAGGAAAGAAAAGAATCCCGAAGAATTTTGTTTGTTACTTATCTGTGATGATAATATGTACCTAAGTTGTAATCAAAAGATAAGTTTTATTGTAAAAAACTAGCTTCAACCCGCAAAATTTCGCGGTTTATATATATATTTTTTTGATTTTTAATTCATATTCTTTATGGCACCTGTTTAGGTTATTAGTTACTTAACCGAATATTAAAAAATATTTGGCCTAGGCATTAAGGGGGGGGAGGCGTGAAAATTGATTTGCTTTTACAATGCTTAATAGATGACATTGTGAAGGGAGGAAAGGGAGCTTTAAAGGTTGGAGATTTTTTTTAAATGTTGTAGTAGGTAACTTAGAGGTTTTTGCGCGTAAATGTTTCCATATTTCTTTTTTTACGCTATTTAAATATTGTTAGAGTTAATAATAAATATTAATATAATGAAGATTCGTGGTGTCATGTCGTGGCTAGTTAAATGTCAGGACTATTAAATGTGATTTATTTTTATTTTTTCTTTTTGAATCGCTGCATTATTATGTATTATTAAATCTAGACCTTGAAGAGATAATGGTTGCATCTGCAATGAGGAGAGGGTTATAATAGAATTTGGTGTTGTAATTAAATTTTTGTTTAGCTTGCTTTAAAGTATTTTAATAATAACTAGCGACTGAAATGAAAAGACTGAACTTTCTTTCACTGACATTAAATTTATCAAACATAAATTGTTATTTGTAATGCAAATCAAAACAAATCAAATTGCCTATTAACGCTACATAATCCAAGAATTATATCAAACTTATAATATAAAGCCTTTATCATACACATATGTATAGTAAACTACAAGATAACTTACCGTAGATATCTACTACTATTTTAATCCAATTAAGAGATTTCAGCTTAGTGGTACAAAATATTACATTTAATGTCAGTAGGTAATGTTGCTTTAGGCTTTAATCTTAAGGTAGTCATTTTGCGAAACATAATATAATGATCAACGTAGGTATAGTCTTTTTATAACTACAGATATATAATTATTGACTGTATATTATATATTTATTTGCAGAATATATATTTTTGAAGTGAAAACTTCTTTAGGCGCTTGGGCATTTTTGAGATAGGAAAAAGAATTGAACTCGCGACACCGTTGCCGACACCTAATTTTTGTAATGGCGTTTGTGCTCTTTTTTCTATTACGTTACGGATCAATGTTCTATGCAAGTATTTTTACTTTAAAGGATTTGGAAGTATTTTTTTTAAACGCGATCGTGGTCTTTATTTAGATAAGGTTACGGACCAATGTTCTATACTTACAAGTATTTTTCTTCCACCAAGGCGATCTTGTTCAAGTTTTCACTTCTGTCGGCACTCCCGGAGTGATACTGTATTTTTTTGAGTTACGGGTCGTTGAAGCCCGAAAGTCTGACAACCAGTCGTACCAAGGGGTATCACGTTACCGAGTAACTGGGTTATGGAGGTCAGATAGGCAGTCGCTCCATGTAAAATACTGGTATTCATCTGCATCCGGTTGGACTGGAAGCCGACCCCAACATAGTTGGAAAAAGGCAAGGCAGATTGATTTGATTGAATTTTTTGAAAGATTTTTAACGAAATATTTGAGATGCCTTTATTACTGTTCTGACCAACTAACTTGAACGTCGACTGTTAAGATAGCACACATGGGACATAACTTGATCTAGTCAGCAAGAAAAAGATGGTCGGCCCTTACTGGAGTTCGGTCCCGTACTCGAAACCCCAACAAACACAAAATGCATCTGTTTAAGGCTGATTATAAAATAAAAAAAAACAGTGGCACTCCGGGAGTGCCGACAGAAGTGAAAACTTGAAAAAAAATTATGTGTTTTTATGTCTTTTACTCCACGTTGTCGGTAAACTCTGTAACAGTTTTCGCGAAATCAATGGTTTAGTCCAGGGGTGTCCAACATAATCTTCTGGAGGGCCAGGTTTTATAATTTTGTAACCATAACGGGCCAAAAGAAATGTCCAATGCCAAAGTGAGATTTATATTGTAGGCACATTAGTTGTAATACCTACAAACATGTACATTTTACTCAAAGTCGATAGATAGATCATCGAATAACTGACATTTGAATTTAATACTGTTCGCGTAATATATCTATTGATGTGTTATAAAGTTTTAACTAGGTCGCGGGCCGGATGGAGGACTTACGCGGGCCACATGGTGGCCCGGGGGCCGTATGTTGGATGGGCCTGGTTTAGTCCCATCTCAAAAATGTCCAACGCGCCTAAAGAAGTTTGCACTTAATAAAAAAAACAAAAACCGTTTATTACTTTTAATCATTATTGTCAATTGTTATTTAAAAGGTAATTATTTATTACTTACAAAAAAGTAGGTATAGTAATATGTTTACCTCGGAGATTGATCATGCCTTGAACCGGAACTACAGTAGATTAATAAAAATAATGATCTACTTTTCCTTTAAATTACCTTTTAGGACTCTTTCAGAGTTTAATAGCATTTTCACAGTCCAGATAATTCATAGTTAATTATTATAACGTTCATAATATTACTATTCAGTAAGCAGGTGTTTCAAACGAAAAGTTTTAATGGTTTCAATTTATCAAGTTCATTATCAATTCCCATCGTTAACTATTAATGAGGTTCCTAATGAAACCATAAAGTCAACGGTAGTGGACTTAAAGATTTATTATCGATCATGTACGGTTGTCAAATTAAGTTTGGAGATAAAAATATTTATGCTGAAGTATTTGATACTGGTATAATCGTGGGAAAACAAAAATGGTAGTGACTACTTATCTATACCTACTATAACACTACCTATTGCAAATACGACATACATTAACACAAATAAATAACTACTTACTAAAAATAAATAAAATTGAAGTGCCTGCTTGTAGTGTCAAAATAACAGCTTTTTACTAAATACATATTTGCATTTACATATTTGTTGCTTAAAGTTCAAAGACGATTAAATTACAAAACATTTAGGGATAAGCAAACGGATAATCATTAATTAACTTTAAACAACCTTTGAAAAATAACCTCGAGAAGTACCTACTGTAGAAAATAATTATTTAATAACAGATATTAATAGTATAATTTTTTCTTCAATTATATTGTGTAAAAAAAATAACATTTGCTTCTCTAAATACCAACTCGTGCCACGATGACAGAAAAAGTAATGTCCACAATGAATTCCGTCGGTTTATTTTTTTTCCACCTGATAAATATTGTCCACTTTATCTTCTAAATTGAATTGCCAACCCTACCGTCCAATAACAAGGTTGTCAGTCATTTTTTCGACAAAAAACCTTTTATAAAATTACACGTGTAACATGGGTACTGTCTCATGAAAAAATTACCTATCTCCTTTTCGTCTGTTCTACAGTCACGAGCACTTGGAAAAATCCAAATTCAAAAAGTTTTGGTGATTGAAACATTAGTAATTAGGTATGAAATGCCTGGTTTATACGATGGCAGTGGCTGGACCTAGTGACTTGGAATTTCAACCCCATCAGTACTTCATGTTGACGAGATCGACAGAAAGTCAGTAAGTCAGGCGGGGGAAGCTACTGGGCTCGAAAATAGACGGCAGGTTAGTCAACTGGACTGACTTGAGGGCGCGAAGTCAGCACTGGACTGCGGTGAAACTAGTGTCCACACAAGCCCAGCGAGCAAGTCAGCGTTGGACTGGCTTACTGTACTGTGTACATTACTGGGATCGTATAAACCTGCCTTTATACTCGTAAAGTATTAATGTATTTTTTAATTTTGCTTCTCATAATCAGTCCACAATGTTTGCACTACTGGTACTCAGAGCTGCTGCAAGAGGGTTCTGGACATATACTGGCCCACACGGGCCTAGTGCGTATCCTATCCTATACTATTAAATGAACAATATTTTATTTGTAATCACGTTCTCGAAAACGGCTCTAACAATTTAGATGAAAGTTGCAATATAGGGGTTTACGGGGCGAAAAATCGTAGCTAGGTCTCATATCTGGGAAAATTCGTTTTCTCCGTATTTTCATCTGAGCAGAGCTCAGTCGCCCAAAGTTTAGAACAAGATGGCTAACTTAGAATAATATCATGGCTGCATGGAATTAGTATGTACTTTCCTATACTAATAAATGAGCATTTTCTATTTTCACCAGAGCAGAGCTCAGTCGCCTAGGTACTTAAGTACTAATATAAATAATTATTTATATCTTCGATGCTACATATTTTACGTCATGGCGCGTGCTGCCAGCTCTTCAAGCTGATTCTCTATTATTTTCTCCTCAATAAATACTTTTTGCATGTCGTGATAGCCCAGTGGTTAAGGTCTCGCCTCTCATGCACGAGATTTTGGATTCAAATCCGGGCAAGTACCAATCTAACTTTTTCAATTCATATGTACTGTTCGTGCCACCAAAGATGAGACTTGACACACCACGTAGTTTGACTTGCGCAGTAGACGATTTATGGGTCTCTTTAGCGGTATGAGGTCTGCGCCGGGGCGTCATCGGGGCGGCGGAGGGCGCGGTCAAGTCTCATTTTTGGTGGCGCATATTGTACTTTCTGAGTTTATCTTGGATATGTAGCTAATAAGTCTGAAATCGCCAACCCATCTTGAGCAAGCGTGCTCATCAATGCTCATGCCTTCTTTATATGAGAAGAGGCCTTAGCCCAGCAGTGGGACAATAATACAATACAAAAAAATACAAATATAGTTTCTTGTGACAAATAGAAAATTACATTACATTCATGTTTGGAGCCTCCTTTTAGGCAAACAATGCCTGTATTAGAAGGCTCCGCTCTTTGACATCATTGTCGTACATTTAAGGGTAACTATGCAATGTAAGTGCATTTTTCTATATTTAGCTTATATTTAATAATCTTAAGAAAATATAAATCTATAAGCAAAGTTGCACTTTAAATGATTAACAGTATGAATAAAACTTATGATACTTATTCCCAGTTAGGGCATGTGATGTGGTGTAGTGTGGTGTGTGTGGTGAGGTGTGTGGTGTGGTATGGTGTGTGGGTGTGCGGTGTTTTAAGTTAGTGTATATAGGTATATAATAGGCTGGAATTATTTTAAATACATTTTTGCCGGGACTGTACAATCAGCCGTTGAGTTATTTATATGGGAGCCATGTGACCGTTCGCACGAGTTTTGAACTGCATTATGTCCACAAAAGTGTTTCATGTGAAAATGGAGGCCGACTTTAACTTGTGCTGGTTGAAAACAATGTGGTTAACGGTTATATGGTTTGAACAAAAGTATTTGTCTTTAAATGCGTTTATTTCTTACGAGCTTCTGCCCGCGACTTCGTTCGCGTGGAAGTCGATAAAATGTAGCCCATGTTACTCGCTGATAATGTAGCTTTAAATTGGTGTTTTTTTTTTATTGGTTAAGTAGTTTTTGAGTTTATCCATTACAAACATACAAAAAATCAAATCTTTTCTCTTTATAATCTTAGTTTAAATGAGAATTTTGAGTGAAATGATGATATTTAATCTGAGTCTAATACATTATTACAATTTAAAGTCAGTTTTCGTGTCTGTTTGTGTGGCCACGTTTTTCTTCTAAATTCTGCAACAGATTTTATTGTGGTTTTCACCGTCATTTTGAGAATTATAGCGGAAGGTATATTTGTAATATCATTAATAGTAAACTTACAAATAATACAGAAATCTTGATGTTTGGTCAAGTCGTAAAAGCAGTAAGAAACAGGGGCAGGTCGCTAATCTTATACTATTAAATGAGCAATATTTGTATGTTTATATATTTGTACTCACGTTCTTGAAAACGGCTCTAACGATTTCGATGAAAGTTGCAATATAGGGGTTTACGGTGGCTAGAAATCGATCTAGCTAGGTCTCATATCTGGAAAAATTAGTTTTCTCCGTATTTTAATCCGAGCAGAGCTCGGTCGCCCAAAGTTTAGAACAAGATGGCTACCTTACTGTCACTTATCTATGGCTACCTTAGAATAATGACATGGCAGCATGGAATTCGTAAGTACCTTCTATCATAGCAGCATGGAATTAGTATGAACTATCCTATACTATTAAATGAGCGTTTTCTATTTTCACCCGAGCAGAGCTCGATCGACCAGGTATTTTGGTATAATATTATGAAGAAGTTGTAACTTCGGCAAGCAATAATAACGAACCACTAACATGTACTTGCTGAAGTAAACCAGATTCTCTTACAAGAGGTCGTGAGTTCAAACCCCACCTGTTGCACTATTGGCTTTACTCACACCCAACTTACAACTTAAACTTAGTTGGGTTAACAAGCTCTTGCTCTTGTGTGCCTTAACCTGGATCAAATAAATTTATTTTCTTTCTTCTCATAATGAAACTTGGCGTCAAACTGTCTACAATTAGGAATTAGTGAAACAAAACTACGAAGGAAAAACGTTCATCTCTAACTGTAACTTATCATAACTGACTTTTTCATAGGAGGTTTCTATTACCGCTATCATCATCATTATTTTACTCGACAAACGTCCACTGCTAGACATAGACCTCTCCAATTGCACACCATTCAGCTCGATTCTCGGCAACTCTCATCCAGCTGCTACCAGCCACCCTGCGAAGATCGTCACTCCACCTAGCCTGAGAGCGTCCTACCTTAGGTCTCCACTCAAGAACACATCTACCCAACGTCAACGGTCATCGATTCCACGGCTTATATGGTCGGCTCATAGCCAATTCAACCATAGGCTTGTATTTAACGGCAACCCTACATCTTATGATACAACCCACAAACGAAATTGACCCAAACAAAATGTCACCATAATCCTGTCTTTAATTAAGAAAACAGCACAAAATGTATCAACTGCTTGTCATTCTGGACCAGTCGTTAGAGTTAATTGAAGGAACCGGGTTACTGTTACTATACACTTAGATTAGCAATCTTTCCTTTTACTGATACTGTGAGTTATGGTTTTAGATTGCTGCAAACATATTATGTCAAGTGGCCGTTTTGGGCTTTTTGACCGTTTCAAGTTTTGAGGCACTGTCCATGGTAGGCTAGTTTTAGACTTGTTAATGATTCATTATCGTGACCAAACCTAATCATGTAGGTACCTATATTTACTTAAGTACATGTATATATTGTATGGAGGTCCATCTATATATATCAAAATCAATTGCTGTTCGTTAGTCTCGCTAAAACTCGAGAACGGCTGGGCCGATTTAGCTGATTTTGGTTTTGAAATGTTTTTCGTAGTCCAAGGAAGGTTTAAACGGTGAGAAAATATGGAAAACTCACGAAATAAAAATTATGAAGAAAATTCACGTTCTCATACATTTTGTGTGGATCGGCTTTTTTGATATCTAGGTAGGGTAGGTAGGGTAGACATTTTAAAATCCTAAACATGCACATTCATTGACTGTTAGGCAGAACGAAGTTTGCTGGGTCAGCTAGTAAGATATAATTTTCAAATCCATATCTCTTGTTTTAGTTTTGCTTTTTCGGATACTGAAAGTTCTATTCTTCTTTTCGTGTGGTTAGTAACTAACCTGGTGTCAGAGTTTTAAAACCACCCATGGACCTCTGACTTGGCTTCTCATGCCGTCGAGAAATATCTCTCAGGAATGCCGGTTTCCTCACGATGTTTTCCTTCACCGTTTTTGAAGCAAGTGATAATTATACAATACGCACATGAATCCGAAAAGTCAGATGTGCGTGCCTTGGGTTCGAACTCGAGACCTATAACTTGGCAGTCCGACGGTCACACCACTAGGCTTTCACTGCCCACTAAAGTTCTATTTACACAAGTATATAGAGGCTTATTTACTTTACTATATTCACGGCATTACCTGCAGGATTAGGTAGAAAGTACGGCAGGAGTTCCAATTGATAGGATCCTTTACATTAGTCTCGTTTCGTTCACGATAAAACAATTTTAGTCTCGTTATCTTGTGGTAAACTTGAGAAAAACTCTAATAGTGATAAATACTAACTAATAAAACAACAATAAAAAAACTATGGACACTATAAAAGAATCTACTAGCTAAATCTATTTAATTCTCTACATACCCTCTCACACACATACACTCACCTCCTACAAATTACACACCCAGAGGAAAGCAACCCTTTCACTTTTTTTAAAGTAAATTAAGTTCATGTTTTAAAATAAACTGTTTCCTTTTGTTCGTAAGCTCATACTTGCATACCCAGTCCAAGGGCTTGAGGCGCTGCATGCTGAAACACAGGCTATAAACCTAGTTTGGCAGCAGATATTAATAATTGAACACAATTGTTACTAAATTACTTTTAAGCATAATAATTTTAAGTAGCTAAAACAAATTGTGCTACATGTTTACTATTTCTAGTCTAATAAATAAATAAAATAAATGACATAATCCGAGTGGTACCTATTGTTCAAATATCAACCTAGTTCCGTTTCTAAGAAATCATAAACTCTTTAGAAAACAATTCCTCTGTTGAATCACAAATTCCTTATTCAACAAGTTTGTTCACGGCCAAGTTTTCCAATATTTTCAATGTTGATGAAATAATCATCTGTTGTCACTTTAAGTTTCCACCCTGTTTAATCCATTATTTTGGAGCCACGTGCTGGAACTTCATAGATTTACAATGGATGAAGTTCCAGAGATTTTCAACTATGTAGTTACTTAGAAAACCATAATTCCATACTAATATTAAGAATGTGAAAGTAACTGCGTCTGTTTCCTTTGCACGCCTCAACGGGTTCCGATGAAATTTGGCATCTGAATTAGGACATACCTATACAATTTTATCTGGTGGTATAATGATCGAGCACCATGCGGTCGAATTCGTAGGCAAAAGCTAGTTACACAATAATATAAAGCTTGTATTTTCCGAAAGAGTTTACAGAGATAGGTGAATTCACACTTTGGAAGTTATAAATCCCATTTTATAGAAGACGAATACATGATACTGTTGTTAACGGGCACAATTCTGGAATCCAAGTTGAATTTCAAGTTGAATTTCCTGAAGGAAATTCCGAGTTTAAACAACTGTATGTTCAACAGTTTCGATGTGTTTTATCGTAAATAAATAAAAAACTCAAACTATTTTATTTCAATTAAACCATTTACAGGCAAGTCAAGGAGTCGGTCAGTTAGAAAGTTGAAGCCACTTCAACACAAATCTCTATGGAGAAGAACAGGCAAGAAACTCCATCGACACTCTTTTAAATCGAGTTATTACAAACGACACATCATAAAACTCAAAGTATAATATATTTTCTCAACTCCAAGATCAAACGACATATTTGCGTGCCGACGTGTGTAAATATTTGTAAATTGGAACAAACACAGATGCTAACCTTTGACTGTAGTAATTGGAGCGAGCGACCGGGTTCCCAAACGACATAATTATTGGGTCAGCATTGAAAGCACTTTCTTAGAAATGGCCAACGAATTTGCTAGAAGTGGCCCAGATAATTGGGCTATGAGATTGGACTAATTGAACAATTTTGGGACTTGTCTTGCTTCTAAATATTTAAGAGATATTTGCCGTCCTTTCTAGGAGGGGTTTTCTTTGAACAGGCAGATTGTCTAACGATGATAACGTATTGTTTGTTAAAAGGAAGCTCCCTAAATTGTATGTTAATTTACATTAATATTCTGAAAAAGTCACGCATACAATCAAAATTGAACTTTAGTATATGATTTATTTGATCTTTTTCTTTCATAAGACAGTTACGTAATTGGAACATTTTCACTCGATTAATTTCTTATTCGAAAATCATGTCTTTTTTAAAGATTATTTGAAACAAAAACAAGGTTACTCGGCTTTTATGTCTAAAATAATTATTGACAGTAAGAAAATGTGGTTTATTATCCAAATATAAGATATTTTTTCTCTAGATCTATTACTTTAGTTACAAACGAAACAAGAATTGATACTTACGACATTTAGTTCCGTGCTCGAACACGACCAAAGAGCGTACGCGATATTCAACTTTATTATTGATGTGTTAGCGTTTAGTACATAGTGGAGTGGTGGGATGAATGGGGGCGGAGTTTGCGTAAAAATTGTCTTTGGAGTGCCTGGTCTTAAATGGGACAGTATAATGGGTGATGTTACTGTAGGAAGAATATATCTGAAGATGTTATTTTGACCATTTAAACATTATTAAAATGATAAAGCACTGGAACTTAAAGAATTACGTGAACTAAGTTAACAATACTGACAAGAGTAATTAACAAAAAAAAAAAAACGAGCAAGCCTTTACAGTAGTCGCATAAGATGTGTAACATCTGACATCTCACCTTGGTAATAAGCAATATTAAAGGGGCGGGTGACCTCGTCAAGGTCGACTCTAGCATCACGTGCGCTTATTGGTCAAATCAAATAGCGCGCGCTTCCCCGGCTTCCTGTTACACACTACCGTCCCTTTTCACAAAATCACTCTCACAGATTGCAGGAGTGCGAGAGGAAAGATTTGCAGGAAACCGAGCGGAGAGATGTTACACATCAAACATTGTTAGTGACAATGATGACAAACATAAAATAAACGACCCAACCTAATTTTTATAACAGTTTCGGAGGCTATAAAAGTATAATCATAATAAAAGTGATGGACGGAAAATAATAACACAATCATCATAATATCTTTGTACAGTTAGAATATTTACATACAAACCATCAAAATACTCCATTACAATATTTGTCCACTGCTATTACTCACAATTTATTCTTGATACCGTTACAAATAATTTGATATCGTATACGGAACCGTTTAAGCAATTTTGGACAACATTCACAACCCAGATACATGTCGATAGCAAATGTCGAGTAGCCCACACGCAGCTCTAGTGTTTCAAATCGATTTATGTATCGATACTATCGATATTGTTTAAATTATCTTGTTGATCTGTATCGCTTTCATACGGGTTGACCCTTAGTCTTGAAATTAACCTTGGACTTGAACCAATGTTTCCAACCGACATATATTTTGGTTACCACTACAAAATTAATAGTATTTACTATGACAAATATTACTTCAATAATTGCCTTACTTTCTTTTGCATCAAGATCTCATTTCTTGCCTTAATTTATTTAATTATCCACAAAGTTTTTGTTCTTAACATACCTACTAACATTATCTATAACCAATTTTTTTTCTTCTATATTACCATCAACAACATCCGCCATGGCTTCTAAATTCAAAACTTGAATATAAACAAAAAACTATCGACTGTAAACATCGACTGCTCACAACAAGACACTCAATCCAACTGATTGACAGATAAATACACTTTTATTATAGCAACGATATTGTTTAGCATATACAAGTAGCAAGTAGGCGAAGGTCTTCGGTTTATTGACACTCTATTGATAAATGTATGACGTGTTCCGGTACTTCGGTAGTGATCACTTTGAAAGGTATTGCCGACTTTAGAAAAGTAGGTACGAGGTGTATATTTGGAATGTAAGTGATGCAAATCTCTCTTATATCGTCGCCCTACCCGCTAACTGTCGTAACTAGCAATTGATATTTTTCCAGGGCAACAGTTTTTCGGTCGGGCGCTACAATCATGTTAATATAGTTGCGTTGGCTGTGGCTTTATTAATGAATTAATATTTTTTTATAAATAGCTCTTGACTTAATCTTTAACTCACTAACTGTAGATGTGTGCATATATGACAGGTGGTGAGAATATTTTATCCCTCAAACAAAACTCACACAAAACAAAATACGTGATTATCTTCTAAACGGTAAACGACACAGACACGACGATTAGAGAGAACTTTTTCGAAACAAAGTTCTGAATACGTAAGTAATGTCAGTGCAGATACGTCAGTTTGTGAGATACGACAGTACGATATATTACATACATAATCAGCCTATTACAGTGGTCGATAGAACAATAAAGTCAAGTCAATAGAACTAAATATCAATACTATACAACTATGATTTCTTACGACCTTACTGTGTGTCCAAACTGTCTCAATATACTTTTCTTAATCCTTAAAACTCCCATCCTCTTTCACTACACAACGCTTTCTAAAATTAACTTTCCTAAGAAGCCTTCATCATCATCATCATATCGGCCGATAATAATTATGAAGAACGCATCTTACTAATTAACAAGTTAACCTTGGAAAACGTTCAAAGGTACATGTAAATGATTAATTTTCGATGTTCTGTTAATTTATGGTGAAAATACTTCGAAAATAAATCTTTGAAACGTGGTTTGAATTTTGAATGTTTGGTATTTTACTCAATGACCGGAACTCCGACCCCCTCGAGTATCTACGCTCGCACTCATTGACATTTGTCCAGAGCCGCACCCTATAGGCCATAGGCTAAAGAGCCGCATGTGGCTTGCGAGCCGCGGTTTGCCGACCACTGGCAATGTTCCCACTGCTGGGACATAGAACTCCTCTCTATGAGAGGGAGTGGGCCTTTTATATTAGGTTTGTATAAACTGTGTCCTTCAAAATGTTATTTTGTTTTAAACCGTTTTATTTAAAGTAAATAAATAAATAAAACGTCTTGCTGCAAAGTTCGCAGAAAGACTTTTGGGAAAAGTTATTGGTAATTTAAAGGTATTGGTAATTTCTATGGATCCGTTAAGTTAAATATTGGCAAGGCATCCTTGCATGAAGGCTTTTAAAGAATAATGCATATTAAAATAAAATGTAAAATTTTCAGTTTCTAGATAAAAATATAATAAAATTAATAATAAATTCAGTCTACCACCAATATTGAGACTTTAAGAGCAAAGCTAAAAAGAATAAACTACAACCAATAAAATCCATTATTTAACTTTCTAAAGAACTATAAATCTTCAACTCTTTAAAACCAAATTAGATTTGCTTTCAAATCTAAAACAATATTTTGATATTGAAAATACCAGGGATACACTAATAAATCACTCGACTAAACAAACACCGGGATACACTATGAAAATCGTTTTTAAATCGATTATCGGATCAAAAGCGCCGAATCGATTAAGTGCGATTTATGCCTGGTTTTCATAGCCTTTTATTATTAGATCAAAAGCTCTGGAGTTAAGTAATCGATATTTTCGGTCAGGTTTATAATCGTATTTGGGATTAGTGTGCTGAAAATAGCCTTAACGGTATTAGGGTTAGCTATTTCAAGGAGAAACCGAGGTCAGTGACCGATAATGTAATTCGTTCAACGGACCTGATTGAGGCAATGAATGAATGAAGTGTTTGGGTGACTTGAATAGGTGCTCAAGATAGAAATGATTTTGATTGATGACATTTTAATCTAAATGTGGCAGAAAAAATCTGGGAGACTTGTAACGTTTCCATTCAATTTAAGATAGAATGGTTCTCGTACTGAATGCCTTTATTTTCTATAGTTGGTAATCTATCAATGTTTGGACCATTTCCCATGACTTGGTTTTCGTGGGAGACAGCTTTTAGTCGAAGTGTCACCGGTATTTCCAGCAGCATGTTTACTGTTATATGATCAATATCCTCATGCTCTAATTTAGATTTATTTGCGATCAGTGTTGTATGTCTTCTTCCTCGATACAATGACATCTCTATTAACCGTGATCTCAGCAGTCACATCATTTGTAGCATCTTTCACACAATCTTTCTATTGTTTCATTGTTCTTTGCCTCTTATACACATAACATAACATCACGGCTGTGATCCCCATAAGGTAAGGCGGAGGTTAACGTATAGTACCTCCACAATTAGGCAGTTAAAATTCCATATTATAATCTATTGCCATCAACCGAGACAACATTACTGAGAAGTTCAAAATTAACCCAATAACACTTTGCCAGACTTGGGAATCGAACCCAGGTCCTCTTGCTCAGCAGTATCACTTACCACCATGAGACTAGACCAACGAAGCAGTCTCTTAAAACCATGCACATACATACTCAATACTTTCCTAACGACATGTTCCTTATCGGTTGTAACAGGATATACTTACACTACGAAAATAAAACCTACACTTCTTAACAAATCTACACATCCCATATTATTTCCATCACATAGAAGATCCAAATCAGATTTATTTGTGTCATTAACGTCTACCCAGGCCGGATGGACGGACGTTCCAAAGTTAGTGGAGAATTCCCACTACGAAATATGAGTAGGAGAATCCGTTTGTTAATTTGATATTCTTAACCCAATTTTCATGTTTTTAGTAGCAATTAGGTTGAGATTTATTATGCATTTTTACGTAATTGGGAGGGTTCGGAGGAATTTTGTAGGCGGTGTCAGTTACTAATTACTTTGAAGATGTAGATTTATAAACCATTTTTGAATTGTCTACTGCTTACGTTCAAGTAGGAAAAGCATTTATTACGTATTTCTTAAGTGGTTGTTTTACCTCTACGAATCCTTTTTCGTGATTTCCACTGGGGATTTGAATGTAATATAATATTGCTGGAAGAGGAGTATTTTCTTCCCAGTATTAGTGACTATAAAGAGGGCACATTTCCCGTGTTTATAACCTATGATGCTATATAATCCTCGGAGAATTTGATCTTTCAATATCGTGGGGCAGCGCTCGGAAAAGGACGATTTTATTCCCTTAATTTTTTCCGCTTTGTATTATCAAGTATATGAAGTGAGAAATGAAATGAAAAGCTCAGAATCAGGAATTAAAGTTAAACTTATAAGTATAAAACACACACATAACAAAACATAACGCCTGTAAACCCCGAAGAGTTAGGCAGAGTTACACCTATATTTCTACTGTTAGGTTTTATGCAATAAGCAACCTTTTGTTGTGTAGGCTGTTAAGAAAACAGCTCTACATTCGAACTCTCTGACAGTTCATATTTAAATAGAATTTGAATGTGATTTTGTTTGATGAAGAAAAATCAGAGAGTCGCGCCCGACGCTGACAAGCGACTAGATTAAAATACATATGTTGTAAATAAATCTTAACCAATATAGAAATTAGTTTTCTTCTTTTTGTCTGTTTATATGTGTGTGCAAAGAAATTAATAAAAATAAAAATAGTGCAAATAGTGCTAGACAAGATCAATTTTAATAAAAGGACTAACTGTAGGCTGGGATTAATTCAGCCAATACGAAATACAGATCTTCCAAAATGTTTTATGTATTCTATAACAAGACATCTCTGCATTGTGTTTTAAAATTCAACGTCAGATTCAGACCGGAGTTCAGTGCAGTGAACCAATCATTGTAAAGATATACGAATCTCATCGCTCAGCTCTGCAACGGATCCAGTCTACCGTATCTAATGCATCCTAGATTTTATCCTGGCTTTGCCAAGGTTAATATTGTTTTAGACTAGCTGGCTCTGTTCACTTCAAAGAAGGATGTAGTAAAACTCGGGTCTTTTCAAATTGGCAAAGACTCAATTCGCTAGGGGAAGTTCATGTAGCCAAAGGTTAGCAACGTATGTATTCTGGTTTCCTTATCGGTAGACATCTGTAAATACATTACAGAAAACAAAAAACAACAGATTTTTTTACTTAAAAGTATTGTGAAAGAATGATAATCTCACAACTTTTCCTGTTGGCAGTTTCTAGTTAATCAAAAAGTAATCGAGAATGGTAAATAAATTTTATAGAAGATTAATTAAATAAAAATGTAACGCCCCATTACCTAATCCAATTTAGGTTCGGATGTACAAATATTCAGATTGAATGCACCAAATAATCATTGATATACCAAATCAATTTAATTCAAGTTTCAAATCGATAACTTTCCACAATTTCACTTCTAATTCTTTTTTATAATTTACGATGTCAGCTTCCGCTACTTTATTGGTAGTTGTTATCGACTTAATAATATTGGTTTCGAGTTATTAATCTACATTTCAACATTTTTGGAATTTAACCTTAGATTTTATGGCTTTATTATTGATTTGAGGTATTAATATTAGATTAACATCTTGATTTGGTTTTAAAGTTTGGTATCAAATAATTTATAAGACACCTCTCCTTTGTTATAATAATGAAAGACGGATAGCTTTTTCATTTATGACTAAATTATTCTTCCGTATGTTATATTGGCAACATCAATGTTATTGTAATAAAACTTCTTTCCTTAAACCGCTGTTTATTAAAAATCCAACCTCGAATTAACCTGCGGTAAAGTGTCTCACGAAAGTTATTCTATACAATCTAACCAATCAAGAGATTCCGCGAAGTGTATCGATATTATAAATGATTATGAAATAGGAAGTGCTGAAGGTAACACTAGGAGTGACATCAATACCCGTGAGTTTGCTCTGAGAGCGGCAAAAGTAATAGGAGATAGCGATGAAGAGGTGGCAGATTTTATGCTTTCTGGTTGAGAATCTACGGAATCAAACAATTTTAACAAATATGTTAGAAAATCTGATCTCTTTGAACAATGTTCTCAACATCTTAATGCATAAGGAAAGAACACGTTCAACTTAATTCCAATTGCTTTGAATTTGCACCAATTTAATCATGAAAATATCAAGATTTTAAAGAGAGCTGTATAATTTTATTCGTTTTAAAATTATAATTACGATCGAGCATCGCCATATTCAGTCATCTCGTAAACATCTTCAAAATGACTTAACACAAACCTACCAGTCAACAATACACGACATTGATTAAAATTTCAATCAAAATCACTCACATACAATTGAATATCTTCATCCTTACCCAGAGCTGGCTCCACAATTTATATGCGTTTAGCTGCATAGTAACCTACAATAGCAAAAGGTCTATTCGTTATATTTTTCAAAGTCGTTACCAGAAGGTTGATTTAATACCTCAGTTATGCAATGATATAAATCATGGGAATTTGTTTAGTAAAGAAATACTCGATGGGATAGAAATGGAAGATTAAGATAGTCTTGTTACGGAAATGAAAGATGGTTATCTGGCTTTGTGTGAAATTTTGTAACGCGTTTTGGATGCTGGGAATTGAAATTCCAATATTTGAAGGTCTGATTTTAATTCGTGGAATAGAGATTATTTTGTTTATGAATATTAACTAGACTTACATAAATATTTTGCCAAATTTTTTCAGTAATTGGTCAACTGTAAAATTGCTTTTAGAATGAAATCCGAAGTCTTTTGACAGTAAGTATTTACGCAACGACATATTTTGCTTGAATAGTGACCAATATCACCGAAAATATTGGCCGATTCAAAATCATCGTAACGCAATTAAATACCTCTGTCAATAAACCGGTCTATCTGTCTTTACGTAACACCATACCCTCAAAACAAACCCATAGCTATCGCCATGAATTTCCATCACCATCCCATAACAATCAGTTTATTGATCTCTCTCAGTTTAGAAGTGAAAATGATATCGTTCAGATCTTCATAGCCGATTATATTGTGTGCAGTGTCAATGTCTGTGATGTAATAAAGGTCAGGAACGCGGACATTGTCAAGTTCAAGAACAGTATCTTTTATCTTTTCGTTTGTTATTGTTATTGAGTCATCTGTTGCCGTCTGTAGATGCCTTGTGTTGGAAATGATTCTTTCATTTTTTTGTTTTGATTTCAGTACCAGTTCTTTTGATTTCAGCTTTTGTCTTTCGTATGTATCTTCATTGTTGCTTGTCATATTATAATTGGTATGATTTGTAGATACCTATATCAAAGTCTAGTGGTGTGACCATCCGACTGCCAAGTTATAGGTATCGAGTTCGAATCCAAGGCACGCACCTCTGACTTTTCGGATTCATGTGCGTATTGTATATTATCACTTGCTTTAAAAACGGTGAAGGAAAACGTCGTGAGGAAACCGGCATGCCTGAGAGATATTTCACGACGGCATGTGAAGCCAAGTCAGAAACCCATTAGCGGCATAAAAACTCTGACACTAGGTTAGTCAATAACCGCACGAAAAAGAAGAAGTAGGTACAACGATTATGTTATGAAACGAGGCAGTATATTACATGCCCTTTAAAAATCTAGCTCAACAGTTCAATAAACCATACACTCACGTTAAAAATAATGGGTCCTATCCCGCAAACGAGACGTAAACTGGCGTGCAAAATAACCAAGCAACGCTCACCAATTATCCACTTTAATCGATTTAATCGATTACGGGTGACATGAAAGCGTTGGGATAGAATCGATCGTAATCAGCACTATTAGTCGGGAATTAACCGAGATACGGAATGTAAATACCGATGTTTATCGATACCGATTAATCGGTAAAAAAATGCCTGCGTGTTTCTGTGTGATCATGTGATGTGATTTCATTAATGCGTTTGTGGCTTCATTCTTGGATTTATAAAATGTTTTAAGTATTTATTTAACGACGATGTTTTTATTAAGGTTTTGGAATTTCAAAGCTTACTGGTCTATTTGGAGAGTGGTAAACCCTGACCATATGTTTTAGTTAGACAGGTTTTCGAGTTAAATCTCATTATAAACTTAGATTTGACTAACTTTAAGGCCATAACAGCTGTGTGCTTATGTACTAACAGTAATAATATTAGTTAATTACTAAATTATTATTTTTTTGGTTGGGAAATTAATAATTATCAAATAAATTCTCCTGCTCTGGGCGGAGCGGAAAGGCGTGTCAGACTCTTACTGACTAACACCCACCTGTGTTCCTTCAGTTGCCTGTATGTTGCCAGGGGCCACAGTATCCCTTTCGGAATTTCCCGCGACCCCGGCAGGCATCCGCCCTAGCGGCCGTCAGTTTTGCTGACATCTTTTTGAGGCGCGCGTGGAACACAACGCGCCGTCGACCCGGGCCTGGTCCTTATTGGACGGCGAGCTACACATTGCTCACCGTCCTGCGATTCCCGACGCCCAAAGCGTCTCCAGCGATGGAGTTAATTACTTAATGAACTAACAAGCTACATGTCTATTCATGGCCAGGACTTCAGGTTATTTGACAAAACCTCAAAGAGTCACTAATAATGTAAAATATGTCAAAAGTCACGTATTTATTCATGAATATGAGACAACCATACAGAGTACAACCAACAACCGTACTTCAACTGAATGAGACGAAATTCAAATCTTGTATAAAACGCACACTATGCAGGCAGGCATATTATACGTTGGGGGATTACATCGCCGATAAAAATGCTTGGCTCAATGCTGGTCCTGCTCCACAACTAATTGATTAACATTTGCAAATACTGTTGGAGCTGCTGAAGATTGTAAGATTCTCTTTTCATTGTTTATACTCAATCTCCATTGTATTATATAATTGCATAGCACAGGTGTGAGCACTATGTACTAAAGAGTTACCATTTACCGGGTAATATGTCTTGCATTGACTTGAATGTGCCCTGGCGGCTGTGAGTATGTCATGCTCACTCAAATGTTTCGCTGATGGTGGCGCGTGTGTTGGATCATTTAGCTCCCTTCAAAATGGTTGAGCTGAATGGTGCTAATCCATGCGTCATGTTCGTGAACGGGCGCCGTCAGTTGGGACTGGTCATCTCTTAGCTGCCAGGGCTTATTTTTATTTTATTTTATTTTTTTGAATTGTTCTTTGTTTTATCTTTTTATTACGGACGCTTCTAACGTGCACGTCTTTCTACATTGTACTCACATGTATAATTTCAACATTAATGATGTAACCAATATTTTGTAACAATTTTTTATTTAAAAGAGTGTCCGTGGAGTTTCTTGCCCGTTCTTCTCCATAGGTACCTACTACGCTTTGGAATGGGCAACTAGCTTCATACCTATTTCTGACTGACCGATTCTTTGACAATTCAAAAGTGCCTGTAAATGGTTTAATTGAAATAAATGCTTTGAGTTTGAGTTTGAGTAACTTAATAATATTAGTATTAACTGTAATGTTTATGTATGTATCGTATCTTCAACATTTTCGCAAACGAAGTATATTTTGTTATTAAAAAATATATATAAGTATAAAGATCAACATTCAACGACCCGACCTATTTTTACACAAAACTTTTAATTACCTCTGTTAAAAAGCTTTTCAGGTATGTTTTGTAAACAACTGTTTGGAAAATGTTGACTTTTCCACGAATAAACAGTCAATTTTGACGGAAAATGGAAAGTGTAGGTCAAAATTTGCACAACAGTGCGCAGTTTGGCAGTTTTTGTTGAAAAATCAACAGTGGCACGGTAGTGTAGAGGTTTTTATTAAAATATGACACCTATTGGGTGCGCCCAATGGCAGGACGAGATTATTGCGAACGCAGGACGAGACTGGTTCATAACAAAACCAATGTAAGTGGCCTATTTTTCTACTGAAACTCCGCTCCGTACTACGCTAGGTCCAGCTCAAGGTGTTACCACTGACGTGCGGTCGACTGTATATCAAACGTCTAGAATCAAATATTAGCCCATGTTCGCATGGACGTAAGTATATCGCGGCAGGATTTTATCGCGCACTGCATTTTCAACTCTCGGTGTTGAGCCGACCCTTGAGAATTGCGCATGCCAGCGCGTCAAGAAAACACTGTTCGCGAAAAAATCGCCCGTGCTTACCTGGGCTAATCCAAATAAGCTTGGTATGGAAAGAAAAAGATCCAATAAATCTTATGCTAAATTTGCATTTTGATTGTATGCGTGACTGTTTCAGAATATTAATGCAAATTAACATACAAGTACCTGGGCGACCGAGCTCTGCTCTGGTGACAATAGAGAATCCTCATTTAATAGTACACTAATTCCATGCTGCCATGTCATTATTCTAAGGTAGCCATCTTGTTCTAAACTTTGGGAGATCGAGCTCTGCTCGGGTGAAAATACGAAGAAAACGAATTTTCCCAGATATGAAACCTAGCTAAATCGATTTTTCGCCCCGTAAACCCCTATATTGCAACTTTCATCGAAATCGTTAAAGCCGTTTTCGAGAACGTAATTACAAATATATACAGGGTAAGTTTTTAACCAGTGCGCAAATTTTAACACCTGACTTTACTCATCATTATGAACAACTTTTACTAAGACCAAACCTGAAATCTCGAAAACAAAATCGACGAGTTATGCGAACATAAATGTAGCGAACAGCTGATTCTTTTTTCTCGATTTCAGGTTTGGTCCCATAGTAAAAGTTGTTCATAATGATGAGTAAAGTCACGTGTTAAATTTTGCGCAATGGTTAAAAACTTACCCTGTATACCTATATATTTACAATTATTACGTGTAAATAGTATAGGATAGGATTTAGGGAGCCTCTTAAGTACGTTCCTAAAGGATAGTGTTTATTTATGCTTAGTGAACAAAGTAGACTTATCTAAACACTGTTGTTTAGATGTCTAGTACCTCCTTATTAAGATTTCTGAGAAATTCAGCTCGTTTGAAATGTAACCTTTAAGGTCTCCTTGAAATTAATGATTCTATGAAACATTAATAAATAATGAGAAAATAGCTCTGAAAGCATAAAATAAAGTTATTACAAGACTCTATCTAGCTATTAATATTATAAAATGTTACCTGTTTTTTTAAATATTGATCTACTAGGTAAGAAGTATTACGTACACGGTATGAAAAAAGATAATTCTGTTTTTTTTTTTTGCAGATTCTGCAAAATTATGCTAAAACCAAAAATATTAAAAATAAGAATTTTCGTCGTGATTCATTTGGGAAACCTGGAAAGGGTGAGCATGAGGTTCTGGGTTCGATTCCCGGGTCGGGCAAAGTGTTATTGGGTTTTTCCATCTGTAATTTCTCAGTGGCAGCCCGGAGTCTGGATTTGTGCCCGGTTGATGGCAATAGGCTCGCTCCCTATTACATGGGACTTAAACGCAACTGGTGAAATGTGGGTGTACACATCTGCCCAACCTTTCGGGGGATACAGGTGTATTAGCCCACTTACGCACGGACGTCAAATTTGGGATTTTTTCGCACACTAGATTTTCAACGCTCTGCTTAGCGCCGAGAGTGGAAAATCCAACAGTGTGTTTTTGCGACGCACTGGGATGTACTCTGTTGAATTCTGAACGCTCGGCTAAACACCGAGAGTTGAAAATCCAGTGCGCGTTTAAATCCCGCTGTGATATTTTTACGTCTGTGCTTACGAGTGACTAAAACGTTTGCCATAAAAACGAAATTAATAAGAAAATATACTCCCACGTTACAGTTCGTACAAAGATAACGTGCCCCACAAGCAATTTGATACAGGTAAATACATTAAACTCCTTCTATAATGTGTTATATATATGTAAATAGGTTGCTTAACCGAACAAAACCTTAATGTACTTACATTAAATTTCAATTTTGTTCGTAATGTTGTATCGATCGGACTCGTTACCATACTTAATTTGCATTTTCTTAATAACTTAATTCGTGTGTTTATGGGCCACACACGTTTTGACGAAAGTGTTGCTTCAGAGTTTTTCATTTACTTATGACTTTCGCTTTGCCTTTGGCTTTTTAGACTTTCGTGTGATAAAACAAACAAACTCATTTTCGCATCTTTAATATTAGTTAGTATTAGGACAGCGAATAGAAAAAAGAAACAGTGGCACTTCGGGAGTGCCAAACTGCCAACAGAAGTGAAAACTTGAAATAAAATCGGCACCGCGATAATCAATGCGTTGATGTCTTTTACTCCACACACTGGGGTAATCAACGCGTTGATGTCTTTTACTCCACGCACTGCGGGAATCAACGCGTTGATATCTTTTACTCCACACACCGGGGTAATCAACGCGTTGATGTCTTTTACTCCACGGTATCGGTAAATTGCGTTACAGTGTCGCGAAATCAATGGTTTAGTCCCATCTCAAAAATGCCCAACGCGCCTGAAGAAGTTTTCACTTCAAAAATGCAGATTTTCCCTCTGTTTAACTCTTCCCATTTCAACTGATCCTTTAAATGTACACATGTAATGGTACTTGTTGATATGCCTACACTGTCCTCCCATACCTATTAACACTGTAATTTGGAAACATTGTAGAAACCATTTATTTTGAAAATTGTAACCGTGGAGTTTCTTGCCGGCTCTTCTCCATAGGAAGCGACCAATTGGAACCGTGCACCTAGCTTCTGACGCTTCATAAGTGCCCTTGTAGGTTTATGTGAAATAAATTATTTTGAATTTTGACACTTAGAACCTTCATAATTATAATCATCACAATCATCATCAATGATGCTTATTCTAAGTATGTATAATATGTATATGAAAGATATTTTATCATCACTATATTGTAGTGATGATCAGGATCATCATGTTCTGTGAAACTATGAACTTCTACTGTAAGAATAAATACATTGGCTAAGGGTAGGATTGTAATGTTATCCAAGGAATGCTCATTCACGTAGTCTCTTTAGACACATATACTTTATGTCTACTTTGGTGTATATGGCTACCCAAGACTCTTAAATACCATCACTTTTATATCCGAGCGAATTTTTCTTTCTGAAGAAGTGCGGCTACCTCTTTTGCCTTCCTCTATTTGTTCTTCCTGCCTCTATTTCCAATTAAAAAACCTCTGTGTCGGTATACTATACAGCACATAAAATCTTATCGGTTGCACTCTCATTACCATACTTCATTTGCATTGCTTAATAACTTAATTCGTATAAGTAACGGCCACACACGCTGAGCCGGTATTGAGCCGTTTAGTGATGAGAAACAGGTTTACTGAGGCCAGGTGGCCTCAATTTCGGATTTGGGTGAAGTTTTGGCCTCAAATCTGTTTCGGGATCGAATTTGTCTGGGAGCTTAGTGTATTCTGCGAGAGATTCGGTTACTTATATATTATTTGTAATATAAATTCATGACCATAACATAATATTACGCCTGTACTTTGTGTTGATTGAAAGTGATTTTCACAAAGAAATAACAGATAAGTGTCGTCTGCTGCTAAATTGTAACGCACTTGCTTTTGATATAGATATGTAGGTAACAGTAAGGAAAACCAGAAAAAAATAATGTATTAAAAAATAATGCCACCAAAAATTTTTTGATGCAGAATACATATTTTATAACTTATATGTACAACTAACTAGTATATATATTATGTACAAGTATGTAAATGAAAAAATAAAAAATATAAATAAAGGGAAGAGCACATTGGGCGTCAAAAAATACATCCGCATCGCTGTCAGCGGGAAAAGTGCCCAAAAGGCTGGCAGCGTTACCACGTTGGATGGCAATGCTGATTCTTTGGCCTAAGAATTGGTCAGCCCTCTGGTCACATGACGAGTCGACCAACAGCTTGGCGATGTCCAGAAATACTCGGTGAGCACTCGGACCATTTTGAAATTATTATTCAGAAGCCAAAATATCCTCACCACAATTTTTAGCTGTCGCATCACTACCGTTGTTCTTTTAGTTCCTCCATCCTTATTTGGATCCATATAGTGTTAAATTTTAATACAAGATTTTTTAAATGACGGGGAAAGTGTGTATGCAATGTGAATGCATTGTAGTGGAAAAAACTACGCCATGCCCATTAAGGGTGTGCAGAGAGATGCGGAACTAAAATGTAAATTAATATATGTAAATACTTAATTTACGTCGACGTATTAAATAAAAGCCATCGGTTAGTCGACCCGTGACGTTAAGCAGTGCTTGCAGTGGTCGGTCTGTAGATGGGTTGTCATTATTTTCACATTGTGACCCATTCAAATTTTAGAGAGCACGTGCTGATTTGTCATACCAATATCGATGACGGTCGTTGGGAAAAAGAGAAGTACAAATTTTTACTACTAAAAAAAATCGGTGTTGCCCAGAAAATTGTACCTAAAGAAACGTTCAATGAGGATTAAAGAAAAAAAAAACATTGGCACTCCGGGAGTGCCGACAGAAATGAAAACTTGAATAAGATCGCCTTGGTGGAAGAAAAATAGTTGTATAGAACATTGGACCGTAACCTTATCTAAATAAAGAGCACAATCGCGTTTACAAAAAAAAATACTTCCAAAACCTTTAAAGTAAAAATACTTGCATAGAACATTGATCCGTAACGTAATATGAATAAAGAACACAATTGTGTTTACAAAAAATGAGGTGTCGGTAACGGTGTCGCGAGTTCAATTGTTTTTTCCCATCTCAAAAATGCCCAACGCGCCTAAAGAAGTTTTCACTCCAAAAATGTGGATAATAATGACTGTCACAATCAATGGAGGAATACACGATGATAAGCATGTTGATTACTAATAGGTTAGGTATACACATCATTATTAATAGAGGCCTATGTCCAGCAGTGGACTGTCATAGGCTGAGTTGATTGATTGTTTTATGGTCTCTACATATTATGTACTAGCAACACCCCGCGGTTTCACCCACATAAGTCTCGATTCCGTGGGAATATTGGGATAAAAAGTATCCTATATGTTAGTCCAGGTTATAAACTACCTGTGTGCAAAATTTCATACAAATCCGTTCAGTAGTGTTTTCGTGAAAAAGTAACAAACATCCATCCATTCTCACAAACTTTTGCATTTATAATATAACATAACATAACATAACATCACGCCTTGTTTCCCCGAAGGGTTGGGCAGAGGTGTCCCTGTAGCAGGTACTCGTACACCCACATTTGTTTACACCCAGTTATGTTTAAGTCCCATGTAATAGGGGGCGAGCCTATTGCTATCAACCGGGCACAAATCCAGACTCCGAGCTGCTACTGAGAAATTTCAGATAGAAAAACCCAATAACACTTTGCCCGACCCGGGAATCGAACCCAGGACCTCATGCTCAGCAGTAGCGCTTGCGACCACTAGACCAACGAGGCAGTCATATAATATAGTAGGATGTAAATATATATATATATATTAGTAGGATTGAGGTCTCTCCCAGGCCACAACACTCTGTCCTCCACCTTCCGCATCAAAACATCACTTATCGGTAAATTGTTTCAAGTCATGCAAAAAAATAAAACCAAAAACATACAGCAATAAAAGAAAGATCATACAAATTATAATGTTGAACATAAAGCCAGAATTACAACTTCGCAATCAATACAACATTAATAACAAATTATGCGTAAAATGAGAACGAGACGGCTGATGTTCGAAATGATTATATCATTGTATGCATTACATGACAATCGTTATGATTGCTATTAAAAAAGAAAGAGTATTCTGATAACATTATGCAAAGTGGAGACGCCAATACGATCATTATTTAAACTGCGTATTTCCAATGACGTAGTGAGAATTGGCCTCCTGGGACTACCTTCTCATCACAAAACTGAAGAATTAATTAAATAATTTTCAGTATTAAGTTTTACAATAAGGCCACCAGATGGCGCTACTGTACACCGCTAGAACGCGTTGTCGTTGTCGCTTGTCAAATAGTTAGGTCCCGTCGAAGATTTTGTGTGACTGAGTTTTGTTAGGTGTAAAGTACCTTCAAAAGTAAAGTCTCGTGTTTAACAGATAGTAGTTTGTTAGTTTTGGGTTAGTTTATTTCTGTTTTATCGTTTTGCCACCACATGAGTTTTAATAACCTACAGCTGCAGTCGGGTTTTTTTTAAGTTGGATAGGTATATTAATTGTAGGATTTTAAACTGACATGGTTACTTTCACTACTAAAGTTCTTTAAAACGGGATATTTATCATGTTTTTAGTTTTTTTTAACAAAATATCCTATTTTAAACAATGTTAGTGGAATATTAATTGTTGTAAAAAAGTTTGTGCTCGCGAGGTCTACTGTTTGCGTATTTAGTTTGGAAGAAAAAACACTTTTTTAATTTCAATGTTGGGAATTATTTTAATAGTTACTGAATACATGGTCATTAGTATTGCCAGTGTTTTCATATTTTATTGTCGTGTTGTCGTCTCCAAATTGTATTTTGATAATTAGGCTAAAAAAACACTAAACAGTGAAAAATTACTCTAATTTCTGAATTTTCGTTTTTTGCTGCCGACTTCCGAAATTAAAGTTATTTTTCACTTTGTAGTGTTTTTTAGCCTGTATATGGTACGTTTCTTGGATAAAAATGTATCTTCTTCACTTAACTCTTATCCAACAATTGACACCACGAATACACCCGTCAACCCAATCTTAACGGTCGAAAACAATGATTCATTAATATGGTCAAGTCGATCCCCGAATTTCAATATTCCACCGTGACCCCACATCAAGAGAGAGGGTTCTCTATATAAGCGGCTTTGTGGCATATAGTAAAGGACATTATAATAATTGATTGTAATTCAATTAATATTAAGTGCCAATTCAACGCCGCTGGCTTTGTTTCCATTTTAATGGGACTGGATGTTAATTTGGAAGGTAGCCTAGTAGGTCAGTGCGTGTTTCAAAGGATGTCCTTCTCCGGATTAATAGCTATTGTTATTCAGCTTTATGTACCATAATTAGTTGTTTTGTTAATTATTAGTCTTTGATGCGATTATTCTGTTATTTGTATGTTTGTTGTATTGTAGGATCGAATCCGGAACGAGGTGATCCGGCAGAGAACCAAAGTTATCGACATAGCTCACAGTATAAGCAAGCTGAAGTGGCAGTGGGCCAGCCGGTACACGTGTTCTTGAGTGGAGACCGCGAATCTGCAAACCATAGAAATATAAAAAACAGGAGAAGTGGCATGGGGGCGTGTCTGTGTCCACGCGTAATGATCAAAGTGCTCATTGCATACGAAAATGGCCGTCTCCGCGAACTAGTGTGCTTTCGGCCGTGATCGGGACAATTTAAAAGAATGCCGTGTTGTTCAGTGGTTTCTTGTAAAAACCGAAGTCAAAACAAAAACTTTGTGAATCATGGAATCACTTACCATATGTAATTACAAGTATTTTACTATATTTGTCTTTAAAATAATGAAAAACAACAAATCGTAAAATATTTCTGGCTTTTACTACGTTATTTTTGTTTCCAAATATCACAGTGACTGTACTATTTTTGCACTACATACATTGCTCGTTAACCACTACCTAAATATGTCGCTCAGTGACTCAACAAGCAATGTAAAAATCACAAAACGATACTGTGGACTGCGGATGCATCGCGCAGTACGGCCGCTGTGTCTGGCGACGAGCTAGTGATGTGGTTGTGCAGATCCACTAACGTAGGCTATCGACAACAATGTCGTTTGGCGAATGAATTTATTGCTATTATACTTTATTCTTCAATTTGTCAACTCTTTTACCCGGGTGGAAGATCGATGTGAAATAATGTGTTTTACTTATTTTGATTATTTTACAGCGTAGTAGTGAAATGCGTAACCAACGGTCGTAAAGTTAAATAAAATTTTAGGTAGTGTTTTGGGTTTGAATTATCGCTGGTATATTATGCCTTATACTCGTGCTATTTCCTTACTTTTTTATGGTTTTGGTATTTTACTTCCGTTAAAGTCTTAAAAAGCTTCGAATGCGTTATAGTAATCGGCATGGTTCAGATAATTACAAATATGAAGAAACACATCATTTTATAAAGTATAAGGACAAATGTGGGCTTATGTACCCATCTCCTGATGTCGTCATGATTTGTAAGATAGTGGAAATAATCATAAAAACAGCTTGTCTCACCAATAATAAATTAACAGTTAAAACTAAAAATGTCAAACAGGAACTCATGGCAAAGGCTTTGCCTCACTTCATAGGATTAGATCGCTTTGAAAATATTAAGTTTCACCAATTTGAGCAGTCTCCGATGAATAATCACATAATATTTCAAATTAAAGCAGTCATGGAAAAATATATTAATTTAAGATTACACTATTTGACAAAAATGCCACTCCAGTAATATCAAAGCGTCAAGTGCTGCACAAATACCTCCACTTTACAGGTCAGTGAGTAAACATCATAGCAGGGTTCAACAATATCTACTGTTTCAAATAAACTATGACAGGTTAAACCAACGTAACTGGATTTTTATTGTTTGAATTTTTTGCTTATTATTTATTTTTATTATAATATTTTCTGGACTTATCGTTTTTATTTATTTTATTTTCAGGACACCAAATTTTTTAAAGTATAACGACGGTGAAGTATCAATATCTAATAACTACAAAAACATGGTTTTACAGGAGGAGAAAAAAACGTTTAATTTCTATAGTTTTTGACCATTTGAAGTAAACATTAGTAAGTGAAAACCGCCAAAATGTTAGTTATTAGATATTGATACTTCACCGTCGATAATATTAAATGGAAGAATCGATACCTTTCCGATTTAGTCAATCACTAGCGTATATGTAAAATAAATTGTTTCTGTACAGCACAACGATAGAAATGATGTTTTCGTGTGAGTGAGTTGTACGGTGCATGGTAAATGCACGCTGTGTTTGATGGGATAAGGTTTATAATTAAATGTGTAGTACGTTCTGATTTATGAATTGCAAGAGTGAGCGCAGCCTCGTTTCTATTTAGTTTACTGATATGCATGTGTAGTTGTGACGACTAGTGGCGAGGTAGTGGGGACAAAGTGGAGACATTGGGTTTCGATACATTTTCAACTACCGGGAATATCTCCTTCTTTCTTATATCTATGCTGCAAACGTAAGGTACGACGACCTCAGGCAAGGTGGAGTGACGATCTTGGCAGGGTGGCTGGTAGCGGCTGGATGAGAGTTGCCGAGAATCGAGCTGAATGGCGTGCAATTGGAGAGGCCTATGTCCAGCAGTGAACTACTGTAGGCTAATGATGATGATGATTCTGTTGTTTTACTCTCGTTTCGGGATGGGTTATGGGTAATTCAGTGATAAAAATAACACTGTTGGTATTGGAGCTAACTGCTTAGGGTTTACTGGAAAATTTAATTGGATATGCTGAAACTTCGTCTATCACCGAAGATTTGAGAGTCTCGTAGTAATATGCCAAAGACGGTTAACAGCAAACACCTTAGTTCATCGTGATTGCCCCAAGAAGTAAAGATTTCAATCATTCCTAAAAACCAAAACAAAACCAGGAAAATGAATAAGCAGGCGTTTAAAGACCATTTCAGTCTTCAAAAGACTATTTCAGACACTAATCTACATGGTCCTCATATAGCTTGACCAAGATTATGTCTGGACTTTAAAAGAGACTGCGATCTCTGAGTTTGTTTCGACCTTTCTTCTCAGAGTATTCAGATAGAAAACGCCGAACTCATCTAGCTTATTTTTAATATTTTTTTTATATGACGTGTATAAGTGATTCAGATATCGTATTTACAGAATAAACAATTTAATTTCATTTAAAAACGATTTAATGTGATACTGATTAATGTATTACACACGATAATACGTAACCATATTTTTTATCCTCCCTCTTCAAAAATACGAGCATACAAAGCAACAAAACATACAAGCAAGTCATAAACTCGATGTGAAATATAATGGGGGTATCTGTTCCAATAATTGCAAGTTGCATTGGGTATCGTCGTGTGACGTCGGGTTTCGTCGGGTGTCCTCGGGCTATAGCATTTACTTTCTCCGTCTGGTCTGGACCTGCGTGATTTAGAGTGGTCTGGTATTTAGGTTGCCTTTTGTAAAAAATGTCTGGCTTTTTTTGGTGGTTTCAAAATAAATATAACTTGACAATTGCTTGGAGAAGTTTAAGAAAGTGTCCATGGAGTTTATTTTCTGTTCTTTTCTATATGAACCTACTACGCTTTGGAATGGGCAACTAGCTTCATCTTTCTGATTGACCGACTCCTTGACAATTCAAAGCTACCTGTAGCTAGTTTAATTGAAGTAAATGCTTTGAGCTTTGAAAGTTTAAAAATGGGTAGGGCCATTTCAATCAATTTGCTTAGCCTTTTCCCAACAACGTTCGGGTCGGCTTCCAGTGTAACCGGATGCAGCTGAATACCAGTATTTTATTTAGAGTGACTATACTGACCTCTACAACCCAATTACTAGGTAAGATTGGTTGTCAGACTTTCAGGCTTCTGACTGGTCGTACCGACTGTCAAAGATCTTCGAATGACAGCTGGGAACAACGGCTAAATGTGCTTTCTGAGGCACGGAGGAATTAGGTTATTATTAGTTATTAGGATTAAGAGGGCCCTTCCCGATCCGTCTATCGTCAACGCAAGCATGGTCAAAAAGCATGTTGTTTCATCTAGCGCAAGTGAGAACTGCTAACAAGCAAGTGAGAACGCGATAACATTGTACGAAAAATAGTGTGCGGAAATTTCATAAAACTTGTTTCAGGAAATACGTGTTTTTGAGTAAGCTTACTAGTTTGTGAAATAAATGTTTGTGTTTTAGAATCTTCATTACATGTGCAAGGTTCCTATGCAGATTTTTTCTTTACTTTTACAATTTATGAGTATATTATGAACGGCCAAAGTTCAGGTAAAAATTGTGCAAAAATGCAGATTTTCGGAGGCTTGTACTGAATTTATTTATCGACATTTTAATTTTTTGGTTTCATAGAAACCTAGAAATAGTGCACAAGATACCTATTAGTTTAAAATTTTCAAAGAAAGATGTGTAACGACGCCATAATCACGTACGAGCGTTTGTGTGAAAAGTATGACGGGTTGGCCGCTCTTAAGTATGTATATTTGAAAAAGATATTTAACACAAAACTGGAAGTATGTATAATAATTAGGTATCTTTTAATTTCCTCTGCTGAACATAGACCTACCAACAAAGACGACATTTAAGAAATTTGCCTTAATCAACACGTTTGGCAGAAAAATAACATAATTTTGATGATAACTGTTCCCTGTTAGAAGTTGAAATAATAAATAGCCGTAGAGTAACAGTTTTATTAAATACTAGCTTGCCAGCGGCTTCGCTCGCATGATATCTTTATAAATTATAGCCTATGTTACTCAGTAATAATATAGCATACGACAGGTGAAAGATTTTTTTAAATCGGTCCAGTAGTTTTTGAGTTTATTCATTACAAACAAACAAACATACAAAAATAAAACCTTTTCTATTAGTAACATTAGTTTAGATGCTGCTGTGTCCAAGGACTTTCAGGGATAAAATAAATTGCATTTCATCTAAAATAATAGCTAGTCGTCTAGCTCAGAAGAATGAAAAATATGTTGAAGACAACCTCTATTTTTCTTTAATTATCAGGTTGCGTTCAGTTCAAACATAAAGAAAAACAAGAAAATTGTTGAGAATTTTACAAAATATCGTTACGTACATAAAAGCATGAAACATACAAAGTAGAAATTATAAAAATTAATTTAATAAAAGTTTTGTGTGTGATCTTATTTACTTGAAATAAATTTATTGTTTCTAATGATTTCCAGATACATAATTTGCAAAGACGTATAACACAAATTTAAATGTTATATTAGATAATGTAATTTTATTCGATTTTTTAATGATAATTATTTTTATTTATTTTTTTATTTTGAATCATGTTACTACTCATGTCTTATGAACTTTATCATTAGATATTATTAAGACCTTGTAAACACATGTGGTATGTGATAAAGATTTAAATATGAATTTGAATTTTAGTGTTTAGAAACAAATTATTTCATGTCAAGAAATCTAATAGAACCTTAAAGAACCCACAAAGGGTAAGGCAGAAGTGCATCTATAGTAACATCCACATTTCGCCAGATATGTTAAAGTCCCATGTAATAGGGGGCGACCCTATTGCCATCAACCGGGCACAAATCCAGACTTCAGGCTGCTACTGAGAAATTCCTGATGGAAAAACACAATAACACTTTGCCCGACCTGGGAAACGAACCTAGTACTTAATGCTTAGCAGTAACGCTTGCGACCACTAAGCCAATGAGGCAGTCAAACAAAGTTATTATAAATGATTTAATTTAAGAAATCTAATAAATAGACTGTGGCGGCATCTGCATCGCTATATGCGAACTATGCATCAAAGACCTGACGTCACACAAAATCCTGACGTCACACAAAATCCTGACGTCACACAAATCCTGCATCGCACAATTAGAGTTTACCGCGCGAACACCATATTATTATAAGTTACCCGCCAGACACGACACCCGTCTGGTCGGAGGATTCTCCCTTTTCTATAGAGGATGAGGATGAGCTTTACACCCTGTTCCTCATACCTCTAAAATACCTTAAAAGAAATATCCAATTAAGTGGGAACGTTTTACTATACCTACCTATAAAAATAACAACATTATTTGCTAAAGAAACACTTCAAAGGAAAGAATATAAAACATACATTTTCAGAAAATTCTCACTTTCGCCCACGCAGATTCAATACGTAAGAAAATTCTTTATAAATTCATTTTTGTTACAACTTCCTGGTTTCAAAGTGTATTAAATATGAACCTTCTTACTTACAATAAGGTAAAAATACGGTAGATGCTTGCAGAAACTATGTGTGCAATATTTAAATCTTGACTTTCGTTATGTGGCCTATTTTCATAAAGAAGTGTACATAGTTATAGTCCTCCAGACCCTATTTCGGCCATGGCGGCCAATCTCAGCGGAGCCATCGATGAGGGAGATATTATAGTGCACAAGTGTATGCGCAGATACACATGTGCACTATCTCTTCCCTCACTCTCATAGTCCGATGGGACGGCAATCCGACACGACCGGAGAGAGATCAGGCGTAGTACCAACGGCTTAACGTGCTTTCCGAGGCACGTGGTTATTACACCGCCAGCTTCTAAACTCCTGGCTGATACTGAAAAATGTCTAATGGACATACAGACAATACATTTTTTGTCCTACCTTGGAATCTAACCCAAAACAGCTCAGCTCAGCAGTCGTGCTTGAGACCACGAGACCAAATGAGGCAGTCAATGTACATACCTGTGTAATAAAATGCTAAGTTTCTTGTGTCAGTTTCGACTCACACCGACTTTAATATCTATCTTGGACGAATGCTGGATGTTATTTTGATTTCATTGACATCATCGCCTATAGCAGCCGTTTTTTTATATGTTCTAAACAAGTCAACTAAAAATCCTTAGTAGAGGGAAAACATAAATATCTGAGCATTACTTTACTAAAATTCTCTATAGCTACACCTTACTCTATTCCTTAAAACAAGAACAATCTAGTAGAAGACACAAAGACCTTTGATAAACATGATTGCTTTACTTGGGAAGAAACTGGAGCCCACGACACAGGGTGTGGGGTCCAAGGAATTTGCAAAAATCAAGCGTAAAAGGCTCCTATTACAAGATTTTTTTAAATATTGTAGGTACCGTTTTTCTTCTGGACCAAATAAAGCTTTTATTATTATTAATATAAAAAAAAACCTTTTCAACAAAAAAATAATAAAGAAAGCTTCTCAGACATGTCCCAACATAAAAAGTCTGATCCACCCAAAGTTTCTGAAGTCACGTGTTCCCTTCAAAATGAGAGTACCGTGAATACCCTGACAATATGGCCCCAGCTAATAAAGAATCCTTCTCGTACCCTAGTTATTCGTACGTTTTATTACAAGCCGCTAGTTTTACGAGAGTTAAATAGTTTTTTTCAGAGACGATTTATGTGGCAGTTTTCTCAATATACTTAGGTCAGAAAAACCCTTGTTTAAAGTGGGTGCCGCTTGATTAACTTTTTTTGCTTGGAGACTTGAGAGGAATATGAAATTTCAATTAAAAAACCCAGACATTTATTAGGAGAACAGCTTTAAGTACGGGTTATGTAGTTAACTGAACATTCTAGATTAGGTATCAAAATGGTGACAAAAATTTAAAAGGGTATGCTGAGATAGTTTGGGCATGTTGAGAGGATGAATGAAAGGCGACTAACAAAATGTATTTACGAGGCTGATGTGAAGGGAAAGGCCGGGCGGGGACGCCCTAGGAGAACATATACTGACCTTATTGGTGATGTTCTTCAGAAAGGCCAGGTGCGTAGTACTCGCAACCGGCGTGCGTATATGACCAGATGTATGAACGTAAACGAGGCAAAAGGAGTATGGAAGGATCGTAGCAGGTGGCGTTCTATAGTTTCTGCCTACCCCCATGGGAAGAAGGCGTGAGTTTATGTATGTGTATGTATGTTATGTAGTCAGGTTTAGTTTAGCTTAAAGCGCATCTTAAGTCATGTTCCACATTGAAACAGTCAGACCTTTGTTTTCAGTGTAACCGAAGTTGAAAAACAACTCTCACATCTATAGGTGGTTGCAAAGGGTACTTATAAGCATCTTTAAAGCTCTGTTAGCTATTAACAGGATATTTGGCACCAGCTTTGGTCCCACCAGATAAGGTTCTTTGTTACCCTTACAGAATAACTGATTTACCCCCGCGGGGGTAATTACCCCCAGGTTCGGAACCCAGGCTCTAGGTATAAAGGCTTGAGTACAAAATCGGTAGTATTGTCTAGCAATTACATTTTCAATGCTACGGTCAGAGTGGACTAGTGTGTCTGATAGGGTGGATTAGGATGGTTTGTATGCTATGGAGATGAGCGGATTAAGTCGGCAAGGGTTAAGGTCTTAGTAAGCCAATCATAGGTAATCTCTAGTCTAAAACATAGTTCCATGGACGTAATAAACACAGAGGGCCTACAACGTCCTACGCGTTCAATATAATAATGGGTTTAGGATTTTGATGGGGCTTCCGCGCTTCTGCAGCGGTTCGCAGATGTTCGTGGAAGCCCGTCGGGCGGCGTCAATAATTCAAAATTCAAAATATTTTATTTCACATCAACCTACAAGGGCACTTATGAAACGTCAGAAGCTAGGTGCACGGTTCCAATTGGTCGCTTCCTATGGAGAAGAGCCGGCAAGAAACTCCACGGTTACTCTTTTCAAAATAAGTGGTTTCTACAATGTTTTCAAATTACAGTGTTAATAGATATGGGAGGACAGTGTAAGCCTATCAAGAAGTACCAGGTACTTAGTAAAATAGATAAAGGTCCACAAGTCTATAGCCTACAACGTTCTCACATTCACAAAATCTAAAAGATGGGTAAAAATAATGGGTAGGTAGCTCGGAAGCACCAACAGCATCCTAAAAACATTGGTCAACAAGGTGGACAACCCCTTTATTAGGCACTGGATGGAGAGGCACGTGCCAACATGTCTTGAGCCACGTAGTTATTAGTTGTTGTTAGGTTAGTTTGTAAGTTAAACTAACACAGTTTCTAAGTCTTTGTTACCTACTAAATGGGTTTTATGTACCTTTTATGTGATAAATGAAAATAATGTTCTGTAATAAATGAAATAAATGTATTATAAAGTTAAATGGAATTCATATTTCTCTATTCTAAGGAAGATCGTCTACTACAATGAAATTGAACGCGATCAGCACGTCTACACCGCGTCCAAAAACTGTCAGTGTCATTATTGTTACGGAATTGATATTAACAGAATAATTGATATTACACGAATAAATTTACTTAATTTACAATTTTGTATATCGCTGTTAATTTTTTTTTTTTAAATTAATGTTTAAAAATTATAATATAAATTTATATGAAATTATTGATTGAGTAGAAAGCTATTAATTTTCGTAAAGAGGTTTGATTTAATCCCCCAACAGCTTCAATAATAATATTTATTAAAATAATAATTATAATAAAGTTTTTATTTAAATAATAAGATAAAATAATTATAGGGCATTTGAATGCGGTTGAGTATGATGATCGCGTTCAGTTTCATTGGTAATATTCTCCCTGAGGCTCACTCTCGTATCCAACCATCCATCTTTCACAGAGGTTTTTTTCGAATGGTATTGTGGCGACATCTACAACGCCACATGCGAATTGCGCATCAAAGAACTGACGTCACATAAATCCAGCATCGCGCAAGCAGAGTTTACTGCGTGACGAGTACATAAATTGTTGGGCAGTTGCCCGAAAGACACGACACCCATCTGGTCGGAGGATCCTCCCTTTTCTATAGAGGATGAGTGAACTTTACACCCTGTTCCTCATACCTCTAAAGTATAAAAAAAATTCTATACCTACTAAGCAATTGAATACCAACTTGACAACTAACTGACTGCTGGTTCATGTCTCTCTGCTGGGCAAAAGAATCTCCTTTCTCCTTCCAAAAATGGATTTTCAAGTTAAAAAACTGAACCAAGAATGTTCGTTCATAAAAGTGAAGCGGTGGCGTTTCCTGCGTATCAAGAAATATGGTTCGACTTAAAAGTTAAAACTAAATCATTCGTTAACATACCTTGAAACACATTAAGATTTTTATAACTATAATAACACGCACTTTACATCCGTCGGGTGTCCATTACGTTGTTTTAAACACAAAAATTATATATCGGCAGGTAAGTACTGAATATTTTACGTGAAAGCACGCTTTTACAAGTTCAACTGTCATCTTATTCGTGGCCTTAACCTGTAGTTTAAGCACGTTTAAGTAAGGTTGTCGTGTGGGGATAACTTGTTTACATCAAATACTGGCCGAAAAGAAATTATGTACGTTCTTTTTATGTAGGTAAAAAAGAAGAGAGTCTTTCACATAACCTGCTCGATAATGTCAAATTATATGTCATGCAAACCTAACCAAAAGTAAGTCTTATTAGCCCTTGGTTATAGCGGACAATAATATTGTACTGAATTTTATTATAACCCGCTGGTCAATAATCTGATTTGAATTTGGAATCTTAACTAAAATTTTTTATGAAAATAAGCACCTACTTATTAAACGCAGTTTGAAAGTGTGGTTACGATTATTTCAATACTATTTTAATTAGATTCTTACGATGTGCTGGTAATTTTTTTAATCCACTACGGGGAAGTTCTTGGCCTGAATCTCACTTGATGGTAAATTATGAAGGTAGAAGCGAGCTTCACCCAGAATTCTCAACCACAGAGAGATTGTTGAATAGATTCCAATACAGCAAATCGATTTCACTTTTAATCGGGCGAATTCTGAAAACATAACTATCGTATCTCTAACAGGAAAACATTGTTTTATAAACAATCCAAAGTATCTTCCTTACAGTAGTGATCCCGCTTTTGTCCGTCATCGTAACCGTGTCATAACCAGACCAAAATAGAAACTAATTAATTAAATTCCGGACAGCCCTACAAACACAAATTAAAATTCCGGGAAACAATTACATTGTAATTCGTTGACCAACATTTTGCTCATCAAGTTCTCATAATCTACCATTTTGGAAGAAAATGATCAAAATGTGATTATGACAATGACATTCTGTGAGTGAATCATGAAGACCTAATAACCTAATTTGAACAGTAAATACAAAGGAAAAAAATACGGTAATACGGTTACACGTAATTTTAAATGTGTTTTTGTAACATAATTCATTAGCATTATGCAAAGTAGCATATGTTAGCAGTTGGATCGTTCTTTGTTTTTCGATGAAATCATTTTCTCGAAAAACGCCACGACACGATTTAACCGAAAAACAACGACGTTGAATTTTTCAGTCTGACATTTAAAAGAACAGGGTGATCGAAACGTTTTTTATAATATATCTGAGTTCCATAGTAAAATATACGTATTTATGAAAAGACAAGTCGAGTGTGCCCGATATGATTACCGATTGGCAAAAAGAACAATTTTCGTACAAAGTTTCGTTCCCTATTTAACCACTATCGGGAAAGGATTTTTGCAAAAATCCGTCTTTAAAGTAAAGTAAAGTAAAGTTTATTTATTTGCATAGATTGTAGGTACATAACATAAGGTATTAAAAAAAAAAAGTGATCCATGTACAATCTACCTTATATTAGGCATGCAAACATTAATGAATGAAGTAACGAGAAGGTAATAAAAAAATTAAATTGTTTCAAAAGTGTCAAACAAAATTACGAGTTACAGTTCAGAATGGGTACAATTAAATAAGTTGGAATTTCTTTAAATTGCATAAGAATATTATAATTATTTTAGATTAGAAATTTTAGGATAAAATATCTAAGTTATTGTCATTTAGAAAATCGTTAACCGAGTAGTAGCATTTTTCAATCAATAATGCTGTTAACTTCTTTTTAAAATTACGTATTGTGTCATCTTTTATTATGTCAGGTATTTTGTTATAAATTGTAGGTCCCATACTAATAACATTTTTTTTATGTAATGCAGTATTGCAACTGTCCATTAGTAAACGATTTTTGTACTGGCTTCTGATTGGTCTCTTACTACTTTGTGATACTGTAGTAAAAAGATGCATGTTACGTTTAACAACAATTTTCATTTCTAACAAAGAACTTTTGTGCAAAATTTTATGTTTCTAGATCCAGTGGTGTATGTAGCCTGTGCGTTGTTTTTCCTAAGCAGAAGATACTGAACAACTTATTGCTTGTAATATCCCACTGCTGCTAGGCAAAGGGATCTGCGTGCTCCATCTATCTTGTGAACTGATTACGTATTAATTAACACACTCACTTCCCCAGCGACGCCCTAAGCCGAGGTTCGTACCCCACAGCGGGTGCCCGTAGCGAGCGTTCGCTTAACTTTAACTTAGAATAGTTTTTACTCCTGGCTGAAGGCTCTAAGTGTAGTAGCTTAAGGCACCCACGGAAAGTTCGGTAAAGCAGCCAAGATCTTAGTGGTCAAAACTGCGAGAGGATAGCAGGGACTTGAAAACGAAATTAATTTCGTTCCGATACACAAAATGTTATCTAATAACGCTCCAAATTTTGTAACGATACTAAAACCTAAAAATATTAATAACGTTACAAAAAAAAACGTTATAGAATATCATTTTGGTAGAACAAAATTTTAAGTAACGTTATAGGTATCAGTAACATTATGCTTATATCCACTTGTAATAACGTTACAGATTCATTTGTATAACGTTATTCTTAAGAACTTTTCCCGCTGATCACCGCTCTATCGTCGCCCAGCACCACCACCACCACTGGCCACCCCCGTTACAGCGGCCAGCGGCCGGCTGGTGGTAAGCCACCGCCGTATTTAAACATAAGTTCGCACGAAAGTGCTCATTTTTTACAGACAGTGTTGTGAATGAATGGTTATTGTTACCTACCTACTTTTATTTTCATGTGATAGTGTCATGTTCACATTTTTTTTGGCAATTTTGCGTATCGTAATGAATAACGTTATTATTTCGTTATACCGATATATTAATAACGATATATTTTTAATAATGTTTTTAAACAGTTTAAGATTTCGTTCCGTTTGTTAGTATCGTTATAGTCAATGAATTAATTTTGTTACGATCCTGGTGGAACGGTACAAATTATCGTTACCGGAACTTCACGTAACGTTATTTTGAGTAACGTTTCAAGTCCCTGGAGGATAGTTAAAAAAAAAACGGACGGACAAAAAAAAAATTTTAGTCTTCATACCTATCGTGATTAAGTGGTGTTACGAAATTAGGGTGCTGAGGGTAAACGTAAACTAATAATTACAGGCCTGTGTCCAAAAAATTTTTTGTCCCTTTTGTAGATTGAACACGTATTTTTTTCTTTTTTGACGTTATCAAAAGATTACGGGGCGATACATTAAGTTAAAATGTGGTATGACGTCATGCCTTGCTAGAGTTAATAGTGCGTTGTGACGTAGCGAGCCCCCACTTCCCAACTTTAATGCGTGTTATCTAAGTTATTTATGATTAATATGATAAAGCAAAAAATACGTGTCTAATATTTTTTTACTATCTGAAAGGCGTACTAAATAGAATTTCTTTTTTTTTACCTTGGCAACTACCCTATTATTATAAATGACTAAAATCATAATTCCATCAGCCTTAAGCTGTAAACAGGCTGGACAAAAGAGTCACCAAGTCTAACATAAAATCTAAATCTAGTTGATAGCAACGACTCAACTAGTTATTCAGATCAATAAAACAAGTTTCGCCACGTGCTTCTTGCATAAGTCCGTCGACCTGATTGCGCGTGCGCTTATGTGCTATAAATGTCATATTATTTTGATATACTATCTGATCTGATGACTCAATTAAATGAATGGTTTTCGATTTAAAATGTAGTGGACATCATAACTGAGTGATCCGGGAGGGTTTCCAATAAAAATTAAAATAAATTGTACTTTATCCTTTGGTCAAACAGAAGTGAATCCTGCGCGGGATGCAGGACTTTCTAATCATTAAAACTATCGACGTCCACAAGTCGCGCCCCCGCGTCCGGCGTGGAATTCGCCTCAGTGTGGCCAGCGCTTTATTTTGGCTTATATTTATTTTCTTCCTTAATAATATGATTTATTATAAATGGAAACAGGTTTTCATTTTTAACCGACTTCCAAAAAGGAGGAGGTTATATGTTCGACGCGTATGTTTGTTTGTTTTTTTTTTTTTTTTTATGTATGTCCACCGATTTCTCCGTCATTTGTGGACCGATTTTGAAAATTATTTTTTTGTTTCAAAGGGTATGCTCCCAAATTGGTCCCATATAAATTTTATTAACTTTGCTTGGGTAGTTTTTGAGTTAGCTACAAAATACGTATTTTTTCCCACTTAGTATAAAGATGATATGATAAGTTCCTGTCACTGGTAGCAGGTAGTGGTATTCCAATGTGTGTGGGGTAGGTACCGCAACTAAAAAGGGAAAAATAAAAACTTTTTACAAAAAAAAAACAACCGACTTTCAAAAAAAAACACTACAAAGTGAAAAATAACTTTAATTTCGGAAGTCGGTGGCAAAAAACGACAACACAAAACACAAGACACCGACTTCCGAAATTAAAGTTATTTTTCACTTTGTAGTGTTTTTTTTTTCTTTTATTTTAGATCGATTAATATGGAAATACTTTTCTAAATATAATACTCATACAGAAAGAAAATACGAAAAACTACAAAGTAAACATATCATAAATATGAATGAGGGGTTTTTTGATCTACAAAGAGAGGTGTTAGTTTGTATGTTTCCCTACGAATTTGGAGGGTCTTTTACCGGGTTCCATGCATACATTTGGCGCGTCTTGTATATAAAAAAATGAGAATACCTATAGATTATGTTTAATTATTTCTACAACCAAATCTCAGCTTAACCTCTCGTATGTCGTAATTACAGAAACAATTAAAAAACCATTGTGTCTCGCGTGGATCCACGTTCGATACGAATGGTTAAACCACTGAAGATTGAGACAAGTGTAGTGAAATACGGAAAAGATTTTGGAAACTCTATGAGCGAGTAAAATTATAGGGAAAATGGAAAAATCAACGAGTAAGGCTGCCTGCCCACTGGAGCGGAGCGAGGCAGCGGAGCGGAGAAATGTGCAAATATTAACTAATAGAATCTAAACTCCGCTTCAGAGCTCTGCTACTATTGGTTAATATTGCCACACTGGATAGGCATCCTAAACGTCGGAAAAGTCGTGGGCTAAGTTTAGTCATTCAAAAAACATTATGTGTCAATGCTTCAAAAAGTTCCAGTTATTGAGTTTAACAGTTTGCAATAAAATACAAGTGCTATGAATGAGCCACATCCAGCAGCTGTGACCCATTTATAACAGCTGTTTGTAGTTTGCACGGAGAGATGAGAGTTTATAGAAAAATATGTACACGTTTATAGAAAAATATGTATTTTAGTGTTCATGAAGTTTTATAAGAATTTTTACGTGGACTCTAGAGTTTCGCTATTCACCATCATCTGCCTAGCCTTTTCCCAACTATGTTGGGGTCAGCTTCCAGTCTAACCGAATGCAGGTTAATACCAGTATTTTACATGGAGCGACTGCCTATCTGACCTCCACAACCTAGTTACTAGGTAATACGATACCCCTTGGTAAGACTGGTTGTCAGACTTGGGCTTCTAACTACCCGTAACAGCTGTCAAAGATCCACGAATGACAGCCGGGACCAACGGCTTAACGTGCTTTCCGAGGCACGGAGGAGTCTCGGAAAGCATGTTTCGATATTACAGGGATATAATTTCAGCTATGAACTATCGTCAAGAAGAATGAATTTAGACACACAAGAAAAAGAACACACACGGTACAAGAACAAGTCATTCATAAACATGAATCTCTTCTTCTTTCTGTGTGGATAATGACTAACCTGGTGTCAGTTTTAAAGCCGTCCATGGGCTTCTGACTTATCTTCACATGCCGTTGAGAAATATCTCTCAGGCATGCCGGTTTCCTGCCGGGGCTGCGAATATGGGCCGAAAGGGACATCGTGGCCCCCGGCAACAGGGCAACCGAAGGAACACGGATGGGTTTTAGTCAGTAAGAGTCAGACACGCCCTCCCGCTCCACCCAGAGCGGGAGAAGTTATTTGATAATTACAAACAAAAAAAAAAAATGCATGCCGTTTTCCTCACGATGTTTTCCTTCATCGTTAAAAATATGTATGAAAATCAATTAATGGACAAATTGAGTCTTTCACCACAGGCTTAAATTAAATCGATAAGTTTCATACATTATTACATTTATATTGTATACTATTAAGTATATCTTAAGCTGCATACTCACCTACTTAAACATAATGTAACAATTTATCATCAGTTTCGTCACATACTGGTCACGATATCGTGAGTTGTGACCACAAATTGGTAATACATGGTGGAGTTGAGACAGACAATTTTTTTTTTTTATCAAATTTGGCTAAGTACTTTAGAGATTTGTACAAAGTACCATACATATGCCATGCAAATATGCAGGTTTGCCTGGCATTCAAACAGCCGATATAATAGCTGTCATTCCTTAGAACAAGTCGGGTTGCAGGCTTTAGTAAACGCAAAATAAAATCTAGCAAGTGAATTTAGCTCATAAAAAAATAATTCTGTGGGTATCTCCTTGCTTAGTGCTTACATTAATTACTACTGCTAAAAACGTGTCTTTTGTTTTGTGTCCAAAATTAGCTGTACCGACCTGAAATGCGTTGACTATAAATCAACCAACTAGCAATAATACATTTAGTCATTAGTACCTGTGCGGCCAAGCTCTACTCTGCTGAAAATAGAGAATGCTCATTTAATAGTACCTATAGGAAAATTCATAATAATTCCATGTTTAATACATACTAATTCCATGCTGCCATGATAGTATGTACTTACTAATTCCATGCTGCCATGATAGTAGGTACTTACTTATTCCTTGCTGCCATGTCATTATTCTAAGGTAGCCATCTTGTTGGGCACGCCACAATTGCGGCGATAAGACCCCTCTTTGAGGAGTGGCTTGAGAGACGCCACGGCGTCCTCACCTTCCGCCTGACGCAGGTCCTCACCGGACACGGCTGCTTCGGGAGGTTCCTGTTTAGGATAAGGCGGGAGGAAACACCCGGGTGTCACCATTGTGTGGATCGGCCTGAGGACACGGTGGAGCATATATAGCGTGGAGGTCTGCCCGGCTTGGGCGGAGCAACGCCGTGTCCTCGTAGAGGCGATCGGCGGCGGTGATCTCTCGCGTCCGGCCCTGGTTCAGGCCATGGTACGGAGCGAGAGGAAATGGCAGGCCGTCACCTCCTTCTGCGAAGCGGTAATACTCGCAAAGGAGGAGGCGGAACGCGTGAGGGAAAGGCAAATTTCGCGCCCTCACGCCCCTAACCGCCGCAGGAGGAGACGCCCGAGGCGGGAATCGCGAGCCGATTTCCGGCCACCGTAGGCGCGGGCTTGCGGACGGTGAGCAATGGGTAGCTCGCCGTCCGGTAAGGACCAAGCCCGGGTCGACGGCGCGTTGTGTTCCACGCGCGCCTCAAAGAGATGTCAGCAGAATTGACGGGGCCCGCTAGGGCCAATGCCTGCCGGGGGTTCGAAGAAAACCGATAGGGACATCGCGGCCCCCGGCAACAGGGCAACCGAAGGAACACGGGTGGGTTTTAGTCAGTAAGAGTCTGACACGCCCTCCCGCTCCACCCAGAGCGGGAGAAGTTATTTTGATAATTTCCCACCCAAAAAAAAAAAAAAAAAAAAATGGTAGCCATCTTGTTCTAAACTTTGGGCGACTGTGCTCTTCTCGGGTGAAACGAATTTTCCCAAATATGAGACCTAGCTAGATCGATTTTTCGCCCCCGTAAACCCCTATATTGCAACCATCATCGAAATCGTTAGACCCGTTTTCGAGAACGTGATTACAAATAAATAAATATATATACAAATAATGATCATTTAATAGTATAGGATTAGATCTTAATAGCCCTTTAACCAATAAATCACACACTATGATGTCATCAATATAAAGTGCGTCCCACACTGTCTCAATCTTTGTTTACTGTCCGTCATTACAAGTCGTCGGCATCACCACCATCTCAATCGGCTTTATGTCAAGGATAACCAGAACGTCTATCACCAATCACTGTAGCCGAATTGGGCCAATGTTGGTCAATTCTTCGATAGCCAATGTTTGCAACATTGTTGTGCAAAAGGTTAGGTTATTATTAACAGTTTTGATAAATCAGATGCTACAGACCGTAAATAGACAATCAATTTAATGTGTTTGTTAGTTTTTGAAAAACGAATTTACATTTTTTTTCGCGTGTCTGCAGTGCGTTGAATTTGCAGTCAGTCACAGAACTGTTTTTGGTCTGGATGATGTTATGAAAATTTTAGCTAAAATACTTCTACAGCTGGTGGCCAAGTCTGCTATTTTCAATAATCGCCTATTATTGTAACCGTATCAAAGCAATGCTCTAACCACTGTTGGTCAAAATAAATGTCAAAATAATACGAGATATAAAACTCGTCATTGCGTAACTAGGAGATTACCGAATACGTAAAATTTTTCCTATAGAGTGTCAGTGGCACGCCATCAGAAAAATCATAATGACATCTTTCAATTAGGAGATTACGAAAACTGTCAAAATCTTCAATTACTGTGTCAACGATCGGCAATTCTTACACAGTAGTGTCAGCACACATCACACACATACACACACACACACTTCCAACTTCCCCCGTGTCTCGGACGGTACCGAGAGCACCTGCACTTACACACACATTCACAGCGTATTTGTACACTTGGTTATCACAAGTAAAGCGCGCGAGAGATTAAAATACTGTAGCAGATTTGGCCCCTGGACATAGGTAGTAATAGGTAGACCTCTCAATCACCAAAACGAGGGCTCTTACAATGCCCGCATCCAAAGAACAAGATGAACATTGGACTGACTAATTGCTATGACGAAGTTAATCGTCATTGGCCTAAAACTGGTTAATTTGTCTGCCAGCTTATTTGCAAAATTCACTGGCGTGCCAAATAAAGTCGCATACATTAAAGTCTACCTAAATAATTCCTCTATTGTGTTGTAAAAGGATGTAGACACACATGTTAATTAAACGTCTGTATAATTAAACGGGCAATTCTCTGAATTTCGCAACGTTTTATCGTACGAATTGCCTATTATATTACTGATGATGAATCTTATAACATTTAATTGTCTAATAGCAGTGGTAACCAGTGGTGTCTCAGTGGTAACGGTCGCGACATAAGAGTTGTAGGTTGTAGGTTCGAACCCTGACAGGCGCTTTACTTTGTGTAAATGATTTTATCACCACTGCACTCAAAATGGTGAAGAAAAACATCGTGAGGAAAGAGGCATGTCCTTGAACCAAAAATTCGAAGACATGTGACATCTACCAACTCGCACTGGGCCCGCGTGGTGGATCACAGCCCACTCCCTCTTACTGAGAGCAGGTCTGTGTCTTAGCAGTGGCAACATTATGGGCTGATTATGCTGTTATGCTGCCTAATAGCTCGCGCCGCCATTTGATTTGGTCTAGTCCTGGCTACACAGGGTCGGACAAAGTGTCATTGTGAATTCTCAGTAGCAGTCCTTCCTCGGTCTGGATTTCACATTAAACGAAATGTACTTATTAATAGCTGGAAAAATGTGTAGCACGCTTGCCACATTGTCTACTCCTGTATTCCCAAGCGTAATTTTATTTTATATTAATTATGTTTCCAAAACAATCAACCATTCTGCCTTGCCTTTTCCCAACTATGTTAGGGTTGGCTTCCATTCTAACCGCAGCTGAATACCAGTATTTTACATGGAACGACTGCCTATCTGACCTCCATTACCCAGTAACTAGGTAATACGATACCCCTTGATATGACTGGTTGTCAGACTTTCGGGTTTCGGACGATCCGTAACGACTGTCAAAGATCCATGAATGCCAGCCGGAACCAACGTGCTTTCCGAGGCACGGAGGAGTCTGGTTATGTCGAAATGGTCACCCATCCACGGACCAACCCCGGTTAGCGCAGCTTAACTTGATGGATAGACCCGTGTGGCTGTTAGTACTTAGCCACGAGCTCCTCTTATTATGTTTCCAATACAATACTACAATAAAATCAAATAAGTACTACAGGTTCACATAAAAATTTGCTAGCAAAACTTCGACGTGATGGGTATCGATATCTTAACACGATGAAAAAAATGTGGTTTTGTGGGGTCATCGACCGCAATTAGTGTTGTCACTTTAAATTTCTGTTATTTGTTATTTTTTTTTGTATTCTTCACAGACGTGATTGGTATCGACTTAAACATGATAAAACAAAAGGAAACAGATTTTCTCAACTCATACTTAAAGTCACAACAGTACCAGCTGTCGCTGACCCCCCAATAATAACTTCAAATATTTTTTATTTTATCGTGATAAATATCGATATCCATTACATCTGCAGTTTCGCTATCAAATTTTATTTGACCCTGTATAATCATCACTGGCAAATTATAATAATACCAATTATAAACCCTTAACTAACCATCGTAAGGACTATTCTTTCTTGCAGCGCTCGGCCGCTAAACTCGTAGAACCGGGCCGGTAACAAATGTGGTAATCGTGTGCACGGGATTTTGTTTTCGAAGTGGTTAGTTATGGATTTCTGCGATGGTACACACACCCATTCTTCAATTATCACATACTACCTACAACCTACTTACGAATTCAGAACAGCATCAAAATAGCCAGTAGGGACAGATACAAACCAGAACAGCAAACAGAATCCAGTCACCAATACCTAATTACATAGAAAAACCATGAATCATCTATGTGATGGAATTCATAAGTGCTAAAGATTGATTCACTAGCGGAGAAAATGTTCATGTAATATTGTGGTCTGACCATCTAAGAGCTAGTTTTTGTGGTCGCGGAAAGTGTGGTAACGATGCCGCATTTCTAATGGCAGTAATGATTTTTGAGGGTTCCGTAGGCTGAGTGGCGATAGGACTGGATATTAAGGCGACGATAACCGACTTTTAATGATTTTATACTGAAGATCACGTCTTAACGAGCAGTGTTCATAATTTGAAAAAAATATATATGTTAAATTAGAGCATTTTTAATAACGTAATATATAAATATTTTAGATTATGTTTATATTGCATAGTGAAATTAATTTGTAAAGTTATGTCTAACGCGTATAAAAAACAGAGATTCACGCAAATTCTGTCAAGCGTATTTTTCTGAAACCTTCACCATTGTAAAGATAATTTAATTTTTGATCTTTTAGTATACGTGTTTTATTAAAATATTTTTTATGTTATGTATCATAAATTTATAATGCGTCTAATTTGGGACAGCGCTCCTAGATGGGCGAGTCCTATTATTGGCTGGACGTACGACGCGCTGCATGAGCTCAGTACAGAACACGCTAGCTGACCACTCAAGGTCACTGGCATATATCTGCGTCTTAATGAGGCTATAAAGTCTGTCTTTCGGAATATCAGTCACATCACGAAATTAGAAAGATGGCATAGCTCTATTACAATAAGAAGCAGCAATTTTAAATGTTTTAAAGACTGTGACTTTTTTAAAATTAAACGTCTCAATTGAGGCTTTGGTTGACAAATCATTTGCAGTTTTTTGTGGTTTCACAAAAACAGATAATCTTTCAAGAATTTTAATAATAAAATCTGGCTTAGGTACATAATATTTAAAATGAATTTAAACAAACACTTCAGAATTTTATTTTATTACCATTCTATAAGATATTCACTGCAAAACCCTCAGTTTGGAAGTGTGACTCACACTTGACCAGTTATCGTTCGCGTTCCTATTTTCTTATGGGAAAGTTTTCTTATGTTTTCAATCAACCGTGCGACGGGTTCCTTACAGTTCATTTATTTATTACTATGGTGCTTCTCTATGATGAGCAGACGGTTCTTCATCAATCGTTACTGGCTCAATGAGTTCTGGAATACCTATTGAACTTGTCAATGACTCTGCTAAGGACGAATATTGGAAAGTTATTTTTGGTTTGTTATGTGTAACATTTGACTATTATTATAATACTTTCTTGATTTCTTAATTTAGCTATGACACCGTTTAATCATTTGTTTTAGATTATATAAATGAACTAATCTACGCCCCACGGTTTCACCTGCATAAGCCTCGATCCCGTGGGAATATCGGGATAAAAGTATCCTATATTCTAACCCAGGTCATAGTCTACTCATTTGTCAAATTTCATCTAAATCTGTTGAACCGTTTTAGCGTGAAAGCGTAACAAACAAACATACAAAAATTCTAGTCTTTTCTCTTCTTTATTGGTTTAGATGACATTAAGTCTCTCTTAGCGTAGTATGATTTCATCATCAACTTTCATGTCTTGCGTAATAAATTCTCCTACCAATGGAATTTTCTGAATCAACACTCCATCATTGCAATCAACACCTTACACCTCATCAAGTACTAATTAACGCAGTTTCCCTCACCATTCAATATACCAAAAATAAACATGCTAATGGCTTACTTGAATATTAATGTACCAGTCATTATTTCAATGATCCTCGCATCCTCATTCAGGACATGTCAACGTTCTCTCATTAAGAAAAACCTTGGTCCACTCGTGTCTTTAAACACTGTTTCAATGAAATCGTATGTTAAATTATTTATTTCGTCGTTTACAATTTGACTGTCAATAGATTTTCCCTTTCGAAGTATCACGCAATTGTTGGGTGTGTTGTGGGTATTAATGATTGTTTAATGTACTTTAAGTGATTTTATTGTTGCCTCATTGATATTACCATGTAGGTCTATGAAGGCTAGATGATAAAATACGGAGGCTTTAGTATTCTAGGTTCGTGTGTTGTCAACTTTAAATTAAGGATCATTATCTATAACTTCCTCAAACGTGTCGTCCGTGCTGCTTGAGTCTACAAGCTAATCTCCTTCAGATACTAACTATTATTTTAGTTCGTCGGTATGGTCGCGAATAGTTCCTTTATACAGTCTAATTGCATTTTAGAAACCTGACGGAATTTAAAAAATTGTTTGTAGAAGCTCAATTTGTAGCCTGACTTGCAGTTGAATGTAAGACTTTTGGTGGTGAAAATAGAGAAAGCCCATTTAATAGTATAGGATAGTTCATACTAATCCCATGTATAGTACATACTAATTCCATGCTGTCATGTCATTATTCTAAGGTAGCCATCTTGTTCTAAACTTTGAGCGATCTAGCTCTGCTCGGGTGAAAACACGGAGAAAACGAATTTTCCCAGATAAGAGACATAGCTAGATCGATTTTTTTGCCCCCGTAACCCCAATATTGCAACTTTCATCGAAATCGTTAGAGCCGTTTTCGAGAACGTGATTACAAATATAAATATTATATTAAAAATATTGCTCATTTAATAGTATAGGATTTATTTAAATAAAGTTTTCTATTTAATCACCTGCCAAGAAATACTGGACTATAAAAAATACTATTACGTTATGAACAGGTGACACAATCCGCCCTTTTTTACTAGCTTCCCCTACAAACCGCTATAATAAATGATCTAGGGAAATTGGAGTATAATTACCTCGCTAGATTAGTGATCGCAGTACGATGATAGCAGGACAGTATAATCATGGCATGATATAAGTACCCAGATGTGGTTAAACACTAGAAAAGATGAATGATCTTTTCTTAGACGTTAACAATATTGATGATACGTTTGAACAACGCAATATGTATGTTGATAGTTTCTATGAAATAGAAGAACATTTTGTGAATGTATTTCTAAATCGTGTTCTGGGTCCAAAAATCTATATTCGCGTTGAATTTCAATACGTGAACAATAGATCGTTTTGGCTTCCGTTAGGTTTTGGTGCAAGTGTTGGCCTGGAGCATCTTACTTGAAAGCTCCTGCAATGTAAAGTGGTCAAATTGCAGCGGTACAAAGAGTAGGTTTCCACGGGGATAATTCCCCGTTAAACCAAATAAAAGTAGATTGATAACGGGTTTAATTAATTAAAATAAGGGTTACTATCGGTCGAGGTGGCGGTGCTTGGGGGAGGCCTATGTTCAGCAGGTACAGTGGTAAGTTTGACAGTAAAGCTGCAATTTTTCCCGATATTAATTTCGGAACTCCGATGATCATTTATTTATTTAATACTTCAAGCACATAAATTTACAGAGGTGGACTTAATGCCATAGGCATTTTCTACGAGTCAATCTTTGGGTGATGCAGAGACAAACAGTGGTAGGTGCAATAGCGAGAATTGAGGAACAAATGAAAAAAAATGAATGAATTAATGATCACTTAAAAAAAAAACTGATAAATTTGGACGAAAGCTGCTAAGCTTAAGTGGGACTGGGCCGGACATGTCTGCCGCATATCAGATGAAAAATGGGCTAAAAGAACTACTGATTGGGTCCCACTAAACGCACGATGACATCGCGGCAGGCCGAGACGAAGATGGCGGGACGAGCTTGACTCCTACCGAAAGGACTGGCCGACACTAGCAATGGACAGAATTGTATGGAAAAAAGAGAGGGAGGCCTTTGCCCTGCAGTGGGACAATACAAGCTAGTTAGATTAGACTTGGACGAATTTTTTTCTGATTACGCACACCAACAAATTTTTCTATGCTTATTTTTCTAAACTACAACCTCATCGCTCAAAGTCTACAACTTGCAACATTTGTAACCACATTGTGGTCGCGGTTGTTCTATTGGTACCTTGTAATTACTTCCTCGCTCACGTTATGACAGTTCCATGTGAATCGGTTGAGCTCGCCAAACCCCAAATTATTATTTATTGTATTTGTAATGGGATTCTGGAAAGTAACGTTTGATTACATTATTTAAATGAAAATGTTAGATCGAGACCTGTGTTAGGACATAGGTGTAAATAATACACCATTTCAGTACCAATATTCTGTATTTATATTCTTGCACACATACAAACTTGATATATTTTTGGCATTATTTAACAAACTTTTAGTGGCACGAGGAACAGGGTGTAAAGTTCACTCATCCACCATAGAAAAGGGAGGATCCTCCAACCAGATGGGTGTTGTGTCTGGCGGGCAACTGCCCATCGGTTTGAAGTTGAAATCTTGTATGTATGTCGATCGCTCGGTAAACTCTAATAGCGCGATGCAGGATTTGTGTGATGTCATGTATATGATGCGTAGTTCGTATGTGGCGGTGTAACCGCTACATCCTATTTAAACGTGATAGACTTTCGGCTTCTTGAAGACACCTTTAGGTTTCGAGGCTCAAACCGAACTGACTTAGAAGCTAAGCGATGCTCCAAACATCATGTTTCCAATTACGTTCTGTTAAAAAACCAGTACTTTTACGGTAACTGTCAAATGAGATACTTTTAAACTTCATGATTACACTGACACAAAAATCATTTGAGGCAAATCACATACTTTTAATTTTATATTATTTGGAAACCATGACAGGATACTTTTTATTCTGATATTCTCACGGGATCGAGACCACGACTGAGACCGGACGGCGCAGCTAGTTTCTCATAAACCCAGAAACAGTATTGACAAAGAACTTTAAACCTCACACCACACGAACTTCGAACTTCAAACCTTACATTCCCACCTTCATATGCCCCAGTTCTGTTCAGAAAAGCTTATTGACAGCCGTTGAATATGCTCTGCATGTGACGTTATTGTTCTCATACGAGGACAAAAGCTGTAGGAGACTTGTCAGAACAATATTACCTATGTTAACTATTTTAATTATCGTCTCTTTTATGAAAAGTGTGTCAGTGAGTTTTTTTTAAAGGTTAATATGGAGTTTTGGATATTGTTAAAGTATTTGAAGTATGCTTATGACCCAATTTTGGAAGGTATTGTTTTTCAAAGCTCGCAGTTCCAGTGTTGCTTTGTTTTAAAAACAACAGAAATACTTTTTAATAGTTATTTGAGCAACTGTTGTAAAATAAGGGGTATTAAAACACGAATAGCCGAGTGTGATAATAGTATCACATGAGTGTTTTAATACCTAATTATATACAGTTGCATACAAGACTTTATCTACACCCATGATATGAATCCTCTATAAAAGGTTCTGAAACCATTGGGTGTTTGTAATTTAAGATCAAAAATAAAAAAATAAGCCCACGAAATTCAGTAGGTATACGTGCACGTATGAATGTCGCCTGCAGCAGCACATCCCCGCACATGCGTGCAGCGGGTGCTGCTGTCCCCCACTTGAACGTTGAAACGAGTTTCATAATGAAATTTAGTACAACATTATAACACTCATTTAGATGATATTATGGTTACTATGATACTGGCTGTTTTAATGTTGGCAATAAGCTAACTGTTTCTGAAACTTTTATAGAGGTTTTATAGCATGGGTGTAGATAATAGTAGTTTATGAAACTGTTGCATAATAAGGGGTATTAAAACATGAGTGTGTGTTTAAAAACCGAGCCGTAGGCGAGTTTTTTAATAGTATCACACGAATGTTTTAATACCTTGTTATGTGCAGTTTCATACACTACTTTATCTATTCTCAAACATTGGGATTGAAACAAATACTAAATAAAAGATCAAATAAATTTAAATATCCCACGAAATTCAGTAAGTACTACAAAACAAATGAATGTCGCCTGCACCAGCACATCACCGCACATGCGCTACAGCGGGTGCTGCTGTCCCCCGCCAAAAGTTGATGGATACTCTTTGGTGATATTAACGTTATTCTTGGATTAGCGCTGTATCGTAATAGAAAAAAAAATGTTTTAGATAATTATTTTGTTATAGAAAAAGTGTTATAATATGATTCTATTTTTAAATTTCGGTATTCTGTTTATAAAGTATGTCAATATAAACTCGTTTTGAAGTTCATAATTCGAATATTAGGCTATGAGAGTAGATAATAGTAGATTGTTTACCAAGGGAGCAAAGAACTATTTTTAAGGCGAGAGTGTTTCTTTGAATCCAGAGCGGAGCGAAGGATTCTAGAGTAGAATCCCGAGCGTAGCGAGGGATTCTAAAGTAGAATCCTGAGCGCAGCGAGGGATTCAAAGTACGCCACTCGAGCTTAAAATAGTGTTGCTCCCGAGGTGAACACTCTACTTTTTATCACCCTCTATGAGAAAAAAAAACGTGTATAATCCGACCCCCGTCAGGAACAAAGTTCCTTCACAAGTAAAATTTAAAAAAAATCACTGCCACCATCGTGGATTTACATTGTGACCTCACTATAGACTTAAGCACCTTCGAAAACTATGAAAACGATACCCATGATGAGAATTTTTAAATTATTCGCAGCTGCCATCTTGGATTTACATTTTGACCTCACTATCGGTTTAAGTACCCTCGAAAACTATGAAAACGACACCCATGACGAAAAACTTGAAAATTTTCTTAGCTGCCATCTTGGATTTTCATTTTGACCTCAGCATCGGCTTTAGCACCCTTAAAAACTATGAAAACGATACCCATGACGAAAAATTTGAATTTTTTTGCATCCGCCTTCTTGGATTTTTATTTTGACCTCACCATCGGCTTTAGCACCCATAAAAACCATGAAAGCGATACCCATGACGAAAAATTTGAAATTTTTTGCCGCCGCCATCTTGGATTTTCATTTTGACTTCACCATCGGCTTTAGCACCCTTAGAAGCAATGAAAACGATACCCATGACGAAAAATTTTAAAATTTTTGCATCCGCCATCTTGGATTTTCATTTTGACCTCACCATCGGCTTTAGCACCCTTCAAAACCGTGAAAACGATACCCATGACGATAAATTTGAAAATCTTCAGATCCGCCATCTTGGATTTACATTTTGACCTCACTATCGGCTTTAGCACCCTCGAAAACTATGAAAACGACACCAAAGACAAAAAATTTGAAAATTTTCTAAGCCGCCATCTTGGATTTTCATTTTGACCAAATTCACACTTTCTCTCTCTTGCCAGCCTGTTACTTGTTCATACAATGATCGTGTTTGATCTCTTTGGTAATTGGAACTTTTACTAACAATATCCACATTCCAAATTCAAATCACTTTTAATCCCTAGGGATTAAAAAGCTATTTTAGTCCCTGTTTACGAAGAACGAATTAGCTCTTTTTGAATAGATGTGATAAAAAAGCTTTTATTTAACTTGATTCGTTTGTAAAGCCATTATTCAAGCACTTTTTTGTAGTCTATTTTCATTAAGGCAAAATTTTACAATAATAAATAAATAAATTCATTTATTTCAGGTAAATAACACCCACTGCCAAACATAAATTAATAGAAATTGATAAAAAAAGATTGACTGATTGAATTAAATTGAATTGATCGGAATGCCCAAGGTTTTTGATTACCTAAGAAGTTAGAAGGCTTTTCTACATAATAAATTATGGTCATGAGATTGCAGATTTGCCGTAGGTACTACGTGTGTACTTGACACGTCAACAGATGTTTTTGCGCGAATTTGTCACTGTCCCGACGTCAATCGTAAATTAAATTGTTGGTATAAATGAGATTTATATCGCGTTTTCATTACCTAAATTATTTTTTTCTAAACTTAGCCAGATATACCTAAAAGTATTCCCAATTAACGAAACCACAATTATTGTTACCATCGTCAAAATGGTTTAAAAATTATTTTCCATATTTCCTCATCATTTTTTTAACTATGTTTTTGAATAGAAATATTCACAAATTAACCCATCAGCAAAAATATTAAATTCTCATTGCAACAATAAATTATATTTCTATGGCTAATATCTAACTAAGCGACAGGACATTACGTGGCACGAGCTATACGCTTTAAACGACACGCGTAAGGCCACGTCTTATTTGAAAGCGATCGGCGGCGCGCAAATACGTGATCAGTCGCGTGCATATTATTATGTCACTTTTTGTTTGGAAAACCGGAAAGCGCCCTCTGTTGGCGCGAACACGCGTAAAGTTTACCGAACAAAAAGTTCGAACGATCGTGTAATCGCGTGACGATCGCTTTTAAATAAAATGCGAGGTATTGTGACAGCGATTGCAAAGAAAACAATTGAAAGAAGTTGTTTAGAGCATGCTATAAATCACCGTAACGCAACATGCGGAACAACGAGCGGAAAAAAAATGTCGCACGCGCATTTTGCTTGATACAAGTCGCGTCACAAGTCACAACACTCGATACCGTGAAATGGGCCTCAGGCATTTGTCACGAGCAGGAACCGACTATAGCTATCAACGATTTTCTCTCTCAAGAAACAAACAAAATATTTCAGGTCCCGTGTAATTAAAGAAAAACACATATATATTAATAGTTGATCACTGAACGTTCACAATGCCAGCGAGTACCTACTCGTTTGTTGCAGCGACAAGAGCTATCAAAGAGAGTACAGTACTGGCTCAGCAACACTCGCGGAGAGACTCACGCTTGGTACATTCGCATACCAGCTAGTAATCGCTCATCGCCGTCGAGTACTCGTTGCACGTTCCTCGCCAACTTGTTTTTAGTTGCTAGTTCTACTCGCTTCTCGCTAATCGCCGGCGGTGGGATAGGTACCTTAGGCGGGCCACACGCGGTAGTAAAACGGTATGGGTTCTAACAATTATTGCACATAAACTATCTCGGGTGCCGACGCCCTTAGCAGGACGCCATTGGAGGTCGTTACTTTTTAATATTATTTTCCTAATGAGCTGTAAGGAATGTGAATAATGTGATATATTATGTTTTATTTTCTGTCAAAGGATAAATTTTATTTTACACTTGTGTCTGCTGTCTGACGCATTTTAAGACGTAACATTCTTTATAGTTTTAAGTTACTTTTGTAAACAATTACATCTTTTAAAAACCTACCAATTAAAGCTCATGAAGTAAGTGCCGAATTTGGAACAGTTAAATTAAAATCAAGACAAATTCCAGGAACATTTTGTACGAATTTTATTCGCGCGATTTTTATTCGCACGGTTTATATTCAGTGTAAGTCTTTGAAATGAGTGCGAATTTAAAATCGCCAGTGCGTGTAGATACATAAAATACCATGTATTATAGAATACCGATTAAAAAAATTGCGCGATTTTATCACAGTGAGGATTAATTAATCCTTAAAGTATCTACGTTCTAACGTATTTCAATAACAACCGCACGGATCGATCCATCAGGTTAAGCTACGCTTACCGGGGTTGCTCCGTAGATGGGTGACCATCATTACATACCGAGTCTTCCGGCTGTCATTCATGGATCTTTGTCAATTCTTACGGGTCGTCAGAAGCCCGAAAGTCTGACAACCAGTCTTACCAAGGGGTATTGTGTTACCCAGTTAGGTACTGGGTTGTGGAGGTTAGATAGGCAGTCGCTCCGTGTAAAATACTGGTATTCAGCTGCATCCGGTTAGACTGGAAGCCGACTCCAACATAGTTGGGAAAAGGCTAGGCAGATTGATTGTTTTAACGTATTTCATAGGTCAACCTTTGAGCACAATACTTATTACATGATTCATAGAAACTTCGTTGGCGGTAAAAACAATAACCTCCAAAATATAAAACAAAAGATTTTAATCACATCCCTATTAAATAGGTAACATAAAACAAAAGAATGCCGATAAACCGCTCAACACTACCCACTCGATCCTCAAACAATGGGTATTACATCACTAGTATGTTCAACATAATTATGTCCAACATGTCATGTCCCAAGTCCCAGCGTTGATGGACACGCCCAAATAATCCATTGATCAGGTCGACACTTGTATGAATGGGAACGTGGTACGAGAATTTATTCGTCCCTGGTGAGAAGCTACGAGTACAAAATTGATGGGATATCCCTAGGTAGTTTTTGGCGCTTTCAATTAAGTTAATTGTAAGGAACAGAAAACAATTTTATCTACTCTCATAGCGTAATATTCGAATTATGAACTTCAAAACGTGTTTATATTGACATACTTTATAAACAGAATACCGAAATTTAAAAATAGAATCATATTATAACACTTTTTCTCTAACAAAATAATACTATAAAACAATTTTTTTTTTCTATTACGATACAGCGCTAATCCATACCAAAGAGTTTCCATCAACTTTTGGCGGGGGACAGCAGCACCCGCTGTAGCGCATGTGCGGTGATGTGCTGGTGCAGGCGACATTCATTTGTTTTGTAGTACTTACTGAATTTCGTGGGATTTTAAAATTTATTCTTGATCTTTAACTTTGATTTTTTATTTAGTATTTGTTTCAATCCCAATGTATGAGAGTAGATAAAGTAGTCTATGAAACTGCACATAACTAGGTATTAAAACATTCGTGTGATACTATACACTCATGTTTTAATACCCCTCATTATGCAACTGTTTCATAAACTACTATTGTAATCACTGGGGACAATATGAAATGTGTTATTTTAGCAATGCACTATTAGTTAAAGCAATGGCATGTAAAATTTTATCGGAAAGGTAACTGGATGGCGAGTGGTAACCTGGGTATTGAAGTGACCCCCCCTGTACCACCTGAATGGACCCCAAATGGATGGGGGCGGAGATATGGGGCGGTACGGGGGGTTAGGTATCACTTCAAGACCCAGATTACCACTCGCCATCCGGTTGCCTCTCCGATAAAATTTTACGTGCCATTGCCTTAAATATATGTATATATTAACAGAATTAATTTATCTATCATTGTTAAATTAATACTTTCTATTGTAGTGTGGCGGCTATCTACAACGAAATGCGAATTACACATCACACTGCCAACAAAATCCTGCATCGCGCAAGCAAAGTTTGCCGGGCGACGACTATACAGGGTGGCAGGGACATCGACGCGAAAACTGTTACCATGGATTTAGTACATGATTCTGAACCTACGTTGAAAATTTTCGTCGGTTATTTAAAAAAAATTTGCTGTTCCATACATTTTGACCGCATAGGTATTGCACTTTTCTGTGAAACAGCAGATTATTTATTTTTTTGTATTTTGCCCTACTTTCTCCATGATTGGCTAATTATTTCATCAAGGCATGTGAGCTAATTCTCATAACTCACACTGACACGAAGAAGGATTTCAAAGGCAAACTACAAATTGGAAGCTTAAAACTTTCAGTTTGGTGTTGCAGTTGCCATTAAGTCACAAACTTGTTGCTGCTTCTACAGATTAAGGCATTGTTCTGAACTTGTATCCCATTTGTAACTATTATTGTTACTTAAGACAGATTTGTTAGTGAATCTGTTGGGAACTTTACTTTAAAACAGCATATATTTTAAAGGTGTGGTGGTTATCTAATATACTATTTATTTATTTTATTACATTATATTATATAGTTATATCATATTTTTTTTATTTTTTTTTATAATTTACTATATTATATTATATTTTACCAGGCGAGCCCAATGCAGTTTGGTGGTTAGAACAATCTAAATCTTTGTAAAGCTCAAGAGGGTTATTTCGAAATAGCAGAATATAATTTACAAACACACAACATTAAATTACAAGTATACAATTATTTTTTTTATCAAAAATTAACCCTACGCCTACCAGCTGACACAACCTTTAATTCAACCCCTACATCTCTATTTGAGTGGAATATTAACAATTAAAAACATCCCTAATTATAGCGAACAGCAGATGTTTGAAACAGCTGATAGTATTGCAATAATAGAATGCATCTGCAACCATGTTCGAGTAAGTAAGAAACAAACAATTATGTTCCACTACAATACCTAGTTTAAGACTAATACATTTTGTACACACTACACTTATAATATATATAACAGACAGAGAATAATTAATAACAGACTGCCTTGTTAGTTGAGCGGTCGCAAGCATTACTTCTGATGAGGTCCGGGTCGGCCAAAGTGTTATTGGGTTTGTCCATTTGTAATTTCTCAGTAGCAGACCGCAGTCTGGATTTGTGCCCGGTTCACCCCTAGGTTCGCCCCCTGTTACATGGGACTTAAAACATAACTGGCGAAATAAGGGTGTACAAAATAGGTGCATTGGTGCACCTCTGCCTAACCCTTCGGGGACTACAGGCGTGATATTATAGTAATAGTAATTTATTTCCAAAACTTCTGTACACATTACATCAATGAGGTCTCGACCCCTGAAGTAGGACATCCTGTATGACAGGGGGACAACCTGTATGACAGGGGTCGAGGTTTCTCGACCCCCATACAGGATGTCCTAGTATGTTATGTTATTATGTATATAGATTCTGCTTTACTAAATTATGTGTAAGTTTCCTTATGCTTTCTTACTTTGTAATCCAATACAACACTCTGATGAGCCCTTTTACGATCCAACGGCGTCCGCCTGATGGTTATCAGTAAGCTCGTTCTTTCACCCTATTCAATGCATAATAAAGTAAAAATAAGCAAAAATAATCGCATGTCAATGCTGCCACTGAGCCGGCAGATGGTTTGAAGAACCACAGTATAAGTTAAGGCAGAAGTTCAATTCAACTTTCAGAAAATCTTTAGATATTTACAGAAAAACGTCTATAGCCGAGAGAGCAGTGGTGGCCCAGTGGTAACGGCCGTGACTTACAAGTTGAAGGTCGTAGGTTTGAACCCAGACAGGCGCTTTACTTTGTGTAAATTATTTCGTCCTCTGCTCTCAAAACGTTGCAGGTAAACATAAAAAAAATCGAAGACATGTGACATCTATCAATTCGCACTGGGCCCGCGTGGTGGATTATGGCCCACTCCCTTTCACCGAGTGGAGGCCTGTGTCCCAGCAGTGGGAACTTTATATTTTAAGCTAACATTATAGGCGAATTATGTTGTCTATCGGATAGTACATTATTCATGGGATGGTACATGCCACATCGAGATCGGCTTTGTAGGCCATCGTCTCTGTCATACATATTTAGGTACTTAAGTGACAGTGTTTTTTTAAGGCTCGATATGTCCTAGATCAAGGTACCTACAAGATTTTTGAAGTGAAAACTTCTTTAGGCGCGTTGGGCATTTTTGAGATGGGGAAAACAAATTGAACTCGCGACACCGTTACCGACACCTCATTTTTGTAAACGCGATTGTGCTCTTTATTTAGATAAGGTTACGGACCAAGGTTCTATGCAAGTATTTTTCTTCCACCAAGGTGATCTTGTTCAAGTTTTCACTTCTGTCAGCACTCCCGGAGTGCCACTGCATTTTTTTTTCTATACCGTTTCCTACATATTTTATCACCTGCCTTTGTATGTATGGCTAAAATAACTAGGCGGTATACCATTTCAATAAAACCTATTTAGTTCAAAAAACATTCAGCTTGTAGTATTTCCCTTTATCGGTCCCTCCACATGAACGGACTGTTTCAATTCAAACTTCTGTTCTTTATTTGTATTATATTTTTACCCACGTGCGAGTGGCGCTTTCATTCAGAAACCACATACCACCTGGCATTCTAAATTCTCTTCAACCAACAACCTAAATGCAGCCCTAAATTTGGACTATAAAGTCCACATTCCAACGTCATCACTCTGGAATTGGGGCGTTTGGTGGGCGGAACAAAAAAAAACGTCGATTTTGGGAATGGGCCGGGTTCGTTTCCAAAAACTTTTTTTTTAAATACAAGGTCATTTTACCGCTAACGGTGTGCCGGGTGCAATTTGTAGGTCAATCTGTATCCCGGCCTTGTGCAGATGTTTCGAGAAAAAAAGCGACCTTTGATGACGTACCTGTAACAAAAAGATATTGATACGTTAGCGGTTGTTGAGTTTGTTATATTTGAGTGAGTTTTTTTTATGTATAATACCTTTCCTCTTGCTTTACTGTAATCAAAATCTAAATAATCAAATCTGTGGGAATGGGATGAAACGCGTGTTATTTGATTTGACCAATGAGCGCGCGCGGTGCTAGAGTTGGCCGTCAGAAATGACCTTGACGAGGTGCCCCTTTAATGTTGCTTATTACCAAGGTCAGATGTTACACATCATAATTATGCGACAACTGAACGGGTTTTGGTTCGTGTTGTTGCACAGTTAAACATTTATCTAACACTAGCTTATGCCAGCGGTTTTGCCCGCGTGATGGCTTTATAAATTATAGCCTATGTAACTCAGTGATAATATAGTAGACATTCTACTGGTAAAAGAATTTTTTAAATCGTTCCAGTAGAGTTTGAGTTTATTCATTATCAAAAACTACCCAATCAAAGTTATTCAAATTTATATGGTGGTCCCATATAAATTTTAATAACTTTGCTTGGGTCTGAAGTATTAGGTACCTTACCAAACAAAAAAAGAATCATTAAAATCAATTAATAGTTGGCCGAGTTATCGCGTAACAAACAAACATACAAAAAAAAAACACAGTTTAATTGAGAACCTCCTCCTTTTGGAAGTCGGTTAAAAATATAAGCCATATTTTTTTTGAATACTCCTCCCATCTTATGTCCTCAAGCGACTTGTCACTTGATCCTCCAAGACAAAGGGCAGGTCATCCATCACTGTAGACCACAGAGGGTTGACCTGTCGAGGTGTCAACATGGCGCTTGTAATATAAACTCGGGGTTGTTTGACCTTATGACCTGGGAGGATTGACCCTTTGTGCCCGATTATGTAGGTCATTTTTGTGGTAATTTGATTGCTTTTTTGTGATGAAAGATCGTGGTGAAGAATTTCAGGTTGTTAATAAAGAGTATGTGCAAATCAAGTGTTCGTACTATTGATATTAGTTCGAACAGTTTTTTTTTTGTTTTTGTGGCGGGAAAAGATGAGAACAAAATTAAGACTTAATTAAATATCTTTCTAGAGAGTGAAATTTTTATTTTCCAGAGAGTGAAAATTTAATCTTTACTTTCTAGAAAGTGAAAATCTTCACAGAGAAATTTCGAATTTTTATATTTTATTTTTATTTTCTAAATGGTGTTAACTTGAGACCCCTGACACCCATAACACAAGTTTAATCTTAGCTTGGGTGTCAGAGCTGTATAACTCTGGATTAACCTACAATTTTATATGAAAAAATATTATGTTATACCAATAATATAAATATTATAAATATATGTAAAAAATTGTAAATTGGAAATAAAGATATTTATTATTATTATTTTTATTAAATTCAGCAGCACAGTGGCTTGATTTGAAAAGCCTTCTTCAGGTCGAGACGATATGGCTTTAACTACTTATGTTACTGAAGGATCACTTTCGGTATTTATTTTGCTCGAGAGTATTTTTTCACATGTTGAGATGATAGTTTTTTTAGAATAAGCACTGAGTTCTTAGGTTCTTAGGGTATTGGAATCCGAGACTCGACAAATATTTTAAGCTAAACATTATTTTTATTTTTGAAATGAAAATTTCTTTAGGCGCGTTGGTAATTTTTGAGGTGGGAAAAAACAATTGAATTCGCGACGCCGTTACCGACACCTCAATTTTGTAAACGCGATTGTGCTCTTTATTTATATTAAGTTACGGATCAATGTTCTGTGCAAGTATTTTTATTTTAAAGGTTTTGGAAGTTTTTTTTTTTTGTAAACGCGATTTTGCTCTTTATTTAGATATGGTTACGGACCAATGTTCTATACAAGTATTTTTCTTCCACCAAGGTGATCTTGTTCAAGTTTTTCTTTTTTAAGTAGATAGAGAGCAGTGGTGGCTCAGCGGTAACGGCCCTGACTCACGAGTTGTAGGTCGTAGGTTCGAACCCAGGCAGGCGCTTTACTTTGTGTAAATAATTTCATCACCACTGCTCTCAAAACGGTAAAGGAAAACATCGTGAGGAAACTGGCATGACCCAGAACCAAAAATTCGAAGACGTGACATCTACCAACCCGCACTGGGTCCGCGTGGTAGATTACAGCCCACTCTCTCTCGAAGAGAGGAGTCCCAACAGTGGGAACATTATAGGCTGATTATAAAGGTATGGCCTATGAAAACTTCCGTATGCAGTACAGTTATACCTTCCAATCCTATCATATACTATTAAATGAGCAATATTTGTATTTATATATATATGTGAACACGTTCTCGAAAACGGCTCTAACGATTTCGATGAAAGTTGCAATATACAGGGTTTTACGGGGGCGAAAAATCGATCTAGCTAGGTCGCATATCCTTTTCTCCATATTTTCACCCAAGCAGAGCTCGGTCGCCCAAAGTTTAGGACAAGATGGCTACCTTAGAATAATGACATGGCAGCGTAGAATTAGTAAGTACCTACAATCATGCAAGCATGGAATTGGTATGAACTATCCTATACTATTAAATGAGCATTCTCTATTTTCACCCGAGCAGAGCTCGGTCGACCAGAGGTACTATTTATTATATTATGTAGATCTGTGACGATAAAAAGCTTGAATTCACCAGTAGGTATTACATAAAAGCTATAAACATTTAAAACAACAAACTCAAACACGTTCTCGAAAAGAAAATGTAGTTTTCGATGCGCTACAATTAACCGATGTTTAATTAACGTTTAACCGGTTTTTAATTATACCTAACTTCGATTAGAAAATATATAACTTTTACTTTTAAATGTAGCCTTTAGCAATTATAAAAGTAATCGGGAAATTAAGGGAAAGTGGGTGTTGTGATTGAATAACATGACACTACTTCACAACATTATTATAAAACAAAGTCTTCCCGCCGTGTCTGTCTGTCTGAACGCGATAAGCTCAAAAACTACCGAACAGATTTTCATACGGTTTTCACCAATGGACGGAGTGAATCAGGAGAAAGGATTGGCTGAAATATGATAATTATTGTTGAAGATGTTGGAAAAAATCATGCCGACTGGGAGCTTTAATAATAAATAATAATAATAAATTTTATTTCTCTCTTCACAAAGGTTCACATAGTAATAAACATAGAGAAAAGAATTAAAGCGTTTTGACAAAATATGATCCTTTGCCTCTCGCTGGCATATATACTAGGATACCCTGTGTGACGGATCACCAGGCTCTCACCCCGAATTTAATCTAATTAACATTACAATGATTAATGGTAAATTTTCAAACTTTAGACAAATTATTTATTTATTTTATTGCTTTACTGGTGTGCGCCGCGTAAACCAATAAAAACAATGTCCCTTATACGGAATTAATGAATTCTTTACCTGGATTAACAAATAGGGTACATTTAATTCCGGTAGTACGTTCTAGTGGGATATTTTTCGACATCCACGCGGGTGAAGCCGCGGGCAAAAGCCAGTTTATGATAATTTGAAGGATTTCGTCATAAATGAGATGTGTTATTATTGAGCTCATGGCTAAGTAATAACAGCCGCACGGGTCGATCCATCAGGTTAAGCTACCCTTGCCGGGGTTTGTCCGTAGATGGGTGACCATCTTTACATACCGAGACTCCTCCGTGCCTCGGAAAGCACGCTAAGCCGTTGATGTCGGCTGTCATTCGTGGATCTTTGACAGTCGTTACGGGTCGTGAGAAGCCCGAAAATCTGACAACCAGTCTCACCAAGGGGTATCGTATTACCTAGTTACTGTGGGTTGTGGAGGTCAGATAGGCAATCGCTCCATGTAAAATACTGGTATTTAGCTGCATCCGGTTAGACTAGAAGCAGAGAACATAGTTGGGAAAAGGCTAGGCAGATTGATTTTTGAGTCATAAATGACATGTGTGATCTCGAAAACATCAACAAAGATCCAGTATTCATATATTCTGATCTTCCACAAATCCATTCCAATAGGAAGTCAATATCCGTTCAGGATGAAATGAGACACACATACGAAACAAACGAGAAAGAAAGAGACAGAGCATCAGTAATACGATCGTCTGTTCAATTTGTGAAGAAAAATGTGGCACTACAACGGTTGTTGCTTCCGTAATAAAGAATTATTGGATGGCTCGAATTTCATGAACACAAATCTATTTAAAGGGAAAATTTCTATAGAATATGAATTTATAGCAATCAGATAGATTTATTGAAGTGAAAACTTCTTTAGGCGCGCGTGTTGGGCATTTTTTTGATGGGACTAAACCATTGATTTGGCGACACTGTGACGACACCTCATTTTTGTACACGCGATTGTGCTCTTTATTTATATTAAGTTCTATGCAAGTATTTTTACTTTAAAGGATTTGTAAACGCGATTATGCTCTTTATTTAGATAAGGTTACGGACCAATGTTCTATACAAGTATTTTTCTTCCACCAAGGCGATCTTGTTCAAGTTTTTACTTCTGCCGGCACTCTCTGAGTGCCACTGTTTTTTTTTATACGTAGGTAAAGTTTCTATTGTATTACTTACTAGCTTTTGCCCGTGACTTCGCCCGCGTGGATTTCGGAAAGTATCCCACGGGAACGTACTACTATTGGAATTAAAAGTATCCTATGTGTTAATTCAGGTTATATACCATCTGTGTGCCAAATTTCATCCAAATCTGTTCAGCCGTTTTTGCGCCAATGAAGTAAGTGAGTTTAAGTTTCAGCACGGCAAAAGGACTTCTAGATTGTTTCATCATTTCAGCCGAAACACGTCCTCTGCTAGACATACGCCTCCCCCAAGCACCTCCATTTCGCTGTGCTTTCCGCATCCTGCGGATTTTTGAGGCCTTCACAAGGTCATCGGTTGAGATTCCGGTCAAGGTCTAGGTTGTATACCAGAAACAATCTCTAGTAGGCATTGTTTCGAAGTATGTGTCTGAAGCAGACTACAAAGACTTATGTGTGAGCCTCTGGGTGTGTCACCGCCTAGGTGAGGTGTTCTCACTCGAAACTATTTCTTACCAAATTTCACGGTACATCTATCATTTAAAAGAAGATTAACCGCAAAAGTAACGCTCATTATCATATAATTACTAACAATTACTCTCGACCAGTAAAAGTCATATTTATTAACTTACTACAAATCAATTTATCAAAGCTCATTAGAAAGATATTGATTGCGCATCTAAAAGACAAACAAACGAAAATAGACAGAAGTATCACTTCAAACTATTCACGAAATAAACTTCTTTCAGAGAAAAATTGCTTCATCACTTCGTCCTTAAAAGCATACTTTTATAATTTCTAACATGACGATATTATCAAAATTCAAAAGTTATTTATTCAAACTAGGATGAGAATCAGCACTTTTCGAACGTCAAAATTACATAAGACAGTCCCCCAAAACGCCCACCCTTCACCACTTCCTAGTGCCTTTCGCTGGGAAGAAGAAGCGGCGCATCGAACTCCCCAGCAGCACAGCTGTCTGTTCAATCGTGGAATTCTACGTCCACGTCACGTCATCACGATAACACAGGGAAATAAAATGTATGGAGATATACGAAGACGCTTTTTTTCCGTCCACGATAACGTTATAACGTGCGTGAAAATTACCCTACATTTAATGGACGTGGATGTGGATGTCAAGGATAATATCTTCACGTCAGAAATTATAAAAGCGCGCGAAGGCTTAGTGGGAAATCGGAAAATCTCAGTTACAGTTTAGAAAAACCAACGGGTCACCTGAATCAAAACTGTTAGACCCACCAATGGATACTACACAAAAGAAATTGCCGATGTGTTGCCAGTACAGCAAGAATTCTTGAAACTGTAGCACGATTATTTAGAACCACTAAACTATTCGTCCCTCATAGCCGTTTGTGCTTATTTCCTTGTCACAAAGAGAAGGTCTGTGTGACACAGATCTCCTATCTGTCTGACACAGACAGCATCTAATGGCTGATTATGCTTACGCTGAGCTATGTGTCTCACTTATCTTTTTAGCTTTCTGTGATTTTAAGTATCCCATGTATGAATTACCGTCACGTTAACAATCGGCGACCGAGCTCTACTCTGGTGAAAATAGAGAATGCTCATTTAATAGTATAGGATAGTACCTACTAATTCCATACTGCCATGATAGTGGGTACTTACTAATTCCATGCTGCCATTCTAATGTCAATAATGTCATGTCATTATTAATTATCTTGTTCTCAACTTTTGGCGACCGAGCTCTGCTCGGGTGAAAATACGGAGAAAACTAATTTTCTTTTTTTAGATCGATTTTTCGCCACCGTAAACTCCTATATTGCAACTTTCATCGAAATCGTTAGAGACGATTTCGAGAACGTGAGTAGAAATATATATAAAAACAAATAAACATATATAGGTACAAATATTGCTCGTTAGTATGGGATTATTTCTGGAGTTAGCCTTCTGTGTACTAACTTTCTGAACAAAAATACTTAGTAACATTATTTATTATCCAAATAATCCGTTTTGATAGTCAATACATCGTTCAGTCACGGTGTATTATGTCCATAAAACAATAATTAATCACGGGAAAGTTGATCTTCATTTATTTATTGCGAATATATTGGAAGATTTTGGGAGGATTTAGGTGAGTCAATGTTCGGACGTTTGGTGAACTCGACATTCTGCGAATCAGACTGGACCGCGACAAGAAAAATTATAGGTAGGTACCTATTGTCAGAATTATGTTAGAGCAATTTTTTACCTGACTGCGGTGAAGAAAAAAAGGAGGGTTATGGGTTTGACCTGTGTGTGTTTGTGTATCCGTCTCCATGTTCCCTCGTAACTACTAAATGGCTGAATCGATTTTGATGAATCATATGCTGTTAGAGTTATCTTTATTGCGTTATTACTATACACTGAGTATATTAATAGAATAAAAAAAAAATTATTAACTTTCAATCCTATCGAGTGGGGTACCTATCAAGTTTTTGCGCTAATCCGGAACACACATCCAGACAAAAATACAAACTTACAAAAATTCTAAAAATTATCATCGGCATCAAACTCGTTCCACACCAAGTAGAAATTACTTTTTTTTTTTAATATTCAGAGTACAGTTTTTTATTCGTTACTATTTTACTAAATGCAGATGTGGTGTGGACGAGAAAAGTAGATGATTTTTACTTAATTATTCAGAGAGAGACAACATCATTCAGCTGTCCTTATTCCACTTTATTTCGGGTCGCGTAACAGACAGCTGTACTGCTGGGGAGTTCGTTGCGCCACTTCTTCTTCCCAGCTAAAGCAATAAGAAGTGGAGAAGAGCGGGCGTTTTGGGGGACTGTCTTATGTAATTTTGACGATCGAAAAGTGCTAATTCTCAGCCTAGTTTGAATAAATGACTTTTGAATTTAAACATGTTTTTTTCTTCCACACTTTTTTATTAGTGTTTCTTTTTTATTACTACATAGTTCTAAATTATTCAGAGAGAGACGAGAAGAATTATTATTACTGCATCGAGAGGCGCCATTTTATTTGTTACGTGACAAACTATTTAAATAATATCGATAAACATGTCAGTTTTCTAAAAACAGACAGTTTTATTTCAAAAATATTTTAAGGAACTTTATTATAACAAATTAACATAATTTATACACTAATTGGCTTTTTAAATTCATGCAAATTCTGCTATCAAAATATCTAGGAAATAAAATTATTTCACCGTTTCGTAACTTCGCATAAATATTATTATTCGAATTTGATTATCGTCGTTTTATAACAGACAGATGAAGTGATGAACAGTTTATTAAGTTTATGTAAATTTTGATTGATATCTAAATTGTTATTGAATAGCCGTTGAAAGTTCGGTGAAGTTAAAATTGATAGATAGCGACAAAAGAGGACTATAGTAATGATATACAACAAAGTTACATAAAATTCGCAAAATAATAGATAGATAGAATATTCTTTATTATGTATACCAAAAAAATAAATATTATTTTTATATTTTATTTTATTATTTTTTATTTATTTATTACAAACATACGCTACCATTACAGTCTCCCAATTCGGTAGTGTGTAGTTAATTATCAATTAATGAAATAATACAACATAAAAAAATTTTAAAATTAAAAACATAACACGTGTAACGTTACCCTTGCGAACTCGCTCAGTGAACATGAGAAAAGATCTATTTTGTTGGCAACTAAATTTAGTGTGTGCAATATATAATGTATACAAGGAGGAGACGCCATTCCGAGAGTAAAACTAAATATCTAATTTTAATAAATCACCGCATCACGCTGCATGTTGCATTTTCTGTGTGTTGGACTGTGCGTGTTTTCTATACAAACGGAGATACTTACAAGCAACGTTAAAATATGCATTCACGCGCTACGCTGCGTGGTGCGTGACAGTCTGTTAATCGCCTAAGTACGCTTTACTGGTACAGCGTCTTAATATTTGTTTGCTGCACCAGTCGACGTCATTGCGTCGGCGCTGGCTGTCGCTTAAACCAGCGCTGGGGCTCTGTCTTGCATCGTAGCATAATGCTGAGCGATAGCCGATTTGCGTGGATGTGACGCATGCTTTCCCAACCTTTTCTCATTTTTGTATTTTAAACTATTTTTTGCGTCATGTTTACCGTAAATAAACGTTTTTTCTTTTTTTTCTTTCTTTTCTTTGTTTCTTTCACATATCGAGACCCCCTCGTGCCTCGGAAAGCACGTGCACGTCCCGGCTGTCATTCGTAGATCTACCACAGTCGTTACGATTAGTCAGAAGCCCGAAAGTCTGAACCAGTCTTAACAAGGCGTATCGTGTTACCCAGTAACTGGGTTGTGGAGGTCAAATAGGCACCATGTAAAATACTGGTATTCAGCTGCATCCGGTTAGACTGGAATTAGACCTGGAAAAAGCTAGGCAGATAGCGATATACACCTAGGATAAAATTTACAAAATAATTTGAATTTATATGTCTGGTAAATATCAGCAACAGACAACTATTTAAATAACTGGCTGTATTATTTCAGCGACTTAAGCCATTGGTCCCGGCTGTCATTTCTACAAATGACAGCCGGGACCAATGGATTTTTGACAGTTGTTACGGGTCGTCAGAGGCCCGAAAGTCTGACAACCATTCTTACCAAGGGGTATCGTGTTACCCAGTAACTGGGTTGTGGAGGTCAAATAGACAGTCGCTCCATGTAAAATACTGGTATAATTACAACGAGGCAACGAGTTAATGATTCAAAAATAGATACAATCACACGAACAAAGAAATTTAAATAGTCGTAACGTAAACTATCAAATTAATTAACAATATTTGTAAAAGTTAACACAAGTATCCCGCAGCGCACCACCCGCCTACCGAAATAATAATTATTACTATTAATTTGATTACTTGAAAACTTGTAATTTCTGTAATAATACAGGTAATCAGTTAAGCTTTTACAACGTAATAATAATTAATAATAACCGGTCTTATTGAAATAGTATTTAAAGACAAAACTTGTTACGTTTCTTGATGTTACTTTAATGGTTTCATAGGATTTTATTGCTATAATGTTTATGTTTTAGTCCTTTTTCATTAAAAAGAATTTCAGGTTTAGAATACTTATAAATACCTGTAGTCCCCGTAGAGCCTACCTGGCTATAGTACACCCACATTTCACCAGTTATGTTTAAGTCCCATGTAACAGGGGGCGCCATCAACCGGGCAAATCCAGACTCCTGGCTGCTACTGAGAAATTCCAGATGGAAAAATCCAATAACACTTTGCCAGACCCGGGAATTGAACGCAGCAGTAGAGCTTGCAACCACTAGACCAACGAGGCAGTCTAAGTCAGCAGGAAAATAATGAATGAACTCTTTTCTCCAGGTTCGGTTCCCGAGAATATAACTCTCATGAGAAACCAGATTTTCTCGTTGTTGTTGAAGTATGATAAATTAACAGTTTAGGGGACACTGGTCGCGGGAAAGTCCGAAAGGGATACCGTGGCCCTTGGTAACATGGCAACTGAAAGAAGACGGGTGGGTTTTAGTCAGTAAGAGTCTGACACGCCCTCCCGCTCCACCCAGAGCTGGAGAAGTTATTTGATAATTTCCCACCAAAAAAAAAAGGAGGACACTAAACGCCCCTAGGTGTTATAAAAATAAAACCTCTCTGGTGTCTCGTTCAGTGTCCTTCGACCTGTTAAGGATAGGGTCATCTGTACACGCAGCATGACAATCATAGAAACGATTTGAGTGGACCTGTCCAGTCAGTGCAAGCATTTATCAGTAATCGTGGAGCTCAACTCAGAACTTAAGGAGCTCAACTCGACTAACAATACCAAAGAAAGGATATTTGGGTAGGCCGCATAAACTACTCAAACTGCCAGACCATCACTAAAACTAGGAGAGAAATAAAAATAATAATAATATCCACATAGTCCTCACATTCACCATAATTAAAATCATATAATACTTTACAAAGTAACCATGTCATTTTGAATATAATTTTCAACAAAGTCAATGTGTATTTAAAACTGGATTTTGATCGGGGCTGCGAATATGGGCCGATAGGGAAATCGTGGTCCCCCGGCAACAAGGCAACTGAAAGAACACGGGTGGGTTTTAGTCAGTAAGAATCTGACATGCCCTCCCGCTCCACCCAGAGCGGGAGAAGTTATTTGATAATTTCCCACCCAAAAAAAAGATGTTTTGATGATTTTACATAATAATTAAAATGTCAAGTTTTATGGTTTTATCACAAGGCTTAGCAGAGCGAACAGGTTAATCCCAAGCTTTTTTATTAGTAAATAGATTGTGATTGTGTATCTGTCATTTTGTCTATTCTTCCGTCGACAAAACCCGTTTCTATTGTGGTCATGCTAATCGTGCTGGTATAATGTGTCATTAAATGGCTTATTGGGTAATTCACACGAATTTACACGCCCGTTTAGGGCGAATCGACACTTTTAATAATATCATTTCTGGGGTGAAAACTTCTTTAGGCGCGTTGGGCATTTTTGAGATGGGAAAAAATAATTGAACTCGCGACACCGTTACTGACACCTCATTTTTGTAAACGCGATTATGCTCTTTATTTATATTGCGATACAGATCAATATTCTGTGCAAGTATTTTTACTTTTAAGGTTTTGGAAGTTTTTTTTTGTAAACGCGATTGTTCTCTTTATTTAGATAAGGTTACGGACCAATGTTCTATACAAGTATTTTTCTTCCACCAAGGCGATCTTGTTCAAGTTTTGACTTCTGTCGGCACTCCCGGAGTGTCAGTTTTTTTTTTTTTTCTCATACATTGTACCTACTCAGGATGATGTATACAATTTTATCCCACGACACTGTAATCACTTTACTCTTTTCTTTTGTTTTTTTCTGCCAGCGTTCTCTCTCTCTCTCTCTTTCTTTGAATTAGAAGAAGACAGTCGCAAGTATTAACACTTTTTAGCGTGACGATTTCTGAAAGTTTACAAGCCGCGTTAGAGAACTTCGTTCCAATTAACGTTATTTAAAAATGTCGATTCGCCCGTTTCGGGCGAGTAAATTCGGTCAAAGCAATCACTAAACCCTTCGATTAGACGTCTAATATTTACCTCAATAAAAGCTTTTGCCCTCGAATTCATTCCTCGAGCTACTTACTCAAATCCTCGTGGACAATCAGATTAGGTTTTCCGATACTTTTGATATCAAATTGAATTCTATGAAGATTTGAAAGATAGATAAAATATTTTTTCAGTGCATCTCAAAAGAAATGGCTCAACACACATTTGTGATGAATAGGTACTTTCACTTTCTCAACATCATCTTCATCATTATTCTTCTAACCTTCTTCAAAAAAATATCTTTAAAAGTATTTCTCAGATATGAGACCTAGCTAGATCGATTTTTCACCCCCGTAAACCCCTATATTGCAACTATCATCGAAATCGTTACAGCCGATTTCGAGAACATGACTACAAATAATATATTATATTATAATGTATAAATACAAATATTCGAGCTCTATGCTAAGTACTAATAGCCGCACGGTCCATCAGGTTAAGCTACGCTTGCCGGGGTTGGTCCGTGGATGGGTGACCATCTTTACATACCGAGACTCCTCCGTGCCTCGGAAAGCACGTTAAGCCGTTGGTCCCGGCTGTCATTCGTGGATCTGTAACAGTCCTTACGGGTCATCCGAAGTCCGAAAGTCTGACAACCAGTCTTACCAAGAGGTATCGTATTACCCAGTTACTAGGTTTTGGAGTTCAGATAGGCAGTCGCTCCATGTAAAATACTGGTATTCAGCTGTATCCGGTTAGACTAGAAGCTGACCCCTAAATAGATGGGAAAAGGCTAGGCAGGTTAGGAATAAATGCTCCCGCAGACAGGCGCGACCCGACTCCGGTAGAACAGTTTCCATGAAGTTTCCATAGAAATTGTTCCACCAAAATTGCGTCTCGTCTGTCTGCTCCGAGCCTTAACGACATTATGTGCCATTTTCACTTACAAAAGCTCATTACAGTAATGAATTGACAGAAATCTTGTAAATGCTTTCTCTACAACATTGGACATATTGTTTATAATTGTTAGTTATTACTTACATTTACTCGATAATTAATATCACAGCTGCGCATTGTGAACACAGAAATATGAGCAATTTTCTATCAAACGCGTGACATAGGGTTAAGTGGAACGCGCAACAAAGTTAGGTTGCGCAAAATAGTTAGAAAGAAAGAAAATTCGTTTATTTGCGGAAAACTTGACGCAAAGAAAGATTAAAAAAAAACACGTAAATAACAAATTGGGGGAAAATATGTGTCATATCCACGCAAAACGGCCATCGCTCAGCATAATGCTGCCCATGCGAGACAGAGCCCCAGCGCTGGTTTGCACACTTAAATCTGAGTTACATAAATAACTAATAATTATTATAAGTAACTAATAAAAATAACTTACCAATATTATTATCTTTTGTAGATCGTTCGTATCGTTTGTAGATCGAAATCGTCAATTAATTTATTTATTGAACAGTTTATGTACACATATAAACAGACAAGAAGAAAGGAACAGAAAAATACGCACAAAGGTGATGCTTATTTCTAAAGAAATCTCTTCCAGCATACCTGCGATAGGAAAATAGTTGAAGAGATGTAGACAACGTGTGTAAGAGTAAAAGAGAAAACAGAATACATAAAATAAAAAACTTAACCATTCAATAATTTAAATATAAACATACGTACATACATTAGTTGTGTTTTAGACGTAGGTAAACTTTTGTTCAAAGCAAATAAGCTTGAAACTGTTCAAGCATCATACATTATTATTGTAACGCTTTTACATTTTGGCGAACGAGAATATTTAATTATGTAAGTATTTAAATTCGATATAAAACTAAATAATTTAATTAGCTTCCTATTCACACATATTATAAATTAAAGTCACTTTTTGTTTCTGTCCTTAAGTTTATGTTTATAAGAATTTTTTATTACACTTAAATATAATAAGGAAACTTAGATGTTTTGTCAAGTCGTAAAGACCATGCAAAACATTGGCGGTCACAAATAATTAGGTATCGATTCCTTGAGCTTGACTTTCGTCTTTCGGAATAACTTTCGTCGTTCAACAAAAAAAAATTGCAAAACATTTACAAGGATTCGCAGTAATTCTATTCTCGTAATTCTAAAAGTACTTAAACTTTTATGGCACTTAAATCTTTAACGGGAAGTTGTGAAGTATTTGCGCAGTAGGTATATTTACACAGTTAAGTAATACTTTGAGGAAAATAGAATATTATGGTAATCCAGGAAAAGCCTGAAACTCGTCGATTTTTGTAAGTTTATTGAGCGATTATTTTACTGAGTGTTGTTACTTGAGTTTTTAATATGGTAAGTGAAGATTCGAAGAATAATCTCACAGATCACCTGAATGTCTAATGGGTGCCCGTGAGTGTGTGTGAGTGCATCATTATATGTATTTATAATATTATGTAGTTTCTCTTTGTCTCATCATAAGAGCTTCTACGAATGACAATATTAAAGAATGTAAAACTGAAAATCGATTTATTTATTCTTTCGAAGAAACACTCGGAAATTCAGCATATTTTTTATTTATTTGTTTTTTAAATGGTAACAGGTGATTACATGGGATTTAAACATAACTGGCGAAATGTGGGTGTACTATTATGTACACCCTTGCCCAACCCTTCGAAGAATACAGTCGTTGTGTTGTGACTTGTATGTTATGTTTTCCTAATATTTTCTGCACAGCATGAGTAACAGCACGACCAATCATTCCGTCATCGTCATCTCGTGCTGCCACCTAGCATTTTTTTAGGGGTGGGGCAGACGCCTCTGCCAACTCGCCTGTGACGCGTCTGCGCTCAGCGCTCGGTGTGGCAACACGCCGTGTTCGCGTTCGCGACAAGTCCATCGTCATCCTGAGGATGCCTCGTTGACAGGTGAAAAACGTGTCGATTTCTTTCAGGAGTTTTTTATGACCCTTTAGAAATACGAGTAGTTAAGCGGAACAGGTTACTAAATACATCCACGTCTATTGTATTTTATACCTAATGGATTTCCGCAAGGTCACGACTGAATCAATTAACTATTTTAATTTTGTTACTTAAACCTACATTTTTAGGTTCGAGTCAGGAACCAGGGTGGGGCTGATACCCCCCCCACCTTGCCCCACCGTGGGTACGCCCATGAATTTCTGCCAACAAGTTCGACCTAGTAGCTAGTCATTCTCAACACCCGCATGTATCCAGTAAACTAATATTTAACCACGTCTTATCCCCCGCCGCGAACCAAGTACCATATTGTAACCATACAACATAACATAGTACTTTATACAATTTACACCGTGTCGTAACGAAGACTAATTTAATAACATGTTTAATTGTCCTGTCATCTATTGTTGGATGTCACTGTGTAATGGGGATCGGGTTGCAATGGTATGTGTGTTTAATAGGAAAATTATGAGATTTGTACCTATTTAATTTTCTGGCGATGCTTTGTTAAAACGAATATACCCGAATTGCTTTAGCGTGGCAATAACGGTCACTGACCCACGTTCATTTTCTAGCATTCTTTATTTAAAAAACTGAAATACAGTCCGTTAACGTCCTGAATCCATATTTATATTGATCTAACGAAAAACCATACATAGTATACTGTTTGGGTTCCTATGGACAGATATTACGGAAAGGGCAATGACCGTTATTGCCACTCTAAAGCGACTCGGGTATAGCACATAGGAAACCCCTGAAGGTACAGTACAAGTTAGACTACTAAATTTGATAAACTAATTGGCCTAAATACATGGCACTTGCACCATAATTGCGTAACATATTTTCAATCACAATTCAAATGATTTTGAAGTATATTACTAATCCGTTGCTTCATGTTTGAAAAATTTATCTGCTCAGCAATATAAATAACGCAATGTATGTTGTTGAACTGTCAAAATGAAAGTCATTGCTACTGTTAGTATTTTACGCAATTACCCCGCTGCCACTGGTCCTTTTTCTTTTTTAACGATAGTAATTAGAACTAACTCACAAAAAAGGACTTAAATTTCACGAAAATAATTACATAGAAAGAAAAATGCAAAGTTACCTACAGTCTTGTAGTTTTATTAATTAATGAGCACCTGCTAACCAAAGTAAGTTATTAATTTCATAAATAATACCAATTTAGTATAGCTTAGTCTTAATAACTTAGTCATTTTAACCTGTAAAAGTTAATATAGCACACATGATTCTCTATTATACTTTACACTTACATTTTTGAAAACTATAAACGCCTAGTAAAATATAGGAATCCGTCCAAATGTCAAATAAAACAAAAAGCCACACGGAATAATATCAACGCAATCCAAGAGTGAACCAAAAAGAAATAAACAAAAATCTAATTCCGTAACCGACCACACGCGTCGCCACTGTCGCCATACGTCAAAAATAATGTCCCATACGAGTGTATGTTATTTTTATACCATAACGAGCAAACTTCGAGCATTCATTAAATAAACAGTGTGTTGGTGTTTGTTTGAGTGGTGGCACTGAAAAATATATGAGTTTGTACAAGAGGATTAGGTAAAAAAGGGTTGAGTGATTTATTTTGGTGGTTTCTTCAGAATGTAAACGAAATTAGACCTTTTTTGGGATGGAAAGAAAATAATGTGTGTGTTACATATTCGTAAGTCATTGTTTTAAGAAATGAAGCAATGATTTAATTGCCGTATATCAATATTATCTTTGCGATTTAATACTTATTCCATTGACACTATTGTGAAACATTAAAAAAATCCAGCAATTTTATCAAATAGAAATATAAAAGGTTCAATTTTTAAAAATGCCGATTTCTCGTTCCATTTCATCTGATTGATTGCGTTTTGAACCGATGGCACGACTACCACGAACATGATTGATTTATTCATTCAAAATAAATCCTAATAATTTTAGAACGACGATATCAATTACAATAAGTTTTATGACCAATACATAAAAATAATATTTGTTGAACATCAAATTCTGACATCAAAAAATATATTAACACTATTAACAGTCATTTTCCAAATTCCTACAATACCTTAATACCTTCATATTCAATACATTTTATTTTTGTTTAACACAGTTATTTTACGAGTTACGACGAAAAACAAAACATTTGTCTATGTTAGTGTTAACCCGTACGCGGCGCGTCTAATTTTTAATCTTTATTGGCTATTAAGCTTAGCGTGGCATCGGGTTGTAGACAATTATTTACTGTCTGGCTACAGCATAATGCTGTCCTTCTGTTTGTGTTCGGGTACATACCTTTATATACCTAATACACAAGCTTATAAAGCTTGTTAGGAGCAATTATGTGTTTAAAAATCTCGGAAAAAATTACTTTGCAGTGAGCAAATTTTAATAGGAAGCAAAAAACCTTAATAATTTAATTTCAGATTCACTACCACCCTCGGAAAATGTGGGGTAGCTCATTCCTATAAAAAATAGGGGGAAAAATACACATGTCGTTACCGAACGGAAGCATCGAAGCGAGCTCCATTAACATGACATAAAAGTACGTCAATAACAGGGAATGATAATAATATGACATTTTACATACTCTTACACAATTTTATTAATTTTAAAAGAGTGTCCGTGGAGTTTATTGCCCGTTCTTCTCCATAGGTACCTACCTACTACGCTTTGGAATGGGCAACTAGCTTCACATTTCTGACTGACTGATTCCTTGACAATTCAAAAGTGCTTGTAAATGGTTTAATTGAAATAAATGCTTTTAGTTTGAGTTTGAACATGAGCACCAACGTTTTGACTTAGATAAGATCCGCCTAAGTGTGGCCATTTTCTGTTTTGACTATGTCCAATGTTTAGCAGTGGAATTTAAGGGTTAAAACGCTATAAATAGGAGTTTTTATACTTATCGTTGCTACTTCCAGTGATCAGCTGTTGGAATGAAGATTTTCTTACCTGAAACCAAAAAAATACATTTAATTAAACCACTGGACTAAATAGAGTTCATAAAGAAATCGGGATTCAATGGTGTAAAGTCGCTTAGACGCAATGAGTTAGTATATTATGGTGATCACTGATTATCATACATTCCTCCTGTCGAACTGCAATTATTTTTAATTTTAATAAATTTTTACTATTTTTTGTTAATTTTTTTTTTCTTTATTTGCCAACCAACAATTGTTTACACTGTAAAGCATTTAATATCATGTTCTATTTATAATCTAAAGTTAGTGTAAAAGTAATAATTATTTTATTCTATGTATCCTACGCTAAAGTTTGTGAGGATGGATGGATGGATGTTTGTTACTCTTTCACGCAAAAACTACTAAACGGATTTTGATCAAATTTGGCACACAGATAGTTTATAACCTAGATTAACATACAGAATACTTTTTATTCCGATATTCCCTCGGGATCGAAACTTATGTGGGTGAAACTGCAGGGCGCTGCTAGTTGCCAATATTTTTTTCTTTGTTACTTTCTTCATTCCCTATATGACCCGAGGCCTTTGCACTAGGACAATTACAACCCAGCATTTATCACAGAAAGCACTTACTGCCTTATACATTATGCTCACAATATCTCATAGGCAATTCTCTTAATATCATTGTGTAGGTAGCCGGCACTTATAATTTACTCATGTATCTCCCCTGGAGAGGCTTTTTAGTTAGCCATAGGGTGTCTTGTGTGGCTGCTGGCCATTAATGTGATACGTGGTATTTATTATGGGTGTACACGCGAAGTGTGTGTGCGTGATAAGCGCGTAAGTCGGATATTGCAGTATCCGAACGTATGGAGAGTTCATTAGAATTACTTTAATGTAATAAAGTTCTGTTTTTTTAAACATAATAGGGATGATGCCTGGGTACAAAAATTTAAATTCTATTTCGTCCGTCAGTCAGATATTAAAAAAATATTAGACTTGTATTTTTTGCTTTTTATTATTAATAAAAAATGACTTATTTAAAACGCATTAAAGTTGGGGAATGGGGACTTGCGGCTGGCTACGTCACAATTTAGTGTAAAATCTAGCAAGACGTGATGTCATGCCACATTTTAAGTCAATGTTTCGCCGTAATATTTTGATTACGTAAAAAAAAATCCTTCTTCAATATTTTTAATATACTATCTGACGGACATAATTTTTTTTTTTGAGTATCCCTATTCTCAAAATGTCGCACTTACTTACTGATACTTAGTACTTAGGCATGTAGATTTTTAAACTGATCATATTTTTATTATAAATTTTATTATAAACTAGGTTGACCATGTTATAACTATAATGATAACGCAACATGTTAAATTCTGCTGTTTTAGAAAATTATTACCAACATAGCTCATAGAATAAACAAGCTAAAGTGGCAATGGGGTGGCCATATGAGCCGTAGAACCGATAACAGTTGGGTTAGATGTGTTCTTGAGAGGAGACACCGCGAATCAGTAAACGTAAGGTAGGACGCCCTCAGGCTAGGTGGAGCGACGATCTTCGCAGGGTGGCTGGTAGGCTGGATAAGAGTTGCCAAGAATCGAGCTGAATTGAAGAGGCCTATGTCCAGCAGTGGACTGCTGTAGCCTAAGTAAGCTTGATCCCCTTTTCTTTCTTCCGAAGAGCGAATCTATCAATATTTTGTTTTCTAATCCTTTCAAAATTGACCCATCAAAATGACTTCGAATCCGGCATCGATTTGAAGAAACTGGGCCAAAAATTCATGAGTTATGGCCAACATTATGTATTAAATAAAGTGTGGCCAACATCGGACAGTGACATTTCGCTAACTTGAACCATATATACTTGTGTATAGTTGGACCATAAAGGTTAATTAGACGTTGTATGTCAACAAAGGCGATTTTAATTACTCTCTGTAGGGTAGCAATAACATAATTCATTTAGTAGTAAGGTGGGCGGTACAATGAAGTACCTGTATGTAAGGTCAACCTAAGTTATGTAGAAGCTCTTAGTTTTTATGATGTCCTGGTACTTTTTAATTTGTTTGACGTTTGCCTATGGAAAATACGTTTATGTTTTTTGCTTATTTTCCTAAGCAAAATAATGACAAGTTTTAATTCATTTGACTCATTTTCCCGTAAAAACCGAAGGTTTCTGATTTTGCTTCCTTTTATTTTTTTATTGCAAAACAGAATATTCGCCACAACTTCGATATTGATTTTGTTGAAATATTCCCAGAGGACAAAACGCAACGAGAAAAATATTTTCAATTTCCAATTTTTCATTGTATCCGAGTGTCGACAGCCACATCGATCTATCTGTAAAGCGAGACTCATTGTATGTTATACATAACTTTCATGATACTGAACACTATTCGGTTTTATCGAAGCGTAGAAGCCTTTCAACAAAAACTTTGACATTTGTTCAACGCGTATCTAACGTAGTCTTTTGTCAAAAGAAAGTTGTCAACATTGTTAGTAGCAGTCAAATATTGCGCTCTTTTGATTAATCTATTGTTTTATAAATCAGTAAGATCTTGTAAATATATAAAAATCAATTGCCGTGCTTTGGGCTCGTAAAAACTCGAAAATGGTTCGACCGATTTGTATTTTTTTTATTGTTTTGTTCTTTTCTGTACTGGGGTGGTTTAAGAAGAAAGAAAATTAAGAAAGATTCAAAGTAACAGTCGAAAAATCGAAAAAATCGAAATTTGATACGAAAAATTTGAAACGTGCTACGAAGGCCACCGGGTCATCTAGTTTTTCAATATTAATGAAAAATCGCTCTAGTGCACTGAAAATGTATTATGATAGCAACCTTTTTACAATTGTTTAGCTTAAACAACTAATAAATACAGATTGTGACACCCGAATTAGGTAGGTATATGAAAAGAAATTAAACTACCAAATTCCAAAACACCCAAGATGCTGGCAATACTTCCTACTTATTCGGCGATCCATATTAAAGATACCAAAACACATCTTTAGAATGATATAATCATATCGTAGGAGTTCAAACCTTTGAAAAGCCGCAGTCTGCGCGTGCGCAAACAAAGAGACGCTGTTCAAAGTACCCATAGCAAAAAACGTTGCGTAATAGGATGAAAAAGAGTACCGTTGGTTCGTTACAGTGGGTTGTGCTGTGCGGCTGGTCGAGCCAATGCTATTGTGCGTAAGGGCTTTGCAGACGAGCCGATGTAACGCGCGTTTTCTGTATCAAATTTTTCACCGATTTACAACACTTTAGAAGAATAGGACTGATTGTGAAATAAACAGGACGATAAGTAAACAAAATATACTAGAACTTAAAGAATTTAGAGTAGATAGAGAATTTTAACGATTCTTCGATCAAAAAGGTGTTCAGATAACAGAAAATGTATCTAACAAGCAGTGTAGAACAATGCTTTTTTTTCTAAATTGTAAACTAAACCATTTCGTTCCATCTTTTTTTTTTATCCATAGACTTATAGTATATGGATGTTCTTGTGGGTGGATTATGTTTGATGTTATTGCAAGCGTAGGAACACAGTAAATGGAACAAACGAAAATAATCAAATTCGAGACATTATATCCTGCGTATCGTACTATGTATATCAATATCCGGAATGTCAAAAACAATGCTTTTACGTTTTCACGACTGATTTGGTTGAGTGCTGTCGGAAATTATCTGCTGTTTATATCTTGGCAAAGGACGGATAAATGTATTTATTTTATACTAGCTGCGCCCCGCGGTTTCAACCACATAAATCTCGATTCCGTGGGAATATCAGGATAAAAATATCTTATGCTCTAACCCAGGTCATGGTCTACCCATGTGCAAAATTTCATCGAAATCTGTTAAGCCGTTTTACCGTGAAAGCATAACAAACATACAAATCTTTTCTTATAATATGTTAAGTTTTTATTAAACTAGACTTATGCTTATATCTCGTATTTAATAAAGATCTAGGTAAAAATTGTCTTGTTGAAAAAATTTGTAAAGTTTTATTGGATTTTTCTATCATTGTTATTCTACTGTACCCCTTACCAGCTACAAGGGAACACAAAAACGCTACAACCGCAAACCCTCCCGTCTGAGCCACTCTTTACCAGTCGACCTCGCCCATTGGGCAACAAAACAACCTCACAATGCACTGACGCACACTGAGAGAAAAATAGATGTCAAATGACCTTAGCAAAAGTCAATGTGGACACTGCCCTAATGTGCAACATAAATAGCCGTACATTTACTATGTGGAACATACTTTTATGTTAATGGATTGAACATCTTCGCTACAAATATAAGCATGTGTAACGGGACACATCTGGTCAAGCTTTGAAGTAAAAAATGTTTTTTTACTTGTCATGGCATGTCACAAAGAAGTTCCCATGGAAAATAACTTGACAAGTCCCGGCCACTATAAGTAGTAATGTCAATAAGGTCAAGGGTCCTTTGGATATTTCTGGCCATTGAACTTCCAAGTGTCCGTGGCTAGAGAAATCTCTGGTTGAAGACTATTTGCAACTTATTGGCAATATAAAAATTGGCTAATACTTTATACAGAGCGTATTGTTCGAAAATTTTGACCTCCAATGATGCTGGCCACTTGATTCAATCCACATTCTTTTTCCATATAGAACAGGGTGTGTCCAACAAATAAATAAAAACAACCAACGATCAGTCACCACACTGTTTAAACAAAAACACTGCCATTACTATAAACATACATTGGAGGCCACAAAAAATGACTCACGAATGCACCATAACATACACTGCCGGCCACTAAAACTGGTACAAATGCGTGCAACTCAAAGCATTGGAATGTCAACGCGGGTGGTGATTGACAATTGACCTTTTAAGGAGACGTTTGAACATCAGTGTAAACATGACCCGAGGTTTGTCTGAAGGATTTAGAAAAGTATGGGCCGTATTTTAAATAGACTTACATAAATTGCTGTTTGTTAATATTTTAGATTGAGAATATTGCGAATATTAAATGTAATATTTCAGAATTGAGCCTCGAAAAATTCTGACGATGTTATACATAGCACACGAATGTCACCTACGTACCTGATAAGGAGGATTATGAACCACAAAAAAAAAAATTATGTCACATTTCTCACAAAATTTTCATAGAGATTTTCATAGCTACAGTACAACTCTATGAAAGTTTTGCTCGATAGATAAGTAAGAACTACATTTCGATAATCGTATACTGGCCAACTTGTGTCAACACTATTTTTGGATTCAATAAAATAGGAACTCAATCAGGAAGGTAAGGTAGGAACTCATTGTGCTACATGTAAACTTTATAAATTAGAATAAAATGACAACAAAAAAAAACATTGTAATTCAAGACACCTAGACACAATAAAACTATTTAGTTCTAAACACACAAACAAAGCATAAAAAACCTATAAAATAATAACTCCAAAATTAGTTATGCGTGGCCCGTTGCCATTTTATGACCCCTTTACTAGGAACACATAGAAGCCGACTTGACCTTAAGGAACGTCAAATTGACATTCAAAACTCGCGCGCATTCCTTTAGAAGAAAAAGGTTTGTGTTCGGCCAGTCTAGAATTGTAAAAGCTGGATATGAATCATGTGGCTTCTGTATTTAAATTTTTGACGTACATTGAACTTGTTTAAAACAATTTGTAGGTAGTTTCTGAATAAATGAAGCAATGTATAATAATGTGGTTAGTTCAAGCCTTTGTATGCCTATAGGCATTTAAGTGTTGCTTGTAAAGGTTAGATTCCGAACGGGACTGTTGCTAAATATGTGAGCGGATGGTGCTGTTTAAGTACGGGAAGTATTTATCCCTGTTTGGATATTTATTGCGCGTTTGTTCTATCATACTGATAAATTTTGGCTTTGTAATAATTTACGAGTATGAAATAGTCATAGTCATTTATTCATAAACAAGTAACTTGTATCTGAATTTACACACAAAGTTACACAGTTACGGAATATACACTAAAATAAATTAACATTTGAATTTCATAATTTACTTATATCTACAATTTAAAGATAGTAAATTTACGTTTCATCAATAGTGTTTCGACATATAAATTAAACAATCTGGCCTGACCTTAAAATTTAAAATAATAACAATAAAATAATTAATTAAAGACAAATTCGCAAATTACAATTCGATAAAACTACAGTTCTTCTACGGCATATAGACACTTATTCAGTAGGTAATTTTTTTTGTATTATTTTGAAAGCGCTACTGTAGACAGCACTTTTTCTGTCTAAAGGCAACCTGTTGAATAATTTTACAGACTGGTATCGTGGACTGTGTTTAACAATTGTAGGCCATAATTATTAAAAATTTTATTCTTCGAGTTCAGACAGAAATCTGGCTCACTCTTTTGAAAAAGCTTATAATGTGTTGTTGGTACATTTTTAAATATTTAAATTGTCTCGACCCTAACAAACTGCGATGTTCTCGCAACAAAGACCATGGTTACTAACATTTTTTCAGTCATTGGTGCTTATGAAACAATATACAATTCGATTAAATAGGACAAATCGGTAGCACTGCCTACATCAAAATATTGAATTGAAAACAATAGCAAATTAAAAAGAAACAATTCTTGCAAAATTCGTCACAACAATGCTAGATTTTTACTCTAGTCGAAACCTCAAGATCACAGTCACACGGTATGAATAACTTGTAGAACATCGTCATAAGGTCCGATCCAGTATTCAAGAATACACAGAGCACACATATGTTATGAATACGTGACGTCATTGACGGCCATACTGTTTGCGTACACTGTACGTCACGCTTAGCCCTGCTACACACTGAGGTGTGTTAAGATTTTTTAAATTCTTTTGTTAATCTTAGGATTACGAGTTACACAATGAGCTCCTCCATTCGTCTATTCGTCTTCGTAATTTTCATCATTGTGCTGAAAAAAAAATTTTTTGTCCACGGGCCACGGGTATCGGAACTGTTACTCCGGAAAAACCTGGGCGCCACTCCTTCTACCCAGCTAAAACACTAGAAAGTGGTTAAGGGTGGTTGTATTGTATAATTGCATATCACATGTGTGGGCATTGTGACCACGTACATTCCATAAAGCTACCATTACCTGGGTACGTCTTTCATTGACTTGAATGTGCCCTGGCGGCTGAGAGTGTCATGCTCACTCAAATGTCTCGCTGATGGTGGCGTGTGTGTTGGATCATTAAGTTCCCTTCAAAATGGTTGAGCTAAATGGTGCTGATCCATGCGTCATGTTCGTGAACGGGCGCCGTCAGTAGGGACTGGTCATCTCTTAGCTGCCACGGTTTATTTTAATTTTTGAATTGTTTTTATTTTTGTTTTTAGTTACGGACGCTTTTAACGTGCACGTCTTTCTACATTGTTCTCACATGTATAATTTCAACATGAATAATGTAACCAATATTTTGTAACAATTTTTTTATTTAAAAGAGTGTCCGTGGAGTTTCTTGCCCGTTCTTCTCCATAGGTACCTACTACGCTTTGGAATGGGCAACTAGCTTCATCTTTCTGACTGACCGACCCCTTGACAATTCAAAAGTACCTGTAATTGGTTTATTTGAAATAAATGCTTTGAGTTTGAGTTTGAGTTTGAGTTTGTTTTTGGGGACCGTCTATGTAATTTTGACGTTCGAAAAGTGCTGATTAAAGGTGCTGAATAAATGACTTTTGAATTTTTTATTAGCTGACTAGCCAATGTTTTTACCATACAATTATTATAAAGTTCGGAAAGTTCAGTAAACATTACTTAATTGAAATAGTATAAAAAAGTAGGTTAATTGTACAAAATTCTGACAGTTTAGATAAAAATAATTTATTACAGATCCAAGAGCAAACAAAAATTTATTCACAACAAAATAGATCACTGTTTTTGTCAATTTAGCCTCTAGAACCTCCGACTTAAAATTTTAAACACAAGAGGCTTTGTACTTACATTTATTTCGTAATTGCACGATTAAAATCTTCTTTCAAGTCAACGAGGCGTGATAAAATGCCGCGTCACCCAGTCTGCAGCCGGCTTTACATCAAATCTACATACAGCATACAAGGTCGCGATGTAAACCAAACAATGTAAGTAATCACAGATTTTGTGTAAATGTCTCTGTTTGTTGTATTATAATCCTTATTTAGTTACCTACACATGTGTGTTTCGCCGGTTCGTTTGTAACAAATGAAATGAAATGAATTCGTAACTTTATATTCATTGTTTACTTATAGCTGACCCGAAAGACGTTGCCCTGTCCAAATTTCAATGCTTCATACAAAAATCCCATAAAACGAAAGGACGTTCAGTTTTCCCGAATTTGAAAATTTACTGGGTAACTTTTCAAATTTTTTCTTTCTATAAAAACCTAATTCGACTGTTACGAACATTTTAAAACAAAAAATAACCAAATCGGTCCAGCCGTTCTCAAGTAATGCGCGCTTAGTAAAAATGAAATGCTGTTCGTTTTTAACCGACTTCCAAAAGGAGGAGGTTCTCAATTCGCCTGTATGTTGTCTTTTTTTTTTTTTTTTTGTATGTTTGTAATTGGCGGAGTAATCGCGTATTACTCCGCCAATTATGAATTGATTTTGATGATTCTTTTTTTGTTTGGTAGATCATACTTCAGAAGTGGTCCCATATAAATTTTTCCATATAACTTTGCTTGGGTAGTTTTTGAGTTAGCTTCAATAATACGTATTTTTTCCCACTTAGTATGTGGATGATATGATAACTTCCTGTCACTGTTATTTACATAGCAGGTAGTGGTATTCGAATTTGTTTGGGGTACCACAACACTAAAAAGTGAAAAATAAAAACTTTTTACCAAAAAACAAAACAACCGACTTAAAAAAAAAAACACTACAAAGTGAAAAATAACTTTAATTTCGGAAGTCGGTGACAAAGAACGAAAATTCAAAACCAAGACACCGACTTCCGAAATTAAAGTTATTTTTCACTTTGTAGTGTTTTTTTTTGAAGTCGGTTGTTTTTCATTTTATTTACATGTGTCGAGTTTGGTATGCGCTGTTTTGTTTCATGAAAAATATGGAATTCAATTATTTTGGTTTGTATGCCTGTTGCAAAATTGTTTGTGTTCTTTTTTATATCAACGTTTGTGAGAAAAATCTTTGTTCTAAATTCTATTATATTAAAAAATAGTAACGAAGCCAAAACTGTTCATGGAATTTTATTTATTTTTTTATAAAAAAAATAAATTGCTACGGGGTGTTTACGAATCTGATGCCGAAAATATATTTTTTACAAACATTTCGCGTAAATTATTTTGTACTCCGAATTTTTGACGATTTATTATTTACATTTTACAACTAATACACCCAAATATTACAGAAATTCTTGGCAAAACGTATAAATTCGTTCGTTAAAATTTAAATTTTCGGATCAATCAACGGCGAGCAATTGTTAAATTAATTAAATCAATTTGGATCACGAGTTTAGATGAAAAACTGATTGCTATATTTAAATTATAATAATTTTCTATCACAAAATACTGTTTTTTATTAAAATAACTAAATTAAAAAGCTTTATTATAATTATTTTACTGCTGCGAGCCATCTCAAAATTTTATTTTTTCTGTTTATATAATTATTGTTCTGAATTCAATTAATAGTTTCAATCAATGGTTTCATTAATGGTGCATGTAGTTAGTTATGTTTAACAAAATGCTGCCTTGCAATGGATCACCTAGTTTTTTTATTCATCAGTTTCTTAATCATGCATTTGGTACATGAGCTAAGCTTTTTACTGTTTTTAAAACTGCAGGTTGTATTCCTAAAAAGGAATGAATGAATATTGCTCGTGAGTTAAATTCCTTGGAGACCACATTGACTGGATCATTCCGTATTAAACTTCCTTTTTCCAAGGGTCTCTCAGTACTAATGGATTATGATAATACTGCACAGCTTTACTCGCAATTTTATGGTCATGAGCAGTGATCGGAGTAGGTAGGCAAGATGAAAGGTAGCCTAAGTCCTCTTCTCCAGGTCCCACTGTCTTTCACAAGGACCGGTCTAATGGTTCAGGCTTTAAAAAGTCACACACATACAGACAGAGTAACTTTTACATTTATAATATTAGGTCGGATTATCATAAATTATTACAAAGTCTGACTATTAACTGAAATGCTGTTTTGTATTATTACACACGCAAATAGGAACAAACAAATCACATACGATACATCCAATTAAGTTAATGACCTTTTGTGTAGAACATTAACTTAAAATTAGATACACAATCATTAACCAGCATAATAGTGCCTGTCCAAACTTGCGACAGTAAAAATAAGGTCCGGGCCGAAGTTGCGACATGTCGTAGGCGTCTGGTCGCCAGATGGCGAAGTGACGAAATCGCTATTTGTCTTAGAGACTGCATTTTTTCAAATGCATTGCGGTGACCGCACGAAGATTGCCGAAGTTTGACACTTTGACAGCTGTCAACGATGTCATATTTGAATTTAGAATTTATTTGTGATGCATTGTGTAATGATTTCGTTAAGAGATAGTGTTGCATTGTTGCTTCATTATTTAGATTACTTAATTTAATAGGCCAACAAGGAGTGCCGAATTTATGTCGTTGTTAAATATTTTGTAATTTTCCACGAGCAAAGAAAAACGACCTTGTATGAAGAGAAATATAGAGCATTTTCTTCCATTGATTAAGTTACTACATCCAAGTCACAGTAACTATTACCCCACAGCGCGACCGCTGCGCTTTATTTAGATCAAATATCTTTCATGTTTCCCCATGTTTGTAATGTCATTGAATTTTTATTTTTTGTTATTTTCTATAATTTATTGTACTATGAATGTGTTAGTTTTATAATTTTAATGAACGTGTTTTTATTTATATTTATTTATGTTTTCAAACACAATGTGAATTGTTCCTGAAATAAATTGAATTGAATTGAATTTGCAAAACTTTTTGAGCATGAACAACATAATTCTCATGAAAAGTAAAAGGATGTAAGTATAAAACTATTTGGACTGATTACTCAAAAAAACCAGTGAAAGTAATTACTAAAAACAGCAGTCAATTATAGGTCTAAATCGAATTCATGTCAAAAAAAAAACATGAAATCGATTTAGATCTATTAGTTCCATTCATAAGTCTAAATTAAAATAGCAGCTTAGACTTTCAAACTTGAAAAGGATGTTAAATCGATGGTATTCGACTTTCTGAAACTATTACTAACTTGTAACATTTTTTATAAAAATGACTCGTTCAGTTCACACCAATTAAAAACAGCAAATAAATATTTTTCTTGAGAATGTGAATTTTAGTCGAGATTGACACATTTACGTACTCGTAACGACTACACATCAAGCTATACATTTCCAGTTTATGCTGATCTCGCATTGCATAGGATTTCCGTACAGTGCGAGGTCAGCTTATACTGGAAATGTTTAGCTTGATGTGTAGCCTTGTGTACCTAATACCAATTATTTTACAACAAAAGGTATTTTTTACAACACCTAAAAAGTAAAAACTATGAATACAAAAAATCCTCAATCCTCTAACAAATTACTGATATTTTATAGACCTTGTGACAGACTTGTATCAGGAAGAGGTAAAGAAAACCTGATGGTTGCGACAACTACCTACCAACATCTTACAACATATTCGAACATGCCACAACACTGTAGGCTTAGATCATTTATATCCCGTCCAGTCGTAGGTACTCAGCGCTTCTCCACATTTTTTATGCGCACAGCCAAAGTGTGGAACTCTCTGCCAGCGTCTGTGTTCTCTTCCACATATAACCCGTCTGCCGTAAAAAGGTGAACAGGCATCTTCTGGGCATACCCGTTCTATCGTAGATCTCATCCATCACTTTAAATCAGGCGAGATTGAAGTCAAGAATAGGCCCATTCTGCAATAAAAAATAATAAAAACCATCCCGTTTGTACGACATCCTAAAAATTTAAGTAAAAACCGGAGAGAACATGGCGGAATTTATGCAACAAAACCGAAACATAAAATTTTTCACTTGTTTAAAAATAAAAACCTTTTAAAAAAACTTATATCAACGTTGTCCGACACACGGTTGGTACTTTTCAACATTTAAAAATTGGCTCTGGCCGAAAATAAAACTGAAAGCTTTGGGTGTACGAATCTTTTAACTTTGTTAGAGAGAAATGAGGTTTTATGTAGTTTCAAATAATGCTTCGCGCTTGGGTTTTGTTTTTTATTTTCTGCATTTGTAACACTTTTACATTTTTGTTCGATTTTTGACTAGACAGTGATTATGCAGACTAGAAAGTGAGTTAGATTTTAGTAATAAAAATAATCATAAAGAAGTTTTCGTAATAAAATATTATGATGTTTTATATTCAAGACAAAAAAAGCCCTCTTTGAATCTTCGAACATAAAATTTGGTATGTAAAAAAGTAAAATTAGATAAATTTACATTATTAGAATACTAAAATCGTCATCCTTGATTTATAAAACACACCGCCAATGCTTCATCTTTCAGAATGCAAAAAACATTAAATGCTAAAACCATTAAATCACAAGAAACCACATGCTAACATAAATCAAAACTACTGATGACTTTAGCAGACAGTGCGACAACTTATGGCGAAGTGATTATTTTCGCGTATGACCTACCGTTAGGGTTGCCCACAATAAAATCCGAGAATAAACGGAACGATAAATCACATAGCAATTCAAAGAGCAGTGTTACCAGTTGCAAACCATAAAACGTAATTGAATAATACCAAGCGTTTGTTAACCGAGATGTTGGTAATAAAGATTTAAAAAAAGTACGACCTTCGTTTTGAGAATTCCGTATTATGTATGCGGGTTATTTGGAACCACTGATGGTGTTATAAAAAGATGCTACTGTGTCCACCAACATTGAAAGTTGATTTTTGAAGTGAAAACTTCTTTAGGCGCGTTGGGCATTTTTGACATGGGAAAAAACAATTGAACTCGCGACACTGTTACCGACACCATCTTTTGACCACTAAAAGACATCAACGCGCGATACATTTTCTTTGGGATTAATGACATTCCAAACATTGAGACATGACAACGACATGATTGAAATTTCCCTTTTTTTTAACGACTTCAAAAAAGTAAAGTATTTCCTGCATGGTAAAATTGTTCAAGTTTTCACTTCTGTCGGCATTCCCGGAGTGCCACTGTTTTTTTTTAAATAAAAACTTACTTTAAAATTAAAATCAATCACGATTACCAAAAACAAAGATGAAATTAGGTACTTTGATCATACTCGTAAACTTTTCCTTTCATTAACTCAAAAATTATTCCGATATTTTCTAAACGTCATCATAATTGTTCGCCAAAAATAAAACTGTAAGTACGATCCTGCTTTCTTTGAAGAGTTGGATTTTTATACTTACCCCCTGGCTATAATAGTGGCCTCAAAAAAGCATAAGAATCTGTTAGGTACCCCATAAAAGACTTCTAAATATTTTCAGCAGGGTATGTAATGCCGACAAGGTGTTTTATCGAGTCGATTTCTCGGGTCGTTGCGTTGGCATAACCTTGTAACAGCGACTGAGACCTTTACACAGTATTGTTACCAATGGGAAACTGAGGGATTGGGTTATTATGGTGAGGTATTCCACTCAGAGCACTGACTTCAATGGAACTTGACCGAACGGCACCTAAGCTGTTTCACAAACCACACCAAAAAAAAAAAAATTGTTATGTGATCGACAAACGACCGAAGTTCTGAATGGTCGTATATTTAGATCTAAATCACTAACACGTAATGGGCAAACGTGGTGAAGGTGATATTTTTTTTTCTTATTTAGGAGAAGAGGCAAAGAAGGTTAGAGGCTCTACAGAAGGACAAATGTAATTATTAACTGCACTACTTTTGTGAAACCTTGCTCTTGTAATGCTTTCTTTAAAAGTTATGATTTAATTAATGTTGCTTTCCGTTCTCTTGATACAATTCCAGCTCGCATTACTATAATTCTTATCGTGAGAAAAAAATAGTAACACTCTGTGTTGCATATCAGATTTCCTTTATCGTGGCAAAAGTAACAACAGATTCTAAAGCATGTTCTTTCCCTCCTTGCATTTTAGACTAGACCTTATCACGAGAAGCAGCTTCCTTGTCTACTCATAAAAATAAACTTGGATCCTCAATCGGTGTACCAGTTTCCATTCTGATGTTTTCTTAAGCATCAAGCCCACGGCCATGGCCATGTTCAGCAATTGAAGTTTACGGTTTTACTCTTTATTCTTCACTATATCTGACCATATCAGGAGGATGTGCAGCAGCTCCCTTGTCTGCCAATAACAATAAACCAGGATCACCAATCCATGTAAACACGACGACACATGAACCATTATCAATACATTTCCAGTATAAGATGACCTCGCGTAGTATTGACTTTCCGTATAGTAGTAGTGTTATTGATATTGTCCCAAGCATCAGTCCCATGTTTAGACATAACAGTTTAGACAATAGTATGATTGTCAAGTTTCGCTTCAACGTAAAAAGCATAATTGTCGGGTTTTGCTCAATGCACACAGGAAATGCTCAGAAATACAGTATGTTTTACATTAACGCTATCTTGAGTCGTTGTGACCGCCGCGCCGTAACAGCTTGTAAATGCTATCCGACTAACTGGACTTTGTTTTGTTTAGCAGCATCTTAGGCTGTTTAGTTTGTTGTTAATCTGGGTAAGATAAGATGAGCTTCTGCGTGGGTAGGCCGGGACTATTAAATCCCGGTTTGGCTTTGCTTTGAGGGCATTTTTGCAGTCATGATGCCTCGGAACAGCATGTTCTGTTAAGATTTTTGAAGTGAAAACTTCTTTAGGCGCGTTGGGCATTTTTGAGATGGGAATAAACAATTGAAGTTCCTCATGAATCACTTCGTCCATTCGTGAAAACCGCATGAAAATCCGCTGGGTAGTTTTTGAGTTTATCGCGGACAGACAGACGCCACGGGGAGACTTTGTTTTATAATCAAATATGTAGTGATAGTGATGTTCAGCATAAAAAACAGTGGCACTCCGGGAGTGCCGACAGAAGTGAAAACATGAACAAGATCGTCTTGGTGTAGAAAAATACTTGTATAGAACATTGGTACGTAACCTTATCTAAATAAAGAGCACAATCGCGTTTACAAAAAATAATACTTCCGAAACCTTTAAAGTAAAAATACTTGCATAAAACATTGATCCGTAACGTAATATAAATAAAAAGCATAATCGCGTTTACAAAATCTTTAAAATAAAAATGCTTGCATTGAACATTGATACGTAACGTAATATACCTAAATAAAGAGCATAATCGCGTTTACAAAAATGAGGTGTCGTCATGGTGTCGCGAAATCAATGGTTTAGTCCCATCTCAAAAATGTCCAACGCGCCTAAAAAAGTTTTCACTTAAAAGAATCTGTACCCTACGGCATCACGGAACAAGCTAAAGAACCCATAAAGCTCTTGAAATGATGAGATTATTAACCGACCAAATTAAAAATTTCCATTACGATAACACAGAAGCTCACTGGACTGTGTGATTAAAATCATTTCCATAGCATTCTTTCCCTCAATTATCCTGACATTATCTACGATTCATATACCTAATCTAATCTCTTAATGTTCTATAGAGTCGTTCTATTTCGCGCTCTGCTGCCCCTACCTTGCACCAATGGCCTTAAATTGGATCTCAAACGGCCGTTTGAGGCCTCAAATAGCCTCAAACTGGGCCCTATAACAGTTAGGCCCATCGTCCATGACGCTACTCAAAAGTGTAACAAACTCAAAATCACCGATGAGAAAAATAATGTAATATTAACGCGTTATTAACTACGTACATATTAACTTATTAACTACGTACGGAGGTAGTACGGTATATTAAAAAACTTAAATCGGAAAAAAGTCCAGGGCCAGACGGTATACCTAATGAGGCTTTAAAAATTGGAATTGCTCTGCTAAAGCGTCCTCTATCAAATTTGTTCAGCAAAATTATAAACACGGGACAAATACCTGAACAATGGAAGAAATCTGATATCATTCTGCTGTACAAAAAAGGTGACCCTCAAGATATAGGCAACTATCGTCCAATTAGCCTTCTCCCTAGCACTTACAAACTTTTTACCTCCTTATTGCTTGGCAGAATCAGTGGAAAAATTGAAAATCTTCAACCATTAGAACAGGCGGGTTTTCGGTCAGGTTTCTCAACTATAGACCATCTACATGTAATGCAACAAATAATAGAAAAATACAAGGAGTTTAACAGATCATTATATGTAGCTTTCATCGACTACGCTAAAGCATTTGATACGATATCACACGAGGCGATCTGGGAAGCACTGAACAAATGTCACATCCACGAAAAATACAACAACGTTTTGAAAAATATATACGACAACAGTACAAGTTGTGTGAAACTAGAGAAACGAGGACCGGAAATACCAATTCTGCGAGGAGTGAGGCAAGGAGACCCCCTGTCCCCCAAAATTTTTATAGCAGTGCTGCAAAACATCTTTGAGGATCTGGAATGGGAAAACGAAGGAATCAAAATGGGTAATCGGTACTTAAGTCACCTCAGATTTGCAGATGACATTGTCCTCTTTGCTGAAAGCAGCAGGAAATTGGAAAAAATGATAAATCTGCTAAGTGAACAAAGTAAAAAAGTAGGTCTTTTGATGAATAAAGATAAAACAAAACTCATGACAAATAGCTATACACACACAATACAACTCGAAGGAAAGGCACTCGAATACGTAAATAAATACATATATCTAGGAAAAGAAATATCATTCGAAGACAGAAACGAAGAAGAAGAGGTAGAACGCCGAATTAATATGAGTTGGAAGAAATACTGGTCACTCAGAGAGATTATGAAAGGGGACTATCCGCTCCACCTAAAGAAAACAATAATGGATACATGCATTCTACCTACTTTAACGTATGGTTGTCAAACGAGGACCTACAACACTAAAATAAAAACTAAACTAGTCAGCTGCCAGAAAGCAATGGAGAGGAGTATTCTGAAAATAAGAAAAATAAATAAAATAAGAAGTGATTTTATACGGAATAAGACACAGCTAATTGACGTCCTACACTATAGTCTAAGTTTAAAGTGGCGATGGGCGGGCCATGTATCACGATATAGTGACAAGCGATGGACAGTAGAAGCCACGAGATGGAAAGGACCTAGTGGAAAAAGACGAAAAGGACGACCTATAAAACGATGGAATGACGACATCATAGCTACAGCGGGAAAAGAGTGGATTGAACAAGCTAAAGACAGAGAAAACTGGATTAAACTGGAGGAGGCCTACACCCAAATAGGGGTTCCTATCCAAGAAAGTAGCGTATGTAAATGACACAAACAACAGCATAGAAAAACATTACGATAAAATCGTGTAAAAGTGTAAACAGTTAATTATAAGTGAAATTTTTTTAAAAACTATATCAAACACATTATGTAATTGTAATACTTAGGAGAAGGAAAAATAAAGGCTTTATTATTATTATTATTTTAACTACGTACATAGTTTGTGATTGTTTATGCATTAAAATACTAGTGCTGTTCTGTATGAGGGGCTCGTGGCTAAATAAAAATAGCCGCACGGGTCCCATCTCGGCACCCATGAATTTATTTATCATGCCCACGAAAAATTCCCATCTCGGCATCCTGTCTTAAACCATTGTTAGGTACACATTGAAAAATGGAAACACAGTACCCACAAAAAAAAAAAAAAAATTATATCGGAATTTTTCGTGGGCATGATAAATAAATTCATGGGTGCCGAGATGGGAAGGTGCCGGCCGAGATGGGAGTAAACCACTTTTTAGTAATGTCGTGGACGACAGGCCTTAGTGTCTATGGTCGCATAAAAATCAAATTTAATGTAATTTATTACGGAAGACTGTGGCAACTATGATTATATGTTCTTATGGTATTATGAAGTGTTTGCTATCACCTGAGCGTAGATATTTTGTATCGTTAGAAGTTATATACAACAACGTTAGGATTATTTTATTAGATTGTAAGTTAGATTGTTTACATCGTAATCTCTGGAATTGATATTCAAACGGATCTAGAGGTTGTTAACACAATCTTTAAATTCTTATAAATTTTTATTCTACTTCATTATGTCTTATATTTCTGTCTCGATCTTGTGGGAATATCGTATTTTATGTCTTAATCCAGGTTATAAGCTATCTGTGTGCCAAATTTCATCCAAATCCGTTCAGTAGTTTTTGCGTGAAAGAGAACAATCATCCATCCATCCATCCTCACAAACTTTCAAATTTTTCTTTCTTTTTTTTTTCAACTTTCTATATTAGTAGGAAGGATTATAATAAGCCTTTACTTAAAACTAGATTGTAGCTTAATAAGCAGACCAGAATAAATAAAGAAAATACGTTTATTTGCGGTAAACATGACGCAAAGAAAGATCACATACACGAAAGAAACAAGTTGAGGGAAAATTTGCGTCACATCCACGCAAACCGGCCATCGCTCAGTATAATACTGCGACCCTATGTGAGACAGAGCCCTAGCGCTGGTTTTCAGCGACAGCCGGCGTTGACGTAATGACGTCAACCGGTGCAGCATATAATGAGATAACGAGCATAATAATGATGATGTGCTTAACCTGAGGGTCTAGACAAAGTGACATTCTATCAGTGATAACAATGATGGAAAAGCTTATGTTAATCTTGTTGAAAGTCATTGAAATACGAAACGCTTTGAAAGCGATTCTCACTTGTAAACATACTGTTTTCGAAACAATCGTTTCATACTGAAAACTTAATGCCCAAAGTGCTCATGGTTATTTATTTATTTAGGTAATATAACAATTGCTTAAAAAGCGCGCAGCCAAAAACATAGCATCTTCATGCAAACAATAAACATAGATTTACTGCTACACATAAATATGTCAATATCCGGCTTCTGAGCAATCAGGGCGTTCAGCAGATTGATCGCCTGGGTTGTGTGAGCATATCGAGTAGTATAGGTAGTGGCAGAGCCGCGAACAGGCGTCGCGAGGTAAAGGCCCTTGCGATGGTTGATATATCGTTTGCGAAATTAACAATGCATGAAAAAGATTTCGAAGATGGTGCCAGCCCGCCACGTAAGGATTCGGTTATCATCGAAGTTCTTTTAAAAATATTCTTATAAATACCCTCAATAACTTACCACACCTTTCATAACCAAAATGACAGGTTGATATAATAATAGCACTCAATTTGGGCTCACAAGAATAATTTGTTTGCTTTTGAGAGAAACCTTAAAGATTACCGCCCGTCATTTCGAAGTGTAAGCGGGTTTTTGTCAAGTAAAAAAGTGTTTAAGGCAAGTGGGTTAAGTAAGTTAAGTTAAAACACTATTTGCGGCTTGCTTGCCCACTTTAATGATTGGGCATTTGGTGTTTCTTGTGATGAAATTTTTTGAAGTGAAATTTTCTTTAGGCTTGTTGGGGCATTTTTGAGATGGGACTGGACCATTGATTTCGCGACACTGTGACGACGCCTTATTTTTGTAAACACGATTGTGCTCTTTATTTATATTGAGTTACGGATCAAAGTTCTATGCAAGTATTTTTACTTTAAAGGTTTTGTTAGCGCGATTGTACTCTTTATTTATATTACGTTACGGATCTATGTTCCATGCTAGTATTTTTACTTTGAAGGTTTCGGCAGATTTTTTTATGTAAACGCGATTGTGCTCTTTATTTGGATAAGACTACGGACCAATGTTCTATACAAGTTTTCACTTCTGTCGGTACTCCCGGAGTGCCACTGTTTTTTTAAAGCTTTTGGCATTGGATTGGAATTTTCAGCTATTGATTTGGCAGAAAGAATAGTAAAATAAAAATCCGTGTTCATCATTCCGGTGTTCATCCATTTAAATTGTAACTGTGTGTCTTAAATAAACGAATTTAGTTCGATACCTCTTAATTTTGTAAAGAATTTGTACACTGGTTTGATGCATGAAAGCATGCCCTCGATTTTAAGCATATTTTAGTGTTTTCAAAATACTAACAGACAGTAATTTATTATAATTCTTATGCAATTTAGTATTTATAAAAGCTCCACTGATAATAAATAAAAGTATGACATAAAACTCAACATCGACACGTTTTATAACAATCAAGCCTGGATTTAGTGTCCGAATTCTCAAAATGTTATTGCTTTTCACACATATTATTGATAGCTTCAAAGTAACTCTTTGTGTGCATAAAAACCCAAAATATCATAATCGGAAGCTTACGATAACCTTTTCTTCGAAGCTGATTAATGATGTGGTCGATTACAGGTACATTTTTGGATTCACACAGCAAACAAAAAATATTCAAAATTCTGAAGAAGTACCTATATAACATAGTTTAAAAAGTGATGCACTGTAGGGCCATTTCAAGAAGAGTGGCTTTCTTGGGGCCGACTATGTCGTTGACAAAGCAACGTGATTATTTTTTGTGTGTACATCACTACAATCAACTGGAAGTCTACACTTATATAAACCTTTTAGGGTTAATAGACTGTAGATTTGGAGACCATTTTATATTTTGTTAAGTATCTGGTACTTGTTGACAGGTCTACACTGTCCTCCCCTCCCACACGTATTAACACCGTAATTTGAATAAATTGTAAAAGCCATTTATTTATTTTTAAAAGAGAAACCGTAAAGTTTCATGCCGGCTCTTCTCCATAGGAAACAACCAATTGGAACCGTGCACCTAGCTACTGACGTTTCACAAGTGCCTGTGTAGGTTTATGTGATTTTCTTTCTTGCATTTTTTCTAGTTAAGAGCGGCCAACCCGTCATACTTTTCATACAAACGCTCGTACGTGATTATGGCGTTGTAACACATCTTTCTTTAATTCTTTTAAACTAATAGGTATCTTGTACACTATATCTAGGTTTCTATGAAAGCAAAAAATAAAAAATTTGCGACACAAATTCAATATAAGCCTCCAAAAATCTGCTTTTTTCCACAAATTTTACCTGAATTTTGACCGTTCATAATGTACTCATAAATTGTAAAATTAAAGAAAACATCTGCATAGAAACCTCGCACATGTAATGGAGATTCTAAATGACAAACATTTATTTCCCAAACTTATAAGGCGTATTCAAAAACACGTATTTCCTGAAAGAAGTTATTTTTCGCACAATGTTATAGCGTTCTCATTTGCTTGTTAGCAATTCTCACTTGCGCTGGATGAAACAACAAGCTTTTCGATCATGCTCGCGTTGACGATAGACGGACCGGGAAGGGCCCTCTTAATAAAGCTCTAACGTAGATAGACGAGGATGGTTCACAGCATCGTGATTAAAGATTGTAATTCAAACCAACTTAGATTATAGTGCAGCAAGCTTAAATACAAAAAAAGACGGCGTTTGCAAATGACCACATGGTATAAGTGAAGACTTACAACTTGAGCCGAGCCGCGTATAAACATCTAAAATACCGAAAGCACCAGGATACTTTGGTGAAGGGTGGGCGTTTTGGGGGACTGTCTTATGTAGTTTTGACGTTCAAAAAATGCTGACTCTCAGCCGAATTTGAATAAATGACATTTTAATTTAGAATTTTAGAATTTTGTTGTTGTTCCGAAGACAAAACGTAAATATTTCATGTGCCTATAATTACTATAACCTTAAAATCAGAACAAAGCATTTTCAGACGAGTTTCTTCATGAAAAGTTTTTTTATTATGAGTATTAAGTATTTGTGTATGTTCTCAAGAGCTTGCTTGATAAATTCTTTAGATACCAACCTACATCTACATCTTTTGACTGCTCAAAGTCAAAAGATGCTCTAGCATCTAGCATTTCTAGTAATAGCTTTAAGTTGCTTTGACGTCCCGAAATGTCTGATACAATTCGGGCCATGTTGAAATGGTCCGCATTCTGCTTTAAGCCCATTGAAGTGGACTTCAACAAATGTGCTTAACTTTATACCCGACTTTTTAGAAAATTCGGAAAATTTACTTATTTAATTAAGGTGCTACTCTAGCAGTGGTGGCCCAGTGGTAATGGCGTCGACTTACAAGTTGTAGGTCGTGGGTTCGAACCCAGGCAGGCGCTTTACTTTGTGTAAATAATTTCATCACCACTGCTCTCAAAACGGTGAAGGAAAACATTGTGCGGAAACCGGCATGTCCTAGAACCAAAAATTCGATGACATGTGACATTTACCAACCTGCACTGGGCCCGCTTGGTAGATTACGGCCCTCTCCCTCTCGAATAGAGAGGCTTGTGTCCTAAAAGTGAGAACATTGTAGATAATGCTACCCACAATGGTTTATTTCTTATCAACAAACCTCATCAACACTTTAATCAGTCTGTAAGAAACTCGGAGTTTTCTAAAATTTTCACAGTTTTCTTACTTTCATTAATTAATAATCTTAATCACACTCTCGCTAATAAATTTTAAGATTTATTCTGACGTTAATGTCTGCAGATATCTTCATATTCTAACATTATTTTCTAATAACACACTTGTTATTATTATGGTTGATACGGATGATGAAAAATTTTATGAGTTGACACTTTGTTACGATAAAATATTTCAACACAAAAGTGCCATAACCGAAATACTACATTTCATACAGCAGTATAAACCAACCGTAAAGGCTCTAAATACATCACGAACGCGTCAAAATTCTAATAATAGAGAACAGATAACTTTACAACACACAAAAACGTTTTATCGTTGTCAAATTCGACACTCTGTCAATGCCAGGTCAAAAGTGTCGACATGGAACATTCACATCTCTATTATATTACATTGAACATCTTTATTTGCGCCCAAGTGCTAAGTAATGATGTAATATGTTTTTGTTATTGGTTATGTTTGAAGTGGTTGATGTGTAAGTATTGAATTCCTAAGTTTTCTAAAGGCGAAAGAATCCGCTAGATGCGAGAAGCATGGAATCAGTCGAAGTTGCGGTGCTGGACATAGGCCTCCCCGCCTATGTCCAGCAGTGGACGTCTTTCGGCTGAAATGATGATGTAATTGCGAGGTGAAATATATATTTTTTTTCGAATTTTTCTGGATTAATTTTTAAGCTATTGCATAGTTTTTATCGCGGGCTTTGAGCGCGGCGACCGAATCAAGAATTTCCGTAACGAAAAGAACCTAACACCCCCCACTCCGCCTACCATGTAATGACGGATGATGACATAAACGTTCCCATGACGACATCACGTTGTCACGGGAACGTAATTTTTGTTTTATGTCATCATTCGTCATCATTCCAAGTGTAGCGTTGACAAATAGGAAGTATGGAGGTTACAAATGCTATGCAATAGCTTTACCGCGGCAGTCCCCGAGTGCCACACGTTTTTTTTTTAATCTTTTGTTCTCAACAGTGGCATCGTTGAAGTGAGCAGTAGTGGCCCAGTGGTAATGGCCTGGACTTACGAGTTTTAGGTCGTGGGTTCGAACTCAACCAGGCTTTGGGTAAATTATTTCTTCACCACTGTTCTCAAAACGGTGAAGGAAAACATCGTGAGAAAACCGACATATCCTAGAACCAAAAATTCAAAGACATGTGACATCTACCAACCCGCACTGGGCCCGCGTGGTAGATTACAGCCCACTCCCTCTCATAGAGAGGAGGCCTGTGTCCCAGCAGTGGGAACATTATGCTGTATCATTTGGTATGCCCTAATTGGTCCTTTGATATGGTAGGCTATTCACTTGTAAATGCTTCTAATGAAAGATGAAAGAGTGTCCTTAATTAACGTCAGAGATTTGATATTGACGATGATGTTATATTATTAGAGTGTAATATACATTTCATCTATTGAATGAGATTCCCAGGGTACCTATTATATTTTTTTCAGATACAGATCCGCTCTGTTTCTGTTTTACCTATTTTTAAAGATATCTGCCTCGTTAGTCTAGCTTCTACTGGTCGCAGCGCTTCTGCTAAGCACGAGGTCCTGGGTTCAATTCCCGAGTCGGCAAAGTGTTATTGGGTTTTTCCATCTGGAATTTCTCAGAAACAGCCCGGAATCTAGATCATTTGTGACCGGATGATGGTAATCGGCTCGCCCCCTGTTACAGGAGACTTAAACATAACTGGCGAAATGCGGGTGTACCTACTATAGGGACACCTCTGCCTAACCCTTCGAGGAAAACAGGCGTGATGTTTTATGTGTTTATGTAATATTCATAGATTTAATCTAAATTCTCGCCTCCATTATGAAACAATTCGAACCATATCTAAATATTCAGGCTACCGATATTCAATGCATCCTTACCTAGCGCTACATCGCCACGGTGCGCCCGCGGCGAACTTGAAGCAAGTGTTAAACTGTTGAACATGATACCGCCGGTAATTTGCTAACATCAGTGCAGGGGTACAGTCGGGAAGAACAGTGAATTTGGAATATAGAAGGAATAACCATTTTGAGCATATTATATTTTTTATAAGAAATGGCGGCACAACATCGATAGAAGTGGGATATCACAGGCCAAAAAAACCTTTTCTGAGGAGTGGGAAGCACAGGCTAATGATTAAAATGAATTTTATTTTATTTATTTATTTACTTCAGACAATTCTAGTCTATAGTTTTCACTCATACATTTAAATTATAAACTCTAATCTAAGCAGATAAAAACCCAAAATAAAATTTTGTTTAATTAAATTTAAATTTTCAAAACTCATTAAAAAGAATAGATTGTCTACCTAGTCACTCTACTAGTGGTCGAAAGCATGACTTCTCAAAATGATGATCCTGGGCTTAATCCAGGCAGGTTTTAGGTAATAGACTCGCTCCATATAACATAGGGCTTGTTGTAACATACAATGGCGAAATTTGTGTACTGTAACCTCTGCCTCAGGCGTGATGATTTTATGTTGTGTTGGGGCTAAAATTACATCAAGGGGTCAATTATATTCGATAACCATCTTCCTATTGCTATGCAGATATTGACCTCTTCCGTTTATGTTATTAGCTATATTATGAGACATTTAGATACCAATCGATTTGCAAATTTAACTGATGTAATCCTCTTAGCCGTGGGCCAAAAGTTACGGAAAATATTACTTGTAATTACTAAGTTCGGCTTCATAAATATCTTTAATAGCTTATTTAATGTGTGCTAACTGCCTCAATAATTCTGTAATCAGAATCACGATTAATATGAGATTTGACATTCAGATATTAATAAGTTTATCTTTAAAGCTGTTTACGGATGTCGGCAGGACATTAGGACTTAGTTTTGTGAACTATAAATCTAAAGTGACTCCCTTAATATGTGAATTAAAATAGTACAAGATTATTCATACTACAGCCATTTTGTTAGGGTGTGTTATAATAAGTTCTATAGTAGATGAAATGAAACGTTCATTCAGTATAACACAATTAATTTAATGATGAAGTTACTATAATTAAACACAGCTCATTAACAATAATAAGAGCAAGTAGGATAATATAAAGTGACGCGAACAGCAGTTAGTGACTGACTGTGTGTAGTATCGTATTCGAACTGTACCTGGATGAACTCACGTACTTGAGTTCGCACGTCGTGTGTAAGTGTGGGTCACATACCACTACAATACCTTCGATTATACCCTTCGGGAAATAAAAGGAAAATATAATTAAAATATAAAATGAAAATAATTATTATATTACATTTTTAATTTGGTTCTTATATCAGTTAACACTTTTTTCCTCGACTGTACCGCCTCATTATTCCTGATGAATAAATGTATTATGTTATTTTTTTGCCAGAATATTATTTGGGCACATGTGGGCCATTCTAATGTGGCGGCCATCTTCTAAAATGTATAACGAAGAGTTTTTATTAAGGATGGCACAGGCAGAACGGTTTCAGAATCAATTCGGAGTTTTTCAAATGGAATCTTGTAAATGAATTAATTTGCTTTTAAATTCTATGTTGTGCCTATTTTTTTAATTAGTATTGTGCTGAAAAGTAACAATTTTTGCAACTGAAAACTTGCACAAATATTGTTTAAATAAAAATACCTATTTTAATTATAATTAATTTTAATTTACCTTTTTAATATTTTTTATTATTATTATCTCCTCTCAATCAAAGCACCTGCAATTTTATCTTTTCACCACCCTTGGTTGACGAGTAGAGAATGCCTACGGCATTAAGTCCACCTTTCTACCCTATTGTGTACGAGAAGTTTAAATAAATAAATAATTATAATTGATTTAGGTAGGAACCTACTACACACGAATGTACATTTTTTTTTTATTGTATTCTTTTTATTTGTAGATATCACTAATCATAAATCGTGACAAACCTTTTTTTTTTGGGTGGGAAATTATCAAATAACTTCTCCCGCTCTGGGTGTAGCGGGAGGGCGTGTCAGACTCTTACTGACTAAAACCAACCCGTGTTCCTACCCGTGTTCCACAACGCGCCGTCGACCCGGGCAACCCTGCTACTTATAACATAATTGAGTATCAAACATTTCGTCAAATAATTTTCTTGAATGTTACGTACATAAGTATCTGACTGGTCTGCCCACACTATAAACTTATGTAAAAAAGTAAATCTTGTATGTAATATTATGATTTAGTATTGTATAACTATTGGAAAAGGTAAATAAATGTTATTTGACAATCTTCTTTCAAAAGTTATCTGAACCTTTCAAAGTCAAAGTCAAATAATTTATTTCAATTAGGCACAAAAAGGCACTTTTGAACGTCAAAAACAAAAAAAATAGAATTGATTCTAGTCGCCCCTTCCAAAAGGTAGTTTTCGTATGGCGAAGAATGGGAAAGAAACTCCACCGGTACTCTTTTAAAATGTTTTACAATATTAATTATATAATTATATGTGAAGACGATGCACCTGGAATAAGATTACTATACCACAATGGTAAAAATAATTAAAGTTGAAGCAATGACAGAAAAAATAATTATGTAATGGATACATGGTGTTCACATATTTACAAGCATGGTAAAAGTAGGTACCTATAAAATATTCCTAAAAAAATTACAAGTGATACTAATTAGTCAGTATGTGAGTTCAAGTAATCACAGAATGTAAAAAAAAAATGATAATAAGTAATTACTCAATTAAATTAGCAACCAGTTTGATTTTGTCTAGACTCTAAATTGTCCTATGGAGCTAGACCAGCATGCTTCCAAGCATTCTTATCTAGGATATAATCCTCTAATTTGCAATATGCTTATTTTATTATCAATATTCTGCCTAATTTGAGTTCCAGCTTTGGTTATTAAATACTTTCTGAATTGCGAATTTGAAGTTGAGAACTAGACAAAGTGTGTGTAATTCCTATTCGTGTGATGGCTATTTCCACAGCCAGCGAAATTCGAAATTTCGTACGTTTTTTGCAAATAAATTTTGAACTTCTTGGGCTACATTGAATACTACTCTAGGTTCAACTCTCAAAGTAAGAATTGACCAAAAATGTCATGATTTCACGAAATAGTCATTCAATAGAGTAATCTGAACTTAGTGAATTATTTAATATTTATTTTAATACTAACGACAAATCATTTATATTTTACAATATACATCTAACACTAAAATAGGTATATAAATTATGTACAAGTATACAGAGGAAAAAAATAAAATATAGAAACAAATCATTGGGCATCAAAAAATTCATCCGCATCGCTGTCAGTGGAAAAAGTACCCAAAAGGCTGGCAGCATTGCCACGTTGTATGACAATACTAATTATTTGACCTAAAAATTGGCCAACCCTCTGGCCACGTGAAAAGTCGACCAACCGCTTGGCGATGTCTTCCCGTCGATGACCCTGACTGTCCGCTGCCCCCCATCCTCCCGGACGAGGTGCACGACATCATCAAAGGTCTTAAAGCCCGTAAAGCCCCCGGTTCAGATGGTATCACCAATAGGGTGATCCAACTATTCCCCGCCCACCTAATAATGCTTTTGACCACCATCTTCAATGGTGCCTTAAGCAACAATATCTTCCCACAGTCGTGGAAAGAAGCCACCGTCATCGGTATCCCTAAGCCCGGCAAGCCCAAAACCGAGCCTACCAGTTACCGTCCCATTAGTTTGCTCAAGGTTCTCGGAAAAATCTATGAGAGGCTTATTTATAAGCGCCTCAGAGACTTCGCCGAGACCAAGGGCCTCATCCCCAACGAACAGTTCGGCTTTCGAACTGAGCACTCTAGCGTGCATCAGGCCCACCGGATCGTAGAATTCATAAGCGCTGGTTTCCAGCACGGATAAATGACCGGTGCAGTATTCTTCGACGTAGCGAAAGCGTTCGATAAAGTCTGGCACAACGGCTTAATATACAAGCTGTACCAACTCGGTGTGCCAGATCGTCTCGTGCTCATCTTACGAGACTTTTTATCGAACCGCGTCTTTCGCTATCGCATCGAAGGAGCGTTATCCACTCCCCGCCCCATCCGTGCAGGTGTTCCTCAGGGCTCTGTAGTGTCCCCCCTCATATTCACGCTATACACTAGCGACATCCCTAAAGGTTGCCGTAGTTCGCAGTTGGGTCTGTTTGCAGACGACACTGCCATCTACTGCAAATCTAGATCCCCCGACTCTATTCGCCTCACTCTCCAACGCGCAGTCGATAGACTGGCGGCATGGGTTACAAAGTGGCGAATAGAAGTGAACCCCGATAAAAGCCAAGCGGTTCTCTTTACGAAACTGCGTAAAAGGCTTAGATACCCCCTCCCCCGACCGATCACCATGTTCGGCAAGCCGATCCCTTGGGAGAAGCGAGCCAAATATCTCGGTGTCGTTCTCGATCATCATTTGACCTTCGCAGAGCACATAAAGATGGTTCGTTCGCGAGCCGCTTTCGCTCTCGGTAGACTCTTTTTCCTGGTCAATGCACGTAGCAAATTGTCACTTAGGTGCAAATTGCGCGTTTACACGGCGTGCATTCGACCGATCATGACCTATGCGGGTGCCGTCTTTGCTCATGCAAAACCCCGTCATATACATAGGCTGCAAACCGTGCAGAATAGATTCCTTCGTAGGGCGACAGGTTCCCCATGGTTCGTCAGGAACGAGGCTCTCCACCTCGACCTAAAGATTCCCACAATCCACCAATTTCTAAAACGCCTTTCAAAGCGTTTCTTTGAGTCCGCGGCCAAACATCGCAACCCTCTGGTTGTCGAGGCCGCCAGTTATGTCCCGAGTAGAATAAGTAAAGTTCGCCGCCCAAGGCATATCCTAGTAGACCCCGATGACCCCATAACCCTCCTCCAGGAGAGCAATAGGAAAACAAGCACAGTGTACAAACACAGACGCCTCCCGTCATTCCGACCTCGCCGCCGAGGTCCTTTGCGTTCCCGACCGCCGCGCCCCCGAGTAAATGATAAAGCCGAGGCTCGAACCCCGCAGGGGGTGCCCTTAGCGCGCGTTCATCCTAAGCTTTTTAGCTTAGTTTTATATATGTGCCCTGGCTGGAGGCTTTGAGTGTAGTAGCTTGAGGCAGCCACAGGATTGACCGGTTAAACAGCGAAGGTTTCTCAAAACCAGCTGTGAGATGCCCGACAGAAAAAAAAAAAAAAAAAAAAAAAAAAAAAAAAAAAAAAAAAAAAAAAAATGGCGATGTCTCGGAATACTCGATAAGTATTTTATTTTTTTCCTCTTTATACTTAGAGTTATATTAATGATTTTAATGGTTATAATTCTATAAATACATATTTGTTACGATCGCGAATCATATTTTGATCAACACAACCTGATACTTACCTGCAAATTTAAAAAAGTAAGACAATTCGAATTTCGCGAGCTATTCTGTACTTGCACTTGCACCTTATGTGATGCTAAAGTAGAGTTTGACAAGTTCTCAACTTCAAATTCTCAATTCAGAAACCGAAATTCAGTGTAAGTCATGCACTAGCTGTATTAAAAAACAAATTTTTTTCGTGATCTGACCAGCAGTGCTATTCTGTAAAAATCTCACCGTGAACGCTTAGGTGAAGTGAGCTTGAAGTGAGCTGTCATTCCACCAAATACTAGGGATTGACACTGTTGACAGCTCACTTTCAAGCTCACTTCACCTAAGCGTTCACGGTGAGATTTTAACAGAATAGCACTGCTGATCAACCAAACACGGTCAAATTATTACAGCCAAGAACCGTTCCTTATTTCTAAATATCAAAATAAATTCTAAAGGGCAAAGGTAACTTATTACAACTTGAAGACCAACATTACAATAATCAGCCCAAATTATGAACATTTAACATAACAGTACCCGGTCGACCGAGCTCTGCTCGGGTGAAAATAAATAAACATATCGTCCAGGTATAACAACTTGTATCTTATTCCCGAGGCTGTGAAAAGAGAGAAAATTAATTTTCCGAGATGTACTTAGCTAGATCGATTTTTCACCCCCGTAAACCCCTATATTGCAACTTTAATCGAAATCGTTAGAGCCGTTTTCAAAAACGTGATTACAACTAAATATAATATTTAAAAATATTGCTCATTTAATATTAAACAAGTGCATACTATTACAACATCACAAAATTCGGTGACAAAACCAGACTGCAACAAAAGTCCACATAAAATTTTATTAGGTTTTTATCTACTCAATACATTCAAAATACTTTAAAAAGAAAATGTTTTACATAATCCAGTGCTGGGTCGTCGTTGTCGATAAAACATCAATGTTGGTGGCCTGAATACCAAGTTGCAGCTCAAAACAGTAGGCCGATTGTGAATCAACGAGGAAGTGTTTTTCGACGATATGGGTCAGCTTTGAAGGGTAGTGAAGGAGAAAGTGTCGATAGATTTGGCTTTTGTTTGTCGATAAATTCAAATGCGTTGCTCGCTGGTGAAGGATTTCCGTGTTTAGTTTAGTGGGGGATTGAGGTCAAAGGGCTTACTTGTTTTGTAATTCAGCAGTAGAGTCAGTTCACATTAGAAGTATCTTATACTTTATACCGTGTCGCTTGCTTTATCTTCGATTCTTACCTGTGAACAAGAAAACAATACGTTAATATATAGAAACATACAATGAATAAGTACGAAACATAGATTATAATGAACTGCCAAATGCAAATTTTACACACAGTAAATCATACATTCTACTGCTGAAAAGACACGCCTTACTAATTAAGAAATTTCGGAAATTTGTATCAACAAAAGCTAGACGCAAAATGCGATTCATCATAGACCACAATTTATCATTCGCCATAACATCGACATGCCACATCCCTAACTGTAACGAATTGCATCACACTAGCCATCGACAGAGATTTAGAGCGGTGTTACGTTGGTTTACCTAATTTTTCTTTGTGGTAACATTGCTTCAACCAATCTCTCATTGTTTAGCCGAACAATGACGGCTTTGACGCCGTTCTGTGCCGGAAAATTATTAATTGAGGACGCGAGGTCGTTGCGTCCGGTATTTTTTTGAGACCAGACGTCGCGACTTCCCATCTCTAGCCGCCAGTTTTGTTTTTTTGAGTTTTGATGTTTGTGGCAGAGAGTTTTCTTCTAAGTTTTGTGTCGATGCACGATTATTTATGGTCAGTCTTCGCTTTGATTGCGAAGATTTTCTGTCATTCTAGTAAATCTTCAGTGCGTTCATTATAATTTGTCCCGTGACGCAATTGGTAGCACTGTTCTGTCAGTCGCCATTTTGAACCCTATTAGTATTGAAACTAAGCTTGACAAGCAATGGTGTGAACATGACGGCAAGGGACAAGTTATAGTGAACGGTCTGGATTTATCTCATTTTGAATACAGATTAAGCTTGGACTTCGACAAAAAATATTGCATGAAAATTTAGTTTTGATTTTGCTGAGATAGGCTCAGAAAATACAGATATAACGTTTTGAGAGCATTCGCTTGTGATGCACGATGATTTAGCATAAACGAGTGATTTTCACGCCCCAATTATTTTAAAATGCAGATTGATATGAATATATGAGGAGCAACACATTTGTTTGCGCTTTGATAGCGAATTTCTTTTTTTATTTGACGTAAACACTGTTGTATGTTATGCAACATTTGTTTTTAGTGCTTTTGCAACAAGGTCAATTTTTATCTGAATTCGAAATAAGAAAATAATGTTTGTCCCGAAATACATTTAGTTTCGTCTAGAGACTGCAAAATAAATTCAGGAACAATAGTACTATCATGAATTGCTTCTGTAATGGTAAGTGTGTGTCTTCAAGCAATCAAAGTTTTAATACCTACTAAGCTAAATTAGCATAGCATAATCAGTCTATAAAGTTTCCACTGCTGGGACACAGGCCTCCTCTTGCTGAGCGGAAGTGGGCCGTAATCCACCACGCGGGCCCAGTGCGGGTTGGTAGATATCACATGTCTTCGAATTTTTGATTCTAGGACATGTCAGTTTCCTCACGATGTTTTCCTTCACCGTTTTAAGAGCAGTGGTGATGAAATAATTTACACAAAGTAAAGCGCCTGTATGGGTTTGAACCTACGACCTACAACTCGTAAGTCGCAGCCGTTACCACTGAGCCACCACTGCTCTGTTTTTCGGGTATCAATCTTTATTTACTTATACAATTAAATTCCCAAAATATCCAATCACCAATGCTACCAACATGTGCGTAATTATAACACAAACTTGTCTCAAAACTCGTTTCAGTTGAATTAAGCTTTATAATTATGTTTATTGATATCATCCGCTTGTTTTACTTCCCGCTAATGAATCACTGATTAAACTCAGCACCGAGATAATCGACGAGTTTCAAATTCTTCCTCCTACAGTTTTGTGAATGAACTTTCCGTTTTGATTTGTTTGAAGAAGCTGGATGGAGTTTTATTGTCTAGGTATTTCTATTTTCTTAATGTCCCTCGGGAATCATCGCATTTCCGAATACAAACGAATGCTAATTTCCATGTCCAACAATTATTAGATTTATCTTGTATAATAATTTGAATTCAGAACTAAATACTTTATTGCTGTTTTGTTTTGATTTTCGTGTGAACTATCTAGAGCTGTAAAACTATTTTCCTATCTGTCGTGCCTGCGACTTTAGCGACTTTCCTCCCATTTTTTAAATAAATTATATTAAGTTAAATGAATATTAACAACTTTATATACTTCCAAGTCGATTGAGAGCGTTCGGTCTGCACCAACTGCAAAGGAAAACTAATAGAAATCCGACGACTGACGAAACACGAGGTTTGCCGAGGGACATTAAGAACATATTTGTACTGTACTGCAAGGAACATGTTTTTTTTTTCAGAAATATTCCACAGTTCTAGCGTCAATTTACATAGGTATCTATGTGTATCTTTTGGCGCCTGACTGACATTGACAGGGGGGCGTTGTTTGTAAAAATTTGTGAAATTGTCGCAGACATTGTATTGATAAAACAAGATGGCGGCTTTAGTTTCTATTTCGGCCACGCGCCAAAAGAATCTACTTAGTAGCGTTGTAAATGTTAGACTGTGGAAATTTTTCGTATCTATTACGTAGGTGTCAAGTTAAATGCTAGTTTATTTCTTTTTAATTAGTGGCTTTTATCTTTTCGGTTGAAATCTTTCGTGAATTATGACTTTTCTCTTATGGTCTATAATTAAGGTTGTCAACTCTCATTTTCAAGCTGTTTTATTATTGATAGTAAATTAAATATTTCCGCCAACGCAATCAGTTATGTTATGTTGTTTCGCTTCTCATTATGGGCTAAGTATAATTTATACTTAATTGTGTATTTATTTTCATTCCAGTTTTTATGAATAACTAGCTTTTGCCTGCGGAAAATATCAGTACGGGAACGTACTACTGAGATTATAAGTACCCTATGTGTTAATCTAGGTTATAAACTATATGTGTGCAATATTTCATCCAAATCCGTTCAGCCGTTTTTGCGCTAATTCGGAATATAGGTACATTCAGACAAACAGACAAACCGACAAACATTCTTCGTTACTATTTTTAACTGAATTCCAAAAAGGTTCTATGTTCGTAGCGTATGTATGTTTTTTATTTTTTTTATATATGTCCACCGATTTCTCCGTCAATTACGGACCGATTACCTTCAATAATACGTATTTTTTCCCAATTAGTACGTGGATGATATGTTAAGTTCCTGTCACTGTTATTTACGTAACAGATACTGGTATTCGATTTTGTGTGGGGTAGGTACCACAACTAAAAAGTGAAAAATATAAACTTTTTACGACAAAAAAGTGTTCATTGGAAGCCGAATTTTTTTTTTTTGTAAATTTTTTTTATGTTATATCTATAGATTATTTGTTTATCAAGTACCTATTATAGTATTTGAATTAGAATTGTTTTGTAATTTCGTTAGTATGTTTCTACTACTTACTATTGAATATTAGCAAGTCATTATACCTAAACTTTGCAATAATTTCCATTCATCTTTGTTTTTTACAGCCAGTGGCTTAAAATACCTTTGACCTATGGTATTGTCTTCATTTCACTAACCTATTTACTTAAGGTTCAATCAATTTACTCCATCCTATACAACCTCAACCTAATGCATTATTGCTAAATTTAGTTGCAACATTCATATTATCAGTTCTACTGAGACTTAATAATATCGTGACCGACACTTAAGTGCCCGGTTCACGGCCCAAAACTTGTGGTCTATGTGCCCTTGACGAACGGTCAAAATTATAGTCTTGACCCCAATGTCATCCTTTGTGACTCAACAACGGGCAATTTTTTGACAACGTTCTATAATTTGCCGTCTCTTTCCCACTCATTGTTGTTGATAGGGATGTGCCAATAAGTGTGGGCTATCGATGTTTTTATAAAAAAATTAGAATGCTATTTTATTTATTTAATAAATCAATCAATCAAATTGTGAAGATGATGTTTAAGGCTTTGGCAATTCAGCTAATATATTATTATAAGGATGAAATAGTGACATGACATTAATAACTTTGTTTACATAAAGAAGAACCGCTACAGCTATATCATTAATAAAACTTATGTAATCACGATTTATAACTTCAAAATCGCATAAATCTTTATAGCTTTTAATAGACATGTGTGAAAATCGTAATTTAGATAGTGAAACCTTTACCTAAAGTTAAAACAAATACAGGCTACAACTATAGTTTTGGCATTTTTGCATGGCAATAGCGGTCATTGACGCAACTAAATTTTCTAGCATTTTTTATTTGAAAGCCTGAAAGAAAGTTCGTTACCGTCCTGCGGGGTGATTACGTAACACAATAACTGAAGCAGTGGCTTTCATTTTGCCAGTTCAACAACATTCATTGCGTTATTTACGTTGTTGAGCAGACAAATTTTTCGAACATATAAAGCAATGGATTTTCATATCCATTCAGCATATCCTCGAAAATCATTCAGATTGTGATAGAAAGTGTGTTACGCAATTAGGGTACTTAATCAATATCTATCGTGATCTTCAACATGTTTCAATAACGAAAAACCATACATAGTTTATTGTTAGGGTTCCTACGGAGAGATATTAGGGAAAGGGCGATGACCGATATTGCTATGCTAAAACGAGACAACTATAGTTTCAAATTTTTTAGATGGGAAAAACAATTGAACTCGCGACACCGTTACCGACACCTCATTTTTGTAAACGCGATTGTGCTCTTTATTTATATTTCGTAACGGATCAATGTTCTATTCAAGTATTTTTACTTTAAAGGTTTTGAAAGTTTTTTTTTCAAGTTTTCACTTATTTTGGCACTTCCGTAGTGCCACTGTTTTTTTTTAATATCTGACCGACTCTTTGACAATCCAAAAGTAAATATAAATGATTTAGGGCCACTTACACCATAAATCACCTTTTAAAAGCTCTAAACGAATTTAATACATCGTTCTGTAGCTGTCAATAATGAGGAAAATGTAGTGAGGGAAGTTGAATGGAACGAAACGGTTGATGAATTGTGTAAAAGATAATAAAAGTATGGCTACAAGAATTATGGAAGAAAAGGAAATGTTGCGTCGGCACCAATTAAAATGGGATTAAGGCAGGAAAATATCAGGGATCTATAGCTGCCAATCGTTTAAAATGAAGGAGAAAGAATGAAGATTGAATTTTGTTTAGCTCTAAACGCACCCAGTGTTTTGTGGTGCTGGTGCAAGCGGGCTATTGAAATAAACAGCATTGAGCTTAAAACATTTTCATTAATACCAAACGAACCTAAATGAAAACATCGATAACCCAAGAACAAGTCGACACTAAATTACAAGTTGTTACTAATGACTTAACTCATGATTATTCAATAGTTAAGACCTTCAACAAGCAACAACTGTGCCAACAACGTTTGACACTGTTCCTACACATGTGTTTGATATTTTTGTTGAAGCACATGTGGGAATGAATCAGAAATTATAATAGTGTTTGTTATGGGAATTGAATTTTTAAGATTCAATAACGATTTTGAAAGTAACATTTTTAACTTGAAGAAAAACGTAGTGATTTAAAGATAGCAGAGTTGAATTTAACAACATATACGGGAAATCTATGACATCATTTTATTAAACACTAGTGACTTGCCTCTGCTTCGTCACTTTCCGGAATAAATTCTGATGATTCCTAAAAATCGCATCAAATTCCGTTGCATAGTTTAGAAGAACAACGTGCTCATACAGACAGATACAAAAAGCAACTAATAAACTTGACTGCCTTGTTGGTCTAGTGGTAGCAAGCGCTACTGCTGAGCATGAGGTCCTGGGTTAGATTTCCGAGTCGGGCAAAGTGTTATTGTGTTTTTCTATCAGAAATTTCTCAGTAGCAGCTCGGAGTCTGGATTTGTGCCTGGTTGATGGCAATAGGCTCGCCCCCTATTACATGGGACTTAAAACATAACTGGCGAAATGTGGGTGTACCTGCTACAGGGACACCTCTGCCCTAGCCTTCGGGGAAACAAGGCGTGATGTTATGTAAATAAAATTAAAAATGGACCTACTAAACGTAAATACAGATAATACCGTTGAAGCCGAATTACCAATACTACAATAAAAATAATAACGAAAGAAAAAGAAAAAAAATACGTTTATTTGCGGTAAACAAGGCGCAAAGAAAGAACACAAAACAAAAAGAACAAGTAACTAAAGAAGTATTGAACCTTAATCATCTAAAAACCAAATTCATAAAGAAATAAACATTTATAATAAGACCGTCCACGTTGCGAAGTTATATTTCGGAGGACGTTCTGCCATATTTTTCTTTCTTTTAAACATTAATCTTCACTTACTTAGAAACGGTCTTGGTTTCATTTTTAATTCGCGAATGTATTAGCCCTTAAATTAATTATAACGTTGGAATGGACTTTCTTTAAATTATACAGGTATGTTTGTAAATCAGAAACTTGAAAAAAATTCGTTAATTAGTGTAGATGTGAATGCAAGTGTTCATAACTGGATTAATATTTAAGAGGCACCAGACAATGAAATACTTTCAGTTTCGTTTTTAAGACTCATTATTGTCTATGCTATAGTTTTTTTCGTTGCAGTTGATTTCTTAACACAAACGGATGATATATTAGACATGAAACTTCAAATACATGCTACAAGATATCATACAGTGACAAAGAGAGTATTTGAGAGTTAACAGGTTCTGAAGATTGAGGTCTGTTTGAAATTTCCGACGCTAGACCATTTTTTATAACAGCCTAACATTTCTGTAACAAAATACTGGTAGATACTACTAAAAACAAAACAGCACATAAAAGAAATCTCGCTGAAAGCCACAAAATCAATACACAGCAATAAAATATTTTACGCTGACTTGTCTGCAATTCGAACGTATCGCGAATATTTCGGATCGCGAATACGTGACGTTAATGGAGATAGCCACTGCTGTCAACGTAATATGACAGGTAAAATGGAACAAATGAACAGCAATTGTTGCAAAAAATATAGCAAAGTATAAAAATACTGACGATGATATAAAAATTGTAGTAGATACCCAAGTACCTAAGCCCAGATTTTGTTTTCCACCCGATATAGTTTTTATCGATATGAGAGAAGAATAGTTCCAGAATAGATATAGTGCGTTAAGGAGAGTTAAATACTGCTGTTCTAGAATGGAGAGTTGCAAGTATTAATATCTACTAGTTATAGCGGTATACGAACTCCTCCGTCCTTACAGAACTCAGTGGTGGTCTGCCACTAATGTGGCAGCCTCTCAAGAGGTCTGACACATTGTCACATATGACGCGGCATTTGCCAAGAAGCCCGACATGGGCACATTGTGTTGTAAAATGTATGTCGAAAATATAAAAGTTTCACCCTGATCATATGGTTTAATATAACAAACCAAATTAATACGACATTTTTAATCCAAAATGTTAGATTTTCCCTAATTGAGATTGAGACCTACATTCGTAGAATCGCAAAATGGCTTACGTTTGTAAATACTAAATGTTTCACCTTAAACTATATCTTAATTATAATAATTTTATCTCATAAAGCAAAATCAGAATCAGAAAATTATTACAATACATCTTTCGAATTGATGGTCTAACAAAAGGAGTCGAAATCGAAAATAAATTATTTGTCAGCAGTTTCCAAGGACTTTGAGCAATCAAAGGTTATAGGATCATCAAATAAGATTTGACGGGAGATAGGGAAAACATTTTGTATCAATTATGTTTGAACGTTTTCGTGTCAGCAGATTGTCAGAGATCAATATTGTTGATCTTCGTGAGATGGAGTTCTTCCCTATTATCCCTATCTTCCCTATTCTTCTTGCTTTTGAAATTGATTGCTCTAACTTAATAGCTTAAGATTGGTGACATGCAATTTGTCTCAGATTGATCTATTGTTATGAATATAATTATTTGTGTAATCATTATCATCATTGTAGAATCCTGTTGATCCCGTATTTAAGCTGATTATATCACTACACTGGCTCATCACTACACCAAGCTCCTCGTGCAGGCACCGCCTCACTTCTAATTCTTTCCCGCCATTCGTGGTGAACTGACAGTTGATATTAGTGACAGCGACCTCACTGCTGACGTGCATAAGATAGTGTTTACGTATCTATTATATAGATAGACTACAATCATCATAATACCTGTATTTGAAGCGTTAGACAGAAGTGTACCTATTGTACACCTACATTTCGACTGTTATGTTTAAGTCCCATGTTATAGGGACCCTGTCTATTGCCATCAACTCAAAACTCACCCGTGTTCCTTCAGTTGCCTGTATGTTGCCAGGGGTAACCCTTTCGGACAAACCCACAACCCCAGCATGCATCGGCCCTAGCGGTCCCCTTCAGTTGTGCTAACATCTCTTTGAGGCGCGCGTGGAACACAACGCGCTGTTGACCCGGGCTTGGTCCTTATCGGACGGCGAGTTACCCATTGCTCACCGTCCGCAAGACCGCGCCTACGGTAGCCAGGAATCGGTCTGCAATTCCCGATGCCTAGGGCGTCTCTTTCGGACTTTGCCTGACCTAGGATTTGAACCCAGGACCTCATGCTCAGCAGTAGCACCACTAGACCAACGAGGCAGTCTACCTTTTATTGTAAACTAATAAAACGGTTTACAAAATCTAGTTAATGAGTACCTTAATAGTTTCAGTTTTACTGTCAATCCGTGACTATATTTTGATGAACAAGCACGTTTCGCTCATAATATTGGCACTGCATAGTATATTTCCAAGAATATTGAAGAAATCCTCGTTTTGTTGCCGCATATCTATGAAATCAATGAATGCAACCATAACAGCTTACAAATTCCTATGATAATCATGACCTTGTAAAATACTACTACAACAATCTTCAAATAGATTTGCATAAACCCGTTTTAATAGTCAACTGGAGATAATAATAGAATTCGTGACAAATACGGAGTATCTACTGATAATGTTGATTGATTTTAGTATTCATGTTTTGTTAACACTTTGAACTGTGATCATTGTATTTATCTTGGCGATGAAGAAGTAAAAGCAGGAGAAGAGTGTATCACCCTCATGGAAAAACTTCATGTAGGGCATCATCTCGGTCTTGTATACAGAATGTGAGGGATACAACGCTCAAATTATTACCATCAATTCAGTACGTGATTTTAAAACCATCAAGCTTGAAATTTTTCGTCGATTATTTAAAAAAAACTGCTGTTTCGTACATTTCAACCGTGTTTGATATTGCACTTTTTTATGAAACAGCAATTTATTTTTTACGGCTACAGGTCAAGCTAAACATTTCCAGTAATGTCAATCAATGTATACTGGAAATGTTGTAATGTGGAGATCCTATAGGATCTCCGTACAATGAGAGGTCAGCTTATACTGGCAATAGAGCCGTGTGTACCATAAATGTCCCTTACACCATATAAGTGTCTAGTTTATGTAGGTATATTATAATATAAACTAAGTAATGAGGCAGAATAACTTAATGCTGGATTTTACTATTTGTTACCAATAACATCAAAATTACCACTATTACCCATTACATCGATCGAAAAAATCACATCTGCTCATACAGTTGTAAGTCCCAAATAAATCGTCGTGTGTGGTGTAATGGCGTCTAATGATTGAAAACAAGCTATAAACATAATGATTAGCATCGTCTCTCATTGGTTGATTTACAAACTGCTTGATGTTACTGGAATTTGTCAAAATAATGAAACGGGAACTTATTCCGAAGATGGTCAGATAAAAGCCGATTCATTAGTATTTTTGCTGTCATTGGAAGGTTTGGGGAATGTAGAATTTATTTTGTTAACGGATTGAAACTTACGTATTTTATTTCTAGTTTCTTAATGTCCCTCGGGAATCATCGCATTTCCGAATACAAACGAATGCTAATTTCCATGTCCATCAATTATTAGATTTATCGTGTATAATAATTTGAATTCAGAACTAAGTACTTTATTGCTGTTTTGTTTTGATTTCCGTGTGAACTATATAGAGCTGTAAAACTATTTTCCTATCTGTCGTGCCTGCGTTCTGGGTCTGTCGTTTCCTCCCATTTTTAAAATAAATTACTTTAAGTTAGAAGAGTATTAATGACTGCATATTTCCAGGTCGATTGAGAGCGTCCGGTCTGCACCAAGTGCAAAGGGCAACTGATAGAAATCCGACGACTGACGAAAAACGAAGTTTGCCGAGGGACATTAAGAAAATAGAAATACTGTTATGTGGTTATTTTGTTGTTTGTAATTTGGACTCTTCTGATAAAAACATAGTCTCAACTATGTTAGGGTCGCCTTCCAGTCTAACTGGATGCAGTTGAATACCAGTATTTTACATTGAGCGACTGTCTATATGACCTCCACAACACAGTTATTGGGTAATACGATACACCTTGGTAAGACTTGTCAGACTTTTGGGCTTCTGATAATCCATAACGACTGTCAAAGATCCACAAATGACAGATGGGACCAACGGCTTAACGTGCTTTCCGAGGCACAGAGGGGTCTCGGTATGTAAAGTAAAGATACCAACCTAGGCAAGCTTAGCTTTACCTGATCGATCGATCCGCGGCTGTTATTACTTAGCCACAAGCCCCTCGCTGATAGAAACATATTGACATTCATAAAATCAAATTATACAGGCAGAATTTCAACCATAAAAAAGTAAAAACTACTCCTGCCAAAATGAATGAAAAAATTCGAATCGAACGTTTCAAACGAATTTTATTTCGATTGCATTCGATTGCAGCAAACAAATTGAATATCGAAGCGATGTAGTTGCTATAAAATAAAAGAACCACACAACTGTATATGCGATTAATTTCTAATTGACCCTATTTTAATTTATCAAAACCACTCAATTATGACTTTTATACCCTGGGTAATAAAGTCCGAAATAGCACTTAACCTAATCTCCCTTTTAAATGCATGTTCATTAATTAATGACAATAATTATGAATAGTGGTGCGCGGCATTGAGCTGCGCGTTTGAATAAATTTTATGGGCTCAAGTGTCAATTGACGTAAGTATTTAGGCCATGTGACTACATTCGTTATTATTTATGAGCCAATAAAAACTGAATTTCATGTTATTGCTACCATATTTTCGTAAAGTCAGGTTTTCGATGAGTAAGGTTGCGATTTCCGGTGTTAAAATCGACTAATTGGTACGAAATGGTGATCGGATAAATCGATTATGACTGGTTTCAAATTCGGGTTACGCGTGGCGGGTGCATCACTATGCATATAAAGTAGTTTCGTATTTTACTGATGAAAGAATGACAGGCATAGAGCTTCAACAAAACGACGGCGAGCATTTTTTTTATAGATTCGTTTCAGCCGTAGGAGGAATCCTGTTAAAAATGGCTCTTTTATTCAAAGAAGTTTAATTATAATTAATAATATTTCGACCCTCTTCCGTTGCCTAGCAACCAACAAAGCAAACCTAAATAGTCTTTGACAGTACGTAAAGATTGCAGGTTGAGAAATTTTACCCATATATTGGGTGGAAAAGCAGTCAAAACATACTTCGTGAAAAGTCGTTTAAATGTTTTTTCTGTTTTTGAATGAGCGTTATGAGGCGTGCACTTTTGGATTTTCCAAATATTTGTTATTTTTTATTGCGTATTTCCAATATTCCGTGTAGCTGTAAAGAAGGGGCTCGTGGCTAAATAATAACAGCCGCACATTAAGATCGAAGGTTAAGCTACACTTGCCGAGGTCGGTCTGTGGATGGGTGACCAGTGACCATCCATTACATATCGAGATGATACATACGCTTCCGTGCCTCGGACAGCACGTTAAACCGTTAGTCTTACGAAGGGGTAGCGTATTACCCAGTAACTGGGTTATGGAGGTCAGATAGGCAGTCGCTCCATGTAAAATATTAGTATTCAGCTGTATCCGGTTAGACCGGAAGCCGACCCCAACATAGTTGGGAAAAGGCTAGGCAGATCATGAGAGGGTATAGCTGTCTGTAAGTAGAGATACACTATTATAGAATCTCTTTGAAGACTCAAGTAGTACTTAAAATTATTTGAAAGCCATTTGATGGTTGACACTAGTATTAAGTAATGCTTCTTGAGTGATATGAGCCTATGAAGTTTTCTTTTTAATATAACCTCTGAGCTGAAGGCTAATCTCTATTTAAAAACGCTCAAAATAAGGTCTCCCGTCCCCCTTCAGTGAAGTTGTGTTGAAGTAATGTGAAGTTTATGCGAACGAAGTCGCGGGAAAACAGCTAAAAGTGAGGCCTTATTAGTGCGTTGCGTTGCGTCAACGCTGTGTCGTTTTACATATGTTTTTTGTGACATGCCACATTATGCGATCGGATCGACGAACGAGATACGAAGCAGGAGGAGGGTGATGCGCTGTGCTGTCGGAGCTCCGCCTCCGGTGTGACAACGGACAGATTCAACTGCTAAAGGGGCAAACTAGACGTGCGTACTACGTTACAACGTCGTGCGTCACACTCTTGCGTTGCGACGTCGTGTGCCGCCCTCTTTCTTTGCGACGTCGTGCGTCGCCCTCTTGCGTTGCAATATCGTGCGTCACCCTCTTGCGTTGCGATATCGTGCGTCGCTCTCTTGCGTTGCGACGTCGCGCGTCGCCCTCTTGTGTTGCGACGTCGTGCATCACCCTCTTGAGTTGCGACGTCGTGCGTCGCCCTCTTGCGTTGCGATGTCGTGCGTCGGCCTCTTGCGTTGCGACGTTGTGCGTCGCTCTCTTACGTTTCAACGTCGTGCGTCGTCGCAACGCAAGTGTGGCATACAATGCGTTGATCCGTTGCGACGACGCAACGCAACGCACTAATAAGGCCTCACTCTGAAGTAGTGAAGTTAAAGTAACATGTACTGAGACAAGTGATGAAATGCTGGCATTTTCTTATCCTGTATATGGAATTCTGATTGATGGCAGTCGTATGTTGCTACATTAGTCGATACCTACATTTTTTGCAATACAAGACAAGTAACTTAAACTACGGTTTTCTAGAAGATCGGTGCCAACACATAATTGCAGTCTACTTTGTCCCACTAATCGATTTTGGTGGGACGAAGCGCTAGTAGTTTTTTTTTTTTTTTTTTTTTTTCGGTTGGGCATCTCATAGCTGGTCTCTATCGACCGTAGCTATTGAACCGGACAATCCTGTGGATGCATTAAGCTGCTACACTTATTGCCTCCAGCCAGGGCCACATTGCTTATTCTTTGTCTTTTATTTATACGAAATCTAAAACGGCTATAAACAATGGAGAGTTACCATTTAATCATTTCCAAAGAGCACGGAATGGCGAGCTGGCAGTGGCCGCCAAAGTATCCCGTGCTCTCTAATAATTTCCAATATGCAAATAATTTCAAATAGGTATATTTAAATCTCGAACACCTGATCAGTATCGATTTACGCAGAATCGATATAATCAGTTCCCGTTCCTACCCTAGTTATCATTCCTGCATGCGCCACACGTTTCAAATATCGTATTTAGAATCCTTTGGTATAACTTTACGCGCGTGTAACTGGCCATTTACAATCAATATATCTAAGTTACCAACTTTATTTTACCGTTCAAAAATTAAATTTACATTCTTATTCTGTTGAGATAGGGTTGAAAATACATTGATGGATTTTTTTATGACTGTAAAAGTAAAGTTGTGAGTAGTTTCTTGTAGTAAAAACAGAATTTTACTTGCAAATGCTCAAAGGTACTCAGACAGGGCACCGTTAATAGGTGTGTATTGAATAAAAACTTTATCATCAAGACAAGTAACCCTTGAAGTAATATTATCTCGAAGTTTTATTCGATACTAGGGTCGAGTTAGAATCGATTCTGGCATAGATAATTATCGACTTATAATTAGAATCGGTATTGGAATAATCAGTTAAGAATAATTGCGTGTTTTGATGTTCTTTGCCAGGATTAAACATCGAGGATACACAATAATAACTACAAGCATTTTTTTCTGAGAATTTATAAAACAACAACCTACTTATTTGACAACAATAGAGTAATTTATTATAACTGGCTTAATTATTGCTACTTTATCACAGTAATTAATCTACAGACGCCATCTTATTCATAGTTTTTTTTAAATATTATTTTCTAATATTTTTTCAAAGTAAATAAATGACTTCAATGCATCTACAATACGGTCACCCATATCAACGTCACATTTACGGCAAACTTACGAATCTGCAGAAAATGCATTTTACAGGGGAGCGTTTTGATAGCAAACATCAATGATAACTTTTTAATGTAACAGGTTTATAGGTAAAACGAAATGTGCGGTACATTTCGTTTTCAAAATGGTACTTTTTTATATTTTCAACGGGTTGTCAATAGGATCACAAATAAATACACATTCGTAACTTTACATCATCAATATCATCATACATATAAGTTAATAGATATTTATTCATACCCTGCGAAAGAAAGTTCAATTCAATTCAATTTTAGTAACGAACGTGTAACTACCACGTTCGTTACTAAAATAATAAAAATATCCAATTGAAACTCCGACGAATTTACGAAAGTACCACTTACGTAAGTTTGCAAGAATTTTAATAAATTTCTACTAACTTCTTTTATAAATATATGAATTTCGTAAGTTTTACTATGGGTTTAATAACATAAAAAGCAGAACCGAACAATTTGACTTCTGTAATCATCAGAGATAAAAATTCGTAAGTTTTCATCTAAATATCGATTTCACTAAAACTGCAGATTCGTAATAAAACTTTGCCGTGGATTGACGTCAATATGACTAGGTATTAGCGTGGGAGTTACAGCTTCACTTACTGGCCACCCACGACAATCATTACGGATCGTACCAGTAATTTAAGAACTCTGTGAAGTTTAGTTGGCATTAAATACCTACAATATTCTATTTTTTTTTTCAGATTAGATTTGTTACAGCTGTAGTGGCAATCTTGTCATTTGGTTTAAATAGGTCCTTATTTTTATTACTTTATTTTTCTATACTAAACATTATTTTCTTTTAGATTTTATGAATGTTAGAACGTTGTAGGCTACACTTGTGGACCATTTGTTATTTTGCTAAGTACCTGGTATTTGGTGATAGGCCTACACTGTCCTCTCATACCTAGTAATAAACAAGTAAAAACATTGTAAAAACCATTTATTTTTAAAAGAGCAACCATGGAGTTTCTTGCCGGCTCTTCTCCATAGGAAACGACCAATTGGAACCGTGCACCTAGCTTCTGACGTTTCATAAGTACCCTTGTTGGTTTATATGAAATAAAATATTTTGAATTTGAGTTAATATTAAAGTAAAAGTTTTTAAAGAGTAAAAGTGAATGTAAGTTATGAAAAACATATTTCTATGTAGCATAGTAAAGTTGTCTCCTTTATTGCAGTTTTCTTGAAAATTAATAATGTGGAATTGCACCCGCTGCCTATTTGTCTCTGAATGGTTTATTATGTCATCATCAAGCTTTCTTGCACAAATCAAAATCTGCCTAATCTTTGTTAGGGTCGGCTTCCAGTCTAACCGGATGTATCTGAATACCAGAATTTTACATGGAGCGACTGCCTATCTGACCTCCACAACCCAGTTACTTGGTAATATGCTACCCCTTGGTAAGACTGGTTGTCAGGCTTTTGGGCTTCTGACGAGTTATGACAAACATTATTGCACAAATGCTTTAGTTAAATATATAATTCTTTAGGTACAGAACACTTGCACTACGAAAATCATCCTTACAGTTACAACATAAAAGTCGCTGTCAATGTCAAATTGTAAACACTGATTTGCGGTCGACTGTACTTAAATAATAAAAATATATTTTTAATTTTTTACAGGTGTGTTTTTTTGAAAATGAAAACTACTTTAAGTCGCGTTTGGCATTTTTGAGATGGAACTAAGCTATTGATTTCGCGACACTGTTACGACACCAGCTTTTGAACATTAAAAAGACATCAACGCGTTGATTACCGCGGTGCGTGAGGTAAAAGGCGTCAACGCGTTGATTACCGCGGTGCCGATTTTTTTTCAAGTTTTCACTTCTGTCGGCATTCCCGGAGTGCCTTTTTTTACGTAAGTACTTCTTAAGTTGTACCAGAGACAACCGTTAGATACGTGAGTACATGTCGATATCTGAAGCCTTCATCTATAGGCAAATCGCCAAGATAGTTCAGTTTATTGTTTGCATTGTAATCCAATCTATGGTTCAATCGATATTTAATCAATCGATCTCATAGGTTCTTCTTCTATATGTGCATTTTGAAGTACTGAATGTTGGCAGTCAGCTTCACATTTTATCTGTACACACGGCTACACATCAAGCTATACATTTCCAGTTTATGCTGTGCTCGCATTGCGTAGGATTTCCGTACAATGCGAGGTCAGCTTATACTGGAAATGTATAGTTTGATGTGTAGCAGTGTATACATACATACAATAATGGTCATAAAATTACGTTCATTAAAGTTGCGATGTACACACGGCAACACACCAAGCATACAAGCTTGAATAAAGAAATTGGTGACTGTCTTGTTTGTGAAGTGGTTGGAAGCACTACTGTTGAGCACGAGGTCTTGGGTCCCAGGTCAGGCAGTGTTGTTGGGTTTTACTTTCAGGAATTTTTCTGTAGCAGCCCGGAGTCTCGATTTCTGCCCGGCCAAGTCAGAGGCCTATGGGCGGCTTTAAAACTCTGACACCAGGTTAGTCACTAACCACACGAAAAGAAGAAGAAGCTGTAGCTGTACCAGCGAGGCGAGGCGTGGATGGGATGGGCGAGAATTGAAATTTGTATGGCAAAATTTCTATCCACGTACTGCCCATCTTTGGTGTAAAAGGTCTAGATGTGCGAGGCGAGAGTTGAAATATTTGTTAGTACAATATATAACTTTATTGCTGTAAGAATAGAGTATAAGGTCGTATCTCCCATATCCTTATAAATCTAACGAACCTTAATAACTCTCCAAGCCTAAAATAATACTCAATATCTACAATGCCCACGCATGAATTAAAACCTCAACATTTTACTGGAACTAATGAAGCCTTACAGAGAATCGTCCATTATTTCACTCCTGTCAATAATTTGCAAGGCATTACATTTCGTTCTCACGTTGCGCCCGCGCAGTTTATAGGCGCGGATTAAGCGCGTACGCATACAATCCGGACTAATAATGCCCAGTGATTACTGGGTACTAATCCAGAGATAGGGAACATTTCAGTTGGTGTTACAAAAGCTTTACAACCAAACTTTTGTAGGAATGCTGCTGTCAACAATCCTGAACGTGATCCTAAAAACTACATTAATGATGAATATTGAAGACGATATTGATTAAGTAATTGCTAGGGATGCTGCAAACTTTAAAATACCAGCTTAAGGTAATGGTGCCAAATTTCAAATTAATATCTTTTGCAAGTTTAGAGGCATGAGGAACAGGGTGTAATTCACTCATCCTCTTTATAAAAGGGAGGATCCTCCGACCAGACGGGTGTCGTGTTTGGTGGACAACTGCCCAACAATTGATGTCGAGAAGTTATTTATATGTTGTTTGCGTGAAGAACTTTGCTTGCGTTATGCACGATTTGTGTGACGTCAGGTCTTTGATGCGTGGTTCGTATGTGGCGTTGTAGACCACACAAGAAAATCAACTAATAATAAGCCAAAAATATGCCAGACTCCCAGCGAAAGACTCCAACCCGGATAATGTGACCGCAGACTGTCATCAATGCATCATTCACATGCGATGATACACCTCTGTCTGACCTTTCAGACCACACAATGTGCCCAATCGTGGCCACATTACTAAAACATATCCAACAAAAAACTCAATTCACGTTTAACTTTAAATTCAATGTGTGTACTCTCTAACTGAGCAAAATAACGGCTAAGTACAATGGTGGCCATTGATTCGAGTTCAACTTGAACTGCGTGGGTGGAAGCCTGCATTTAGTGGATGGATATAATGTTGGGTTAGTAGATATTGAACTTATGGAGGTGAAAAGATTGGTAGAAGGATTAATAGAGCTGTTGCGTGATGCTGCTGATTGGGTACGATGGATGGATGTTTCATATTTGATTGTAGATAAGAGTTTTTGCAACGTGTTGGTACTATGTGAAGATGCATTATGAAAATTATTCATGTACATGTGAAGGCCTTGGGTATGTTATAAAACATTAGATACCTAACGTGAATAGATTTCTCTAATTTCAGTTCAAGTCCAAGTAAAGTCAAAATAATTCTTATATACTTTTATTGAAATATATAAATCAAGCCCTCAAACCAATAGAACCTCAATTTTTGCTACCTACCGAAGATTTATCGAGAAGAAACGTCCAGTAAATACTTAAAAATTTAGACCAATTATCTGCCGGACTGAAAAACTACATAATATTAATTTAGTACAAAGTGGCTCTTACTTATCTCATGACTAATCATTTAGACAGAAAACTGCTAAACATATACTCATTGTTGTCTAACATCTATTTATTCAGTAAAACAATACAAGAACAAACAGTCTCGAAGCACCTGCATTACCAACACGGAACACACTTTTATATCAAAACACAAACAAAATAACAAACAAGTTACAGAATGACTCACTGTGCGTACGCGCAAAATACAAGCGAACGTTGCAACATTAATTTATTGTTGTAACGTTTCCAGGTTGAGAAAAGGTCGTCTCATTATTGAGGTAGTTGAAATGTGCGATTCAGAAATTAATTAAAATGGAAAGGTGTTCCTTTAAAATAAAAATATTAAATATATTGAAGAAGGTAGGAGCAGGGACTTGAAAACGAAATTAATTTCGTTCCGATACACAAAATGTTATCTAATAACGCTCCAAATTTTGTAACGATACTAAAACCTAAAAATATTAATAACGTTACAAAAAAAAACGTTATAGAATATCATTTTGGTAGAACAAAATTTTAAGTAACGTTATAGGTATCAGTAACATTATGCTTATATCCACTTGTAATAACGTTACAGATTCATTTGTATAACGTTATTCTTAAGAACTTTTCCCGCTGACCACCGCTCTGTCGTCGCCCAGCACCACCACCACCACCGGCCACCCCCGTTACAGCGGCCAGCGGCCGGCTGGTGGTAAGCCACCGCCGTATTCAAACATAAGTTCGTACGAAAGTGCTCATTTTTTACAGACAGTGTTGTGAATGAATGGTTATTGTTACCTACCTACTTTTATTTTCATGTGATAGTGTCATGTTCACAATTTTTTTTGGCAATTTTGCGTATCGAAATGAATAACGTTATTATTTCGTTATACCGATATATTAATAACGATATATTTTTAATAATGTTTTTAAACAGTTTAAGATTTCGTTCCGTTTGTTAGTATCGTTATAGTCAATGAATTAATTTTGTTACGATCCTGGTGGAACGGTACAAATTATCGTTACCGGAACTTCACGTAACGTTATTTTGAGTAACGTTTCAAGTCCCTGGGTAGGAGTAACTAGATGAGAGTAGTCAAGTTTGTCAAGTTAAGTCGAGAGTGGAACTGTGAATCACAGACTGGTTCTCCGTCCGCATGTAGTGCAGTTGGAAGTCAATTATATCATAGTTAGAACAAGGTTAGACCGTTTGATTAAAAATCCAATAAACATTATAAAAATGCCCAGTGTCAACGAACTAGGTGTCAAGGTTAAGTAAGAAATGTAAGCAAAAATAATTGGAAATAAAGAAACAGAGCATGCTATTGCTGATAATGATGATGCTGAAATACCCTAACAATCGGAAACTTTTATTAAACCACATGAAAATATTATAGGTGTCATGCCTCGTCATCCTTATGATACAGCTTTTATAATTAGATGAGTAAAACCCAGGGAACCCTTTTTTACAACTTCAGCAGATTTGAAAAAATAAGCCATTGCGTCACCCTGCGTTTATGCATTAAAATAATTGAGCTCTTACACCGGATTCCTGTCAATTTGAGGACCTGCGCTTTGTTTGCACTTCGAGATGAAGTCAATGACATGGGCCGGACGATACATAATAATTATGAGGTTTCGGTATTGAAATAAAAAGTTAAAAGAATGGTAATTTTAAATATTTTTGAGTTGGTGAGTGAGACAAAATACTTTTGGTTTAAATATTTGCAAGTCGATTAAGTGGTAAGGAATTTGACCGAATTGCTTTTTACCTATCTGACAAGTTAGGACTGCATGCAGCGGTGGACAGTGATAGACTATAATGCTTAGAATAAAAATATAGCAGGAGAAAGTTTTTTTACCAGCAAAACATTTCAAGAAGCTACAATTAGTAAGCAAAACGATATACTTTAGATCTCAGGAGCAATGCAATAGTTTGGCAAAGTGTAGTTCAGAACAAAAACCAATCGCAAATGAGTAAGTAACGGAACATAAGAACATGATCATAACACAATAGTAGTTTGCTAAAATTATATCACAAATAATATAGTATGGAGATACTTATTATCTTCACCTTCGTATCGAGTAATTTACGACTATTGGAATACTTTTACGAGTTTCATAATAAATCAAAACAAAGAAACACAGTTATGGAAGATATATTATTAGTTACTGTTCCATTTATTTCGTAAATCATAGAGATAGGTTTACTCATACGAATGATATTGGTTCGAGAAGCAACAGTTGGTGAATTTGGGGATGATATAGGAGGATACTGATTGGAAATGAAGCGGTCTTATTATTGCCTGAAAGATAATATATTATGTATATACCTTCATCTTGCGTCTCGAAGTAAGTTTTGAGTATGAATTTGGATGGCTATAAGAGTAGAGGAAGACCAAAGAAACGATGTACTGTGTGAAAGATGATATGGCTAGAAAGGAGTATGATGATTTATAGAGGAGTATGGATGAAAAAGACGTGTGACCCCAAATACATTGGGATAAAAGCAGGAGAATGATACTGACCTTCATCTTGCGATATTGACGATATTTTAATAATTATTGTTTCAACAATAGACGAGAGTGAATTTTAAGGTATTCATATACACATTATTGTTTTATAGAACGATGTTAAAGCCAGGCATTGTTAATACAAATTAGTAAAGACCGTGAAACTAATCAACACAAACCAACAATTTGTCGAAGACATAATCTGTTACTTTGACCCTAATCCACAACACATGTGAGTAATTTAACATATTAACCCTTTAGCGCATTGCCAGAACTCGTAAAAAACTATTATGCAATATCTTTGAAACAGTACATTCCGTTATGAAGTAATAAGAATCATTTTAGTGTTACGAAGCAACCGACATTGTAAACTAAAACACTTCAAAGGAATTACTCTGTATTTTATGACTTGTGGTTTTCAAATACATCATATCTTTGGAGCAAAACCTTACTCATTGATATATAAAGAAGTGAATTAGATACATAATAATTAAGTCATCATTTTGTGTAATGATACATCATGCCTTATCCATCTCAAAAAAGTTTGTGATGATGGCACAATATATGAGCCAATTTCGGGCACAATAGCGATTGCATTCAATGACGTCTCAGGGTGCTTAAATGACGGTGATCTCTCGCGTCCGACCCTGGTCCAGGCCATGGTACGGCGCGAGAGGGCATGAGAAGCCATCACCTCCTTCTGCGAAGCAAATGCTCGCGAAGAAGGAGGCGGAACGCGTGGGGTCCGCTAGGGCCAGTGCCTGCCGGGGTTACGGGAAAGTCCGAAAGGGATACCGTGGCCCCTGGCAACATACAGACAACTGAAATAACACGAGTGGGTTGTAGTCAATAAAAGTCTGACACGCCTCCCACTCCGCTCAAAGCGGGAGAAGTTACATGATAATTTCACACAAAAAAAAAAAATGTTGCTTAATGAGTTACTCTGGCAATCCTTGTTAGTGTGTTCAGTATCTGGTAGTGACAGTAGTAGTTAGTAGATTGGTACCCTTTTGCCATATTCCTTATCTAATAATGGTACTATCTATAAATAGGAGGTATGTATGTATTAAGGCTCCCTGCAAACTGGCGAGACTCGGTGCGACGCGATTCTGGTAGAACAATTTCCGTGAAGTTTTCATAGAAATTGTTCTACGTAGTTCGTGTCGCACCTATCTGATGGAGCCTAATCATAGTAAATGAATATTAACGGAAAAATTATGATTATAACGGTGATTCAGAAGCAAACACGTCATTTCAAATAACAAAACAAAATTAACACTCTACAAAGCAAAACAAACGGCTCAACAATATAACGCATCAAATTATCTATTTTGTTATTTCAATAGCACATTGGCATGTACCAACAACAACATTGTTGTTGCAAATAACTGTGTTGTTATCATTGTTTTAGTGTACCATTGGCGGGAATGTTAGCCATTTAAGGAATGCTGATGTTTAGCAATCTTTGGTAAGGTTCGGCTGAGAATGTCTTCTTATTGTCTGTTAAGTTATCCTTAAGTGGCAAAGGTTGTGTCGATTTCATGAATTCTAAATATCTGTTATAGAGCTTGTTTGTCGGCTATTGTTTGTAAAATGGCTACAACTAGAAATACAGTTCGGTTTAGCCATCGTTTTGTTTATTAAAAACCATGGATTAATTTAGAATTTTTCGGGTTTCGCGAAACTAAAAGTGAATAGTTCAAAAATAAATATAGTTCTATGTTCCGACTAGGTATAAAATTCGGGTTGGCTGTGGTAAATGAAGCGTCAAATAAAAGGAAAAAACTTTTAATCACTAGCCTGAGAAATTGGTTATACGTTACACGGGAACTTTACAATTGAAACTATATCAAATTGATCTTTTAATATTAACAATTCAAAGCAGCTTTGACATTTCTGAAGTTAAAATTCATATTGGTCAAAACACTGCTCACAGGAGTGCGTCTCGTTAATAAAAACATCATGAAAGATGCATTATTGTAATTCAAACATTATCAAACACTATGAGTCAACAACAACGTTACTAAACCACACAGTTTCCAAGAAATCACAAAGGAAAAACAAGTATTTACTAAAAAAGGATCGACCCTGATCAAAAAAGAAATATTCCTTAAGTTGAGCTGGTTCACAATGGAATATAAGGAATTTCCAATCACTCATCCCTATTTATAAAGGAGGATTTTTGTAAGAGGAAAGATCAGGTTATGAGGAACATAGTCAATGTTTACCTAAAGAATGAGATGAGACATTTTCAATTGGAATCAACGTAACTATAAGAGTTCTATTTATTAGTAATAGACTTTTAATCATTCAAATTGATAGGCTTACAAATTTACAGAAACAGGTTCTTAATAAAACGTTCCGTTCCGACGATACAAAACAAACCAACACAAGACCATGAACATGATTTTTAAAATTGTACTTTCTGAAATATTAAATTTCATATAAGTGATATCTGAAGTAATTTCTAAACGTACTCCAGACTCCTACAACCTCAATGTAAAGTATCTGATCCAATTCTTTTTCTAACAAAATCAACAAAAAAAAAAATAAGAAATCCAATAACATCGTTGTACAAGGCACTTACGTACACACAAGGATCTCAAATTGAAAGTCATTACGGAGGCGGAAAAACAAACGGACATAAGTGCAAAACCAAATACGAATGGGAGAGGAAATCAATCCAAAATTCGTATCTATGTTTACATGCTACCAATCGGCGAGGGAATTACGATGGATCGACTTTTTGCAAAGAGTAAAAAAAATAATGAACATGCAGAAATTAAGAGCAGTGTTGGAGATATTATTGATATTGAAATACTGATATTGAAGAAATCAAAATGTATACTAAAGATATTGACATTTAATAAACAACATTTCAACTTTCTGAGTTTGTCCTAGACATTACTGACATCGGTGAAGGAAAAAATCGTGAGAAAACCTGGACTAATAGTTAATGTAAGTCTAAAATCGCCAACTCGTCTTGAACAAGCATGGTGATCAATACTGATGCCTTCTCTGTATGAGAAGAGGCCTTTGCCTAGCAGTGGGTATAATAGGATTGTATTTTAAACAACATTTAATATGCGATAGTAACCTTGAACGACCTTGTTCAGAATTTTTTGCTTCCAGAATAATGATAATTTGATTTTGATAGTGAGGTTGAGGTTATAAACTATCACAATCTTAGTATAGATTAATCGTTTTATAGCTTTTTTAAACGTGACTCTTTGTATGAGTCACACGTCATTATAAAACAATATTCATGGATTTTATTTCATTCTGAACCTTTGACTTCAATGAAGTGATAACAATGTCTCTTTTTTCTCGTGTATCATTTGAAAATAACAAAGCATCATTTTTTATTGTTATTACTACTACATCGATAAAACCATTACTTTTAATGGTTTGCGATAATTTTGCGTGAAAGATGAGAATTTTTATATTGTCCATGTAACATATTCTCTGTTGTGTCACGATTTTCTTTGATGGTAAGTAACATAATTTAGTACGCTCCAAATGTGTTCCAAGAATTAATGTTATCAGAGTAAAATAGATCTGTAGAAATTATTTTATTTTTCATTCTTTCCTTCCTGCGTTAAAATAGTTTTAACGTTGATAATAGAAAAAAAACCAGATAAAGCATTCATTTCACTGTAATGATGGCTTCTTTCGTCGCATTTTTCCAAGGTTATGCTTGGTTTTATAAAGCGTAATTATGTAACTTATGTAAGGTTTCCAATTTGTGTTAAAACTGTCTGCAAATTCCGTAAGTCCTTCACTATTCATTACAATAGGATAAAAACAACAACGTATGACCTTAATCACCACCATATTATTTAAAATGATCCTAATGAAGCGTATACGCAGATGCCCATATTAGTACGTTTCTAATTCTGTCTGTATGTCCGTAAGCTCATTGTTTCGCTCCAAAATTTTTTGTTCGCACAATTATTCGCTTCGTTAAGTCAAGAAGACAAAAGGACTTTTTGTAAGACTTAAAGGATTTGCGGATATAAGTGGAGAATCATCAAAACAACTCCTGTGGTGGTATTCCCATAAAGCTGAATCAACGAAAATGTACCTTAGCTTATGTGCTGTAGGGTTTAAAACTGAAGATACAGATCGTCGAATCAAGATATCAGCAAACAATTGAGTGTATCATGATTGACTTTATAGTCAGTCACGCCCGAATTTATTTGCATCTCACCAAATCGATCTTCACCTTTATTATTTGCATTCCATGGATCAGAATCAAGTTTAACATCAGCAAAATAAAGTTGGTACATTAAAACATGAAAGCATTAATACAGTGAATGGTTAATAACGTCTCGATTGACATTAATTCTTCCTTGTTGCGCTTCTGATTTGCATAATCTGTGAACTTGTTTCTTTTATAAAAAACACCAAATGAATCACGCTGTGATTACTGAGCTATAGTCACACACGTACTTTGTAATGATAAAAAACTTGAATGGAATGGGTCAACAAGCTTTTTTCTTTTAATATTTTGTGCTTATTGGTGCATTCTTATAATGTACAATATGCTGTGTTTCATTATTATTTATTTCAACACAGAATTCCAGAATGTGATATGATATTTTAGCTTCTCTATTATCTACATTTTTGCATTTCGCATACTCATCAAAGAGTCCAGTTATTTTTAGTTTTCCCACACTGTCAATTGACCTATTGAATGGATTACATAGAGCAGTAGCTTTACCAGTTTTAAGGTCAAATAAAACATCTTCCTCGTATAGTTGTTTATTTAGAACAATTTTACCTTTATCGATCAATAGATCACATATATCTTCAACCAAAATCGACCGTAAATTCTACGATTGTTTCATAATATCAATGAGAAACTCAATCCGTCATTCAACAACGAATATATTATAAACCTTGGAACATTACACCGTGAACGTGCTTCTAAGCTCCATTGATGCGTCTTATGGCGTTGGCGGTTACGTGAACTTCTCTCACCATTAACACCATTGATTTATTAAGGACGTTGTTGTGAATGTAGGCCAAGTATTTTATTGAATGCAACTGAATTGAGAGTTCTGTGCAAGTTGGTGGTTTAATTTAAAATAATATGATAATCAACTACTTATTGCTTGACTGTCGTAAAATTTCGCTTCTCGAGTCTATGGAGCTGCGGGAGTGAATCTGGCGAGATATGTACAGTCAGTGGACTGAGAAAAGTATCAACATATCCAAGCAATTTACTTGAACATGTGAATACTAATCTCGGTACGCCGACTGTACCTACTTCCTAAGTTAATCATGGATATCTCTGACTGTTGATAAAGGAAAAAAAAAAGGAAACCTGAACTTACAAAACCCTAAACTCGCCAACACATAAAAAACTTCTCTGTAAGCGAAGAGGTGGAGAATACAGACCTATCAATTTCATTAAATATTTTTGTTCAACCATTACTATCCCACAGTTGGGCAAAGGTATCCCTCATAGTTGTCAATTTAATTACAGGATAATTACTAGTCGTTATTATTACATGATTGTTCATTTAGTGCTGTAATTAGATACGGGCACGACACCTAGGCCATTGAACTATTTTTTCTGGCATCGAACGACTGTGCAACGGGACGGTATTAGATTTGTTCATTCATAGATTCAGGTGGCAGCGTACAATATTTTATCACTTTAAGCCCTTTAATTTTTTACTTTATTTTATTTTTATTATTTGTTTTTATATAAGAGCTCGTGGCTAAGTACCTACTAACAGCCGCACGGGTCGATTCATCAAGTTAAGCTACGCTTGCCGGGGTTGGTCCGTGGATGGGTGACCATTTATACACACCGAGACCGATGGACAGCAAAGCCTTAGTAATAGGGTTGTTGGCACCCTAAAAATACGAAACCAATTAACCCCCCCCCTTCAATAGAGGAACCAATAGTTACTAATAATAGAGGAAGGACACTAATAATATAAAGAGGAAATATTTGTATGTTTGTATGTAACGAATAAACTTAAAAACTACTGAACCGATTTGAAAAATTCTTTCAGCAATGGATAGCTACATTATCAGCAAGTAACATAGGCTATATTTTATCCCCGTACTCCCACTGAAACCGCGTGACGTCCGCTAGTTCAGAATAAAGCTTGTTAAATTATGTAATTAGTCTGTGTAAGAAGGCTGTAGGTAACAGTTTTCAATGTCAAATGTTTCACAATACGCTATGAGATGTTCGTGAGATGATAATCAAGTATCAATGTAATAGTGATGCGAAACTATTTGCATGTCACGACTGGATTCCAGTATCTATAGGCATAGGTACATACGGCTACACATCAAGCTATTCATTTCCAGTTTATGCTGATCTCGCATTGCATAGGATTTCCGTACAATGCGAGGTCAGGTACTGGAAATATATAGTTCCAAGAGGTTCCTGTAGCGTATTTTTGTGTGAGTGTTTGAGTGTTTTTTTCTTAAAAAATTTAAACAAAACGAGAATCTTATCGGATTTTATAATTGAACATTGTTGTTTTATCGATATAACTTAATAATGAATATCATACCAAAATGCTTGAAACGGAAGGTAGACGTGTGTACCAGGGGTTGCGAAGAAGTCTGAAAGGGAGATCGTGACCCCCGGCAACATGGCAACTGAAGGAACACGGGTGGGTTTTAGTCAATAAGAGTCTGACACGCTATCCCGCTCCGTCCAGAGGGGGAGAGTTATTTGATAATTTCCCACCCAAAAAAAAAGAAAAAGTTACTATATTTAAGGGGCGATCTTAATGTTATTAATCAGACCAAATTTAGCCTACGGGCTGCTATTGAAATAATTCTCGCTATAAAAATTTATTCTTGTTTGACCTAGGAACCGAACCCAGGACGCCACGCTGAGTAGTTGCACATACGACCACTAAAACCAACGACTCTTCAAGAAACATCTCAATAAAACCCAAGTTTTTACGACCACCTGTTGAGAAACGTTGAAATAATATAATTAAGACAGTAGTCAACGCGAAATTCTCACTTTCTAATGTTCGCACATAAACATAATCAAATTATGTCCAGCCGCCATGAGTGACCGTACTTTCGTTGAGCAAATATACCGTAAGGGCGAGGTGTGACTGCTAGCGGGGACATGATAATTGTAGCGTAGCGACTGAAGTCACGTCATAATTGAATTTCTTTGACGTAAAATGACCGGAATTTTTCTAAGGTATAAATCAAGTACTGCTTTAAAAAAAAATGTTGACATTATAATCCATTTTCGCTTTTTTTCATTAAAATATCTTAAGTATTTAAGATTGGATTTGAACTTTGATAGGATCGGATTATCTTACTGATTGTGATTGTGACAGTTAGCAATTGTGAAGTCGATACTGAATGCTAGGTATTTAAAAACCTGGATTTTTATGGTACTTCCTACTTCCTTGCTAATATTTTGTCTAGCTCTGCATCACACACAATACGTACCACCTAACTTCAAAGAGAAAAAAAAACCGTTAGATATCTGTGTGTTTTTTTACCTTTCCTATTTTCACAATATTATAATCCTTCGTGTTCTACAAAAAAACAAAATTTATCATTGACAAAATATGCACATAAATAAACGAAAGTATCAAAATCTCTCAGCTATCAACGTGACCCATTCCTTCGGGCTTAGTTCAAACATTACCAGAGAGAGAACAAAAACGGTGAAATTCTCGAACGACGTGTGAAAAATGCTTTTCATTTTATGTTTGTTTATCGCCTACATTCTTGACGTTTTCTGTTTTGTCTTGAGACATGTGACGTAGTTAGGTAATGACTTTAACCTCTTGCCGATACAAGAGGAGAATATTGCAGTTAGGTTGTTTAATAGGTACAGTAGTAGACTTCCTCGTTGGTCTAGTGCAAGCGCTACTGCTGAGCATGAGGTTCCGGGTTCGGTTCCAAAAATCTGCCTAGCCTTTTCCCAACTATATTGGGGTCGGCTTCCAGTCTAACCGGATGCAGCTGAATACTAGTATTTTACATGGAGCGACTGCCTATCTGACCTCCACAACCTAGTAACTGGGTAATACGATACCCCTTGGTAAGACTGGTTGTCAGACTTTCGGGCTTCTTACGACTCGCAACGACTGTCAAAGATCCACGAATGACAGCCGGGACCAACGGCTTAACGTGCTTTCCAAGGCACGGAGGAGTCTCGGTATGTAGAAATGGTCACCCATCCACGGACCAACCCTGGTAAGCGTAGCTTAACCGGATGGATCGACCCGTGTGGCTGTTAATACTTAGCCACGAGCTCCTCATGTCGATACAAGAGAAGAAAACTGAAGTTAGGTTATTTAATAGGTACTAATCTAGTAGCAGATTTCCTCGTTGATCTAGTGGTTACAAGCGCTACTGCTGAGCATGAGGTTCCGGGTTCGGTTCCTATCTCGGGTAAAGTGTTATAGGGTTTTTCCATCAGGAATTTCTCAGTAGCAGTCAGTAGTCAGGAGTCCGGATATATGCCCGGTTTATGGCCATAAGCTCCCCCCATGAGTGTACCCACAGTGAGGCAAGGTCACATCTGCCCCACAAAAAAATTGGTTTATTAAATAACAAAATTAATTATTAATTTGGTAGAATTCAAAATTACCGCGCGAAACAATGCAGTATCGATGAATCGAGCGCGCATGCGTAGTTATTGAGTTTTATCGAGACAATTTCTTACTACTTATCGAGTTTATTTACTTCTGCCCCATCCATAAAAAAAATGCTGGGTACACCCATGTCGCACACAGGCTTGAACAGACAGCTGTGCTGCTGGGGAGTTTGTTGCGCCACTTCTTCTTCCCAGCTAAAGGCACTAGGAAGTGGTGAAGGGTGGGCGGTTTTGGGGGACTGTCTTATGTAATTTTGACGTTCGAAAAGTGCTGATTCTCAGCCTAGTTTGAATAAATAACTTTTGAATTTCGCCCCCTATTACATCTGGCGAAATCTGGATGTACTATTAGAAACACCTCTGCCTAACCCTTCGGGTGTTATAGATGTGATGTTATGTTATGTTACTCTATGATCTATTCTATGACTTAGTTAAATATTATGCCTGTTAAAGTTACCCCATAGTACATGCCAATAGTAGCACAGGCATAGTTCGAAATTCGAACTCACCACCTCTCGCTCGTCAATTCAAATTCAAATAATTTATTTCGGAAAAAATATCCATATTGTATTAGTGTTCTTGAACTTACAAAAATATGTTAGTAGAACTAAAATCGAAAACAATATTACAATAAAACCAAAAACTTAAATTAAAATCAAAATTACAATTTAAATTAAATTAAATTACATTCAAAACAAAATTAAATGCCAATGCCTGGGCAATATGGACATTGGGTTATTATCGGATGGTGCCCTTATTACCCAGTAGGGTTATTAATTTATTACTGCGTAATGATATACAAATAGTAGAACGAACGTACGTTTGAGTACACATAAAAATCAGATAAATGGAAGACGTAGGTATCATTGAGTAATAGTTCTTAAATTAGAGTTAATGCTCTTGAATGTGGAACAGAGTTCTAATATTAGTGTATTTTGTTTCTGGAGTAGGTTGCTTAATCATCTTCACGTGTTGTTTTGTATCTGAATAAATAGACAAGGTTGTTAAAAAGGAACAGATATCTTCTGCAGTACGATTTAGGTGTTTATTTATACAATTTTAGGAACGAAGATCTTTAACGCGGCTTGTGGTAGGAGTAAAATGGTAGAAATCGTCACATAACAAAAAAGCGTTATGCCCGAAAAAGTCAGTTTAAAGTGTCAAAATTTTTTTTTTTGTTTTAAATACAGAGCCATCTAAAACAATGAAAGTTAAAAACAGCGAAAGGAACTTCGTTCCAACTGACCACGACACCTCCCGACTTTTTAATATGCTTAAAGTTCAGTAATGATAAGCGACTGCATAAACATATATTTATGACGTTTAAATGTCTCTTAACTTTAAGCAACGTTTATAAATAAAGATGCAATTTTGCCGAACATTACGCTCAATCCGCGTATACCTTCGCTGCAATGACACTCTTTGATGTGACGATCTTTCCAGGGTTGAATAAAAATAGCCAAGATCTTGATCGGGAGCAGACATGCTATAGGCTGGTCAAATATCTAAAATCTGTCTGTTATTTGTTTTCGTAAAATCTACCACGATACGTTATATTGTTGGGAAGGCAACATGAGTAGGAAAAGTAGTCTTCGTTTCAAAATTCGGAATAGATTATCACGTACTTATATCATCAAACTTAGCATAGGAGTTTCATAATATTACATAGTTTAAAGCTATCCATTTTTCATCTTGTCAATGTGAATAATTTCTCAGTGAATCAATAAAACCGATTAGATTTACGAGTTGAGGACGACACTTAAACCTTTGCCCTACAATCTTAAACTATCGGGCAATATAGCCTGATGATATAACCCCTTATCTTATGCATTACAACACAAGTTTCTCAAGCCAATATTTGCAACTAAACTCGTAAACGTAGTATTAAGTCTTCTTTACACAATTCTAGTTTTTAGTAGAGTGCGAAAGGTTATTGTTTTGAATTTTTTGACGATTGAGTAAACGTTTTAAGTTACCAGTTAGGACGAATTTCACCAATGGCATTGAACACGATCAATCTAAACCGCGTTCAATAGCTGTCAGTCAGTGTCATAATTGTTGTTTTGAACGTGGTGAAATTTGCTCTAAGTTACCTATGTACTATGTTATGAGAAAAAAAGATAAAAACAGCCACTGCAATGCAGTTTTGTGTTGGCTATGATAAAAATAAAACCACAGTGAAGTCTGGGGGTGTCAGCAAGGATAAGGCACAAAAAAAACAAGACTAGGTCAGCAGGGCACTTGATATTCAATTACATAAATGAATTGTTTACACCGTGCAAGTTGCTAAAAAAACCCCACTCTCCACTAACAACGGAGAGTAGTGGTGGCCCAGTGGAAACGGCCGCGACTTAAGAGTTGCAGTGTAGTTCGTAGGTTTGAACCCAGCAGGCACTTTATTTTGTATACAATTATTTCATCACCACTGCTCTTAAAACGGGGAAGGAAACCGACATGTCCTAGAACCAAAAACTCGAAGGCATTTGTCATCCACCAACCTACACTGGTGGGTGGGTGGATGGTCCACTCCCTCTTACAGAGAGGAGGATTGTGTGACAATAATGTCACACAGTCCTCCTCTCTGTGAGAGGGAGTGGAGTGCCTATAAAGGCTGATTATGTTTATGCTATGCCACTAATAACTGGAGACGTGTGAATCGGGGTTAAAGTCTGCAACTAAACCGGTAACACAGTATTACAATGTCGACATTGTCAAAGGTCGACACCTATGGAACAGGTTCCAGTTATTTTGCTACGACTCGTAATTAATTTATTTTGTTGACAACGACCACATACTTCGCCGTAAAGGAATATTTTATAAAATAATACAAAGGTAGGTATGGTTTGCGGTGGTGAAGCAGATAAAAGGTTACAATTATGTGGTAATTAATAAAAATATTCTGGATTACGTTTTCCTCTCTGTGATAACTGAGAGGATATTGTAATGATTTAACACCCTACTATTAGTGTCATTACTATAGAAAAATCCTAAGCTATTTAAAAAAAAACAAATTGTGAAAAGAACGCGAAGCCAAAATGTTGAAAGAAATAATGAGTTCCTTAATTTACTGATGATTTAAAAATAAAATACAAAACAAAAGCATTGCCATTCAACGCGGCAAAGTTGCCAGTCTTCTGGGCACATTTCCGGATGACAGCAATACGGACGAATACTTCGATGCCTAAGTGTCCTTTTATTTTTGTATTTATTTGTACAGTTAGTCAGTTAGTCATGTAATTTAGTGTTAGATTGTATATTGTACATAAGATTTATATGTAAAGATAAAAACCGAAACTCAATAAACACACAACAAAAAGTGTTAAAGTGTTTTCTTTTGTTTCTTAAAACCATCATACAATTTAATTTATCTACTGACTCTTCAACTTCATTATACTCTATGTCACGCTAGTACTATCGACGAAACGCAATACACCGTGAAATTTGAATCACAGTTTTGCTAGAACAAACTTTATTCAGACCATGGTCTACTACCATTCTACAGCATCCAATAAAAAAAAAAACATAAATTGGTTTTTGAAAAAACACAAAAAGACAAAGTTTAAAATGTCAAGATTATCTACTGCTTGCTAAATTTCGTTTATGGAGGGACATTTCCCTGTAAACAATGCTGTGTCCCATGCATGGTGTCTATATTGTAGGGAGTAATGATTATCTTGACATTTTAAACTTTATATTTTTTGTGTTTAGTGTTTATGTTACAACAAACATAAACAAAACTTAGTTACAAACCAATTATGTTTTTTTTTTTATTAAAATTAAAATTATTTCAAAACTGTGATTCAAATTTCACGGTGTATATGTCACGGCTAAAACCCGAAGTGCGGCTACACTTAGTTTTAGCCGGCTACAACTAGGTGCGGCCGGTAGCAGTTGGTTAAATTTAGTTGTAGCAAATGAAAATGGCTGAAAGGTAGGTTAGGTTAGAACTGTGACCACATAACACACTGCACGAGCCGAGCGAGCGAAGCGAGCGGTGCCGCGGCAGCGGCCGGCGAGTGCCAGAGTCCATTTAAGCAAGATTAACCAAATGCTACCGGCCGCACCTAATTGTAGCCGGCTAAAACTAGGTGTAGCCGCACTTCGGGTTTTAGCCGTAACATATATATACCGTAAGGACTATTTCTACTTGCAGCGCTCGGCCGCTATAGAAAACGGCCGTTAAACAGATGTGGTCATCGTGTTCACGGGATTTTGTTTTCAAACTGCTTAGAAATACGTTTCTTCGATAGTACATAAGCAATAAACTAACCAATCTAAATTTTCAATTAACACAAAATAAACTAACAAAATTATAAACCTTAATATACAAACAAAGAATAATAAAACGTGTGATGAACGATACATAACAGTCTAGACATCCCATAGACAAAACACTGCAGTATCGGGACAGCCAATAAACAGCCACCTTCGTGACAACTTTAAATTATTTTAAGACTAGCTGCGCCCCGAAGTTTCACCTGCAAAAGTCTCGATTTCATAAGAATATCAGGATAAAAAGTATTGTAGCATAGCCTTAACGTTTGTGTTTGTGACTAGCCCTTAAGTGCAGCGACGGGAGACAATACTCCCGCCAACACCCTTGCGCCCTGCCAACGGACAGTGGACGAAAGAACTCGAAAGCGTATGTCACGACTCGCGAAACGCTCGTGTTAATTTTAGTTAGATTATTTTACCCATTTGTGCTTTTTATACTGTGTTTCTCTATACCTTACTATATACCTTTTACTATTAACGTGCGTCGAAATCATTTAAAGACCCAACATATACCCTGAGAAGAACTTCCTTACAGTATCTTATTTCCAAACCCAGGTCAAAGTCTACCCATGTGCCAAATTTTATCCAAATCCGTTCAGCCGTTGTAGTGTGAAAGCGTAACAAACAAAAAAACTCACTTTCGCATTTATGTAATATTTAGTTAGTATAGTTAGAATTACTCTACAAAGGCTGCATAAAGAGCTGGTGAGACAAACTGGATAGGTTTCGTTAGGCTGGCCAAATACATACGAAATTCCAATTTCGAAGGCAGCAAGTCAATACAAAATCAAGGATCTATCACACGTGCAATAGTTCGCCGTTCGAAATTTTCTCCAATTTGAAATTCCGAAACGGAATTCCATCTCTATGTGGCCGGCTTTTTGAATGGATTTGCTGCCTTCGAAATTACGAGTCGATATTTTGAAATTCCGTATGAGGACGCACGGGCTCGAGAAAGATGAAAGGAGTAGAGGGAGGCCCATGTCTAGGAGTGGGAAAGAGAAGGCTACGAAAAAAAGAAATCTTCAAAGAAGAAGACGTATAACATCATTCAACTTACATTTACAATTACCTTTGTAAACAAATAATTTGCTGAACGAAGAACGCAATTTTTTAGTTTGGAAAGACAATATTGTAAGTGATAGAAAAATAGAAACTATACATAATACTGATTAAAAGGAAGAGGAAGATTGAAGTACCTATAAATGTATGCATTGTGTCCTATTGTAGGAACTCCACATAAAATATTCAATATTTCAAATATGCAAATCTAACCTTACCACAGACAGACTTAAAACTATGACCCAAACTATTAAAATAACACAAGAAGTATTTGCACGACACAAGCAAAGAATTCTTATTTGAATTGTAAAACGCTTGCACATAAGTCGATTTCATTATAACGTTTTCCAACTGCATGAAATTTGAGACACGGTGCATGATATCACTTACATTGCAGTGCCATCAAACGACACGGAGAGAGGTAATAATCTATTTGGAGTAGTTTTGAATGCTGTCCAAATGATCGAGTAAAACAAGTCGGCATTTGAAGGTCACATTAAGTAAAATATTGCATAACAGTATATTTGAATAAATAGACAGTATAATGATCGTGTAGCATATATTTCAAAGAGTCATAAATTATTTAATACGTCGTTTTTTCTTGAAGTTTTTGCATATCATTGTATGACACAATGCCATAGTATGTATATTAGCTATATATTATTGGTAGTTAGTTTTTATTTATTAGTTAACCTTTTTTTTGTGATAGAGGTGAATAGACTGAAGTTCAAGCTGGTGCTAAAGTTAAATCTAGATTTAATTATAGCTGCCTTATTGATAAGTGAACTGAAGTGGGAAGATGCAACTACAACCTCGCAAAGTTATGTCGACGGTATGGCAGCAGGGTTATGGATGTTTAGAACGTTATCACACTGGCGTTTTATGTGCGATATATGAACGTGCTCTCCGCGGGTGCGAAGCAAGCTAGCCGCGATCACGCGAGACGTGTTCTTTGCGTTTTCACAATATTGTACACTCGCCTGTCTTGCTCGCTCTTGTACACTCACGTCAATTGCTCTCGTTCCAAAAACACAGCGAACATGTCGCGTACACATGGGGTGGTCGCTACGCACACGCAGCAAGCGTGTTAAACAACCGCCTCGTCCGTACCACGCTTGTAAATTGTCAGTGTGATATGGCCAGCTGTGGCACAAACTATGTTCCAGCTCCTATCCTGCTCTGTGCCCCAAAAAATGCAGCCATAGTGACCTCTGCGTTGTCATTGACGATGTCGTGGTAGTAGCGAAGTTTTGGGCACTACACAATACACCGTCGCGTCGTGCTGTCGACACGACGAAAAATAAAATAAGTGTATTTGAGAATAAAGTCAAGTAGCAAATCTGTCAACTGAATCAAGTATTAATCAATTAATATTATCCTAACATACATGTTAAAGAAATCCATAATCATTTAGGTTGCAATAATTCCGAAATTACAGACCTTATGAAATCAAATAACCTAGTATCGTAATAGTAATGTAAATTAGCCTCTGATTACACAGCAAAGTGCATAAAACTATGCAGATATTGCTAAATATTCCAAGGATAATTAAATCATTTGCCAAGACTGCAAATTTTTGCACATCCATCAGCACTTAGTACTAACATTGCATTTCTAAGACATTTACAAATTCGTCCTAGATTCCTTTAAAGGCTCAAGGCATTGACGCTAAACTAACACTGTTACTAAACGGGACCCACCGATTTATCTATAGATTTTATCCATATTCTACTTTGGAAAGGTAAACAATACTTATACCATAAAAGAGGCTACAGTTATGCCAGCCCCCTTTGACTGTAACTTGAATATATTTTCTATAAAGAGTCACACAGCGGCAAAGGAAGGTCACGATTCAGCTATAACGTTTTCTATTTTTGTTGAATTTATCCGATATTGTTATATTCAGATTTGTATTCTTCTATTTTGTGATTTCTAGTATGGAGCCATTTTGCCTTATTGGTTAAGTTCAACCCACATTTACCCACGACTGCATCAGCTCCGTGTTACCTTTTCGGTTCTTTGTCTGATTCAGTATGGGCTGTTGTAACTCAATTGAGAAACCTATTTGGTACTACTGCTAGGTTATTATTACCATCTTCGGCCAGTTTATGACTAGAATAGTGATCACCTTTAATATTTACTTGTCAATTATGAGGTGTAATTGTAATAGCTGAAAACCTCTTCAGAGGTCATTGTACTTTTACTACGGGACCATCACTGAAATGACGAAACAACAATCAGCTGTTCCCCACATTTTAGTGAGTTATGCAAAGATAATGTATGGAGGAGCTGTTTTTTTGCGATTTCATGGTTGGTCCCATAGTTAAAGTTGTGTATAATGATGAGATCAATGCTCCTTAAGATTTTTTACATTAAAATCTGCCTAGCCTTTTACCAAGTATATTGAGGTCGGCTTCCAATCAAAATGAATGCAGCTGAATACCAGTATTTTATATTGAGCAACTGCCTTTCTGACCTCCACAACCCAGTTACTGAGTAACACGATACCCCTTGGTAAGACTTTTGGGTTTCTGACTACCCGACTGTCAAATTACAGCCGACACTAACGTGTTTTCCTAGGCACGGAGGGGTCTGAATATGTTATGGATGGTCACCCATCTACGAACCGACCTCGGCAAGCGTAGCTTAACCTTCGATTAACCTAACATCTTGTATAACAGGAATGAAAAAACAAATGCAACGCTTAAAACGTTGTTTGCTTCAACCAAAAACACTGAAAATTCTGAAAAGCTTTTCCTAAAAGCCCCGTGACCTACTTCATGCCCTTACGCAAAGCATCCTGCCACTGACAGTAACAGTATTATTTTTCTTTGAAAAATGTAAAGTGTGTTTGTTTTCTTGATGTCACATGACATTTATGAAACTGTCTGGAAAAATAAGGAAATGGTGAGAAAATAACCAAATAAAGAAAAAAACTTATTTACACTATACTCCATTTGAAATAAGATTAGACATATTAACAAACCTTTTTTACAGTCTGTTCAACCGATTTTGACTTCTAAACCGTAGGCATAAAGATGGCATTAAAAGCAAAAAACCGGCCAAGTGCGTGTCGGACTACGCACAATGAAGGGTTCCGTAGTTGAGATGAATTTATTTATCCCAAGAACAAACTTAACATTGTAGTTGAAAAACATGTTCTCCCATACATTCCAACTGCAAATCGTCGCTCGGCATCCAATACCGCGAATGTGAAATTAAAAAAAAAAAATTAAATTGCAGTGTCACTTATTTGAACGTGTAGAATGACATAAAACAAAAATCAGATTTTCGTCAAAAAAATCACATTCGCGGTATTAATATAATAATAATACCTTTAAACCAGCAATTCTTGTATATACCTATGTATGTATAATCTGAATCTCGGAAACGGCTCCAAGAATTTTTATTAAATTTAGTATGCAGGGGGGTTTCAGGAGCGATAAATCGATCTAGCTAGGTGAGATCACGCTAAAATGTATATTTTTAAGACCTTTCTGTACCCCTATGTTCACAAATAAAGTTTGATTTGATTTGGTTTTTCATTTTTTTTTCATTTTTAGAAAACGTCGTTCAAAAAAAAAAATATCATCCAGATATTTTTCTTTATTCAGGTAACAAGGACTCATTGTGTTAGTAAACTTATGAACTATGTTAACTTATTTTACGAGGTCACTTAGAAAGTTTTGCGACTAACAGTTTTTGTCTACTTGTAGAATATTGGCTGGTTTTGATGTCAATTAAAACGATGACTACTTATTACAAAAAAACATAACATTCCAAATTCGAAATTCCCTCCACATTTTTTTACGAGCAAAATCAAAATACTCTGTCTTACTGAAAACTGGATTTATAACGAGAACATTTTCGCGCGATGATTTTGTACGATTTCAAATGTCGACTAAAACCAGAAGAATCGTTTGAAAGACTTCGAATGGTGTTCATAGAAAAAAGCCCTTCTAAAGCGACTGTTTTTCGCTGGTTCAACGAATTTATGGGTGGTCTAGTAATTTTGGCAGACAAAGAAAGAAGTGGCCGCCCTATGATGGTTGTTACAAAACAAAAAGAGCTGGCTGTGAAAAATGTAATTCAAGAGAATAGGCGAATTACATATGAAGAGGTTCAGCATACACCGTGAAATTTGAATCACAGTTTTGCTAGAACAAACGTTGTTCAGACCACGGTCTACTACCATTCTACAGCATCCAATAAAAAAAAAAACATAATTAGTTTTTGAAAAAACACAAAAAAGCAAAGTTTAAAATGTCAAGATAAATAAATGTATACTGCCGATTGGATCGGGAAGTGTGCATGAAATTCTACACAGGCATCTTCGGTTATGAAAGATAGTTTCACGCTGGTACCGTAAAATCTAACGCAGGGTCAGAAGGAGGTTCGGGTAGAATGGTGCCGAGACATGATAGCAAAATCGGTAGCAGGCTCGTCTCGGCGCGTTTAAGATATCATTACGGGTGATGAATCTTGGATTTTTCAATATGATCCAGAAATGAAGCGTCAGTCGACCGTGTGGCTGTTGAACCAAAATGAACCAACGCCTACCAAAGTGAAGTGAGCCAGAAGTGCAGGCAAAATGTTGACCGCAAGTTTTTTTTTTTTTCTACCAGTTTATCTGGTGTCAGTGCCCTGACGAGATCAAAGAAGCATCAATGCTCAATGGTATGTTACCAAATGTTTGCCAGAAGTTTTTACTACTGCAAGCAGCAAGCGACCGAACACTGGCCTCCGTGGGCTACTGCTTCACCACGACAACGCGCTGGCTCACTCGGCGCTCAAAACAAGGGACTTTCTGGACAGCACACCGGTCAAATTTATAGGTCATCCTCCTTACCATCCCGATTTGGCTCCGTGCGACTTTTTCTTGTTCCCCAAAATAAAAAATCAACTCAAAGGAAAACAGTTTTCATCACCTGAAGATGCACTGGGTGCATTTAACAAGGAGATTGGAGAGGTGTCTGATGCGGACTGGAAAATGTGTTATGAAAATTTGTTAAGACGTATAAAACTGTGTATAGACGCCAATGGAGAGTTCTTTCAAAAGATATAGGTAATAAAAAAAATATAACCTGTAGTATATTTTTTTCTAGTATCACAAAACTTTCTGAGTGCCCCACGTAATCTAGTTTAAATTTATTTCACCCCATGGGAGATGGCACTGCAGTGATTGATGTACATGCAATCCAGACTGCTAGCGATATTGTTGGAACTGGCCCGTACTCTGCGTACCAGGGATGCACACCTCATTCGCATCGTTACGTAAAAGCAATTAATATGTGCGTCCGCGAATATTCCCGATGCGCTACAAAAACGGGGCAGCCCCACCAATACCCTGAAAGCGTTGTTGTATTGGACTCGAAGGGCGTTGCATGACCTTTGGGTATATCTAGCCCACAGGCTGCACGTGTAAAACGTTGTACAATAAGCTCGAAACAGAGTAATTTTGGCTTTTTAAGTGAGCAGCGTGCAAACCTGCGAGCCAGCATGTTTGCCCTTACCGACAACGCCCTTCGCTCCCGCTCAATATCGAGTCCGTCATTGAGGTCAGGGGTCAATATATGACCAAGATATTTAAACGTAAATACTCTTTGTAGTGGAGTCCCATTGAGTAATACAGGTGGTACATAACCCGGTCTGCCCCCAGCCTCAAAGACCATGATCTCCGACCTATTAGAGTTATACATCAAACCATTACCAATTACTTTCTGAGACCACAGATTGACGCGCTCAGAAGCACCATATCATCTGCATAGCTAATATTATTTACACAAATACCATCTATATAGCAACCCACTCTGGTGCTGCTGAGCTCGCCAATCCTGCCTCACCCCGCATTCCACCCTATTGATCTGGTTACCATACCACTATTTAAAGATGTTTGCTCCGTTGGCAACCTATCCTTCTCCATCTTTCTCCACAATACGTCATAAGCAACCAGATCAGAAACCTTGAATAAATCGATGAACCTAGCATAAATCGGCATCCCACGCTGTGTATAGTAAGTATGTGATAGTATGCTTAAGGCACAACACTGCACTTTCTGTTGTCAAACCACGCCGAAACCTGAATTGGTTGTCATGAACATTTACAGTTTTATTTATTTGTGTATTAAGCAGACGGTCAAACACTTTTGATATTTTGATATTATAGTAGCTAGAGAGATGGGCCTTTTGGATGCCGAGCGACGAAATGTAAGTTTTACGCACAATATTGAGAGATTTACCATGTTATTTTAAAACCATAGACTTCTTATAGGTTTTCCTGTAATCTATGAGTAAAGAACCATACTATGTATTTTTTTCAAAATTTTTGGTCCAGTAGTTTCGGAGATAAGGGGGGGGGGAATGGTAAATTTTCATTGAATTTATTAAATATCTTTAAAAGTATTTATTTTAAAATTATATAAAAAATATATTTATGATCCTCGCAACAAGCCCTTTCATTTGATATGTCACACGGTACTGTTAGCAAAACTTTTTTTTTTAATTTTCTTGTTTGCGCCCCAAAAGTGACACCTATATTCAAAATTAAATTATTTACGTTATACATTCGTGTTTGGGTCACAGAAATACATATGTGTACCAAATTTCAACTTAATCGGTCCATTAGATTCGGAGTAAATTGGCTGTGACAGACGGACAGACAGACAGACAGACAGACAGACAGACAGACCGACAGACAGACAGACAGACACTCGAGTGATCCTATAAGGGTTCCGTTTTTTCCTTTTGAGGTACGGAACCCTAAAAAAGTGGTTACAATACTAACTGTTTACTGCAGCTGCCATTTGTCATGCCACTAAAGCAATAGATGTCAAAATCGGTTGAACGAACTTTAAAAAGGTTTATTTAAATGTCCAATCTTATTTCAAATGAAGTATAGATGTATGTGTGATTGTAACTAAGGAAATAAATGACGACAAAAAAAATGATAATACACTATGTATTTCTAAATCAAAAATATATCTTTCAAGTAAACTAATGTCAAGACATAATGATCCTAAAATTTGTTGATATTTAACTCATTCATATGCCTAGGTACAATAATGTTATGAACTTAGATACATTATCGACTAGATGGGGTCAAATATTTTAGTAAACAGCAATTCGAAGCGGTTTATTTCAATATATTGAAACGTTAAATTAGCAATTTACACTTATCGTTCTAGATTGGGGTTCCCTGGGGTTTTCAAATTTACCTAAATGTACGAGTACCTTTGGCCTTCAAACAAAAATCTGTGGGTCAGGTATGGAAAAACATCAAAGTATAAGTCTATTCATTTTTTTTTCCAATTGATGTTAGTTTTAATCAATAAAGGAATATCAACTTTATTTCAGTGTTGATTAAGTTGATTTTAGAATTACAAGTACTATTGAAAAAGTCATAAACATTGTCGAGATTACAGCACAAACCTAGCTTTAGTTATTTTTCTAAATACAAATATTTTGTTTACGTTTTTGGAAACTAAATTGTGAATGCAGAATATAGGTACCTGTACAGATTTATATCGATACAAAATCTCTTATGAATTTCAAATTCGAACATAGGGATTGCAAAAATCTAGGTAAGATGCGCTTGGCAAAGAAACCCTAGATGTAGACCAGGATAAAGTAAGATCAAGAGGATTGGAACCAAATAAGGCAACACAAGAAATAAAGATATTTTCTCAAAGAAAACACGAGGTGGACAGATATTCATTTCGTTTAATACATTCCACCATTCCATAGAAACTTGAGATGTAATAATTAAACAATACAAACTTTACTCCGCGTCGTAAGGACCAATAAAAACGTCTTACCATAACGACATGATTATTTACGACCAATCAGGAGGAAGCGTCATCTTGTATAAACTTTTTGTGATGTTCTTCAATGTTTGGATTTTTATTAGAGACGTTAAAACAATCGCTGAAGTATTTTTATACCTATATTACCTACTAGCTAGTACTCGTGACTTCGTCTGCATGTATTTTATATTTTATTCTATTCTATTCGGGAACTTACAGCTAACTTACAGTATTCTTAAACAATATAAAATTGAAGGCCATTTACAAGTTTCCACTGATAAACACTACACATAAAAATGAAAAAAGAAGGTCGGTGCAAAATACCTATTAACCATCGATCAAAAATAAAGAACTATTAACCATAAAAAAAACAGTACTCGATAAATTACAAACTAAGAATCACACTTTGCTAACATTTACTTTTCCGTAAAGAAGTTATTCACCAAAAATGCTTAACCCGAGAAACACTGGTATTGAATATATCCAAATAATGTTCACTACACATTTCATGTACAGTACCGACCAAAAGTCCATAAGCAATCTCACAAAGCAATAGACTGACGCTTCGGTTTGACTTACGACCTTCTTCTATAAGTTGTTACAATACTGTAGACACGCACATTACACACACACACTCACTTTGTCTGCAACCAATGACTAGTTCGATAATCATCATTCGTTTTTAGTTTCATTCGTCTTGTTCACATAAATATTAAAGTTTAGCAGGTAGACCACAAAAAACTAAGTAAATTATTTCGATTTCTGTGGGGTAGATGCAGTTTGTTACAAGTATTCAATTAATAGAACTTTGTTGGTTCGTGCCGTGATAATATTGGTGACGAGCATTTAGCGCAGTGTTGTGGTTATTATTATCAAAAAGCAGGCATAAAATATATTGAAGAGATCAGATCAGATCAGAGAATATTATTGCGCTGCGTAAAAGTGAAGTGAATATCTAATAAAACCGGACTAAGTGTGAGTGTTATCATTTATATATTTCATATTTTACTAAACATAAATCTTAATCAAGGGTATTGTTGATAGAACAGAGGTATTGTTGAGACAGAAGATGCCTTTAAAGTTTTAAATTCATTGTGAGGTTTAATTCGATTAGTGAATAATAAATAATTAGGTATTATGTGTAATAAAAACAATGTTTTTCTTTGTTCTAGAGAAATACTGTGACGGTTAAGAGATATGAGGAAGGGGCTTATTATCGAGTAGCAGCGACGTCAAATGGTGAATGAAACAAATGGTTTCATACCAACGAGATATTTTGCTGAATTATTAAAAACACGTCATTATGAACCGTTCGCCGTGCACTCTGAAGGCTTGCATCACTGAAGACCAGCTAGAAAACCGTTTTTGACCTTAAAATATTGACCGTACCAACTTAATAAACAACAGATTCGTTATTGCATGAATTTATGGTAACGAATTTTTTAAGCACGTTTCAATAGGGTGTTTGTCGTATTTCTTGCAGATATACCGAAATTGTTTAATATTATTTTAGTAATAGTATTATTTTAGGATTAAAATTTGAGGTTTAGTTTCAATCTTCTTTTCGTAAAGAAAATGAATACTTAAGCTATAACCTCAATACCAACCAATATTTACTAAAGCCAAATAAAGTTTAAAATAATTAATATGAACAACTGCCTTTAACCTTAAAATCAACAATTTTGACAGTAGATTTTTTTACATTTTAAGTAGTCTAATATTCTTATTTATTGCTTAATTACTTAGACCATGATCAAAGCTTTATATTTATGGTGCAAAAAAATCCATTTAAAATTTAAAACATTTCAAAATTTAAATATGTCAAAATAATACAAATTGCTTCTAAGTTTCTAGACATCTATTTCATATATTATTCAGGTGAAGTAATGATAAATAATTGTAGCAGTTTGATAACTATACTTAAGTAAAATAAACATAACGAATAAATATTATTTATTTTTTATTATAACATATCACGCATTTTTTATTCTAAACCCTTTATTGCAATAACAACATTAATAAATAGGCAGGATATTTAAAAATATTATTATTGCAAACAAAAATAATAATATTTGCAAAAACAGCGCTGTGATTTACGAGATTAGAACCTTAGCCATCTTGAATCTAAGACCAACGCTTAACGCCTTCTGCTATCTGCACATATAATTTACTTTCGAATTTTAGCAATGCGATACACTGGCGAAGGTCACGCGTACGAGTATGATGCGTGCTAACAAAAGTTATGGAAATATAAGTGCGGCGCCCGCGAACCGTGACGATACGATAGTGTGTAGTTCAAAACTGCGTTCTCTGTGGTGTGTGTACGGCACTCACACCACAGACGTCTGACTGTTTACACATACAAATGTACGGACTATACCGCGTGTTCACAGCAATACGACTCTTAGCGTGCTCATGCACTTTTGAGCGCTTACTGTACCTATCATTTTTTATACAAATATCCAGGATTAAAACCAGCCTATGACGTCTGGGACTCAAGTTACCGATCTGTCAAATTTCATAACCATCGGTTCAGAAGCAGAGTTACTTTCGTACTATACTACCTTACTAGCCTATGCCCGCGGCTTCGCCCGTGTGCACTTCGAAAATTATCCCACGGTAACGTACCTACTGCCACGATCTTCTTCTTTTCGTGTGGTTAATTACTCTGGTCAGGTTAGCCTGACCAGAGTTTTAAAACCGCTCATGGGCCTCTGACTTGGCTTCTCGTGCCGTCGAGAAATATCTCTCAGGCATGCCGGTTTCCTCACGATGTTTTCCTTCACCGTTTTTGAAGCAAGTGATAATTATACAATACGCACATGAATCCGAAAAGTCAGAGGTGCGTGCCTTGGGTTCGAACTCGAGACCTATGACTTGACAGTCCGACGGTCACACCACTAGGCTATCACTGCCGCGAAAAAAATTATCCTATGTCCTAACCACGATCATGATGGTCTACTCATGTGCATTGAAAGCGTAAAAAAACACAGTTGCATTTAAAATATTACTTAGTTAGAAAGTACGGGAGGCTTTGAAACAATATAAGAACTGAAACACAAAGTTGAGTGGCAGTAAGTTATGTTATTAAACTTGCTTGAGTTCCTATATTGTTTCAAAGCCTCCTACTTTGTAAGGCTTAGTAGGAAAGCCCCGGCTAATGAAGGAACGAGGAGGAAGAATATTGATAAGAACAAAGGCATAAAAACACAGATGACTATCGCAGCTAAATTAAACAAGGCTCTTATGCTTGCAAGCCCACGTCACGATTTAGAAACAGTTTCCATCAATATGAACAAAAGGACTTTAATCGTTTAACTGTTGGTCTCGGCCGTCATTTGTAGATCTTTGACAGTCGTTACGGGTACTCAGAAGCCCGAAAGTCTGATCACAGGGTACGTATTACCCAGTAACTGAGTTGTGGGTACTTGTAGGAGTCAGATAGGCAATCGCTCCAAGTAAAATATTGATATTCCGCTGCATCCAGTGAGACTGGAAGCCGACCCCAACATAGTCGGGACAAGGCTAGGCAGATCATGAGAGGGTATTATAATAGCTGTAAGTAGAGGTATTGAATAATTAATAAAAGTATTCTGGTGCCATACTTTAATTATTAGGCCCGGAGGTCTGCCTAGGCCTACAAAGCACTGGTTTAGGCCCCAGTCAGTGAAAAAAAAACTTCGAGGTCACTTCGCTCGCTCCTACATCCTACATTCTCCCAATTTTTTAACTTTTCTGCAAATTCGAAAAGTATACATATATCCCTAAATACTCTTGATCCGATCTTGTTGCCCGCCCCTGGCGACGCCCTAAGCCGAAGTCCATAACCTACAGGGGGTGCTCTTAGCGTATGGTCGCTAAGTTTAAACTTTTTGCCCTAGTTGGAGGCCTTATTTATAAGGCATCAACATCCTACAGTGGCGGATTTGCCCTAAGGCCCAATAGGCCCGGGCTTAGGGCGGCCAGATATTAGGGGCGGCCAATCGTGACAAAAAATTCACTGATGATACACAAGAAATAACTCAAAGTACCCATATATTCTAAAGGTTCGCGCACATTATGGCGGGCCGGACTGCACCGCATCGTATAACAATACTAATTTAACCATTTAACCCTGAAACCTCGGAAAATATTATAAACCAGCAGATTATTATACTTCACTAAATTTCTGAACCGATTTCGATAAAAGTTAGCAAAAAAGTAAATTCATTATGTGGTCTATATGATGGGTGCTGAGAAAAGGGCGGCTGATACTTACTACATGGCCTGGGGCCTAGGGGGCGGCCACGACTGCAAATCCGCCCTGACCTCCTAGGTTGACATGCGAAATGCAACTTACAAAAAAAAAAAAAAAAGTATAGTCAAAATCGCGGGAAGGGGGGGAGGGGGTAACTGGGGCCGAATTTCTTTTTTATACCAGGGCCTTTGGACACCTGTGTAACTAGGTGCTTGATATTCGAAAATGAGGACATCTTTCATTATACCGCAAAAGAAAATAAACACTTAACACGTTTTGTTGAGAGCATTTGACTCTATTATCGTTATTTGCCAACTTTTGTATTCAAACCAAGTCTACTGACCATATCCCAAGATAAAAGGTAATATATGCAAATCTCTGCCTATACCTTGTTAGATTAAGCGTGACGGTTGTTATGTAAATAACTTAGAAAACACAAATAGTACGAGATGAGTAACACCATAGTAGGTTTTTGTTTGTGCCACATTCTCGAAAACACGTTAAAAGCTTGAATGAAACCTGTTTAACTAGATAATAAGAATATTCCACAGCTGATTATCTTTGTCAAAATGGTCAGATTATAAGGTCAGCAAACGTTCTAATTTTTTTAGTATTAGAAGAGGATTTTTTTTTTTTTTCAGAAATTCAAAGCACTCAAAGTGTTTTGGCAAAAGATAATAGAGATGTTACCTGGGTAAGAAAATAGAAATTCTATTTAGTTCGTTAGTCAGATAATAAAAAAAAATTAGATATGTATTTTTTTGCTTTATCATATTAATAAAAAAATACTTAGATAAAACAAATTAAAGTTGGGGAGTGGTTCGCTACGTCACAAGTCAGTAGGTATAAAATCTATATACTCGTGACGTAATGGCACATTTTAACTCAGTGTGTCTTTTGACTCTTAAAAAAATACGTGTCAAATATGTTTAAAAATCTACCAGACGGACAAAAAAATTAAATATTCATCATCCCTATTCTGGTAAAAATGTTAATTGATGGATTATTTAGATCAGTTACGACAGTTACTTATCTATTAAAACACAAACAGTCGAATACAATTTAAAACGTTATTCTATTTAACTATTTTGATATTTTGACGATTGTCTTAGAGTCTCATTATTATTTCCTAGTTAATAACTACTTGACTATCTTAATAAACACCCATTAATAAATAATCTTTCTGTTAACTAAAAACAAAACAATCAACTCTTTTAATGTCTTCTGAAGAAACTCTAAAACCATTGAGTTACAGGAATAATAAAACGTTGGTATCTCAATTTAACGAGGGAAATAACTTTATCTAATTAAACGAGGTTAGTGAACTGTTAATAAATAAAGCCGGTACACAATGTTACAAAAGATAAAAGTAAATAAAGGGAAAGATAAGGAAGTGTTACACGCAATTCGTTTTGAATTTGGAAAAAGTTTTGTTTTCGTCTTCAATAAAATTGGCCTCTTTTTCTGTGGATAGCTCTGAAGACTTTAACAACAAAAAAACAAACAGAAATGAACGAAATGAAAAGAGTATGATAGGTATAGTCATTACCTACACATTTAAGTTGATGGATATCATATATGGATCGGCAACGGTGATCTCTCGCGTCCGGCCCTGGTTCAGGCCATGGTACGGAGCGAGAGAAAATGGGAGGCCGTCACCTCCTTCTGCGAAGCAGTAATGCTCGCGAAGGAGGAGGCAGAACGCGTAAGGGAGAGGCAAATTTCGCGCCCTCACGCCCCTAACCGCCGCAGGACTAAACTAAAATTTATCTTCTGTCCTTTTCTTAATGAAATAGAAAGAAAAAGATGCACTGAACTTAAATTTAGTTTAGTTTGTGAACAAGGGAATCAGCACCACTATCTAGTGTAAGTACAATTGTCATCAGTAAAATTATCCTTAACTTAATATATATATATATATTTTTTAACATGTTTTGTTTACGTGACGAATATTGAATCCGCGCGCCACTCGTTCTGCCACTTAAACTGCCAGATTTGGCCACCATGTATATTCACCGAGATATCTCTGGTAGTCTACAACCTAACAAAGTCATTGAGGAATTTGCGAAAAGTCATCCGAGGAGGCTTGTAAAATGTTGTGTGCTTTTTACTGTTTACTTCGCTAAAATCTACCCTCAGCGGGGTCTAGCCCCTCCCAAACGACAATCCCAGGATCCGCCATTGATGGATATAATTAAGTTCGTAAAGTACACATGAATGCAATAAAGAGTTTGAGTTTGAGTAGAGGAAGGATACTTAAAAAGAAAATAAAACCAAAAGATTTTAGCAAAAGCAATTCAGCATTGAAAAAAGAGGGTTTCTACCTAACAATATTATTTATAGTGCAAAAAGCTAATAAGTCTAGAGGTCACAAAATAGGTACATGCTTTGGGTAAACCCAAAAAAAAGTTACAAGACAATAACAGAGTATTATGAACATCTGTCTGTGGCATTCTTTAGCGTTCAAACACTCAATTGACTAAATTATTTTATTGTGTCATTGAAGCTGCTCTTATTAGTAAACAAAACATTCATCCTCATTATTTGATTCGTCCATAAATGTCAACAATTAGGGAGGTATGTCATTTTAAATACCGTTTAGTGTGGTCTTTGAAGAATATTGGCATAAAGATCGTTGATCTGACGATCAAATCAAAATCTGCCTAGCCTTTTCCCAACTATAAAAGCATCCAGTGCTCGGTGTAGCAACACGCCATGTTCGGGTTCGTGACAAGTCAATCGTCATCCTGAGGATGCCTCGTTAAGAGGTGAAACACGTGTCGATTTCTTACAGGGTTTTTTATGCCTCTTTAGGAATAGTTAAGCGGAACAGGGTTACTAAATGTATCAATGTCTATTGTATTTTTATAGTGGATTTCCGCAAAGTCACGCTTGAATCAAGTAACTATTTTCCAAACTACGTCGGGGTCGGCTTCCAGTCTAACCAGATGCAGCTGAATACTAGTATTTTACATGGAAGGCTGTCTTAATTATATGATTCGTGCCAATGCGATAGAAGCAAAAGGATCAAGTTATTTTATGAATATGCGTACAATACAAAACATCTATACTTAATAATAAAAAGAGGTAAAATTTGTGAGTTTGTGTCTGAATCTTCGAAACTACTGACCCAATTCCGGAAATTCTTTCACTAACGGTTTGACGCAGACGAATTCGCAGAAGCTAGTATAATATATTCCTGTTACGACACTTACGACCATAACCTATTTAACATGACAGCCTGTCAGCAGGTTCCATCACATAAATCCTCTGTTTACTCCGGAAGGACCAAAAACTTAAGTAACAACTTGATTGTATACGCGGTTATCAATCAAGCTCGTCAAGTCAGAGTGGAATGCGACCCGCGATAAGGAAGCATCTGCCTGCTCTAATTTGTTTGTAGGTACTGCGTTTATATGAGCATTGTGTCTTGCGTGATAGTAGATTTGATAATGAGTTGCTTGGTTGTGAGCCTAATGAGTAAGGCTGATTGTTTAATTTTGATCTGTTCATGGTCTATATTTTTATTGCATAATATCACTTTTACAATTTTTAACACAACTAACTATATACACTTGGTACAATTTTTTTAATAAACACTTCTTTGTCATAGGAGTCATATACAGTCCGCTGTGCAGAGCCTGCATGAAGGACGCTGAGACAGCAGCTCATGTCCTGTTAAACTGCCCGGTGGTCGCCACGTACAGGGCAAAGTACTTCGGTAACCCAGGTACCCTACGTGAGATTGTCAGTGACACTGTGTGGATCGAATAACTGATTTTCTCACCCGTACGCAAAATACGCGCTTTAGCGTGGAGTTGCGGATACCAGCCCGTATTACCTATTAGGTACTAAATTAAAAGACTAACTAACTGTACTTGCAAATAAATACAAAAACAAGAGGACACTGAGGCGTCGAAGTACTCGTCCGCATCGCTGTCATCCGGAAATGTGCCCAGAAGACTGGCAGCATTGCCACGTTGAATGGCAATGCTAGTTCTTTGGCCAAAGAACGAGCCAGCCCTCTGGTCACGTGAAGTGTCGACCAGTCGGCGAGAAATTTCCTTAAAAAGGAGACGCGCACTCGGGCCCCATGACCCGAGCGTTTCGACCCTATGGTCTTTATGGTCTTATTTATGTTGGTAGGAGAAACTTTTTGTTGAAGAACTTTTTGGAAAAGTTATATTACTGGCAAAAAGCTAAACAAAGATCATTAAAGTTTGGAAAGGGGTATGAGATATTTCAACCTTGATACTGGATTGATTGCAACGCATCAGTAAATTTTCATAAGTTTGCCGAGGACCAGTTAACAGAAATGCCAACCTAACATAAAAAAGCTAAGCAATCACTTTGACAACCCTAATGATGAATATTAGACCTATAGAAAGGCCTGCATCACTAAGGTGACAGTCGACAAAGATGATTACATTATTACTAGGTACAATTAGGAGTTTCGAATAGCGAATTTTTTTCAATACCGGTATTAATATAGAAAAGGTCAAATACCGGGATCCCGGTATTTGAAACTAGTAATGAAATGTAACTAACTGTCGAAATAAACCACAAGATAATTAAAATACGCAGATACCCAGATAAAAAATTGGTTCAAAATATAATGCGTAATAAAAATAAATTGTTTCACTATAGTTCCTACTGATAATAAAATGAAATAGTCAATACCGGTATTAGACATTACAATACCGGTATTGAAAAATGACAAAAAGTACTGTAAAATACTGGTATTGAAAGCCCTAGGTACAATACTTACACATTGCTAAGGGAGCCGCCTATACTTTAATTTAGCCATGTCCTTTATATATTTTATCTGATTCTTCACCTTACTTCGTGTCCATACTAAAACTACTTTTTACAAGCAACCTTTAATTGCCCTCAGAGTTCATCAAGCAACAAACTAAGATTGCTAATAATCTATTAATATCCTCTATACTTATGTACAAAGATCACTCAGGAGTCACACGTCACTCAGACAGACATTTGCTATGATATCATCATGTTTCTAACTTCCTCCGTGTCGGTACTGGCTAGCAATTATCATGTATAGCTAATTACTAGCATTGCTCATGGTAATGTCTAGAATATGGTTTAGGCAGACATTCTGAATTACTGATAGGTGTGTAGGTAGAGATTTATTTTGTGTAGTTTTTGGTCCTTGGGTACAGGTAGCTTGATGTTGATCATGTTACCCAGTAACTGGGTTTTGGAGGTCAGATAGGCAGTCATAATCAAAGAAAATATAAATTGTTCATTCTGCATAAATAAAACGCACCTTACAAAAAAATTACATAAAATACACACATAATAAAAAGTAGCTAAAAGCCTCGTATTCAAGCAGTAGACGTTTGACAATTGTATCTATTGCTTGATGTCAGGGTCAGGGACCAAAGACAATTTACATTGCGTAATCTGTGTTACGCCATGGCAAATGACAACAACCAAACAATCAAAACTAAAACAAAACGCCGATGGTGGAGTGGAACAATAACAACATACTTTTGTTGTAAACAAACAACAATATTATGAACAATTAAGCCACGACTCGCAGCTGTGCAAGAACAGGTCGTTGCTCAGCAAAATGCTGTGACTTCGGAACAACTTATTGAAAAACAGCGCTGATTTTCAGCAATTACCAGCCTATAATGTTCCCACAGCTGGGACACAGACCTCCTCTCGGTGAGTAGGAGTGGGCCGTAAATAACCACGCGGGTTGGTAGATGTCACATGTCGTCGAATTTTTGGTTCTAGGACATCCCGGTTTCCTCACAATGTTTTCCTTCAACGTATTGAGAGCAGTGGTGATGAAATAATTTACACAAAGTAAAGCGCCTTTGCTCACTGGGCTTCCACTGCTCAGTCGCTTTGTGTGGAAATTCAGTGGAGTTCAGCCTAATCATCCTCTGACTAACTAACTATAGGTACAATTTGTCAAAACCTTCTTTACTAATATGATTTGTTGTATCAATGACATAGCGTGATTCTAGTTTCAAACTAATCGACTGCGACCTTCGAAGACTCACAACACAATTTGCTATTATCGTTACGGTTTTTAAAATTGCTTCAATGTCAAATAAGTAGTTAAATATTTCCTGATTGGCAATTTCCATAACATAGTTTGTACAGTCAAGCGCGCAGAAGTGGTGACACTTGTATTATGAAAATCACCCTTACGACTATGACATAGAGGCGTATAAATGTCAAAAATTTGAGCAATGGTGGCCCAGTGGTAACTGCCCCGACTTACGAATTGTAGGTCGCAGGTTACTTTGTGTTAATTATTTCATCAGCACTGCTCTCAAAACGGTGAAGGAAAACATCGTGAGGAAACCGAAACCAAAAACTTCAAAGACATGTGACATCTATCAACCCGCACTGGGCCCGCGTAGTGGATGGCCCACTCACAGAGAGGAGGCCTGTGTCCCAGCAGTGGGAACATTATAGGCTGATTATACAATGTCAAATTGTTACAACTAATATGCGGTTAACGATACCTATTACAGAAAAACGTAAGAAAATATTTCAAACCAAATACTAGTCTGATGGGTACCCTTTCCGGATGTAGACACGAGCAAAAACTTACATCAAACAAGGCTGAATAAAAAGCCCGACATCGCATAAACGGTGCTATACATTCTTAAATACAGTTTAAATGTGGAATAAAAACTAGAATCGTCCGTAAAGTATTCGCTAGCCATTCGACACGCGGTATTAGTTACATCGGAATTTGTAACAATAATAAAATACCTAGATTTCGATTCGTTTTTTTTTTTTTTGTTATTTATGGTCATTCCGAGCGAATAATTAACGAAGGTTTTGTTTTATTTCTTATTTTTTTTTTACATTTTTCTATTTTTTTTTTGTTGTTATATTTTTTGTAGGATGTTATTTTCTTTTTTCGTTGGACTAAAAACCTGAGGTTCTACAAGTTTAGAGTTTGTATCAAATACATAACATATCAGCATAATATCACACTGGTATTCCCCGAAGGGTTAGGTGTAGCTCGCCGTCCGATAAAGACCAAGCCCGGGTCGACGGCGCATTGTGTTCCACGCGGGCTTCAAAGAGATGTCAGCAGCATTGACGGGGTTCGCTAGGGCCGATGCCTGCCGGGGGTGCGAAGAAAACCGAAAGGGAGATCGTGGCCCCCGGCAACAGGGCAACCGAAGGAACAAGGGTGGGTTTAAGTAAGAGTCTGACACGCCCTCCCGCTCCCCCCAGACCGGGAAAAGTTATTTGACAATTTCCCACACAAAAAAAAAAAGAAATGGTTAGGTACAGGTGTACCAATGGTACATCCACATTTCGCCAGTTATGTTTAAATCCCTTGTAATAGAGGGCTAAACTATTATTGCCATCAACCGATCACAAATCCAAACTCCGGGCTGCCACTGAGAAAATTCAAATACCTACATAATGAATGGGGGCAACCCTATAAATCATTCCAAAGGCACAAGATATTTTAATTTATAATCATTAGTTTTTAAATTACTTTTAAAACAGCGGCTCACTATACACACCACGTAAATAACAGAAAACAATTAGAAATAACTCCCTTTAATGACACAATAAGGTATTCCGAGCTAAACGAAATATTCCAACTAGTTTTCTTAATGAAGTGTGAGTACGCAAATGCCAATGAACTGAAATTACAATAAATATCTGCTAAGCGCTCTGCTCTCACCGCTAATGGCCGCCTTAATGTTTTGATGTTGCAATGGTATGTTGAGCTTGCTGGGCCCAACTGTAATGTGGTTGTAATATTGTTTTGTTTTACTGTAAAATATGTTGCAAAAAAAAACACAAATGAGGTCTTGAGATAACCTGCGTAAACGTATTTGAAAGATCGATCATTTACTTTAAAGTATTACCTAAACAGTAAAATTCTTCCATCAACTATGGCCGCCACATATCGGCCGCATTGACAGCTGTCATGAAAGTGATGGCAGCAGGATTTGACTTTACGTCGTCAAAAAATGCTCTCTAGGAAAACATGCCAACTTACTTTCATAAATAACGTCATTCGCCGGTAAATTGCGGACGCTATGTGGCGGCCACCGCAATCTTAAGGAACTTTAGTTATAGTGAAAGAAGTTTTCAAAACTGATCAAACCTCTGAGTGTATCAACCGGAGGTTGAAGTTTATTGCCGAGGGAAGTCATGAGAAACAGCTGCTTACAATCCTCGTAAAAAATTTTCCAATAGATTTTTTACTACCTAGAAATATTGACGATATTTTTACGAGCTTGATTCAGGTTTTAAAACTTCTAGTTTACAACCTAATGATTGCTAGATATTCGATCGTGCTAAGTGCCTAACTTAGTAATCAGGATTAGGTAGCCATTTTGACGTTCTGTGACGTCATATCGGTACTTTGCGTCATCTTGGTCTACGAAGCTCATCTTTAGCCGTCAGATTAGTTATTGCTCTTGGCCAGTTAAGTTCCTGGTCTTCGTAGAAACGTCTGTTATAATCTAATGAGCTCGGTCACCTTTACATATTTTCAAATTATTATCATAGATAAAATAAGTAACTTCTTCTTCTTCAGTTTAATAATTCTACTAACCTAAATCAAAAATAAAAAGCATCAAAATAATGATAAAATCAGCTCATTTCAAAGTACCTTTAAGAACCTACAAAGCCATGATTTTTTTTAACAAAAGAATCTTGCTTTAAAAAATAGTCCCCTTAAAATAAATGCATGTAACTTCTACATTCCATCACACTCCCCAACGACCATCAAAACATTACAGCTATCATTAGTAGACGCAGCTTAGCAGATATTATTTATAATAATTTCAGATCATTCACTCACAGTTCGCCTTCCTTTGATTACCTGGACTTACTTGGTTATTAGGACCTGTCGTAAAATACGACTCGATTTAAATAGTCTAAGGCTTAGAATATTTAAATCGAGCTCTAAGCAATGATTATGACGAAGGTAACGTAATTATTTCTAACGATATGGGGATTGCAGAGAAGTTTTGTTTACTGAGAAACTCCTCAAATATCATAGGGATTTCTAAATGGATTGTTATCTTGAGCTTCTTAAGGAAACACATGCATACCAGCTGTTTGAGCTGTAGGTAAAGTTCACACATTTAAGCAAAGACGAAACCTTATATTGTTAACATTATTCAAAAAACCGGTGAAGGTAAATATCGTACTGAAACCAGCGTATCCTAGGACCAAAAGTTAATAAAAATCTGGCAACCCGCGCTGAGCCCGCTAATCTCATCTTTGGTCAACCCATCTCACAGAGAGGGGGCTTGAGTCTCAGCATTGGGAACATAATCTTAATCATTTATTTGCAATAAGTATTGGTACAGTGTTGGTCTTATAGTCAGTAATAAGATCCTAACACAAAGTCAGACATTTGACATGCAACACATTACAATGTATTTTACCGTTTGTACGATCATTTCATGATCATTTTATGATTTTACTCAGGGATACTTCCATTAGGTATAATAAATCGCAGAACTGTCAAAGAGTTTTGACAAAAAAAAAACTCGATTATATTTTGTACACTGTATATCGATCTACCATTCTAAATTCGCTTCGAAAATCGATAAAATGAACTATTTATGATGCATTTTAAATACAATCGAGCGTCACTTATTCTCAAAGATATCCGACTGGCGACATTCCTTCGGGTTCTTTACGTCTACACGTGTTTAAAAGCTGCTGTTTACTATGCATAGTGTCGGTATCCAACATGCGTGATGCGTGGTTATTCATGAGTGAGATCATCGTCAGACCATCAGCCGAATAAAGGCGTGGCTGTCGTAATGACGATGTGTCTTTTTTGTCTATGACTAAAAAGATGAAAAAAGTTTTGTTCTTTTTTGTTTATTTAAATAATAGCATAATATTGTATTGGTTACCATTAATCATTTTGTATTCATTAATTGTTTGTTTTGACGATGAGTATTTTTTGTCAATGACTAAAAATACTAAAATGATGAAAAAAAAATTTAGTATTTTTTGTTGGAATATTTTTTAATTATCTTTCTCGTCATTAATCATTTTTGTATTATTTGTTTTGAAACTTGTTGCTAAATTAAACTTTAATGTCTTTTATTTTCGTACTTTTGTTTTTAATTTTTTGTTTATGTTTTTTATTTTTTCTTAATAAGTATTTAATTGATATTTTTAACAAACATTTAAGACTTGTACTAGCGAATACACAAAACAAAATCTTTAGATGAAACCGCAATTTTTTTTTTTCTACTTCTCAGCGTCTTATTCATTATTTTATTTCAAAACACAACCATTTTCAGAGATTGCAACAACATTATTAGTTATTTACAATAACATAATATAACTTACGAGAATCTCAGTATAGTGCTCTTAAATCAATCAATGTTTGCAAACTAAATGTCACGGCCATCTGAAACAGGTTTATAAAAACATTGGTAATCTTTGGTGTTGGTAATAATGACGGTATCGCTAATAATGTGCATTGATTATTCTTTAGAAAAATGGTGGGGAATTTAGTGTTTGATATTCATATTTTATTATTTATGTTTTTTATACTAATATTATAAAGAAGTAAAGTTAAATTTGTTAGTTTGAATAATAATTCGAAAATTCCTTCACGAGTAAAAAGCCATACTATTGCCGAGTGCCGGTGTGAAAGTTGTGATGCTTTATAGGATAGTTGACTACCACGCGGGCGAAGTCGCGGGCAGAAGCTTACTATATTTAATTTGTTAATTAATAAATAGATTTTTTTCTTAATATTTCTGATCGTTAAAATTTAAAGTAATAAAGCACTAATCATGGATAATCCCCGTAGTGTTGTGTGTTTATCTATGTTTTTTTCCTTGTTTTCAAGTTTGTTATTTTTAATAAGATTTTTACCTTGACCGTTTTTTGTAAAGGTTTTTGTGCATTAGTTGAGCCATTCGATTAATATAATAGACTAGATAATATCTCTGCACTGCTATTCTGATGAACACATGCATACCATATAAATTTGAAATAGCAAAGAGCTAGTATAATGTTACCAATCTGCAAAAAATATTAAAGTTAACCTCATAAATAAGATCCTTTTGTTGATTTTAAGGGGAACATCACCCTTGGTTGTATCACCCTTTGTAAAATTTAAATAAAATAAAAACTCTACAATACATATTTGAATTGGAAAAGCTCTCAAAAAAGTATTATATTACATACCTACTTAGGTACGAAAAAAGTACATTTTTATATTTTATTGAAATAGGTGTGCTGGGTGTGCATGGTATGACACGGCTACGGCTCAGTAGGTAAATTAAATAGAATGAGCTGAAGAATACTTTTCCATGACAACGTATTGATATTTAATTATTTATTTAACGGCTTAAGTTTTTTTTTTTTTTTGTAGGTCTTCTAGCTATGAGATGACGGTCTCTAACGACCGTGGCTATTGAACCGGGCAATCCTGTGAATGCATCGAGCTGCTACACTCATTGCCTCCAGCCAGGGCACACATAAAAACTACGCTAAAAGCTTAGGATAAACGCTCGCTAAGGGCACCCCGTGTGGGGTACGAGCCTCGGCTTAGGGCGTTATCCGGAGGGAGGACATCAAGGATGGGACGGGCTGGAACGGCATATGTATGTACATATGCCGTTAAATAAATAATTAAATATAATAATATTATATTATAATATTGTGGGTAATATATAACTATAGTGGCCTAACCCTTCGGGGAATAAATGGCGTGATGTTATGTTATGTTATTAATATGTATCTACATTTTACTGAAATTAAAAATAAAATCTCACATTCTTGTAAGACGAAAACAAAGAGAAAACAATAAAACATCAAGTTTTTAAGACCCTCATTTTTACCAACCAACTGAATATTAATCTCTTAGCACCTCATTCTCAAAGAAAAACCATGCAATCAGACATCGCATCGTTCAATAATGAAGTGCTTAACTTGGTCCAATGGCTCGCAAGAATCTCGCTTGCCTTGGCTATTTCCTACTTGTTCACAACACTTTTGCTCGAGAGTATCGCCTCCGTACCAAAGTTATCGATAAAAACCGTAATCCCAACATTCCCAACACTTTTGATAGCAAAAACGGTAGCGATATGCTAATATAACTTCGATGCAACGTCGTGGTACAGGGTTTTCGGAATTGTGCCGAGAAATTCCGTTGTTTTTTTTTCTTCTTGTTTTGCTGTATTGTGTATCGAAGCTCGATATTGTTTGTTGTAATGTTATGGTTAATAATAAGTTGATATTCAGTCTTAAGTAGGTGCGAATTTTTTATTGATAAACACTTACATACTTAGGTATAAAAATCATTCAATTGCATTGGCAAAAATCGAGTACATAATTGAAAAAAAAAAATTACTTAGATTTTTTTTTAAATTTACTGTTTATTATTATTTCCATGGCGATTATAATAAAAGTAGTTTTCTAATTATTACATTAATTTAACATGTCTTATCTGACATCCAAAATAAATAATATTCAAAGAAAAAAAATTGTTTGGCCTCTTTAAAAGGTCCTGCCGGATTCGGAAGTGACATAAAAGTATCGATAACGATAAAAGGAAGTCTCTATTAGCGTTGAAGTGTTAATTTCTACGTTAACTTTTTGGAAATAATTTTTGAATAACACAAAATATTTTGGTTTTTTTTTTTTGATTTGGTTAGATTTCTTTCTTTACTGGGTTAGTGGGATTTATATGTGACAGTGTTCAATGACAACTTTGCACGGATTCATCGAAGTCTACGCTTACCGAGGCCGATCCATGGATAGGTGATATTTGGCGGATTCCGCGTTCGGATCCACGAACATTTTGGATGAAATTCATCCTAAATACAGGTTACCATGTAACCTAGCTAGGACGCCATATTCAATTATGTTTACTCGTATTGTTACTCTTTTACTGATTATATATATACAGGGTTACTGGTAACTCGACGTATTCCTTGCAGGACGTCATAGCAGAGTTAAAATGCAACAAATTAAGCCACAAAATGTTCTACCGAAATTCAGTAGTTTTTTATTTAGAGTAGAACATTATCTATGAAGTAATGACAAAAATTACGAAAAATAAAATGTTTAAATAGTGATCTTTGCCAAAGTTTTAGGCATTTTTGAACTTTTCATTAATAACAAAGATCTGTTACGTCATCAGCTATAATAATAACTTAAATTATAGTATAGTCGCGCCGTAAGTAGTTTTTAAATTGGCTTTAAATTATTTAATCTGGGCATTATCATAAAAAACTAAAAATCTAACTAACTCAAAAACTACTGAACTTCGGTAGAACATTTGGTGGCTTAATTTGTTGCATTTTAACTCTGCTATGACGTCCTATAAGGAATACGTCGAGTTACCAGTAACCCTGTATATATCCGTAAATTGTAAAATTATATTTATAAAAATAAAAAATATTTGGTTTTGTACTGTACCACACTTTTTTGAAATAAATTAATAATTATTATAATTATGAGCAGTGGTGGCCCAGTGGTAACGGCCGCGACTTACGAGTTGTACGTCGTAGGTTCGAACCCAGACAGGCGCTTTACTTTGTGTAAATTATTTCATCACCACTACTCTCAAAACGGTGAAGGAAAACATCGTGAGGAAACCGGCATGTCCTAGAACCGAAAATTCGAAGACATGTGACATCTACCAACCCGCACTGAGCCCGCGTGGTGGATTACGGCCCATTCCCTCTCACAGAGAGGAGACCTGTGTCCCAGCAGTGGGAACATTATAGGCTGATGATGATAATTATGGCTTTTAAATATCTCGGGACCTTGGAATCCCGGACCTTTGGAAGGCGTACGAGGGGCCGAAGCCAACTCGCAGAGGCCCCTTAGACGTTTTTTAAAATGAAATGAGGTACCAACCGACGATTATCCCTGTATGCACTATACAAGTGCACCCAAGGACAACCCCCGGTTGGTGTAGGACTATTTATTATAATTTGGCACATGGGTAGACCATAACTTGGATTAGAACATAGGATACTTTTAATCCAGATATTCCCTCGGTCGATCGAGACTTATGCGGATGAAACCGCGGGGCTAGCTAGAATCGTATAAAGGGCAAAGTCTTGAATTTACCGAAATTCAATGCCCGATTTTCGCTTTTAAGTTCTTGTATCGGCTTTGAATTTATATCCTTATCCATAAAGGCTATCTACATAGTTTTAACAACACAATATTTTATGCATGTTTAATAAAGATAACAAGAGTATAAAAATAAATCAGTATTGTACCCACCTGATTCCTAGTACGAACATTCAAGTTGATTATTTTCCTTACAACTTACAAGTTATAACTTGTTCGCAACTTAAACAGCTGATAGAGCACAGTCTTTGTTTTTTCAATCCTCCATTATAAAATTACATGTTCATTAAGCACTTAATGGGTATTTTTAATTCAATTAAACGATACTTTTTAGTACTTAGTACAACATGAGTTTGTAGCAGTAAAAAATAAATGAACAATTATCCACTTATAATTCTACAAGAACAGACGACTCCTGGAAACCGGTTTTTTATTGATACTATTTTAAATGTAGAGGACATACCTAGCAAAATTAAAATGGCATGTAAATATTTTTGTTCGAAACAAAAAAGAAGCATAATGAGTTCGACTCTACGTCTTTTCGTTTTATTTGCACAAGGTCTTCGAAATAATATTAGTCTTTAATTAATCAAATAAGGTTTTCAACGGCCTTTAAGTCGTTACAAAGTTGTACAAATAAATTAAATCGTGTTTTCACTAACTTGAGTTGGGAACTGTGACAAAATTTACTTAGGACTTCGAGCAGTCCAATGTCAAAGATTTGTACCTATTTATTTAAAAGACTTAAGATTTATTTGTATTCACTGTTTTATTTAAACAACGCTCAGTTTCATATTTTATTTAGGCAGATAATTTTAGGGTGATATTTCAAATGATAACTTGCCATTACTTAATTCTAACTTAAATCAACGAAACGATGGATGGACTGTGTGGAAGATGGCTATAAAGGGAGTGACTACCGATATGATGAATTGATAACTAATAGAGAAGTATAGAAGAAAAATACATGTTTTGCTGTCCCCGTCTCTAAATAAATTGGGTAATAGGGAGGAGAATGATGACTTACTTAATTCTAACTTAACTTGTCTGCTATTTTGTATAATGTAAGTGAAACAGTTTACGTTTTATTTATTTAAAATACTTTAGAGACCATGGGAGGCACCAGAGTTAAACATTCAGTCAGCTGTTGAGTTGACCTTGATATTGGAAAGATCGAAAATGTTGACTCGATCAGCTGTTGGTTGTGTTTGTCTCACGCAACTTAGAATACTTAACAGATGTTGTTTACTCTCAACATAAAAGAGCAGGCACGTAATTTAAAACTACAAATGCATAAACCACATGTTTGTAAACTCATCACTTAGCAACTAAGACCTTACCGTTTTGCCACGATAGTGCAAACAAATCCTCGTCGCGAAGCCATTGTAGTTCGCTAATTATAGTCGACATATCAGCAACGAACGACATTAAAACATGATAGCATAACTCCACAACACATCCAAATCACATCACTAGCACAAAAACCGCCAACCAATCAAACAGTCCTTCAGAGCACAACACTAAAATCTGACATCCACAAAAATGTTGAGAATGTCCAAAAACCACTGAAAAACTTTCGCTGACAACAAAAAATCACCGATATCGCGTTACAATTGATGTTACGAAACGTCAGCTTGACAGATCGTAACCCGGGGTGAACGAACGGCATGCGCAGACGCAGCGTACGTGCGGTGCGCGCGATCGATGCCAACCGACTGGCTCGACAACTCGAGTAAACACTAGCGCAGCGGGGGGTTATCGATAACCTTCCGAATATCGACAAACAACATCACTAGTGCTGCTACCTCGTGTGAAACTGAAGGCCGGCAATTTTTACGGTTTAACGTAAGGTTAATGTAACTTGTTGGGCGTTTTATTGATGATCTAAATGTAATGCGAGGCTCTGAGATTTTGTAACAGCTCCTCTTGTTGGGTTCATTATTTTCGCAGTTTATTTATCGTATTTTAAATATTCGTAACGGTCTTTTAAGTAAAGTTGAGTTGAAATAAGGATCAAATGGAGGATTAAGGTGAATAATGTGAGCCAGTTCAACTCCTACGCATGATTTTTAGGTTCAGATAAAGCGCACGCTAGTACGCTAGGTTGATACCTACTGTCTTGTAATTAGCTTCGTAGGTAATTATACTAACAGAAGGATATGAATTGCTTCACGGGTCGATCCGATAGGTTAAGTTACGCTTGCCGGGGTTACCGTGGATGGGTGACCATTTTTACATACTGAGACCCCTCTGTGCCTCGGAAAGCACGTTAAGCCGTTGGTCCTGGCTGTCATTCGTGGATCTTTGACATTCGTTACGGGTCGTCAGAAGCCCAAAAGTCTGACAACCAGTCTTACCAAAGGGTATCGTATTATCCAGTTACTGGGTTGTGGAGGTCAGATAGGCAGTCGGTCCATATAAAATACTGGTATTTAGCTGCATCCGGTTAGACTGGAAGCCGACCCCAACACAGTTGGGAAAAGGCTAGGCAGGCAGAAGGAGATGAATTGCAAGAAATCTAGGGAAATCTAATCTAATCTTTTGCAAAAAACTGGAACATTTATGATGATCCGAATATTACTGTACTTTTTTAATAACAATGGGTCGGTTCTTTTAACAGCTGTAACTAAAACTAAATCGAAATCGATTTTGAAGAAAATATGAACCTCTTTTTCTTATAATCCTTGAAAGATGGATTTAATTTAAGAGGCTTCATTAACTTTTGAAGTTTGCCTACAAAAGATTATTTGGGATTGATATTTAAGTTTGTTGCAAAACTCTACAAAACCTGAAATTATTCTGAATTCACTGGAAATAGCCAGCTTCATAAATATAATTTAAATTGTAATAACCGGCCATGGGGTCCGAGTGCTCATGGTCTGTTCATTGAAATCTCCAAACGACTGTTTGACACTTCCTGTAACCCAAGGGCTGGCTTTTACCTTGGCCGGAGGCTAAGCATTGCCATACAACGTGGCAATGCCGCCAGTCTCTTGGGTACAGTACCAGTCGACAGCGATGCGACGCCATATTTTAGTTTGCTAATAGTTTTAGTTAGGTTAGGATATTATATTTTAGTTTTGTTAAATGGAAAATTTAATTTAAAAAAAAAATTGTTTAGAAGCAAAAAAGTAACAAATCTAAAATTAGACATACTTATCAAATACCCACTCAATTGAGAAAAGCTTTCCAATCAAGACCAAGTTGACTACCTCGTTGGTGTAGTGGTCGCGAGCGCTACTGCTGAGCTGGAGGATTCGCTTCCCGGGTCGGGCAGTGTTACTGAGTCTTTCCATCTGGAATTTCTCAGTAGCAGCCCGGAGCAAAGGTGAAGAGTGGGCGTTTTTTGGGAGACTGTCTTATGTAATTTTGACGTTCGAAAAGTACTGATTTATCAGCCTAGTTTGAATAAATACTTTTGAATTTTGAATTTTATAAATTCTTTCTTAGGCATTATCATCTCTGACGGGGTCCGCTAGGGCCAATGCCTGCCGGGGCTGCGAATATGGGTCGAAAGAAACATCGTGGCCCCCGGCAACAGGGCAACCGAAGGAACACGGGTGGGTTTTAGTCAGTAAGAGTCTGACACGCCCTCCCGCTCCACCCAGAGCGGGAGAAGTTATTTGATAATTTTCCACCCAAAAAAAATTAAAAAAAGGCATTATCATCTTTCACAAAATCATTTTTTTTGTCACATGCTCCCCTTCTTAAAATAATCATTAGTCAAACAATAAATATGAAACATTAACAATCTTATTATAAATAGCGCTATCTATTTGGATGTAGATAATAATATTTGTTGGACAAACAATGTCATCTTGGAATTAGGGTGCGCGGGAGCAGTATTTCGTCACATTCGAATTAAAAATGATAAGAATTGTGAGGTAAGCAAGAAATAGTGTGTTACTGGATCAATTCAGTTTTTAACTTTGGGAAAGCTTATTTTATTAACTGTTGTATTAATTTGGTCCCTTTTACGTGTTAAATGGACTAAAGAGTAATTTAAAAAAATGGTACCGACCTACATAATTAATTTTTTTTAGAAAACATGGTAAACTTTTCGGGTAAAGGGGTTAATTTTGTTATTCTAAATAGGTTAGTATCGCTCTACAATTAACCTACTGCAGAGCAGAGGCCTATTTTCAAGAAATCGAAACTAACCTGACCTTTTTCAAATGAGTCTAAATTAAATGTTATTAAGGCTCTGCATATACGTGCATAATAAAAACATTAAATGATGTAATCATGCATTAACCAAACGACAAATAAAAAAAAATATACACCTTATCTTATATCATTACTGTTATTTCATCTTTAAAAATCTTTTTTTACCCTTCATCGTATTATTAAAGACCGCCGCTACAGCCTTCATAATAACTGGCGTGAAGTAACATATTATAATAGTCTCGTAACAACCAATTATTTTGCACGGAAGTGTATAATTGGTGTGGTAGCTGGGCGAATACTCTCGGCCGCCAGTGCACGTAATGCCTTAAGTGCCTAAGCTCGAAATTATTAATAGAACGGTTTGTAAAGCTTTTTGTTACGCGTGTTACAATCAAATTGTTTGAATTCTATTCTAATATTTTTAAGCCGTTTTGATTTAGTGTTTTTAGGGTTCCGTTGCCAAATGGCAAAAACGGAACCCTTATAGATTCGTCATGTCTGTCTGTCTGTCTGTCTGTCCGTCCGTCCGTATGCCACAGCCACTTCTTTCCGAAACTATAAGAGCTGTACTGTTGAAACTTGGTAAGTAGATGTATTCTGTAAACCGCATTAAGATTTTTACACAAAAATAGAAAAAAAACAAATGATTTTGGGGTTCCCCATACTTAGAACTGAAACTCAAAAAAAATTTTTTCATCAAACCCATACGTGTGGGGTATTTATGGATAGGTCTTTAAAAATAATATTGAGGTTTCTCATATAATTTTTTTCTAAACTGAATAGTTTGCGCGAGAGACACTTCCAAAGTGGTAAAATGTGTGTCCCCCCCCCTGTAACTTCTAAAATAAGAGAATGATAAAACTAAAAAAAATATATGATGTACATTACCATGTAAACTTCCACCGAAAATTGATTTGAACGAGATCTAGCTAGTAGTTGTTTTTTAATACGTCATAAATCGTAAATCGCAATTTACCTTTCATTCAATGTTACTTACTGCTACGAATCCTTCATGGGCGAGTCCGACTCGCACTTGGCCGCTTTTTTTTGTTTTTTAATGGGTGAAAAACAATGAAATGGAGGATTATAGATACTACAGATACTCAGTGCTCCTGACCAAACCTTGTCATATACAAGATGGCAGGGACATCGACGCTAACTGTTACCATGGGTTCAGAAATTTTTCGTGGGTTATTTAAAAAAAATCTGCTGTTTCAGAGAAAAGTGCAATACCTACGCGGTCAAAATGTATGGAACAGCGTATTTTTTTTAAAATTACCTTTGAAAAATTTCAACGCAGGTGAGTTCAGAATCATGTACTGAATCCATGGTAACAGTTTTCGTGTCGATGGGGACTGCCACCCTGTCTGTAGGAGTGCCCAAAGTGGTCATACATCTGCACTTCTGAGAGCTTAAAAAATGCCACTGATGTCGCGATTGGCCTGGCTTGCTACTGGACCCAACTCATTTAACATAATACCTACATGTATTTAACATCGACTTAAAATTAAGACGAAGAAGGATTAAGAAGTGTCGCTCTACTTTATACTTGTTAATTTTGTAATTATTTTATTGTATTTAGTAACAGTAGAGTTTTCTGTGAGGAGCTCGTGCTCGTGCTAAGTAATAACAGCCGCACGGGTCGATCCATCAGGTTAAGCTACGCTTACCGGGGTTGGTCCGTGGATGGGTGACCATCTTTACATACCGAGACTCCTGCGTGCCTCGAAAAGCACGTTAAGCCGGTGATCCCGGCTGTCATTCGTAGATTTTTGACAGTCGTTACGGGTCATCGCAGAAGCCCGAAAGTCTTGACTACCAGTCTTACCAAGAGGTATCGTATTACCCAGTTACTGGGTTGTGGAGGTCAGATTGGCAGTCGCTCCAAGTAAAATTTTGGTATTTAGCTGCATCCGGTTAGACTGGAAGCCGACCCCAACATAGTAGGAAAAAGGCTAGGCAGATTGATTGAAAAGTAGAGTTTTTAAATATATCTTTTACAATATTTAACACAACTATTTATACTAGATACTAAGATAATTAATTGATTCAGGCGTGACCTTGCGGAAATCCATTATAAAATACAGTAGACGTGGATATATTTAGTAACTTGTTCCGCTTAGCTATTTCTAAAGAGCCATAAAAAACTCCTGAAAGAAATCGACACGTGTTTCACCTCTCAACGAGGCATCCTCAGGATGACGATGGACTTGTTGCGAACTCGAACACGGCGTGTTGCCACACCAAGCGCTGAGTGCAGTCTGCACTCAGCGCTTGGTGTGGCAATGGTCTATTGTATTTTACTAGATACTAAATTAAAGGACTAACTGTCGACAGTCTCGGGCAACATGGCCTGCTGCAGGAGCGCAGGTCGCATAGCACGGCACGCCAGCATCAACGACATTTCGTCGAGCCCTTGTCTCCGCCGGCGTACCAGCGGTATTAGAACCAAACGGCTTGATACGTGACGATGAGAAGAGACCAGACGGGATGACGTTGTTGCCTTGGAAGGTGGGTAGGCCTCTGGTGTGGGATGCAACCTGTGTCGACACCCTTGCGCCATCTCATGTTCCTAGCACGGCGGACTGTGCTGGCGCCGCTGCTGCGACTGCTGAGACCCTCAAGCGGCGCAAATACTGTAACCTTAACTACAGTTTTGAGCCGTTTAGGGTCGAAACGCTCGGATCATGGGGCCCGAGTGCGCGTCTCCTTTTTAAGGAAATTTCTCGACTGGTCGACACTTCACGTGACCAGAGGGCTGGCTCGTTTTTTGGCCAAAGAATTAGCATTGCCATTCAATGTGGCAATACTGCCAGTCTTCTGGGCACGTTTTCGGATGACAGCGATGCGGCCGAATACTTCGACGCCTAAGTGTCGTTTTGTTTTTATTATTTTTATTTATACTCGTACGAATGATTAAATAACTAACTATACAAATAAATACAAAAGCTTTAGTAATAAGTTTCGTTCTTTGGAAAAACCACCTCGATTTCATGTTGTATGAAACATAATAGCAGTTGTTTAAGTTCTACATAAAATGGTAATTCGCCTGTAAATTAGATTACTTACCATAATTTTAAGAAAAACCCAAGCTTATTTAGATTTAACAATTTTCTGTATCTACATAATGTTTCATTTTTAAAACTGGTGATCACCCAGTGTTGGAAGATTATGCAAACATCACATTGTAATTTATACTAATTTCATGTAGAATTAGAATTCACTACTTTCTAATGTCCCTAATTAAAATGTTAACGGTAGGTACGTGTCATCATGGTTGTTACTATGCGGGTTGTTTGAAATGCAAACAAACAAAACTCAAAACATTCGAATTTAATAAAAAATTCAAAACAAAACCTTCATAAAGTATGGCGGGTAAAAGAAGGGACAAACTACTTTAAGGGGGCCCTTCCCGATCCGTCTATCGTCAACGCGAGCATGGTCGAAAAGCTTGTTGTTTCATCCAGCGCAAGTGAGAACCGCTAACAAGCAAGTGAGAACGCGATAACATTGTACGAAAAATAACTGGTTTCAGGAAATACGTGTTTTTGAATACGCCTTACAAGTTTGTAAAATATTTTTTTGTAATTTAGAATCTCCATTACATGGGCGAGGTTTCTATAAAGATGTTTTCTTTACTTTTACAATTTATAAGTACATTATGAACGGTCAAAGTTGAGGTAAAATTTGTGCAAAAAAGCAGATTTTTGGAGGCTTATATTGAATTTGTTTCGCCAAATTTTTATTTTTTGATTTCATAGAAACCTAGATATAGTGCACAAGATACCCATTAGTTTAAAAGAATTAAAGAAAGACGTGTTACAACGCCATAATCACGTACGAGCGTTTGTATGAAAAGTATGACGGGTTGGCCGTTCTTAAGGGAGTGTACTACTCAAGAAAATGGACAACTTTTGATATGAGACCTACTCTTAAATATGATTAAAAAAACTGCTGATCCATACATCAGTGCAATACTGTCTGTCTGCCTAGCTTTTTCCCAACTAAGTTGGGGTCGGCTTCCAGTCTTACCGGATGCAGCTGAATACGAATTTTCTACATGGAGCGACTGACTATCTGACCTTCACAACAAACACAAAACAAGACGACGACCCGACCCGTAACGACTGTCAAAGATCCACTAATGACAGCCGAGACCAACGGTTTTACGTGGTTTCCGAGGCACGGAGGAGTCTAGGTATGTAAAGATGGTCACCCATCCACGGCTCAACCGCGGCAAGCGTAGCTTAACCTGCTCGATCGAACCGTGTGGCTTTTATTACTTAGCCACAAGCCTCTCATCACGTCAGTGTAATACTAACACGATCAAAATGTATGGATCAGCTAATTTTTAGACAAACATGATCCGTTTATCGTTGTTTTCTGTATTGATTTTCATTTAGTACTCAAACTGTAATATATTAGAATAATACTATTTTGTTTCTTAAGGAAAATAACATAACATAACATCACGCCTTGTTTCCCCGAAGGGTTGGGCAGAGGTGTCCCTGTAGCAGGTACACCCACATTTCGCCAGTTATGTTAAAGATAATAGGGGGCGAGCCTATTGCCATCAACCGGGCACAAATCCAGACTCCGAGCTGCTACTGAGAAATTTCAGATAGAAAAACCCAATAACACTGCCCGACCCGGGAATCGAACCCAGGACCTCATGCTCAGCAGTAGCGCTTGCGACCACTAGAAAATAATATCCCAAAAACACACAAAAAAGCTTTAAACCCTTAAGGCTTTAATTTCCCCCACAAACATCACTCCCTCAAGCTCTTACAAGACAATTAAATCCCTCCATTCTTTTTGTTTTTCCTTTTAACACTAAATGGATTTACATACAGCTCGGTTCGCTCACAATCTCATTAGATATGTACGTACGTCACAAACACGAGAACGCGAGTACCCCTGCTCGAATCGCTAAATCTATTTACTTGTGCTTTTCACTAGTAATCTATCTGTGGTGTGTGTTATAAGCGGTTTGCGGTGTAAAAGAACATAATCGTAAATCTTAAAAAAAATAAAGAAGAAAATACGTTTATTTGCGGTAAGACATGATGCAGAGAAAAAACCCAAAAAAGAAAAAGTTTGGAAAAAATGCGTTACGCAGACCGGCCATCGCTGAGCATAATGCTATGACCCTATGCGAGATAGTCACAGCGGATAGTCGGCTTTACCGTAATGACGTCAACCAGTGCAGCGATGAAACTTTATAACTGGCCATCAGACAGTGTCTGTCTGGCATTAATGCTGAAATGAACCTTTTTGGCGCAGCCGTGAGGCACACACTGTTGTTTTTAAAAACATTTTTTTTTCTCTTTGTTATATATGTGTTTTGTGTTTCACGAACTGTATCCAAATAAATGTTTTTCTTTCTTTCTTTCTTTCCATCTTCTACATAGGATTACTACATAAAATCAATCTGCCTAGCCTTTTCCCAACTATGTTGCGGTTGGCTTCCAGATTAAACGGATGCAACTGAAATACCAGTAATTTATATGGTGTGACTGTCTATCTGACCTCCACACCCCAGTTACTGGATAACATCATACCTCTTGGTAAGACTGGTTGTCAGACTTTCGGGCTTCTGACGACCCGTAACGACTGTCAAAGATCCACGAATGACAGCCGGGACCAACGGCTTAACATGCTTTCCGAGGCACGGAGGAGTTTCGATATGTAAAGATGGTTCCCCATCCACGGACCAACTCCGGCAAGCGTAGTTTAACTGTTACTGTAGTGCGGCTGTTATTACTTAGCCACGAGCTCCTCGGATAGGATTCCTAAATACTCAAATGCAATAGCTGTAAGTTTTCTTTAAATAAACGTCATCATTCGTCTATGATCAACTAATACCAGATTCACTCTGGGATCTTCAATTTCATAAGTCACCATGGATGAATCGCCACACGCTTGGTCGTAAGCGAAAGCTCAAGGTAACCGTTGAGGTAAAGTTAAATGAAAATCGCTGCTCCAAAAAAAAACAACCCTTACCTTATTTAGAAATATAAGAACTTGGTTGTGAACATACCTGAAACAGAAATAATGTTGAATGAAACATGTTGAATTTCATAATTTCCATGTCATTTATCTAGGAGCTACAAATAAATGCGGTAACGGTCAATGGGGCTCGTGGCTAAATAATATCAGAGGCACGGATCAATCGAAGGTTAAGCTACGCTTGCCGCGGTTAGTTCATGGATGGGCGACCATCCATTACATATCGAAACCCCTCCATGCCTCGGAAAGCACGTTAAGCCGTTGGTCCCGGCTGTCATTCGTAGATTTTTGACAGTCGTTACGGGTAGTCAGAAGTCCAAAGGTCTGACAACCAGTTTTACTAAGGGGTATGGTGTTACCCAGTAACTGCGTTTTGGAGGTCAGATAGGCATTCGTTCCATGTAAAATACTGGTATTCAGCTGCGTTTGGTTAGGCTGGAACCTGACCGCAACATACACAGTTGGGAAAAGGCTGGGCAGATTGATACGTATAAATGCTGTATCACGTTAGCGTCACGAGAGCGTGTCAATTAAATTTAAATCTTCTGTAATTCATACAAGCTCTAATTTGCACTAAATGTGCTACAACTACAAAAAAAAAGTGAGAACGAAATGTAGTGAAACGCTTATAACTTGTCCCACAACCAAATGCACAATGAATTTACGTCTCAACACTACACGACTCGTTAAGCCATTACTATAGCTGCTTCAGCCTTCAATTGTTTTTACGACATTCGCTACTAAGTTGTACACGCATAACCAATTAGTTACACGTTTTAATGTTTGACGTAATAGAATTCCATTCTATGTAGTAGCTGAAATATTCTAAAACTATTCCACTAGACAACTTCCAATTCATTATAATACTGCAAAAACTAAGCATTTGGTCAAGGGGGGCGATAATGGTTATCTCATGCAGCTCCGGAGGCCCTTCAGCTAATAAATGGTGTCGGGTGAAGAGGTCTGCAGCAAATAGGCAATGTATTGCAGAAAGCTACAATACTTCTTCCAAGTAAACAGTATTATTTACTATTAAGCTATTGCATAGCTTTTATCGCGGGCTTTGAGCGCAGCGACCGAATCAAGAAATTCCGTAACGTAACGAAAATAAAACCTAACACCCCCCACTCCGCCTACCATGTAATGACGGTTCCCATGACAACGTGATGTCATGAGAACGTAATTTTTTTTTATGTCATCACGTCATCATCCCAAGTGTAGCGTTAACAAATAGGAAGTATGGAGGTTACAAATGCTATGCAATAGCTTTACCGCGGCAGTCCCCGAGTGCCACACGTGTTTTTAAAAAATTATTTTGGCAAAGAGTGAAAATCATTTAGTTTGCTACATAAAGTTTTAATAATAAATAGGAAAATAATTTACACTTTCCTATTTTCCTTTCACTTGCATAACAAAAGCCCTCTACGATAACAAACCACACAATAAACTTTATCAGCCACTAATAACTCTCTCATTCATAAAAAAATCTAGTTTATTTTTATTTTTCTGGATGTAGCTCGAAGTCGGGTCTAAAATCGCTTACGCCTATGCTTTATCCCACAAACCAAAAGTGGGCATAATCTGAATACGTCTCAGCATTTCTTTTGTGCCTTATTCGAGTTGATTGCTACGCAAAAAGGCGTTCTGTCGTCCGCTCAGTTACATTAGCACAACGTGGGTGTAGACAACCCCTTAAAGTGACAAGCTACAATGAAAATTCTTGTTTGTCCGTGAGGAATGTTTGCAAATTTTTCAGCTAGTTTACATCGTTTGAATTGAATTTGAAATGGGTTTAGTAGCTGTTTGTAAATTGTAGTGTGAATTTAAGCGATAAGAAACGAGTGTTATTGTGGTTGTATCGGTTATGGTCGTTACGTAAGTTAGGAGTTGAAGTTTTTCTCTTATTTGTCAAACATCGATAGACGATCAAACTAGTGCCAATTCGCTCTGGTATACCTAAATACACCGCTATACGGATACTGTAAGGTACACTAGTTAACATAGAGACTACATATAAAAAATAAAAAAATACCGTAGCGAATTGTGAGGCAAAAGGAGTTATGTAAGGATCGTAGCAGGTGGCGTTCTTTAGTTTGTGTTTACCCTCTTGAGAAGATGGCGTGAGTTTATGTATGTGTGAATTATAAAATAAAACCATTTTCCCAGAAAAAAAAACAAAAATTATAAAAATATTGAAGCTCTCGCAAACGCTTATACCTTGCACCACACACCAAAGTATGACGTACATAGTTCTTACTTCTGACGCATATAAGTATCGTTAAAGTCGTCACGTTGAACCACTTGCTCTTTAAGTCTTTACTGGAAGTTGGAAAACACTAAAGTGGCTATTCAAATGCAGAAGGAAGTTTGATACTGGTTCACGCTTTCAGACGTCTAGACTTAAAGTACAGGTAAACTGAGTTACAGTTAGTTATGATGAGTTAAGTTGTGCAGCGTGTGAGGGTTCTCTTTATAAAGGAAGTAGTGTGTTTTTTTCATTTAAAGGACTGTAAAACCTAGACTATAATAAACTGAAAAGATGGCAGACTCGTTAAGTTTTCTGGTAAAGAATTCGTTTCATCTTAATTTATAAAAAAAAGTCCTAACTCACTTACTGACTGACTCGTCAACGACCAACCCAAACCCTAGCACCTAGAATGCTTAAATTTTGCACGGAACCTCCGTGCAAAATTTAAGCATTCTAGGTCCTTTATGATGTAAAGAAAGAAAGACAAGAAAAGAAAGAAAAGATAGAAAGAAGAGAAAGAAAAAAAAGAAAAGAAATAAAATAAAGAAACGAAATAAATAAATAAAGAATACCGTTTATTTGGACACAGTTCGTGAAACACAAAATAATAAAATAAAAAAGTGAAAATAACGTTTTAACAACAATGTGCCTCACGGCTGCGCCAAAAAGATAGACAAGTAATACGTTGATTTTTTTAAATTTCCACGTGATTGGAAATAAAAAAACTGCGGACGAAGTCGCAGGCAAAGAAACCCACTAGGTAGTCCCGTCTCGTTAAGAAGATAAAAAGCTGCGCAGAGTTTGGCTTATTATCTTTTCAGCGTTTATTGGAAGCTAATGTTTAGTTATGGACATTTTCGGGTTACTAATAAAAATATTGCTTACAACGACGAAACTAGACGATCGTACGCGATATCATTGAAGCTTGGGTTTCCTAAAAAGCGGCACCGGCTAAAGACTTCCTATCCACTGGACCGGACACGAGAGGAGAGGAACGGAGCTGTGCCAATATTAACCAATAGAATCTAAACTCCGCTCAGGCAGCCTTAGAACGTCACTAAAGTAAAACCAACGGGCATCATTTAGAGAGCACGCACTCATATTTGCCTCCTTCCAGATTGTTGAAGTCTACGCTTCAACCCGGGCAGCATGTTGGGAATCGAACACAACACAACACCTTGAACGCGGTATACCTACACGCGCAAGCAGCATGATCAGCGCGTCATCGGTAAGCTGTGCTACGTGGCGGTGGCACGGCTCGGCCCGATGACCACTCGCTTCCACAGACTCCACCGCGACGGTCGATTCTCCTCTCTCAACTTAATATTTAATTGTTTGTCTGGGACAGTTTATAATTTGTAATATTTAAGCACGGCAATAAACCATTGCTTAAAATACAGTCCACTCTTTTCTTGCTCCCCGCGCTAACGGGTGTTTATTTTATTTATTTATAGACTTGTATCAGAGTTATAATTGTTACAAAAATCTTTTTTTTCCTAGTTCTGAGACTCTGTGTGCCCTTTGACAAAGGCCTCAAAGCAAGGCCCTCTTTGGCAAGGCCCTTCCAATTCTCCCTGTTCCTTGCTTGTCTTTCTCGCCGTCCTCACCAAGTCATCCTGTCAACTTTTCAAAGGTTTCCCTTTTTTTCTCTTCCCCTCCCTAGGATACCATAGGGTCGCTTTTTTGGTCTCTCCATTTCCATTTATCTCCAGTTTAATCTTCTTAGCTCCAGTACTACATCTTCACTTCAACATGGGTGTTTACCCAGCGTCAATTTGTGGCCGTCAAAAACTATCTCTGTAAGGACGGCTATCAATTCGGCCGTATTAATATCATGGCACCGCTTTCTTAGAAAATTAAGCTTTTTGGGTTCCGCGAATATACGAGTTCGGGCCTTCGACTCGTGGTAGTAAAATAAAACAGTGGAGTTTTAGTCGGTAGGAGTGCGATAGAACTCTTCTTTCTCCCCAGACGGAGGGTGTCCATGAGGATTCCACACGGATAAAAAAGGGTACCAACCTAGTAGGTTAAGAACAATAATGAAGAAAAGGACACTGTTTATAGCTTGGCAAAAAAAAGTATGATGCGGTGACCTTTCAATTGTCACTAACGAGACACAATAGAATTTTAATTGTTATCCACCTCAATGAGGCGTCGTAACAGATGATGAGTTATGCAGACCTATGATGATGGCACTACTTTGCCGATAAGTGCTATTAGGTTTTCAGTCACCCACAAATAGCTTTTTTTGTTGCACATTTTTTTAATAATTTATTTATATTCTTTTACTGATTTCCCATTCGAAGTAACCTAAGTGCGATAGTGGCGCCCTCATTTTTTCTAAATTCTTTTTTGCCAAGCTATACCTACAAGTCGCGTTCACTTGCGTGTAGATGTGGAAAGTATTAATTGAGTGCAAAGGTTGAACGTTGCGTTACAACTGACCTTTTACACAAACAATACGGTAGTCTCTTTATGACACGCGTGAGAATATTATAACATCTGTAATAACGTAATTGTCTTTATTATTGTAGACGTATTTCCCGAACGGAAACATCGCGTGGATTATACGGAACTTTATCTGCAAACGAATCAGTCCTTATTGGTCAGATTCCTCTTTGCTTGAAATATAGTCTGGTGAAATTCTTGTCAGTTATATCTGGGACCAAACTAACACTGCTTGTCCACCGCACCGTGAACAGGACGTCAACGAGAAACGAGATTGTTACAAAAATTGTTATTATTCCACTCAGAAATCGTAAATTGTCTTTGGTCTCTCGCCTTGACATAAGCAATAGACAAAATTTGTCAAACTTTTAATCGTTTTAGAATATTGAATACGGTGCTTTTGGCTTTTGGTGAATGTGTATTTTATGTATTTTTTTTTTTTTGTAATTTGCTCTTATTTTGTGCAGAATAAACAATTTGTCTTTTCTAGATTACGCGGCCATAGTAAATGTACTATCACTACTTCGGAGTCGTCATCTCGTGCTCGTTGACGTCCTGTTCACGGTGCGGTGGACAAGCGGCTTTACGGTGCGATATTTCCCGTGCCCGCGGTTACGAGATAACTTTCCTCATTCTACGTGGGTCGTGGCACGTTAAAATATCGCACCGTAACATCTTAGCCGACCGTAGGAAAAACAAAGCTCATAAACTGATGGACCGAAATGTGAACATCGAAGCAATTCAGCTGCTAGACCAAACAAAAAAAAGCTTTTGAGTTAGTGTAGTGTAAAAAGTGTAGAAATAATAGTGACAATGACACACATATAACACATGAACAAAGTGTTTATATTATAATATCAGACGCTTAAGAAAATGGAATGAACTTGTGTAAAGTACAATCAAGACTATTCTAATTTATTAAATAATCATTACGTAAAAAATTAAGTTAGATTAAAATTGCTTATTAGTCTTATAGGCTAGATTGTAAATAATGTATAAGAACCTGGTTCTTTTTAATAAAGGATAAAAAAAGCTGATGGAAGAATGTGAGCTTTGTTTGCCAACTTTAAGCATTAGATTCTTACTTTTGTTACCCAAGTGCAAAACTGTACCAACATTGGACGACATGCACAAAATCTCAGGCAAGAATTTTCAGAAAATCATTAACACACACAACTAACTAATACACACACACACACACCCTCACATACATATCCGTTTCCTGCACGTAACACGCGGACACAAAGTAAGTGTTCCGGGATGCGTCATTCAACGCATCACTCATAGCTTTGAACTGATCAACTGTGATGTATGGAGACCATTTTGTGGTAGACATTTTGTTTGTGTTCATTGGGAGATATTCTGTAAGACCGGGGTTTCTGTCTGACTAAATTTAGACACATATAAGGTCATTTCATGCACCTCGACGTGATGGAGAAAATGACGACCTTTTTATGGTTGGAGACTTCTTATTAATATGGTGCCACAAGCAGTAGTAGGTAGAAGCTATGTAATTGTAAGCAGTACTCACTATACAAACTTTTAGATGAAATTTTGCGATCTTTTATAAAGACAGTCGCCGTAGGAATGTATGGCATGAATAGATAATCTATTTTTATAGGGATCTCGAAGAAATACGGATTATTACAAAAAATCTTTTTAAAAAATCTTTTTTTTATCCATTACAAAGATTACAGCGATTCATTGAGTCAGATAGTCAGGCGCTCCATGTAAAATACTGGTATTCAGCTGCATCCGATTAGACTGGAAGCCGACTCCAACATAGTTGGGAAAAGGCTAGGCAGATATTGAGCTGCATCTGGTTAGACTGTAAGCCGACCACAACATAGTTGGGAAAAGGCTAGGCAGATATTGAGCTGCATCTGGTTAGACTGTAAGCAGATCCCAACATAGTTGGGAAAAGGCTAGGCAGATATTGAGCTGCATCTGGTTAGACTGTAAGCAGACCCCAACATAGTTGGGAAAAGGCTAGGCAGATATTGAGCTGCATCTGGTTAGACTGTAAGCAGACCCCAACATAGTTGGGAAAAGGCTAGGCAGATATTGAGCTGCATCTGGTTAGACTGTAAGCAGACCCCAACATAGTTGGGAAAAGGCTAGGCAGATATTGAGCTGCATCTGGTTAGACTGTAAGCAGACCCCAACATAGTTGGGAAAAGGCTACGCAGATATTGAGCTGCATCTGGTTAGACTGTAAGCAGACCCCAACATAGTTGGGAAAAGGCTACGCAGATATTGAGCTGCATCTGGTTAGACTGTAAGCAGACCCCAACATAGTTGGGAAAAGGCTAGGCAGATATTGAGCTGCATCTGGTTAGACTGTAAGCAGACCCCAACATAGTTGGGAAAAGGCTACGCAGATATTGAGCTGCATCTGGTTAGACTGTAAGCAGACCCCAACATAGTTGGGAAAAGGCTAGGCAGATATTGAGCTGCATCTGGTTAGACTGTAAGCAGACCCCAACATAGTTGGGAAAAGGCTAGGCAGATATTGAGCTGCATCTGGTTAGACTGTAAGCAGACCCCAACATAGTTGGGAAAAGGCTACGCAGATATTGAGCTGCATCTGGTTAGACTGTAAGCCGACCACAACATAGTTGGGAAAAGGCTGGGCAGATCATGATGAGGCAATATGTAATATTAAAAGGGCAAGGGCCTCTTCTCGCGCAAACAAAAAAACAGACCTACTATACTTAAACATTCCATCGAAATTATAGTAATTACTTCTTCTTTCATTTTTAACGGTAGCCATTATTATCAAACATTTTATTTTTCTTATTACGTCACGCACATCATTTTCAAATAACGTTCCGAACTCAAATTCAAACTCCGAAGCAATCGTTCCGTGACACTTCGTAAACAATTACTAAGTATTCCGATGCGTGAAGGTTTCGGCCAGTATGTTAAGATCTATGGAGTTCCTACCTGCAATTACTCTTCGTACAAAATTTACAGGGATTAGAGAAAATAAGAGGTCTTGATAAACTGGTTGAATATTCAAAGGTCGGTAATGTCAGTAGCATTATTGTTACTCGGTACCTTTTTGTTACGTCTTTCTTGTGTTTTTTCTTTTTTTTTTCCTATTGCATTGTTGAAAATTGGTTTGACGTAATGATATTTTAAATTCAGAACGCGCCCCAAAAATATTTTTTTATTTTAATTTTTCCTTGTTCTTTTTATGCGGAAATGTAATGCTTCAAAATATTGGCATAAGGCGTGTCTGGAATTACAAAATTACAATGGTTTGTTTTACTTAACCTTTGTTTGAAATTTTCATCTTTATCTATACCTACATAATTATAAAGTCTATACCTAACATTATTATTATAAATTAACATGTAGGGGGCTTGTGGCTAAGTAATAACAGTCGCACGGGTCGATCGATCAGGTTAAACTACGCTTGCCGTGGTTAGTCCGTGGATGGGTGATCATCTTTACATACCAAGATGTGCCTCGGAAAGCACGTTAAGCCGTCATTCGTGGATCTTTGGCAGTCGGGTCGTCAGTTAGAAGATAGAAGCCCGAAAGTCTGACAACCAGTCTTATCAAACGGGTATCGTATTACCCAGTTACTGGATTGTGGAGGTCAGATATTTTGCAAAATTATACAAACTGTGCGAAGCAGATTGAATCCACCTGTCTTACTAAGACAGGTGGATTCCAACGTTGCCTCATTAAGAGGAATCATCCATTGGGACGTAAGTTTGGCCTATTAGTCGTCTGACATACGACAGATGTGTCCAGCCCAATTCCATTTTTAACCGACTTCCAAAAAGGAGGAGGTTACTCGTATATGTTCGTAGCGTATGTATGTTTTTATTTTTTTTGTTGTCCTCAGATTTCTCTGTTAATTGTGGACCGATAATGAAATACTTTTTTTGTTTGAAAGGGTATGCTCTCAAGGTAGTGATATGATAAGTTCCTGTCACTGTTATTTACATAGCAGGTAGTGGCATTCGAATTTGTGTGGGGTAGGTACCACAACTAAAAAGTGAAAAATAAAGACATTCTACAAAAAAACCGACTTACAAAAAAAAACACTACACAGTGAAAAATAACTTTAATTTCAGAAGTCGGTTGCAAAAAACGAAAATTCTAAACCTAAAGACACTGACTTTCGGAATTAAAGTTATTTTTCACTTTATAGTGTTTTTTTGGAAGTTGGTTGTAAAAGTTTTTTAGTGTAGCAGCTTTCCAAGTGACATCAGTTATTGCTTTGTGATGGACCGGAGGGTCGTATTCTTAACCCAGTCTGATAATTTGATCGTGAGGAAACTGTCTCTTAAATATATTTCTAGACGGTATGTGTCAGAGGCCCATGGACGGCTTTAATACTCTGACACCAGGTTAGTCACTAACCACACAAAAAGACGAAAATAGTTTGATTGAGGCATAATTTATTTATTTGTTCAAAAGGCAACTACAACAGGTAACAATCACAGTATATCACTAGGTTCACATTATAGGTTTCGACCTGATTATTACCCAAAGCGTAATCGCACAACATGATTGGCAACAATAATAATAAAATATGACAACTACAGTAAACAACCGACTTCCAAAAAAAACACTACAAAGTGAAAAATAACTAAGTCGGTGTCTTGGGTTTTGTGTTTTCGTTTTTTGCCACCGACTTCCGAAATTAAAGTTATTTTTCACTTTGTAATGTTTTTTTTGGAAGTCGGTTGTTTTTTTTTGTAAAAAGTTTTTATTTTTCTCTTTTTAGTTGTGGTACCTACCCCACACAGATTCGAATACCACTACCTGCTACCAGTGACACGAACTTAACATATCATCTACATACTAAGTGGGAAAAAAATACGTATTTTGTAGCTAACTCAAAAACTACCCAAGCAAAGTTAATAAAATTTATATGGGACCAATTTGGGAGCATACCCTTTCAAACAAAAAAATAATTTTCAAAATCGGTCCACAAATGACGGAGAAATCGGTGGACAATCATAAAAAAAAAAAAAAAAAAACCTCCTCCTTTTTGGGAAGTCGGTTAAAAAGCTTAGTTGACAAAATTACAGCTACAAGGTCTGTGCGTCTGCCCTCTGACACACTTTTGCTTAGGCAAGGAATGTGTAGGAGACCATAATCTATAATCAATGTATCAGTCTAAGTAACAAAGCTGCATTTCATCATCATCATCATTTCAGTCGAAAAACGTCCACTGCTGGACAAAGATCGCCCCCAAGCACCGCTACTTCGACCGGTTCTGTGCTTCCCGCATCCAGCGGATTCCTCCGGTCTTTACCAGGTCATCGGTCCATCTTGTGGGAGGCCTTCCAACGCTACGTGTTCCGGTACGCGGTCACTACTCCAGAACCCATCGGTTCTGCGAGCAATGTGCTGCCCACAAAATGCGTTTACGTTTATTAAAAAAATACTGCTTATACATTCTTGCAATAGCCTCATATAGTCCTCGTGGCACATAAAGAATCCCTTAAAAAGCTCTTACCAAAAAACAACAATCAATTTCGATATTTTTTGCGTTTGCTTTTAATATTTACACTCTCCCTTTTATAAAACATATTGGCACGACCAATGAGCGGAAGTTAAAACACAGGCTATCAAATTTCAGCAGGAAATTGACATGACGGCGCGTGCGCGAAAGTGAACCAAACTTGACTCACACGGTGCTGCAGGACGGGGCATGAGTGGTAGCGATTTTAAAAAATATGTCGGATCCGGTCATTAGTACCAACGGACACGAAACGAATCGCAAGCGCGCCACTGGTGACATCAAGAGTGATCTACCTACACCAAAAAAGGCGCGCTTCTACAGAGTCGTGATGTTTGAAGGCCACGGCGAGGAGGGCATTCAGCTTCGGGTCGCATTGGAATCAAGACGTCACGGAACTGTTCTCGATTCGTGGTGCTGTTATTGTGTTAGTTGTAATTTTGTGATCACTGTGTTAATTGGTGATTTTAATAAACGCCGTCGCACCCTGTGTGTGTATAATTTAGCTAGTGTGATTCATTTGATAGTAAATTATAATGTGATCTGAACTGCAAACTGTTTTTCTATTGCGCATTAACCAACACTACCCACACTACGCCCACAGTAGTTAAAATATCGCTGATAATAACGAAAGTCACATACCCGTCTCCGACATATATATGTTTTTGTGAGGCTATCTTTTGAAGTTTTGACGGAGAGCCTAAATATCTCGTAATCGTCGAGGCGATTACGAGATATATGGCAGGCGTTTTGGGGATTTTTTTACGTTCTTATAGTGCTGAATCTCATCCTAATTTTAATAAAAGAATTTTGATTCTGATTTTGAATAGAATGCAAATAGGTGCTGTAGCATTTTTTGATAACCATCCCATTTTATGGAGCTACTGATGAAATGCGGTTTGCGTTGGAAGGAATTTCGTGACATTTGCTTTATTTTATTTTATTTCGGGGAAAACAGTCATTACTTATTAAAATGACACGTCATATTTATGGCTCTCTATTTAGAGAGCCATAAATATGACGTGTCAATTTTTACCCAAGGGGGTTTATCGCTACCATAATTATCTATTTAGATAATTATGGTAGCGATAAACCCCCTTGGGTTGGCCCAATTAACTGGCTGACAAGTTAGTATAGACCAATTTTGCTGACTAGGTAATTTTGTAACCAATGCCTTTTTGTAAAGCTCGCGGTGGCTCGAGAAAAGTTCAGATCTGACATTTTATTAAGGTAATGTATGACTAATCGCTGTCAGTTCATAAATTAAAACCGTTTCTCATTAAGGATTTATATTACATATTACAGTGGCTAGTGTTACTGCGAATTAAAAAAAAAACAGTTCCGAATAACTTCCTTATTCTGTCTGAACGAGTCACTATTTCATTATAGACTATTTCTGGCTCTTTTTACTTTTTACGGATACTTTTTTATAGTCGCCCTTGTCTTGACATTTAATATTCGAAGGGTGAAGTGAAGAACTAAGGAAACTCGTTGAATGGGCTATTGTTTTAAAAAGATAATGGCTCATACAAAAGAGGTTAGAAGTGATGGATAAAGTAAGAAATAAGTATACAATGTCGCCCATGGGCCCGTATTTTTCTGAATATTCATGTTTTTTTTTCGAAAAATAACGTTAAAAGTCATTAATTATTATAGTTTTTTTTTTTTTTCATTTTTGTTTTCCCCCTATTATTTTATGGACTTACACTTGTGTTTTTTCGATCTCAGACTTTCGGCCTTCTGACTACTCATAACTGTCAAAGATCTACACCATCCACGAGGATTAACATCTATGCAAGGGAGAATGCCTGTCTAGGAAGTACAAAATACCAGATTTTTCAAAAAATTGAATTCTAAAAAAACAGTAAGACATAAAATAAATAATAAGTAACAGACAGTTCGAGACACTGACATTCATTCAAAATCAAAAGTATGAACAATTTACGACCACTAAACAAATTTAGGATAAACGAACTTACTACACCGAGTGTTATTTTTCCGAAGACATATATATTAAAATATAAATTTAGTAGTATGAGAAACAGGGTGTAAAGTTCACTCATTCACCATAGAAAAGGGAGGATCCTCCGACCATACGGGTGTTGTGTCTGGCGGGCAACTGCCCCTTGGTTACAAGTCGGAATCTTGTATGTATGTCGATCGCTCGGTAAACTCTAACTGCGCGATGCAGGATTTGTGTGACGTCATGTCTATGATGCGTATTTCGTATGTAGCGGTGTAACAAAAAATCCATGAAACATTTGAAAGCTTTCTTGGGTTACTAATAGCGCTTTTACCGACTCTATTGTCAGACGACTCCTTTCTTCACTCCACTGTGCGTTTAATAGGGAAAACATTCTCATTTGCATTGTGTGCGAATATAAAAAATACAAACTAAATAGTAAATACAAGCGGGCGGGCTTGCGTGATACCGCGAAAATAAAAAATGTCTCGGGTTAGCACCGGCCGCACGCCTGTCTTAACCGTAAAATGCCTGTCAAATTCGGCAAATCCCTGTCAGTTGGTACTGATGCGGCTGTTGCCGCTGTGAAGGCTTCGATAAATAATGGACAATACTGGTACAATTCTGTTTTATTTTCTGTATTCTGAGTTGAAATAAGATCTGAATATTATAAAATGCATAAGGCGTCGTCCGCCATCGAATCTGAAGATAGGAATTCTTCTTTCGTTTTTCAAATACTCGCGGCGCCCCTGACGGCGCGTAGAGTACCGGCTGGCGCAACGGCATGGCTCCAGTAAGTCCCGTCGTGCGCCAGCTGGCGGCGGTAGAGCGCAGGCCACACCGCCAGCTAGCGGGCGGGCGGGCTAGGCGGGCGAACATCGTTTCACCTCTTTACATACTTCGGTTCACACCGCGAGCTACCGACGAACCTAACGAGCTAAGCTAACGAAATATCCGACGATTCCAGCGAAGCTACTCGTTCACCTCGTTGGCGCGCCCGCGCTTCGCTAGCTTAGCTCGCCCACCAGCCCGCAAGCCCGGTTCGTTCGCCCGTCCTCCCCGTTTCGAGTAGACTAGTCGACGCTCGTCTTTCGAATAGCAGTGTAGTGTTTAGTTTGTGAACAAATATGTCATATATCGACGAAAGTTCTGATGATGATTTAACTACAAATGACAATGGACAGATAGAACGCTAACCTCTCGCTCTCCCATCCGCGCCCCCCGCTTCGCCCGCTTAGCCCGCTCCGCGCGCTCCGCCCGTCGCTCGTCTGTCCGTAGTTTTCGGTGTGAACCCCATAGTTTAGCTCGCCAATATTTCGCGTAGTTTGTATAGTTTCCTTCGTTCGCTTCGCCCACCCGCCTAGCCCGCCCGCCCGCTAGCTGGCGGTGTGGCCTGCGCTTAGGCCGTAACAGGTACCCTTATACCTGACCTAACTATCTATGCCTAACCTAAATCTCTTGTTTATTTTAAGAAGCCCCCTTTTCCATATTTTCTCCTTACGGTCTTTAGCAGCGTAAGTGTCGTTTCTGTAGACGTCAAATTCGTCGCATTTGCGAATTAAGTCATGCTTGACCCTATTCTACTCAGTTAACCTTTATCTCTTACTGTTGACGTGTTTCCTTCATTCATAAATCATTATTCAAACACGACCTTTCATCAAATTTATACAAAAATACGATCCCTAAAGACTTCATTCTGTCTTTCGGGTAGTTGGGTAAAACCTTAAAATCACAAATAAAAAATAGAACTGTTAAAATTTAAAATATCAACATTTTCTGTTTTCTTTACTTCGAGGAAGGGTATTTTTTTCTTCCATTTTTGCCAAACAAAACTGGGCTTTAAATAAACAGAGTCAAGTCCTTGAACAACTCGGGTTAAACGCTCGCATCTGTGTCCAATATTGCAAGTCAAACAAGGACTCTCTGTATCTAATTACAGAGGAAAATAAAAAGACATGGCCTTCAGTCCTTGCGTTCTGTGAGTTGTGACTCATCTAGTAAAAGTGCGCTTTATGCTTTGTGCCCGTATGGTAATATGGAAGTGTGGACTTGTCCATTCCTGAACGCTCGTGTCATGTGGTTCAAGTGCGTGTTTTCTATTTTAACAAAATTGCTTGAAAACTGGTCAATGGTGCCGATTCCTTCGTTCACAAACCAAACTAAATTTAAGTTCAGTGCATCTTTTTCTTTCTATTTCATTAAGAAAAGGACAGAAGATAAGATTTAGTTTAGTCCTGTCAAATTAATTAGCGCTTGACGTAAATTGACGTAATTTTTGTAGGCAAGTTTTTAATCACGTCTAAACGAGTAGTGACAGGCGCTGATTAATTTGACAGGACTAAGCTAAAATTTATCTTCTGTCCTCTTCTTAATGAAATACAAAGAAAAAAATGCACTGAACTTAAATTTAGTTTAGTTTGTGAACAAGGGAATCGGTACCTACCATTATTTCGCTTGCTTGACCAGGGACTAGGACTGGCTGAACTCAATCAAAGGCGATCACAATGTAATTGGCAGAGTAAATACATGATGAAAGGGGACTTTAATTATACTAGATACACAACAATGCCATTAATTCTGCCAAGTCTTTCCTAGAACCCTGCCACGCCTCAGTTCATGCTCTAATAGCTGCAATGAAATTGTCTTTATGTGAGATTGTTCTCGTACAGACAGTTACTTGGAATCCTAACGATAACTTAATTACCAGGCCGATGCTAAACAAAGGACTATTGAATTTGTAGTGTAGTCTGTCGGTTCAATGTGCTTGAGAATGCTTGATTGGCAAACATGTTTATTGTTTTCATAGGTCTCGAGTTCGAACCCAAGGCACGCACCCCTGACTTTTCGGATTCATGTGCGTATTGTATAATTATCACTTGCTTCAAAAACGGTGAGGGAAAATATTGTGAGGAAACCGGCATATCTGAAAGATATTTGTTGACGGCATGTGAAGTCACGTCAGAGGACCATGGGCGGCATAAAAACTCTGACACCAGGTTAGGTTAGGTTTCCGGTTTCCTTATTATTTCAAGTATTACCTCTATAATTAGATGGGTAATATTCAGAAAAACATGTCAATTTGTATCAACGTACCTTATATTTTCCTTTTGGTTTCATCTTTTTTCTTTTAGAAAAGATTATTATTTTTCCCGCACAAAGAACGAAGGATCTGTTAATTGGATGTTAAGAGGTGTATCTTTGCTCATTTCTTTTTCCTTATTGGGCAAATATGAGGTCTTTGGATCTTCACGTATCGATATGAATACTTCTTGGGAAAAAATATTGTATTACTTATTTAGTCATAATATGAAAAAGTAATACCATATTTAAGCTGATTACTTCATTCATTGTAGGGCCTGGTGGCTTAGTAATAACAGCCGCACGGGTCGATCCATCAAGTTAAGCTACGCTTGCCGTGGTCTGTGGATGGGTGACCATCTTTACATACAGAGACTCCTCCGTGCCCCGGAAAGCACTTTAAGCCGTTGGTCCCGGCTGTCATTCGTGGATCTTTGACAGTCGTTACGGGTCATCAGAAGCTCGAAAGTCTGACAACCAGTCTTACCAAGGGGTATGGTGTTACTCAGTAACTGAGTTGTGGTGTTCAGGTAGGCAGTCGCTCCATGTAAAATACTGGTATTCAGCTGCATCCGGTTAGACAGGAAGCCGACCTCAACGGAAAAGGCTGGGCAGATGAAATTATGAGTTAGAAAACCAAGAATAAAGTCCATCTCGGAAGGCATGTGAAGAAGATTGTTCACTGCAGTGAGACAGTTTCAGCCAAGTTTTAAGAAACACTTTAAAAAGAAGGAAACTATAAGCTATTCGATTGTGTTTTGTTCATGGTAATATTTTGACCCAATTTTGTCATAAATGAACTCATTCACTAATAACGCCTACCTAATAAAGTATGCTTCTATGAATAATGCCATTGGTTGCAAACCCACATGAGCCTACGGTTGCCATACACATTAGAAAGTACATCGACCTATGACAACCCTGACATATTGAGCTCAGCTTGTAATCAATGTTTTATAGCCAATACACGATTATGATTTACGTTTCATTAAATTAACATAAGTTTATTGTGATGGTTTGGAGGTTTCTCAAGTCAATGAGCACATTCTGAAAGTACATAATAATATTTTCACTAGGTAGGTTTATGCGTCCATAATACCTTAGTTCAAATTCACTCCTTATCTCACTCGCACGATATTGCTCGCGAAGTGAGTGACAGCGAGACTGAACGAGGAGTTCCAAGGCGCCAATAGTTTAGGTAATTTCTTTTTATAGCGAAAAGAATGGTGATAAAAAATAAAAATTTAATATAATTCCTGTTTTCTAGTTAGTTCAGTTAATTTGCAAATTTTTATTACATTTAAAATAATAAATTTTTAAAGACCACAAATAAAAAACATTTTTTTTTCTTTATTTTTAACACATCACGCCTTGTTTCCCCGAAGGGTTGGGCAGAGGTGTACCTGTAGTAGGTATACCCACATTTCGCCAGTTATGTTTAAGTCCCATGTAATAGGGGGCGAGCCTATTGCCATCAACCGGGCACAAATCCAGATTCCAGGCTGCTACTGAGAAATTCCAGATAGAAAAACCCAATAACACTTTGCCCGACCCGGGAATCGAACCCAGGACCTCATGCTCAGCAGTAGCGCTTGCGACCACTAGACCAACTAGGCAGTAAGGTTTATTTTTAAATTACCTACTCCTAAAACGAACAAACCTTTCTGATTAGGTTATAAAAGTGAACACGCCCCAAAAAACAGTAAACTTGTCAAAATTTGACACATATTGGTACACATGTCCATCTCCTTTGGTACATATATTATGTGTACCAAATTAGATATCGAAACCCATCACGTTTACTGAGTTTTGCCAGCTAATTCAATTTGACCCTATAAAAGACACCTTTGGCTTTCCTTATAAAACTGGTGATAAAATAATAAGGAAAACTTTACAAATTAAAGTCAAAAGGGCTTTAACTTTTCCTATTATGTTTTAACCAGCTTTCCTTTTATCTTTTGCACAGATATTTGAACGAATGAAAGTTTTCTGTTATAAAAACTTCGAGCCTTTGCCTTTGCGTGTTATTCCGTGAAAACTATAAGTACCTAGTACAACACATTTTTATCATAAATGGCCTAATGGCCCATATGTTAGCTATCCAAGTCAAAAACAAGCTCAGTCAGTTAAAAAAAAACCGGCCATTTGCGTGTTGGACCTCGCACAATGAAGGGTTCCGTAGTTATCGCAAGAAAAAACTTAACATTGCAGTTGAATAACATGTTCTCCCATACCTTCCAACTGCAAATGTAAGTTTGTAAGTAAGTAAGTAAGTAAGTAAAGTAAGTAAATCATTTATTTGCGTAAAACATGGTATACATTGATGTTAATATTATTACAGTTATTTTAAGATCATCACAGACTTCTTATAAGATTTCCTGTAATTTATGAGGAAAGAACCATTCCCTGTGTTTTTGTCAAAATTTTAGGCTCAGTAATTTCGGAGGTCGTGGTCATTTATTTACGTTACATAGGTACCATATTTGAACTTAATTGGTCCATTAGATTTGGAGAAAATTGGCTGTGACAGACGGACAGACAGACTAACACACGAGTGATCCTATAAGGCTATAAGGGTTTTTTTTCTTTTTGAGGTACGGAATCCTAAAAAGCTCATTCAAATAAAACCTAACCGAAGTCCAATTATAAAAAAAAAAACATATCAGCCATCCGCTTTCTTACTACTCAAGTCTAAATTAATGATTCTCTCAAACCACCATCTTGTCAAACAAGACATTTAATTATGAGCATTAACCTTTAATTAGAAATTGATAGAGACAAATCGTACAGCGAGTTAATCAAAATAATATTACTTTGAAATAATAGGTTGTCTTCGTTGTGATTTGCATAGCTGTTAAGGGGTATGCTATCGTTATGGATTGTAATAAAAAATAAATTTGCGAGTAGGAGCACACCATCGAATGTGGACGGAATGGGGAGGCCTTTGTCCAGGAGTGGGACTGATCAGTGATCAGGCATAAGTCGTCTGCGGGCAGGTGATTTAAAAATATTGATGACTAACTTTTTGCCAGCGGCTTCGCCCGCGTGGAGGTCGGAAATTATTCATTAATTATTAAAAAAAAAAAAGTTTTTTTATTATTTCTCGGTATAGTAATACCGAGATAAAAGTATCCTATGTGTTAATTCAGGCTATAAACTATTAGTGTGGCAACTTTCCACCAAATCCGTTCAGCCGTTTTTGCGTGATTGAGTAACAAACATCCAAACGTCTAAACTTAGAAACTTTTACATAATAATATGTAATAATATTAGTTGGATACAAAATCAATAAAGATAGTAGAATTATTATCTTTGTACAATAGTTACTTTTCAAGAGTGTCACTTTGTCTTTTAGACAATAAAACCACCATTCTTAAAATCTACATATAATGAAGGAAGCCAAGCTGTTTTTTCCTTATTTCAGCCTTAATAATTTAAAAAAAGAATCTAAAATTAATTTTAAAATTACATAATTTATTTAGTCTAAAACATTTAAATAATTTAATTTAAACTTAACTATGTTTAAAACTAGCGCATGCTACTATTATATAAATAAACTAAAACTTCGTATAGACGGACGAATTTTATCATGCCCTATGACTACTTCCCCCCCCCCCCCCCCCCGTTTTATATACTTGTACGTAATTATTATTGTTATTATTTTATGTCTATCTGCTGTTGTATCATTAAAATTAAGTATATGAATTTACATTAGTCTATAGCTAATTTTGAAGATATAAACATGAGGAATTTCTTGCCCAAACTAGCTTTAAATAAAATATAGGTCCCATTTCAGTAAAGAAAAACTGTATAGTTTCAGTATAAGGCAAAGGTGGCCAAAATATCAGTTATTATAAACCATTAGGTAAATAATATACTGCCATCGACATATATGACGTTTTAGTTCTAAGTTATTTATATAATAGTAGCATGCGCTAATTTTAAAATTACTTAATTTAATGAAGACTAAAATTATGTTAGTAGCTTCAATAGATAGTGCCTATTTTTCAGAAATTTTGTATTGTTTGTTTGAATATCGAGAAAAATTATCTGAATAAAATTATACGTTCAACTTGCCCTTAACAAAGCTCCGTAATAAAAAGTTCGTTCCACTATTTCTGCCGTACCTACCTGATTTACATATCTCCGTCCTTTCCTTTCTAGTTTCGCGGAAAGTAAATTATTACTTATATCAGGTAACAATTAATTTGAAGACGTTTGTTATTTATTAACTAGCTAGATCGTGAAATGTATGATAATCTACTGTAGAGTTACAATACTTGTCACACAACGTAATTTGTAAAACGTCATGGGAAAAACTGGTTATGCCTAATTTGCGAAATAGCTGTCTTTTTTGGAGAAAATTTATTAACCGACTTCCAAAAGGAGGAGGTTCTCAATTCGTCTGCATGTTTTTTTTTTTATTTTTATTATATTTGTTACGCGATTACTCCGCCAATTATGAATAGACTTTGATGATTCTTTTTTTGTTTGGTAGATCATACTTCAGAGGTGGTCCCATATAAATTTTATTAACTTTGCTAGGGTAGTTTTTGAGTTAGCTTCAATTATACGTATTTTTCCCACTTAATATGTAGATGATTTGTTAACTTCTTGTCACTGTTATTTACATAGCAGGTAGTGGTATTCGAATTTGTGTGGGGTAGGTACCTCAACTAAAAAGTGAAAAATAAAAACTTTTTACAAAAAAAAAACAACTGACCTCAAAAAAAAAACACTACAAAGTGAAAAATAACTTTAACTTCGGAAGTCGGTGACAAAGAACGAACATTCAAAACCAAAGACACCGACTTCCGAAATTAAAGTTATTTTTCACTTTGTAGTGTTTTTTTTTTGAAGTCGGTTGTTTTTTTTTTTGTATAAAGTTTTTTTTCAAGCTTCGTGTTCCGTATTGTCATCCTAATCCTAACTTTATAATCTTCTATAAATACACACATGCAAATAAACAAAATTGAAGTGTCTGTTTGTAATGTCAAAATACCAGCTTTTTACTAAATGCATATGAATTTATAAACGGTACATACAACAAAAACACAATTTTTAAAATTTCCCTGTCCGCTGTCTGTCTGTTTGTTCTGGCTAATCTCCAAAACGGCAGGACCGATTTTGACGAGACTTTCACTGGCAGATAAACAAATAACTAAAATTGATGTATTGAATTCCACGCGAACGAAGTCGCGGATAACAGCTGTAGCAGTTACACCGCCACATACGAACTACGCATCATAGACATGACGTCACACAAATCCTGCATCGCGCAGTTAAAGTTTACCGAGCGATCGACATACATACAAGATTTCAACTTCAAACCGATGGACAGTTGCCCGCCAGACACAACACCCGTCTGGTCGGAGGATCCTCCCTTTTCTATGGTGGATGAGTGAACTTTACACCCTGTTCCTCATGCCACTAAACATCTAATAATATTATAAATGAGAAATTGAGTTTGTTTGTTACGGTTTCACTATAAAACGGCTGAACGAATTTGGATATTTGGCACATGGGTAGACCATGACTTGGTAAAGGACATAGGATACCTTTTATCCCATTATTCCCACAGGACCGAGACTTATGCGAGTGAAATCGCGGGGCGCAGCAAGTTATGAAATATCACTTAAAATATTTTTATTTCCTGTACTGTTTGTCAAGTAACCGCAAACGCGGCTGCTCAACATACTAGTTTCGATCCATGACCGTCAAAAATTTTCTTCATGGAAAACTGCGGCAATACTGCGCTACCGAGGCCTCGGTAAGTAGAGTACAGTGTTACAGTGGTTTTCCATTAAAGGAATTTATGGTTGCATAAATTCGGACTACTTAATTTATGCCCTGAAAAAAAATTGGCCCTATTACATGCATGGGACTCGAACATAAAACATAGGTACATAATCTAGGGGCCAAGTGTAGGTCGCCGTCCGATAAGGGCCAGGCCCGGATCGACGGCTCGTTGTGTTCCACCCGCGCCTCAAAGAGATGTCAGCAGAATTGACGGGGTCCTTTAGGGCCGATGCCTGCCGGGGCTGCGAATATGGGCCGAAAGGGAAATCGTGCCCCCCAGCAACAGGGCAACCGAAGGAACACGGGTGGGTTTTAGTCAGTAAGAGCCTGACACGCCCTCCCGCTCCGCCTGGAGCGGAAGAAGTTATTTTGATCATTTCCCACCTAAAAAAAAAGTGTAGTTATGCTATACAACTTTAACATCTTTGTACATTTAGGGAGTAAATCCGTTCAGTAGTTTTTGTGTGAATGAGTAACAAACATCCATCCATTCAACCATCCTCACAAACTTTCACATTTACAGTATTATTAAGAATAGACCAGATCTTTAGTTTATAATTAAAACTACTATGATCTAGAAAGTATCCTTACAGATTATAAAATTACACAATATTTATTATTGAAACCAGTCAACTGTAACATGATACTTTTTGTGACCATTTAATAAAACAAATAGCGACAAATTAAACGCTGATTAAATTAATTAGGTATGTTGAAGCAATCACTTATTGATATAGAAAGTAAGCTTTGTGGTTAACACATGTCAAAAATGATCAGTTCATATCATTCACTCATCAATTCATTTAAGAAACATTCAATTGATAATTTTGTACCGGATGATGTCGTACCTCTACATATTATTATAGACATTGCCAATATCGAAGTGAAATGAAATGAAATTGTTTATTCTGTATATTTACAGAATCCGTATCAAAATGAGTGATTGACTTAGACTTTCGGGCTTCTGACGACCCGTAACGACTGTCAAAGATTCACAAATGACAGTCGGGACCAACGGCTCAACGTGCTGTCCGAGGCACGGAGGAGTCTCGGTATGTAAAGATGGTCAGCCATCCACGCACCATCCCCGGCAAGCGTAGCTTACCCTGATAGATTGATCCGTGCGGCTGTTATTACTTAGCCACAAACTCCTCAGCCAAAGAAACCAATTTTAAATAAAGAAAGAAAAATAAGGATTTATTGAGACTCGCACAGGAAATCACGAATTAAACAAAAACACACTCATTAAAACATTAATAAAAAAATAACAAAGTACAATTAAAATAAAAGCAGAAAGTCCTGTACGAGGCCAAAAGGCTCCTCAGCATGATGCTGCGACATTTAAAAATAAATGTCACAGCGCTGGTATTCTGATAGCAGAATACCAGCGCTGTGACATTTATTTTTGGCCCGCAGTGATGTCACGGATAGATAGATAGATACAGAAAAAAAAAAGAAAAAAAGTAGATGTGTGAAATATATTAAAAAATAAAATATATGTAGTCCTTGTGTCTGCACCCGACGTAACATCAGTTACTTGTCTATGCCTTTATTTATGAAAACTTCATGCACAAGTAAAAAAATACTGTACAAAGGCGGACTTAATGCCTGAGGCATTTTCCACCAGTCAACCTTAGGGTGATGCAGAGACAAAACATGGTAGGTGCAACATAAATGACAGATAACTTGAAAATGAATACATACTAATACATAATACATAAATACATACATATAAACCGAATAAACTTTTTCAGGAGAAATAACGATAGGTAGAGGAGAAAATAAATCCAGCAAATCAGCGCTGCAAAGATTCTGCCAACTTTTCACGAATATGTTCACGTGCTTTCACTTTGAAAGATAACTGACTGGTTGCCATCCTGATGTTCAGAGGCAGCGCATTCCAAAGAAATAGAAATAGTATCTGTCTTACTCTAGGCATCGTCTCATATACATTAATAATTGACTTAAACATTAATCAATGGGCCTATTAGTTACGGACATTCCATACAGCAAAATCTATAGTGCCAGAGGCACTGTCAAACTTGTTTATAATAATATGTACATAACATAAAATTACACCCTGAATTTTCCGAAGGGTTAGGCACAGGTGTACCTTACACTCACATTTCGCCAGTTATGTTTAAGTTCCATGTAATAGGGGGTGAGACTATTGCCATCTACCGGGCACAAATCCAGACTCCAAAATCAAAAATCAAAATATTTTATTTCACATAAACCTACATGGGCCCTTATGAAACGTCAGAAGCTAGGTGCACGGTTCCAATTGGTCGTTTCCTATGGAGAAGAGCCGGCAAGAAACTCCACGGTTACTCTTTTAAAAATAATAGGCTTTTACAATACTTTCAGATAACAGTGTTTCTAGGTATGGGAGGACAGTGTAGGTCTGTCAATAAGTACCAAGTACTTAACAAAATAGAAAATGGTCAACATATCTACAAAAATCCGGGCTGCTACTGAGAAATTCCAGATGGAAAAACCCTGTAACACTTTGCTCGACCCGGGCATCGCATGCTCAGCAGTAGAGCTTGCGACCACTAGACCTACGAGGCAGTAGGAAGAAATTTACATTTGTTAATGATGATGCTATTAATTATAACAAAACTCGCCTGATTAGACCAGTCAGATAAACGAAATTAATTATCTCTGACAGAGGAACCGCTCTTGTAGAAAGTTGGTCGCAAAAATATTGCCCACATTCCTTTTATTAGGAAGTTTGACCAAATTGAGATTTATTTTTGGCTGTTTTTATTTAGGTTATGCTATGCCATGAGTATTTTTTTTTCGTTAGAACAATTTTGTTGTTTTTGCTGCTCAAAAATATTATGATGACAGAGAGATAATAAAAAACAAAAATTAAAATTAATATGAATAAAATCCAGCTACATTGTCACCGCCGCCGGGTTGCCAGCTGTTTTAGAACCCAATGGCTTGGTATGCGATGGAAAGAGACCAGACGGAATGACCATAATGTCTTGGAAATAAGGTCGGTCTTTGGTCTGGGCCGCAACATGTGTCAACATCCTTGTGCCACTCCACCTTTCTAGCACGGCGTGCTGTGCTGTGGCGACTGCTGCAGTTGCGGAAAACCTTAAACGGCGAAAATATTCCAATCTTATTGGGATTTATATGTTCGAGCCATTTGAAGTTGAAACACTAGGGCGTGAGTGCCCACTTGGTTTTTCAAGACATCGCTAAGCGTTTGGTCAACTCTTCATGTGACCAGAGCCTGTTTTTTGGCCAAAGAATCAGCATCGCCATACAATGTGGCAATGCTGCCAGCCTTTCGGTTACTTTTCCTATTGACTTCGCTTCTTTCGCTTCCTTTTTTATATTACATGTACATCTTATTATTTTAAGTCTGTTAGCTGTACATTATGTCAATATTATCTAGCTCCATTTGAATTTGATAAATCGACCGTAGCAATTAACAATGTCAGATCTATATTTTTGCGATTTTTATTTTATTGCATTAAAGGTCTTTGCGGGGGCATTTTTATAATTTATTCTAAAATAAAATAAAAATCGCGAAAATGTAGATCCGACGATCCGACATTGTTAATTGCTACAGTCGAAATATTTCCTAATGCTTATTTAGATATCTATCTACAACGATATTCTGAAGATAGCATACAACCGCCAGGTAAAACGTATATTAAAATGACTAAATCAATCATTTTAATGTAATTTGTTGCACGACGCGTATTAATATTATGTGTGTAATAAAATATGAGGGACTTTAATGGGACAATTCAAAGAAGAAATTATAAAGTCGATAACCACGACAATAATGCAACTTTCCTTAACGTACAGACGCCAGCACATCAAGCTACTACAATCTGTCAAATTGATTTAATAGATTTTCAACTTTATCGCTGAAGTTTAAGGTTCAAAGTTGATTGGGAAAATTTGACAGTTTCGGGTAGCTTGATGTGCTAGCGTCTGTACAAGATATGCACTATACGTTATTAGAATTACAAACAACCAATCTTGGCATATTTTAATAAATATTGTCATACCAGGAAGAACATGTTATTGACTGCACCGTTGGTCTAGCGGTCACGCTACTGCTGAGCATGAGGTCCTCGGTTCGATTCCTAGGTCGGGCAAAGTGTTATTGGGTTTTTCCATCAGGTTCCGTTCCGCCTCATCCTTTGCGAGTATTACTGCTTCGCAGGAGGTGACGGCTTCCCATGCCCTCTCACTCCATATCATGGCCTGGACCAGGGCCGGCCGCGAGAGATCACCGCCGCCGATCGCCTCCACGAGGCTCAGTAGTAGCCTGGAGTCTAGATTTGTGCCCGGTTGATGGCAACAGCCTCGTCTCCTATTACATGGGACTTTAATATGAAACCGTATGTTTATGTCATACCAGGAAGCACAATATTCACCGGCGTCGAAATATTGTCACACCACGCGGCATAACGTAAGCTAAGCATGTCCTAACTTAGCCTTTCGACTGACAATTAATTAAATATAACATTATTGTTATCTGTCTAGCATTCTGCCGGTAACTTTGATGTTCACATAAATTTAGAGAAAATAAAATTCAATTTATTAGCAAATTGAAATTCGAAACTTGTATTTTGACATTTGATTTTATGGTCGTGTATTTTTGCTTGTATTTTATGTAATAGTGTATGCTAATTATGTGTGTGACTGAAAGTTTTTTGCCGTCTAGTATTAATTATAGTAATTTGTTTGTTTTTTCTTATTTAATTACTAGTTATAGAAGTCAAGTAAGTAATAAATGTGCAGAAAAAGTTTTGGTCTAAAAACTTTTGCTTTCGTTACTTAATTACGGTTTTATTAGCTTGTCTTGTGTGTTCAACATTTGTAGTATGTAATTACGTATGTAAAATTGTTTGTATGTAAAAAAACAGAATCGTTTTCAAATGTTGACCCACTTCCGATGACTCCTGGCTATTGATTACGTTTATTGACTTACTCGAGTTGTTTTTTTTATAAATCAAATTTTACTGTTGATTGTAGGTCCAATCTAATTAGTTAAAAAGTTGTTTCGATTTTAGAAACGAAAAAAATCAGCCTATTATGGGCGTGCATTCTGAAAGTGAACAGCGTCGCAAATACAGTCAAATATTTCGCTGTTTTTATTAATTTGGCAATAGTACTGTATGGAAATATGAAATATGGCTCATGGCTAACTAGTAAACTAAAATATTGATTATAAAATGCAATAATTAAATATCGTTACACTGAATATTTAGTTATAGATGTAAAAAAAGTATTTGGAAACTTTCCAAATGCCTTTTTTTCACCTTAAACAGTTACAACATCAAATTCAGTATTATAATTGCAATTCATTATTAATATTAGTAAGCGATATTTCATATTTCCAAACAGTAATATTGCTAAATTAATTAAAACAGGTAAATATTTAACAGCTATTCGCGACGTTGCCAACTTTTAGAATAAATGCTCTTAAATGTCGTTAAAGTGCCACTAAAAAAGTCAAGGATGTTTCTCATATAGGATTGAGCATTGATCACCGCATTTGCCACTTGCAAGCTGGCAATTTATTTGCTTGCGCAGTGTCATTTTCAGACCATTCAATTTTGACGTTTTCGACGAAGTTTTCCCTAATAATAAACTAAAGAATCAGCTGATGTTAAATAACTAACAATGTTAAATGCAATCTGGATGAAACTTTCAAAAAGTTATTTAAAAAAAACAGACTGCAAAATCACATAACTATTTTTGTATGTTCAGATGAATATATAAATATTGTAGGTACACTAAGGCCTATGCTGCTCCCACAATTAAGGCGAATCTTACTGGCAAATATCATGAACTCCTATGCAAAATTACCAGCAAGCATTCCAAACCTCCTAGGACGAAACAAATGACTGTTACGTCCCACCACGACACAAAAAAGGACGAAAGCAACTATGAGCCAACAAATATCTGAAGCAGCCGTGCAATGTGCAATGCAACGCGTTTCTGAGGTGAACCGTCAGATGTATAAACAGAGGGCGGGGTGAGCGACCGATGTGCATCACTGTCTATGGTAGAGTGACTGTCAGTTACTTGATTTGATGGACAGATTGTAGAACGTAGTGCTTATTGTGGAAATGTTTGTTCGGGGAGGTGCTAGAACGATAAATAATTCTACACCTCTATAAACTTAAAAATAGAGATTAATTAAAAATTGAGGTTTAGTGGTATGAGGAACAGGGTGTAAAGTTCACTCATCCACCATAGAAAAGGGAGGACCCTCCAACCAGACGGGTTTTGTGTCTGGCGGGCAACTGCCCAATGGTTTGAAGTCAGAATCTTGTATATATGTCGATCGCTCAGTAAACTCTTATTGCGCGATGCAGGATTTGTGTGACGTCATGTTAATGATGCGTAGACTGCGTAGTTCGTATGTGGCGGTGTAACCGCTACAGAGGTGACAGTACTGCAGTGTCTAGTTATGAAGGGGATGAAACCTTAAGGCTCTTTGTACACACACGTTTTTCTTGCCTTGAAAAACTACTACTAAAAGCGTGCATATTAGGTACCACCACCACCACCACTAGCCTAACCAGGTGCCGTCTCTGAGTAATTGACCTCAACCTGTTTATACCTACTGTTAGAAAATACAATAGACGTGGATATATTTAGTAACTTGTTCCGCTTAGCTATTTCTAAAGAGCCATAAAAAAACTCCTGAAAGAAATCGACACGTGTTTCACCTCTCAACGAGGCATCCTCAGGATGACGATGGACTTGTTGCGAACTCGAACATGGCATGTTACCACACCAAGCACTGAGTGTGTTCAGCGGTCTATTGTATTTTATAATGGATTTCCGCAAGGTCACGCCTGAATCAATTAATTACCTACTGTTAGGTTTCAATTTATTAATACGTTATTGTTGGATATTGTACTGGCAACACCCAAAGATTTGATATGTCAAAATGGGGATTTGAACGCCCTTCTGGGTCAGGCGCTCGTGACGGTAAGACGTGCTTAGTGGATGTGTCGGTAAAAAGATAGATTGGCATAGGATTAGTTGGAGATCTACTGTAAATTGAGGTAACCTGTTAGTTTTATGGTAAATATTAGAATACTGATTGAATTGTGAGATTATGTGGGGAATAGGAGATGTGATGGTATGGTGTAGAATATTGAATTTGATGTTAGCAAAGAAATATAAATGACTGACAAAATATCTTGGTGTTTCATATTATTTTCCTTATCCCTGAAATATTGTAAATATGTAGTTTCATTAAATAGTTTTAGATTATGATATTGTGGTAACGACTTTAAGATTAATTTGGGGATTTGTATCTATTTTGAGGTTAAATAATTATATTCGGAATTAAATTAGTTATTTTAGAGTAAGGATGGTTCTTATTTCACTACCATGTCTGAAGCAATAATCCTCAGGGACTTGACACGTGGCACGTACACGTGTAGACTTTAGAGTATCGGGATAATTTGAAAAGCGACTCAGATAAATGAATGAGAAAATAGAAATATACGGCTGTCTTCACCCTCAAGATTTTATTTTTCGCCCACTCTTCTTTAGTATTTTTTTTTATCAAGGTTATTATAATTTTGATCGTAGTACTAGCAAGATTATTATGTTTTGGGTTTTCTACAATTGACCATTTTGAGTTATTATGAGATTGACTCAAGTCAAAACGTAGGTACAAATTCAGTCACAGAAAAATAACAAACAGCATTTTTTTGGTGAATTTATGAGCAAAAACTAAGGCACTTCTCTCGTCACTTTGATGGAGCTCATGGGACAGAAGAAGAAACTTATGATTTTCACGACTTTTTTCTTCTAAAACTCAACGACACAATTTGACATTAAATTACACTTTCCTTATTCCAATTTATTTATGTCTATGGATTAATTAATGATGATGACCCCATAGATATAATCCGCGAAAAAAAACAGTGGCACTCCGGGAGTGCCGACAGAAGTGAAAACTTGAAAAAAAATCGACGCTGCGGTAATCAACGCGTTGATGTCTTTTTAATAGTCAAAAGCTGGTATCGTAACAGTGTCACGAAATCAATGGTTTAGTCCCATCTCAAAAATACCCAACGCGCCTAAAGAAGTTTCTACTTCAAAAAACATAATGATAAAAGAAAACACCAAAAACATGGTTACCCTCTAATCCCTCGCCATTGATGCGTCTACGCACGCACACATTGTATGCTAATCGTAGCGCATGCGTCGTGTCGCTAGCGCGGAAGGGATATGATTGTTTTCGTATTACAAGGAAGCGACACTCGTGTGATGGGCCGCGTATCGTACGGACGTGTCGGCATTCGGATTATATTACATTTGATTGATGCATCTTTGAAAGTAGCGATTCGTTTAAGTCTTAAGTGCAGTCTGGTGGTTTCCTTTGTATGCTGATGGATGGATTAGGTCTTGTCTGTTTTACGGGGTTTATCGTTCGTTACTAATAAAGCTTTTGATCTTCAAATTGTTAACCAAAAATGGCAAATTATGCTAAGAATTAAAAACAGTATGGAGTCAAATTGTCATGCTCGTTGGGCATTTTTGAGATGGGAAAAAACAATTGAACTCGCGACTCGCGACACCGTTACCGACACCTCATTTTTGTAAACGCGATTGTGCTCCTTATTTATATTATGTTACGAATCAATGTTCTATGCAATTATTTTTACTTTAAAGGTTTCGAAGTATTTTTTTTTGTAAACGCGTTTTTTGTTCAAGTTTTCACTTCTGTCGGCACTCCCGGAGTGCTACTGGCTTTTTATTTTTTGTGGAAGCTCTTGGCTTGCATCTCACCTGATGGTAAGTGATGATCAGGCCGAAGGTGGGAGCAAGTTTCACCTGGAATCCTCAACCACAAAGGAACTGGCTATCTTACCTCTAACTGCCGAAACACAACAATGCTGTTAACATTGTTGTTATGGCGACAAACTTAGATACGATGGTGATAGTTAGCCAGGTGGATTTAGAACAAGCCCTAAAACCAACCAAACCGAGCACAAAATTTTGTCACCACTGGGAATCGAACCCGGAACCTCTGGGTCTGAGGCAGGTGGTCTAACCACTAGAACACAGAGGTGGTTATAACATGGCCTCGCATTTTATAGAAACTTGAAAAACAAGAAAAGTTGAGTATAAGTAGAGAGTAGTGTTTACCCAGGTGGTAACGGCCCCGACTTACAAGTTGTAGGTCGTGGGTTCGAACCCAGGCAGGCGCTTTACTTTGTGTAAATAATTTCATCACCACTGCTCTCAAAACGGTGAAGGAAAACATCGTGAGGAAACCGGCATGTCCTAGAACCAAAAATTCGAAGACATGTGACATCTACCAACCCGCACTGGGTCCGCGTGGTAGATTACAGCCTGGCTCTCTCTCGAAGAGAGGAGGCCTGTGTCCCAGTAGTGGGAAAATTATAGGTGGATTATGCATGATTATGAACCAAAATCACTTTTTTTTTTGGTAATGTATCTCGTAGTTGATCTCTGAGATCATGACTACTTAACCGGGCTTTGGACTTAAGCTACTACACTTAAAACCTCCAGCCAGAGGTTATTCAACTATGCTAATTAAAACTGGGTGGGGTATGAACCTCGGCTTAGGGCGTCAACCAGAGGGAGGACATCAAGGATGGGACGGACTGGATCAAAGTTTTGATCATGATTATTAGTCGGGGAATTTAAAGCTAAGTGCTCAGCTGCAACAACTGCTGGCACCTCGTTATCGATCAATGTACCACAGTACGTTAAACATTTTTTGATAAAGGCTTCCTTATGAAACTCGCCAATTTCATGTTCCTGAATTATTGAGCGAAAGATCTTAAGCTTAAAACCTGGACCATTTTTCTTAAGAATCCCAGCAAAGTAAGAATTTCTACGCATTTCTCTTGAGACAGACGGTCGATACTGAATTCTCATAAAGAAAAAAATGTGGGCCTACACCTACACAAGATAAATCTTATCCAGATTAAAGTTGACGTGGAAATATGTAAATAGGTTAAGTTTGTGAACAAACATTCTCCCAAAATGCTACTGCTATTAAGGTAAAAGAGTAATTCGAAAGTATACAGGATTTTTTTTAACCAGTGCGCAAACTTAAACACGTGACTCTACTCATCATTATGAACAACTTTTACTATGGGACCAAACCTGAAATCGCGAAAAAATATCAGCTGTTCCCTACATTTTGACGAGTTATGCGAACAGAAATGTAGGGAACAGCTGATTTTTTTTCGCGATTTTCACGTCTACTTTAAACTGGTTAAAATTATACCTTGTATAATCGGAATTAGGTAGTCAGTTATGTACTTGCATCGAAATGTTAATATTAATATGGATCTTCCCGGGATTCCTAATAGACAATCCCGTGTGACCAACAATATTACAAATAAATAATAATAAAAACCTTAGAGATAGATAAGACAAATAAAACAAAGATAATTAACATACAAATTTTATTAGTACATTCAAAATGCACACGTGTGTGCATTGGAATTTTGCAACTTCGGACATCCGATGTCGTTAATGTAAATTTGGCAACGTCGCGCGTGCAGTGGTTTAAATTGTGTAAAAGTAAATAACGTTTTATTTAATAGATCACGAGATTTTTCTGCTCTTCAAAATTAATCCCGAGATTTGGGGCATATCCACTTTATTCTTTCGGGTTGTATGAAATCAGTGTGTACATAAATAACTCTACCTAATTCCGACCTCTGATAATTATGTTTGTTGGTTTGTACATCTTTTACGCAGCAACTTAGAAACGGATCGACAAATCAAATCAAATCAAATCATTTATTTGCATAATACAGGTAGGTATAAAAAGATGTTACATATAAATATAAGTACTCTGTATCATTACCTATTATGGTGTGCAAATATTTACATTATTAATAATCTAATTAAATAATTATTAAAATAACATTACGAAATTATTATACTCAAAAAAATAAAAATATAATAAAAAAAAAAAACAGAATATTACACACGTCAAAGGTTTAAAAATAAAAATAAAAAATGTCAGATGAATTAAAATACATGTCATAAACTTAACAATCAGATAAATTAAATAAAAATATTGATCCAAATTAAAATAAAATAAAATTATACAGATGTCAAATTAAATTAATTATAGCATGTCACACTATTTGTATTGTCATATTATTATTAAATGTCAATAAATTACTCTAAGGGCCTGTTTCACCACCTTCGAGTAGGTTCTCGTTAACTTACTTGGCAGATAATGTCCAACAAATTCTGTTCCATTTTTGAATTTATTCGGTAAGTAGTGGCTATTCGGACATCGTGAAATAGGCCCTTAATTTATGTAACTATCTATATTTTTATCCTGTAAGTACTCCTTGACATTATAATAACATTTATTTACCAGGAATTTGTGCAGCTTCGACTTGAATTTATGAACAGGTAACTTTTTGACATCATCAGGCAACTTGTTGTAAATACAGAGAATACTTTTATTGATTAGTGCTGTTTTCCCATAAGGTATATTAATTTCTAATCTTTTTTTGTCACGTAGTTGTCTATAGTAGCTTTTAGAAGCAGTCTTATAATAATTAGGATTTAATTTAACAAAAACATTTAGTTCATATATATATAACGAAGGCAGTGTCAGAATTTTCATGCTTTTAAAGTATGGTTGACAGCTGGTAGTGTTGTCTACATTACACATTGCTCTAATGCTTTTTTTTTTTTTTTTTTTTCCGGAATGGCATCTTACAGTTGGTTTTGAGAAACCGTCACTGTTTAACCGGTCAATCCTGTGGCTGCCTCAAGCTACTACACTCAAAGCCTCCAGCCAGGGCACATATATAAAACTAAGCTAAAAAGCTTAGGATGAACGCTCACTAAGGGCACCCCCTGCGGGGTTCGAGCCTCGGCTTAGGGCGTTATCCGGAGGGAGGACATCAAAAGATGGAACGGGCTGGATCAAGAGGTTTTGATCATTATTATTAATCGGGGAATTTAAAGCTACGTGCACAGCTGCAACAACTGCTGGCACCTCGTTTTCGAGCAAGGGTCGGGGGGGAGTATCATTTACTCGGGGGCGCGGCGGTCGGGAACGCAAAGGACCTCGGCGGCGAGGTCGGAATGACGGGAGGCGTCTGTGTTTGTACACTGTGCTTGTTTCCCTATTGCTCTCCTGGAGGAGGGTTATGGGGTCATCGGGGTCTACTAGAATATGCCTTGGACGGCGAACTTTACTGATTCTACTCGGGACATAACTGGCGGCCTCGACAACCAGAGGGTTGCGATGTTTGGCCGCGGACTCAAAGAAACGCTTTGAAAGGCGTTTAAGAAACTGGTGGATTGTGGGAATCTTTAGGTCGAGGTGGAGAGCCTCGTTCCTGACGAACCATGGGGAACCTGTCGCCCTACGAAGGAATCTATTCTGCACCGTTTGCAGCCTATGTATATGACGGGGTTTTGCATGAGCAAAGACGGCACCCGCATAGGTCATGATAGGTCGAATGCACGCCGTGTAAACGCGCAATTTGCACCTAAGTGACAATTTGCTACGTGCATTCACCATGAAGAAGAGTCTACCGAGAGCGAAAGCGGCTCGCGAACGAACCATCTTTATGTGCTCTGCGAAGGTCAAATGATGATCGAGAACGACACCGAGATATTTGGCTCGCTTCTCCCAAGGGATCGGCTTGCCGAACATGGTGATCGGTCGGGGGAGGGGGTATCTGAGCCTTTTACGCAGTTTCGTGAAGAGAACCGCTTGGCTTTTATCTGGATTTACTTCTATCCGCCACTTTGTAAACCATGCGGCCAGTCTGTCGACTGCGCGTTGGAGAGTGAGGCGAATAGAGTCAGGGGATCTAGATTTGCAATAGATGGCAGTGTCGTCTGCGAACAGACCCAACTGCGAACTACGGCAACCTTTAGGGATGTCGCTAGTGTATAGCGTGAATATGAGGGGGGACACCACAGAGCCCTGAGGGACACCTGCGCGGATGGGACGGGGAGTGGATAGCGCTCCTTCGATGCGATAGCGGAAGACGCGATTCGATAAAAAGTCTCGTAAGATGAGCACGAGACGATCTGGCACACCGAGTTGGTACAGCTTGTATATTAAGCCGTTGTGCCAGACTTTATCGAACGCTTTCGCTACGTCGAAGAATACTGCACCGGTCATAGAACCGTGCTGGAAGCCAGCACTTATGAATTCTACGATCCGGTGGGCCTGATGCACGCTAGAGTGCTCAGTTCGAAAGCCGAACTGTTCGTTGGGGATGAGGCCCTTGGTCTCGGCGAAGTCTCTGAGGCGCTTATAAATAAGCCTCTCATAGATTTTTCCGAGAACCTTGAGCAAACTAATGGGACGGTAACTGGTAGGCTCGGTTTTGGGCTTGCCGGGCTTAGGGATACCGATGACGGTGGCTTCTTTCCACGACTGTGGGAAGATATTGTTGCTTAAGGCACCATTGAAGATGGTGGTCAAAAGCATTATTAGGTGGGCGGGGAATAGTTGGACCACCCTATTGGTGATACCATCTGAACCGGGGGCTTTACGGGCTTTAAGACCTTTGATGATGTCGTGCACCTCGTCCGGGAGGACGGGGGGCAGCGGACAGTCAGGGTCATCAACGGGAGGGAGGGAGGCTCTACGTTCGACTTCCGCGTCGACCTTTGACAGGTGAGCTTGGTCTACTGGTAGGGAACTGGGAGTGCATTGGGCCTCGAGGCTGTCTGCGAGGCATTCAGCCTTTTCGGCATCGTCGAATGCAATGGTTTTATCGGGACGGGTCAGGGGGGGCATACCGGAAGATTGGGGAGACCTGAGTTTCCTCTGGAGCTCCCAGAAGGCCTGATGGTTTGGCTCTAGTTCGCCGAGTAACTTTCCCCAGCTCGCGTCCCGCAGCTCCGCTATACGTTTCTTTACAGATCTCTGTAAATAGCGCATATGGGCTTTGTTGGCGTTACAGGGAAAGCTATCGTACGCACGTATGGCCGCGTTCTTCTCAGTCAGTAATGCACGCACATCGTCCGGCAAGCGCCAGCGACGGTCGTCCGTCGCCGGCACTTCCCTTGAACAATCGTTCAGGACGGATTGTACGTGATCAGTGAGTGAGTCGATCGCGGCCGTGGTGTCGGCGACAGAGTCAAAGAGATCGGGGATAGAGTCTAACTGAGGGGACGTGTTGGATTTCAGCTGTGTGCTTACTTTCTTCCAGTCCGTGATCCTCTTAGTGATAGGGGGGGCGTTCGGGTCGGGGAGACCTATGCGGGGGTCTAGTCTCATGACTACCGGGCGGTGATCAGAGTCGAGCTCTTGTACCGTTTCTATTGATTCTAACTTTAGGTTGACGTTCTTAAGGAGCGCCACATCTAAGATATCGGGGGTATAATTGGGATTGATGAGAGAGTAATGAGTGGGAGTCATCGGAGCGATGACGTCAAAAGTCAGGGAATTAGAGAGGTCGAACAGGTGTTGACCTCTGGGGTTGGTTACCGAACTATTCCAAGAGGGATGTTTGGCATTAAAATCGCCCGCTATGATGAGCGAGTTACTCATAGCGAGTAGGATCGAGAGATCGTTTGAGAGGGATTGATAGTGCCCCGGGGCGTTATCGGGGGGATTATAAGCCGATACGAGAGTGATCGGCTCGTGACCTGACATACCTAGGCGACAGGCGGAAACTTCTAATACCGAGAGGGGAGGAGGGTCTAATGGGATGCAGTGAAGCTGCTTTTTATAATATATAAGGGTGCCACCCTTGTGACAACGAGACCTGTCATTGCGAACAATCCGGTAGTTGGCAAGTGACGGGTCTCGATTGCAGGGCTTTAGGAACGTCTCTTGGATTAAGAGAACGTCAATATCGTGATCGCGGAGGAAGAGCCCTATCTCTGCCCTTTGGGTTGTTAAGCCATTGGCGTTAAAGAAGCCTATTGTTAGGGATCGGGGTTTGAGCCTAGCTAACACCGTATTATCCATTGAAGGTTTTAGGTGTGATAGCTAGGCTATCTAGGACTTGCGTAATATCCGGATACGCATTATAAATAGACTGTATCTGAGGGATATTGCCTTGAGCGGAGATGATTAGGTTGGCCATTGCCTTTGCGCGCGGGGAGACAAATGCCATATAGGTCGAGGTAATGATATTGAATGAATCAAGACCTTGGCGCTGCGCGGTCGCGGGACCGGCAGTCGGGGGACGCGGGGCTTGAGGAGCGGGAGCGGGCGCAGGTTTAGCGAGGGGCGCGGCGGGCGCAGCGGGCGCGGGGGGCGCAGAGTGCGCGGGGGGCGCTGAGGGCGCGGGTGGCGCGGTGCCACGGAAGCGGGGGTCCCTAAGGTTGAGGAGGGGGCGGGGGGGCGGGGGAGGGAAATGACCGTAAGAGGGCACCAAGGCAGGGAAAGACTGCTGGTGGTGGAGATAGTTCCACGGACTAGGCCTCTGAGGGCTTAGTCGTTGGGGCATAAGGGCGGAGGGGATCCTGTAAGAGGATGAGGAGGGAGTTTCCCTTTGCTGGCGAGCGCCGGAGCGCTTCCCCAGCTTGGGAGAAGATGCCTTAGGGGCTTTAGAGCAACCCCGGTAGTTAGCCGGGTGGCCCTCTTTGCCGCATAAAACGCAGCTGGGAGGTACGGTACAGAGGGTACGGTCTTTGGGTCGCGAACAGTCGGAAGTGCTATGCTCGCCCAGGCACTTTACGCATCTGGGTGTAGCATGGCAATTCCGCTGGGAATGGCCGTATAGCTGGCAACGGTGGCATTGCCCGACAATGCCACTCTTTTGGGGTTTCTCAATCTCGAACCCTGTGAGATGACACAGGGAGCGAATTTGGAAAATCGGGTGATGGCCCTCAACGGGCGGGCATATAACTAGGACCATGTCGTAGAGGTCACCGCCTCTAGAGCGGTGCATGCGATGGACCTCGTCTACCGGGACGTTTTGCGACTGAAGGTCGGCAAGAATATCGGATGGGAGGATCTCCCTGGGGATGCGTTTTATTACGACGCGGACTTGTTTTTCTTCCGGGAGGGAGTAGGTGTGGTATGACACACCTCTCGCTCTCAGGAGACGGGTTAGTTCCCTATAATCTTTCGATGTAGGGACAAGGATTTTAATACCCTGTTGGGTGTTTCGGGCCGAGGTGAAGTCGATCTTGTGATCGACGCACCATTTGGAAATGTCCGTCCACTTCCCTTTGTCCTGAATGAACAAGGGGGGTGGAGGGGCAATCTTTCTCGCGGGGGGCGCGGGGGAATCCTTCGCGGAGGATGACGCGGTCGGGGGGGCTACGGGAGCGGGGGGCGCGGGGGTATCCTTCGCGGAGGATGACGACGACGCGATCGGAGGGGCAGTAGAGGTAGAGGGGACGGGGGCGGGGGCGGGGGGGGCTACGGTAGCGCGAGTCGCGGCTGTAGCGCGTTTGCCGGATTTAATGGTTATGGTGGACGAAGAGGAGTCTGAGTCCTCTACCGCGGCGACCTTTCTGGCCTGCGCGGAGATCTGCTTCCTGTTCTTCCTCTTTCTCGCCTTTCCTTGGACGGCTGTGAAGCCGTCTTCAGAAAGGGAGGAAGAGGCAGAAGAGGCGGCAGCGGACTTTTCCTCGTCTTCTTCCTCTGAGTTATGAGAGTACGGGGTGGGGGGGCGCTTTGAAGAAGCGGGGGCGGGGAGGGGGGCGTCGGTGTCCATTGACACTGACGGAGGGGGGGAGGGAGAACGGGGTGAATCTATATTTGGGGTATCTAAAGCATCGCTAAAGGTAGTGATGCTGGAGTCAGAGTGACTCTTAATTTGGTCTAAGACCTTGTCTACTTGGTCCCCATATTGACCTTTAAGAGAGGGTTCCTTATGGAAGAATAGGTCAATCAGCTGTACGAGCAGCTTGATTACATTTTCGTAATCTGGCTGTTTAGCCATTATTGGGGGGGGGGGGGGGGGGAAATGCCTATAAAATCCTATCTCCCCGGTGGGTATGCCGGGGATGTGTAACAATCCCTCCCTGTCGGGTAAAGACAGGGAGGATGAGTGCCTATCGGTGAGCCCTAAGCTTGCTTTTGCCCGTTGCCTATCTTAATGTGCAACGGGGTCCTATCCAGTCTAGTGCGCCGGGTGTAGACACACCCGATCGACACAGGGTGTGTAGCTGGGGAAGCAAAACTGTCTCCACGTGTTGACTAGGAGATCCCCCAAGGCCAAACACTGGGACCCGGCCAATTCACTGCCTCACCCTGATGGGGATCGGCGGGTGTGTTGGGGCAACACCCCACTCGGTTTCGTTGGCACCGTAAGGTATCCACCGAGTGACCACGAAACTGTGGTTTTACCCTGAAGGGGCCAAAAAACTCGACGAACGTTTTTAGACCAACTTCCGGAAATACCGGTATTAATTGTGTCTTGAAAAAGACAGCAATTAATAGCTGAAGATAGTCGGGTGACTATGGAGCGTCTCAGGAACACTTGAGCCGCAATCAGGATACTCGGGACACAGCAGCGCAGCACGACCGTCCGCGACCGATGCCGAACGTAGAGTGAGCTCTAATGCATTTCTTTTGAGCTTTAAATACAGATTCCTTATCGACTGAGTTGCCCCAAGATATAATACCATATCTTAGGACAGGTGCAACTAGTCCGTGATAAGCAGCTAACACGGCTTCTTTATTAACAATTTTTGAGAGTTTGTATAGAGCAAATGAAGATTTATTAATTTTTTTGCAGACATATTCTAAATGTGTTTTCCATGTTAGTTTATTGTCAATATTAATTACTAGAAACTTTGTTTCTGTCACAGGATGTACTATTTCGCCTTGGTAACTAACGTTTATATTTGTCAGTTGAGTTCTCTGGTGAAAGTGTATAATTTTCGTTTTGTCCATATTTATTTTAAGATTATTTTTGGTTAGCCATTGTATTATCGTATTTAATGTTTGGTTGATTACGTGCTCGTAATCATTTTCTTTGTCACTTTTTAATATATATGACGATCGACGTGATTTTTTGCATCGAAATAGTTTATAAGGGCCGGGGCTCACTTGGCGAGGCGCAGCGCAGTGCGGTTGTCACTGCCAAACCAATATCGACCTAGCAGAAGTTGAAATAAAGTTGAGAATAAATAAACTTCCATTAGCTCGTAAGCGTATCTTAGCGGAAAAAATAGCGCGTCTCAGGTTATTTATTTTCGACTTTATTTTAAGGCGTGCAATGTTGTTATTTGTTTGGCAGTGACAACCGCGCTGCGCTGCACCTCACCAGATATGCACCAGCTCTGAGTCGTAAGAGTAACATGTTTGTCAAAGGACCAATGGCCGGTGGAGATAGACAAAATGACAGATTCACGATCACAATATATCATTTTGTCTATTCTTCCGTCGACAAAACCCGTTTCTTAGGTGGTCATTCTACGCAAGCTGGAGTGGACCGCATATTGGCAAGCGTAGTGTAGGACAGTCCGCAGTTAGATGTATCAATGACTTTAAGAAGGTAGCTAAGACAGACTGGATGCAGGGAGGCGGAGAACAAGGTGTTGTGGCCAAAGGCCTATGTCCAGCAGTGAGCTTTTACTCGACTACGGAGAAGCAAAAAGCAGGGTTATGATTTTGACCAGTATGTTTGTATGTATGTTCATCTGTTACCTCATAACTGCTAAACTACTCACCATAATATGACAAATGAGGTATCGTTGGAAGCGTCATGATTGTTCGCTGGTTATAGGCTATGTGACGTGACATTAAATTGAATATGACGCCCCCTAAAGATCATAAAGAAAAGAAGAAAAAAAAAATTGATGTAGCCATGCTGGGTATCAAATGAAAGATTTATATAAATATTTATATTTTAACCCCAAAATAATTTAAATAAAAATAAAAGTTATAAAACTAAAACGGAACTACGACAAAAAATACAACTAAAAAGGTATAAACAAGACATCACCCTAACACGTGTGACTCCGGATTTATAATTTGTCTGTCTGTGATGTCTTGTTATCCATGTAAGAATTACAAAGGCTGTATGATGGCTTGTGACTATTGCATGTTTTTATGACTTTCCGTTTATATTGTCTGCTAAATGTGAGGAAACAGATGCCATACGCGTTGTTGTACGCGCCGCAATTATAACTTACCGCTGGAGCTAGAATCGAATCGATAAGCTGTATTTTTATAATTTGCAAGCTGTCACAGGCGCCATCATACAATACCGCCGGTTGAATATGAAAAATGCACGGATCCTGTGAGATGGAACACGTGAGCAAAGCCGCGGTGTAACATTTTTCTTGGATATTACTGACATCGGTGAAGGAAAACATCGTGAGGGAAGTTAATATAAGTCTGAAACCCCTCTTGAGCGAGTATGGTGATCAATGCTCGTGCCTTCTCTATATGAGAAGAGGCAATTTAATAATAATTTCATTTATTTTCAGACAAAGTCCATAAAAAAAACATTACATAGATTAAATTAAAACATAAAATTGATATAAAAATCACACACATAATAAAATAATCCTCAAACATTCAAATAAAATCAAATTAAAATACATACACATGTCATTTTCAAATAAATTTAAAATACTTACAAATGTCAATCGAAACATAATATAAAATTGATATAAATATAGTCTGGATTTGTGCCCGGTTGATGGCAATAGGCTCGCCCCCTATTACATGGGACTTAAACATAACTGGCGAAATGTGGGTGTACCTGCTACAGGGACACCTCTGCCCAACTCTTCGGGGAAACAAGGCGTGATGTTATGTTATGTGTTAAATGGCATCCAAAATTAAAACAAAATAAATTACATAATACGAGGGGATGCGCTACTATGAAGCTGCATCCACCTCTGTAACAGGGGGAGATCCCGCTCGGACAATACCTTCAGGATGCTGTTCGAGCTGTTTTGTAGTCGACTTTGTAGTGAAGCGCTCCGTTTCCTTATGATCGCGAAAGAATCATCTGTCCGCGCCTCAGCAAACATAGTCGAGGCAATACAATACCGCGGAAACCCTAACAGCATCCTGAAAGCATTGTTATACTGTACGCCCGCTGCGTAAAGTTGGTCCACAGGCTGCACGTGTAAAACGACTGACAATATGCCTTAAATAAAGTCACTTTTACTGGTCTAGTACATCGTGCGAACCTGCGAGCCAACATATTACACCGGACAGACAGCGCCCTGCGCTCCCTCTCAATGTCCTGATTGTCACACAGGTTATCGGAGACCCAGTGGCCCAAATACTTGAATTGCTTCACCCTGTTTAAAGGAATGCCGCAAAGAGTGACAGGAGGTACAGATGAGTAGCATTTGATTTGAATTTGCCCCGCAGTGGGACATTAATAGGCTGGTATTACATTTATCAGATATGTACAGTACGACACAACTTAGATGTAGCATAAATTTGAAAATTTGCTTTCATTAATTTCAATTTTTCGAACGTATTTGGATATATGACTTTACAAGTTATTGCGTTTGCGTAAAGTGGTTATTGCGTGGGCGTGTCAGTCTCTTACTGACTAAAACCCACACGTGTTCCTTCAGTTTCCATGTTGCCGGGGGCCACGATATCCCTTTCGGACTTCTTCGCAACCCAGGCAGGCATCGGCCCTAGCGGAACCCGTCAGTTCTGCTGACATCTCTTTGAGGGGCACGTGCAAAGATCATTTTCACCTAAAGCAGTAATAAAGATTGGTGATTTTGAAGGCGCACTCAGTTCGGATTGTGATCGGTTTTACAAATTTTGCCGATGCTACATCTAAGTTGTGTCGTGTACATCATACGATTCATTCTAACTGTCACGATGTTGCACGGATGTTCGAGAGTTGTTTATTTTTAGATCACTACAGTGAATTATGTTTTATTCCTTTTTCTTTAGCTCTTCCTTCCCGTTATGTCTGGATTTCTTTAGAAAAATAAAAAGGTGGGTTAATGGGCTGCACGTTTAACTTGTCTGAAATACTTACTATGCGTCTTATTTAGTTATACATTTTCTAAGAAAAGAAAATACAAAAGAATATAATTGGTTTACCTATTTGTCACAGAAACATGTGCATACAAAAAAAGATAGTTAAAGAAAGTTAGTTCTACACCTATCTATAGTTGTTTGTATAGTGTTTCTGGTATCATAATGGAGCAGTAGTGGCCCAATGGTGACGGCCCCAACTTGCAAGTCGGTCGCGGGTTCGAACTAAGACAGGCACTTATTACTTTGTGTAATTTATTTCATCATCACTACTCTCAAAACTATGAAGGTAACCCGGTAAAATTCCCCATTACAAAAAAAGTGGCGAATATTTTTTTCTTACCACATTAATAGACTCTCAGAACGATACCTAACAACACCCTCACAGATCGGACAGGATTTTTTTTAAATGTTGTATATCTACGGACAAGTTTCAATTATCATTCTCGTCACCCTCACCATTCTTCACAATTTTTATTCTTAGCCCAGAATCATCAATTGCCCGTACGCACTTCCTTCAGACTAATTCCACTTGGCATACCAAGTCCATAGCTCATCCAGTCGTTATCCTGACCACCTAAGTAGAATTCACTGTAAGTGCTGCGGAAACAGACATCTGTGCGCAGGATCGGAATCCAAATGTATCGACTGAGCTAATAGATTTGCTATTAGGCTTAGCTTTGTAAGGCGGGCCTAGACGGTCAATAATACTGTGCAATATTATGACTATTCGTTATGTACTGATCGTTAAGGGTTCGTATTCAAGATCGTTTAGGTTGTACAGTCGAACCTGTATAAGCGAGAGTTCCAGGGATCGCGATCTCTTTTTCGCTTAAAGAAGTATCTCACAAATTCGAGTTTTTAGCTTATAGAGGTACGTACAGAAGTGGCCTTTCTTACTTATAGATGTTGAGGCTGGTTGGAAAACGTTGAGAGGAACAAAAACAGTGTTAAGTCTATGAAATTTAAGAATGAGTCATAAATAGCAAATGTTAAATTACGCTCAACTGTCGCTTATAAAAGTACAGGCAAGTAGCAGTCTCAGTTATAGAGGTCCACTAGTGAATAACGACTTTCTCTTATAGAGATTTTTTTCTCAAAATGACGGGATCTGGCAAAAATTCTCATTTATAGAGTTTTCTCGCTTACCCAGTTCTCTCTTACCCAGGTTTGACTGTAATTATATTGCACAATATTAATTTTGGAGCTCGTGGCTAAGTAATAACGGCCACACGGGTCGATCCATCAGGTTAAGCTACGCTTGCCGGGGGTGGAAGGGTGACCATCTTTACATTCCAAGACTCCTGCGTGCCTCGGAAAGCACGTCAAGCCGTTGGTCCCGGCTGTCATTCGTGGCTCTTTGACAGTCGTTACGGGTCGTCAGAAGCTCGAAAGTCTGACAACCAGTCTTACCAAGGGGTATCGTATTACCGAGTTACTGGGTTGTGGAGGTCAGATAGGCAGTCGCACCATGTAAAATACTGATATTCAGCTGCATCCGGTTAGACTGGAAGCCGACCCCAACTTAGTTGGGAAACGGCTAGGCAGATTGATTGATTATTATTGGAGGGGACGCCCTAGAAGGACAGAATAGTGACCTTATTAGTGATGTTCTTCAGAAACGTCAGGTGCAAAGTACTTTCAACCGGCGTGCATGTCAGGTGTATGAACGTAAACGAAGAAAATGTAGTATTTATGGATCGTAGCAGGTAGCATTCTGTAGTTTTTGCCTTGGGGGTAGGAAAAGGCGGTGGCGGAAGGTGCTGAAGAAGGCGTTAGTTTATGTATGTGTACGTATTATTGTAGGTCTAGGGCCCATCTAAGACCGTGCATACGATGCCATGCGGCGCCGCACCGTAAAGATTTCGCCGCATTGGCGTTCACACGGGCACTGCGGCGCCGTAACGTTGTTACGCTGCAGTGGCGCCGCGCCGTAATGTGCGTAAATTGGCATCTGTCAAACATCTGTGTTTTTGACAACGCACAAACAATTGAGCGGTGCCAATCCGGTGTCGCAATGCGTACACCCCTCCCCGCCTCGTCTCGCGGGCTGCAAATCCGGTGTACGTGCGGTACAACGCCGGAACGCACCGTGTGGCATACCATGGATATTTGTATGTTGGACGCCGCAATGACACCGCAACGCATCGTGTGCACACTTGCACAGGCTCTAAGGCAGTGTGTAGACAAGTTAAGATAGTCGGTAGACAGACTATAGCTTTATGAAATCAGTGATAGCGGACACACTCGCGACGAAACTGCAAAAAACAGTAAGTAAGTATGCCGAAAACGAATTCCATTTCCTAAATCCACGATGGCGGCTAATGGGTAGGAATCAAGGAATACGTAAGTCAAAAAGGTAAAATAATGCTAATGGCGTTGGAACCAAAGCTTTAGTGCTTTATTGTCAAGACTATAATTTAAGTGCGTATTTAATGGGTTTAAAAAAAAAGAAGGAATTAGAGCCAAATTAGTTGAATAATAACTAAGTTCATGTATATAAAAGTACAGACTGATTATAATTATTGACAAAAAAAAATTGTGAGTTGAATATTTTGTTTATTGAATAGTACTTTTATCATGCTAGGTAGTATCCTTACTTATATTAAGGTACAAGAACCTTTGGGCGACCGAGCTTTGCTTGGGTGAAAATACGAAGAAAACGAATTTTCCCAGATATGAGATTTAGCTATATCTATTTTTCGCCCACGTAAACCCCTATATTGCAACTTTCATCGAAATCATTAGAGCCGTTTTCGAGAACGTGATAATAAATATATATATGTACAAATATTGCTCATTTAATAGTATAGGATGGGAACTTTAACCTTCTAACTTATTTCAAGTTATATTATCGTATGCTTTTATCTAATATGTAGTTTATGTACCTTCACAAAACTGGGCTTCTACACACAATGTGCGCCTAACAAAACAAGGTTCCTACCTAATCTACCTAGGTACATAAACTGCTGGAATACACACACACAATTAGGTGCGACATTTCTGACCACGAAATGCAATTACTATTGAGGATCAGTGATTGAAACTGACGGGTAGCTAAATCAATTACTTGGTTTCACAGGTACATTAATTATTTTATAAGCACCTAGATATTGGTTGGTAAAAATTAAATAGGTACCTAATATAGGTATCCCGCGTTCGCAATTTGGTATCCAAAAATGTAAACAAATAATGTGTTTTTGGAAAAATAACTTAAATTGCACCAGTTTAATTTTTTTTATGACTTCCATTACCGAAAGAAGAAAAGAAAAAAAAAATATATTATTCCGCACAAACTAAAAGCACATTATAAAAAAATTACAAAATACACAAGTGTGTATTTTATATCTTAAACAGCGACAACAAAAACAACAAAAAACACAAACAATTAAAAGTTTGACAATTTTGTCCATTGCATGATGTCAGAGCAGATCACAATTTAATGGTCACATCAAGACCAAAAACAATACACATTGCATAATTGCGGCAAATGACAACAAACAAACAAAACTAAACAAAATGTCGATTGTGGGATGGTAAATAATTAGTGTTAGTCATTCTGAAATCAAATTAATTATACAGTACTTAGTATAAAGTTGACATTTATTTTAAAATGAAAATAATTTCAATTCGAGACAAAGGTTTTAATAGACTATACCCGGTAACTGGGTTCTGGAGGCCAGATAGGCAGTCGCTCCATGTAAAATATTGGTATTCAGCTGCATCCGGTTAGACTGGAAGCCGACCCCAATTGTTAGGAAAAAGGCTAGATGGATGATGATGTTAATTTACAAAATGGTTAGAATCAAGAATTCAAAATTATTATCCTAAGTTACAATATTATAAAGGCGAAAGTTTGTGAGTGTGTGTGTATGTTTGTCTCTTCTTCACGCAAAAACTGCTGAACGAATTTGGATGAAATTTGGCACATAGATAGTTTATAACCTGGATTAACACATAAGATACTTTTTATCTCGATATTTTCACGGGATCGAGACTTATGCGAGTGGAACCGCGGGGCGCAGCTAGTTACCTATAAATGCGAAAGTGTGTTTGTTTGTTACGCTTTCACGCTAAAACGGCTGAACGGATTTCGATGAAATTTTGCATATGGATAGACCATGAAAAGGACATACACAAATGTTCATCCTGGATCGCAGACGAAGTCGCGGGCAGCAGCTAGTTAATATAAGTCTGAAATCGCAATAAGGTGAAAGTAACAGTCGTAAACTAACTATAACTTCGTCAAAACAAACTTAAGCAAAACTTATAATAAGTAAATACTTACTTCATAAACATACTTAGAAACTAATCGCAAATAGATCGTCAAAAACTTTTAATGTGAAATAATCTTTAGCAAAGTAATCTAACTTGAGTTTTCTGAAAAACTACAGAAGTAGAAAAGTAAGTAAAATAATATGGCAGCTTTACTTATGCTTTGTAGTCGGTAATGATCCGCTAAAAGGTTTGCAATGCTTTTTTTTTCATTTCAATATTATTTCTTGTTCTTTCAAACAATGTTCTATCAAAATCTTAAGTAAGATAACTTCTAATAGTCTTGGATTGGAATCCAATTGCAATATTGTTTGGGAAAAGCCTCAACATGCGACCGCATACCACCTATAAGCTGCCTATCCTCTCGAGCTATATAGGTCGAAGGCATATTTCCAGAAAGGCATTTAGTTAGTTAAACTACATGTATGCTTAATCGAAAATTTGATTTCAGTTCCTTTTATGAAACAAAGGTAAAGGCGCCAGTATGATTGTAAGCGCCTACCAAAATTTTCATTGCAACTAGTTTTTGCAATATAGCTATGCTAGTTTCAGTAGGCGCGTATTATAAATGTTCGGGAATCTGTGCGTTTATAACTAAACAAACACCAAACTACTCACGATTTAAAATGCTTGGAAAATTATATTGATTAACCACTGCAAAACCAAATAACTGTATTTATCTTTGATAATGATTGGGTTTAGTTTAGTTTTAGTTCAACAGTAAGCATTTTGTAACTAGATAACAGTTAAATTACCTACATCGGCAAGTTATTACCAAGTTTAGTTCAATTTGAGTCTAATTAGTATCCGAACCAGTAAACAACTAAGTAAACAACAATGGCTGAACGCCAAACTTTTGCCCTTTATTTATACTCTCGACGATTTTGATCGACAACAAACTCTGTTATTGTTTGGCTTGGCCGAAGTTACCTTAATAAATTGTTCTGGTACCTAATAATAAATTGATACTCTAACAAATTGTTATGCGCTGAATTATATTTTATGATTGTATGGTTTTCAAAAAGGAATAGATATGTAATAAAAGAATAATATGTGAAGGGAATGAGCGGTGGTGGCCCAGTGGTAACGGCCGCGACTTACGAGTTGTGGGTCGTAGGTTCGAACCTTGACAGGCCCTTTACTTTGTGTAAATTATTTCATCTACTCTCATAACGGTGAAGGAAAACATTGAGAGGAAACCGTCATGTCCTAGAACCAAAAATTCGAAGACATGTGACATCTACCAACCTGTACTGAGCCTGAGTGGTGGATTACGGCCCCTTCCCTCTCTGAGAGGAAGCCTGTGTCCCAAAAGATGGAACATTTTAGGCTAATTATGATAATATGTAATAAAGATGATTAATAGCAGTGTCCTCCTGTCTACTACTTATCTTAGACACTTAGATATTTGGTATTATAAAGAGCAAACATTTGTTTGTTTGTATACATACAAACAAACAAATTTTAATCTTCGGAACTACCTACCTGTCAGATTTGAATTTTTACATTGAATAGCCCAATTTTTGAGGAAGGTTAAATCAATTTTATTATTAATTTTATTTCAGACTTAATTACAAGATCCATAAGTTGTTAGTAAAGGTCTTAACTTAATGTTAGTAAAAACCACACTAGGTATATACAAAATTGAACTACGAATATTATTATTCAATATTGAATTGAATTGACACCTTTTTTTTTTTTTTTTTTGGGTGGGAAATTATCAAATAACTTCTCCCGCTCTGGGTGGAGCGGGAGGGCGTGTCAGACTCTTACTGACTAAAACCCACCCGTGTTCCTTCCTGTGCCATGTTGCCGGGGGTCACGATTTCCCTATCGGTTTTTTTCGAACCCCCGGCAGGCATTGGCCCTAGCGGACCCCGTCAATTCTGCTGACATCTCTTTGAGGCGCGCGTGGAACACAACGCGCCGTCGACCCGGGCTTGGTCCTTATCGGACGGCGAGCTACCCATTGCTCACCGTCCGCAAGCCCGCGCCTACGGTGGCCGGAAATATTCCTGCGATTCCCGACGCCCAGGGCGTCTCCTGCTGCGGCGGTTAGGGGCGCGAGGGCGCGAAATTTGCCTCTCCCTCACGCGCTCCGTCTCCTCCTTCGCGAGCATTACGGCTTCGCAGAAAGAGGTGACGGCCTCCCATTTCCTCTCGCTCCGTATCATGGCCCGAATCAGGGCCGGACGCGAGAGATCACCGCCGCCGATCGCATCCACGAGGACACGGCGATGCCCTGCCCAAGCCGGGCAGACCTCCACCGTATAATTGAATTGACACCTACGTGTGCAGCCGTATCCAGTGAACCAGCATGGGGCTGTCCCACTTATCACACAATACACTCAGGATGCTGTGGGAGCTAGCACGTATTCTACCGAGAATAGAAGGGCACAGTTTCCGCATAATGTCATGAAAACCATCAACCCTGGCTTCAAAAGCGTGGTAGACCCAACAACATCCGGAAAACATTGTTATACTGGTCATGCAGGGCGTTGTATGCCCTCAGCGTATACATATAACATCACGCTACGACCCTAAGGATCCGAGCAAAAAAAAAAAAAGTCAGAAAGAACGCTAAGGAAAACGAAGAAATCGCGGGGCGATGGGATGCAGCGCGGTGCTTCTTGGTCTGTGCTAAATAAATGTATTTTCTTTCTTTCTTTCCTTCGGTGGGTCGGGGGCCAAAAATTCACGCCTACGAAGTCGCGGGTAGAAGCTAGTTTTCAATATTTTGCGATCACCAATCTAAGCCAAGCGTGGTTACATGGAATTGGCTTGATAATAATAGTCCGCCTTTGTAAAAAACTCACGTAAATCAAATGATTTTTGGCGTTACTGACAAGGCCAAAGTTTATTCAAATAATCAGTTTAACCTAACCTGAGGTTAAACAATATTGATAAAGTAACACGAGAAAGATAACCCAACTGCAATTAACAGCCAATATTATGAATTGCGTGTGGTCTCAATACATAAACTAACACGACCTTGCTATCATGTAGTAAAATAAAAACAGTAGTAAATGCTATTACCGAATTGGCGAATATCCAAGACCACTTCATGGTGGCACGATTGCGATCAAGTTCGGTTTTTTAAAGGTTTATGGGAATGCTAATGGTTTGTTTTGATTTCTGGGTTAAAAAAGGAGGTTACCTACACTTGCGAAAATATACTGGCTTTTCTGCATCAGATATAAGAAACAGCTCTTCCCGAGTAAGGGAAAGGGTTAGGTGTTAAGGAATTGAAGTCACTGTGGTTTAAGATATTCTGTCACTGGCTGATGTAGAAAGGAGGTGGTTATGTGGAGGTGAGACGCGTGAAGTAGACCAGTAGACCAGACTCTTACCAAACTTCTTCTGACCTCACCTCCTATCATATTTCCTTACACACACTTACACGCACACACACACCCCCACACCACGCACAAACACCCACATACCACGCACAAACACACACCACATACACACACACATACTAACCCTAGAATAAGTAATAATCAATAGTGTAATCTCTCTTTTTTCTGGTTTTATGTAACTAACCGCATTTGTGTACGAGTGCATAATGTAACTGCTTCAAAAGGAGTGGAGACCTGATGTCTTGATATACAGGCCTTACGGCAGCTAGGCACCAGTCTCCCACAGTATAATTAAAACTATTATGTGTTGTTCGTGACATCACTGTGGGCCCTATCAGAATACCAGCGCTGCGACATTTATTTTTTAAATGTCGCAGCATATGCTGAGATAGGAGCCTTTTGGCCTCGTACAGGACTTTCTGCTTTTGGTTTTTTACCTTGTTTTTTATTTTTTATTTTATTTTTTATTAATGTTTTAAGGTGAAGGTGTTTAGTTTAATTTTTTATTCCTTGTGCGAGTCTCAATAAATACTTTTTCTTTCTTTCTTTCTTTGTTCAATGATCGTTTGAAAATGTACTTTATATTGTGGTTATAAATAAAATCTTATCTTATCTTAAACCATTGGAGATAATAAAACTATGTGGTGATCCTCTGATGACACTTTATAGTGTGTATTTGTTTTTAGTTCTACATCTGATGTGAGTTAAGGCAGGCTTATTTGATCTAACGGTCCTAAATATCTTAAACGTTTAAATCCTCGTAGTCTAATTTTAAACATTTCCAAACATCGTTCGGCTGTCGTATTTTCAAAAGGTATACAAACTCCCGTTAATGAAGTCAACAAACATGATTGTGTTAAAGGTCAACTGGGAGCATGGTGTTAAGCTTTATATCCTACTGATTTTATCCACGACTCCTGATGGGAAGAGATTTGGATATTTACTTTTTACTCTTTACGGAATTATGTACCCTAATTGCGTAATACACGATCAATCACAATGTGTTTCCATTTGAAACAGATTTCTAATTAATCCAAAAAATCAGCTCAACAACGTAAATAACGCAATGAATGTTGTTGAACTGTCAAAATGAATCGTTTACGAAAATAAGTTACATAATTAGGGTACCTACTGTTTTTATTTCTTATTTAATTTCTAAAATATCAATTTTAAGTATAGGCGAAAGTGGAGGTTTGATCAGGTGAGAAGGGGAAGGGCGCCATTAAAAAAATTGGCAGACTGAGTCAACTTGCCCTTTGTCTACATCCTCGTCTCACCGCTCACATCTTCAGGCGGTGACTAGCAGTCGTGCATGGACTATAGTAGTAGCTTATGTTCTTAGATCTTATAAAAATCTATCTATCCATAATCCTTATTTTTCATTACTTTCTAATCATTCACAACCTTTTTCCTTCAGTGGCTGAACCTAGATCGCCTCCTTTTTGTACTTTGCTAGTCTGTGCGAGTCTCATCCAACTAGTCTAAAGAAAAGTATTATGAATTTCCCGAAATTCACATATTGCAGCAAACCTATAAACAAAACTTCAGAAGTGTAAGGCTTCATACTATTTAGTTCGCATCAAAAAGCGCGGGTATTCGGAAAACCTTTGAAGAATCCTCTTTGCCGCTTTCACGGATTTTGAGAGGTATTTTAATTGCATACTTTTGTCTGTACGCTGCGAAATAAATGTCGTGAATAATTTCAGGATTTCTGTCCCATTTTCACAATAAACTTTGTTTTAGTTGAAAGCTACTATCCACTGATGATCACAAATGCCTTTATCGTTCTGAATACATTCATGCAAGTCACTAGTATAGTTATGCAAACTATGGCGCTTGGCGCTATTTTATTTTGCAGCTGAATAATTCACGTGCCTCGACTGAAGTCGTTCAGCCCATGCAAAGTTAGTATATACAGCTGCATGAAACGTACCGGATCATTACTAGTTACGTTAAACCGACCCCGGTGGAAATGCTGTATCCAGTAGCTGGAATAACGCCACCAAAATTGAACCAACGGAGCGGTGGCAAGCTCAAGTGAAATAGCGAACATGGTTTCCGACACACGACACCCTTTGCACAATAATATCCTCGTGCCACAAAGTCTGGAAAGCCGTAATAGCTTCTTGAAGTGTATCCTCCCACTTACTGGTGAACGGACTTAGGAAAGGCTAAAGCTGTGGCAAGACAGTGCTTTCCTACCCAACCCATTCGTTCCTCCTGCTGAAAATGTCCCACCTGGACATGAGTTGTCTTGGCTTACCGATGAGGCAAGCCAAGACAACTCATGTCTGATCATGAGGTATCTTTCTGTCCTTGTCCCATGTTATTTGGGGTTGGTGCAACACGTATCTTTCTCCACTCTCCTCTGCGTCACGCTATCATTCATTCTCTTCTCTTTTATATCATTCCTCACACAATCCATCAATCCTTTCTTTGGCCTTCCTCAACCACATCAACATTTATATTCATCAGTCTTTTAGTCACATGCGTTTTCTCTCTCCTCATCACATGCCCATACCAGGCCAAACGATTATTTTTCAACTTTTCTGTCACTGCTTGCTTCAGTTGCCTTGGCTTACCTATACCTTACCTTGGCTTGGCTTGCCTGGGTCCGGAGTCTATAAATAGACTCCGGACCCAGGTAGGTCGAAGCATAGAAAAGCCTCTCAGGATGACTCCGCCCTGGAGTGTAAATGTGGTGCTGTTTGACTAACAATAGGGCACTTAATATTGTGTCCAGCGTGTCCTGTTGCCTGCACGAGCAGGAGCTGATGGACGCTACTGAAGGTGCCATGATTGTAGCCAAATTCTGGTCCAACTCTATATGAATTGCCATTGACACGCTTAGAAGAAGACTGGTATAGTTTGACCACATTCAAAGGTTGATCGTATATCTTCGGAAGAAACGAAATATGGCGAAACAAAGAATATCGTCCAATAGAATGAATTTATATTCTCATCTTAACCATAATAGTTTTTGCACTAGTTCTGTCACTTCCTTATTGAACTATTAACATTGAATTCGTACCATTTCAGTTCTTCGAAAATAAATTATGACATTTAAGAACGTTGAAAAACTACTGTTTTCTTTCTTAATTAATTTTGTTGGGTGGTGGGTACTAGCTACTGCCCGCGACTTTGAAAAATAGCTTATGTCCTTCTCCAGGTCCCAAGGTACCCAGGTAGATCAGGTAGGTTTAGACATAAAAAGGTAACAGATAGAGTAACTTTCGCATTCTTGAAGTATGAATATTCGCAACTTTTAACAAATCATTTTCATTTTATCTCTGTGCTTTATCGTTCTTAGCTAAGAACGGGCCGCTATTTTTTCTTTTACGAAGTAATCGGCAGAAGGATTATGTCGGTTGGATGAGCAACAACTTTTTTCTCGTTTTTTACAAATCCTTCAAGGCTTTAACCGCTTTTCTGATTCACTAGGCATTATGAAGTGTTATCCTGTCGCTCACAGATTACTTAACTGTACATAACACATGGGTATTTTAAAACTGCGTATTTTTGCTGCACTGGTTTACCAACTTGAATTTTCTCCTGTATCTTGGATTCAATTGTGAACTAAAATCTCACTTATCTTTAATTAGGGTACTTGCATAAAGCAGTGGCTTTTTCAGTAAATATTTATGCAGGCTCCTAAAGAAACGGTTACTATGTTTTACCTGTTTCTTTATGTGTGCAGAGTGCATGAGTTAAAGGGCATACAAGCGCGATGCGATGACGGTGCGACGCGATTCTAGTAGAACGGAAGCCTTAATACGGGGCTATTTTACCCGCACCGATCGGAACCAACTTGTTTTTACCAAGAACCTGCGTCTTTATTAAATTATCAAATAACTTCTCCCGCTCTGGGCGGACCGGGAGGGCGTGTCAGACTCCTACTGACTAAAACCCACCCATGTTCCTTCAGTTGCCTGTATGTTGCCAGGGGCCATGGTATCCATTTCGGACTTTCCCGCGACCCCGGCAGGCATCGGCCCTAGCGGACCCCGTCAGCTCTGCTGACATCTCTTTGGGGCGCGCATGGAACATAAAGCACCGTCGACCCGGGCCTGGTCCTTATCTGACGGCGATCTACCCGTTGCTCACCGTCCGCAAGCCCGCGCCTACGGTGGCCGAAAATCGGACTGCGATTCCTGACGTCCAGAGCGAAATTTACCTCTTCCTCACGCGTTCTGCCTCTTCTTTTGTGAGCATTGCTGCTTCGCAGAAGGAGGTAATGGCCTCCCATGCCTTCTCGCTCCGTACCATGGCCTGGACCAGGGCCGGTCGCGAGAGATCACCGCCGCCAATCGCCTCCACGAGGACACGGCGGTGCTCCGCCCAAGCCGGGCAGACCTCCACCGTATACTCACCACCACTATGTCCTCCGGGCGATCTACACAATGGTGACACTCGGACGTTTCCTCCCGCCTTATGCGGAACAGGAACCTCCCGAAACAACCGCCTCTCTAGCCACTCCTCAAAGAGGGGGCTTATCGCCGCAATTGTCGCGTGCCCATATACAAGTACCCTGAGATCAGAATCTGTAAGCTAGACCCTCACGCAGGTGTAGACAGTTGAAGCTAATTGCATAGCCATCACGCCAAACCGTGACGTCAAATTCCGAGTACGAAGAAATATTCTGAATTATTTACATAGATTTCAGCCCCTAACAAACTCTTACAGCTTTGTGTATCCAACCATCTTGAGAGGAGTAATTCTCAATTACTGTAATATGATACTTTTAATTAAACTCAAATGTATTTTGAAGGAACTTGAACCCAAATCAAAGAGCCCAACAACTTGGAATCGATTTACATAAACTTAATGAAATATTTATTTTGTTATTTGCTTATGTTAGTAATGTTCTCGAGACTTATTAAGAGGGTTTTATGAAAAGAGCCTTCATTATTGTCAGTACCTACTTAAGTCGGGCGCACCCTTGTTAGTAAACCAATCTTGCTGACTTGCGGTTATTTTTTTATCACGACATCAACTTGAACAATGTTAGTGCTGTCTTTCCCCCGAATTCTCAGACGCTCTTTAAAAGCTCTCAATATCGCTACAATATATCATTAAAGTGGCAGTAACAGCAGGCGACCTAAAAATGAGTTGTTCGAGAATAAAGTCGTAAGAACCTGACAATATGAGACTCTGTGGTAGTCTACAATATTGCAATTGCATACAAACTCTGCCTCTTATCAGTGATCGCAACCGCAATAATATTGTTGTTCCTAAAAATTGCAAACGGTACTCGAAACAGAAGCACCAAATCCTCCCATCACAATAAACAAAATTCCTACATCGCAAACCCAATTTTTATCACCGAAAACGGAAATTTTAAACCAAGCAAACTTCGGTACTAAACCAGCCATAACAATCTAGTCAATTTCACAAACCGTCCCTTTAAGTACAGACATTCAGACCTCTTTATCTATACCACTATAATAGATTTTATAGCCCTTTTTATGGCAGGCCCTTCAATCTAATCTGGCAGAGCGTTTGATAAACAAAAAAAGTCATAAAAAGCTACGCGGAAAAGGCATGTCCTTGAACTTGACCTTTCCAGTACAGGGTTTGGATAATTGACCTTGGTAAGGTCATGGGTAGGTATTTAGGAATTTGCATAAGGAATCGTTTTAGATTAGTCGCGTGATTATAGGGTAGGAGTACCTCAAGGACATGTTTTAGGACCAAATCAGTTTTGTTTTACTGTAGTCTATGATGAAAAATCACCATAGATTATAATATTGTGGCAATGTAAGCATGAGCTTCGGTCATATTCCTAAATAAAAATAACAGAGAAAGAACAAAATATGAAACTTTTGAAGCAGAAAACAGCAGGTATGTTCAAGTTAATGCACCACCTGGCTAGTCTTACTTATTAAACAGTATTCAACTGTGCACTATTACGTGCTAATCCAGTACAAGACGAGTTGATCAAATTATAATATTCCTCTGTTACGAAGAAGCTCTCTCTGGTCCCAATTGGATTAAAACATTACAGAAATCTTGTGGGAAACATGAATGTAAATTAATTATTCTTGTTTTCTATATAATTTTGTATTCGTACCTACTACAGATTCTTACAAAGATTTCATGCTTTTAATTAGCTTATGGTTTAGCCCTCCCATCTTATTTGTCACAGAAATGAGTTTACGTACCTAAGTCTCCTAACTTTTAGAAATATACAATGTGTTCCTTTTGATATTCTAAAACTCTAGGGTATTAATGAGACCATGTCAAGGAATCAGCATATGAATTATTTTTCATGTTTTATTTTAGTTTTCATTTTTCATTTATTATTATTATTTTTAAATGTCTTTAACATATCTCGGGACCCTGGGGTCCCGGACCTTTGGAAGGCGTACGAGGGGCCGAAGCCAACTCGCAGAGGCCCCTTAGACATTTTTAAGTATTGAGGCACCAACCGACGACTATCCCTGTTCGCACCACGCAAGGGCACCCAAGGACAACCCCCGGTTGGTGTAGGACTATTGCAGGATATGGAAACAAAGACATTTTGACTATGGGTTTGGGTGACTAAAGTGGACTGGTTACCCGGAACCATAGAAGGACTATGGCCCCTGCCTGATCAATGTTTATATGTACACGGATAAAATGGCAGGGGGTGACTTGCACACTCAACAATGGGCCCCCGAAAACGGTCGCTAGCACAAAGTGTCGAGGCAATACGTCCCGAGGCGCTTATGAGAAGCGGAGAGGCACTCCACGGCCATCAGGACAATCCCGGAAGTACGGTCAAGATCCCTACCAGCATCTTACTGGAATACTTCCTTCCTCCGAGTATGTTTGCTCTTGCGAACCTCCACTCAAGCCAGCCAATAAAGGCAAGAATCAGGTGGGAGCTCTGTTCCTCGTCAGTGCTCACTCTAGCCGGCCAACAAAGGCAAGCCAGAGGCGAGGAACAAGACTTCTCCCGGAAGATAGGGTCCGTGGGGTCGCTACTGCCCAACAGCTCGCCACACGCTGCCCTGCGGGTTTTTGTATCTCTCTTGGTCTGGCTCCTCACCCTAGACCTGTTTCGGCAAAGTAAACTTTACCGGCACAGACCCAGAGTTCGGAGCGCGCAAGCCCCACCACGACGTCAACGTAGAGATACGGCGGTGGGGCGCGCAAGCCCCACCACGACGTCAACGTAGAGATACGGCGGTGGGGTTATTATTATTATTATTGATTTTTATTTCGGAACAGAGTCCATAGTGTGTTAGTAACATAATATAAAATAACTTATTATCTAGTGTTAGTACCAATCACCCTCTGCACAAACAGCTTTACAATTGGAGAGCTAAAGCTCTCTGCTACAGTTCTCAGGATGCTGTTGTGACTGTCTCTCACTCTTCTCAGTAGTGAAGCAGTTTTTTTGCGAACAATCGCATGGAAACCGTCAGTACGGGCTTGCGCAAACATTTCCGAAGCGCTGCAGTAGCGAGGAAGTCCCAACAACATCCTGAAACCATTGTTGTACTGGACGCGCAGGACATCCAGCGACCTTTTGGTGTAATTGACCCATAGATTGCTCGTATGTTACAGACTCTGGCAATAAGCCTTGAAAATTGTGATTTTTACTAGATCCGTACATCGAGCAAATCTACGGGTCAACATGTTGCACCGGACGGCGAGTGCCCTACGCTCCCTCTCTATATCGACATGGTCCTTCAGGTCAGCGGAAAGAAAGTGACCTAGGTATTTAAAAGAGCATACCCTTTTAATTACTGACCCGTTTATTAGTAGCTCGGGTCCCACTTCACGGCATTTGCCGCCAACTTCAAAGACCATGTACTCACACTTTTTGACATTATAAGTTAATCCATGTGCGGCAGCGTAGGCTTCACAAGTCTTAAGCAACTCTCCGACTGCCCCCGCAGACGGACCCAGCAACACCATGTCATCAGCATAGCTGATGTTGTTAATGCTAACACCATCAACACTGCATCCGACACGCATGTTGCTGAGTCCCTCTATGAGGTCATTTACGTAGAGGTTGAAGAGCCTGGGAGACGTCAGACCTCCTTGTCTCACCCCACAGTCCAACCTATACGGTTCGGAGAGCGAACCGTCCCACTTCACATGATTGGTCTGATTACCATACCAATGCTGCAATAGTCCACATATTTCCGCGGGTATACCCCTGCTTACCATCTTTTCCCATTTATTTACAAACAGACACTTCAATTTTATTTATACAAATAAATAAAATTGAAGTGTCTGTTTGTAATGTTAAAATAACAGCTTTTAACTAAATGCATATGAAAGTATATACGGTACATACAGTCTTTCTGTCTGTTTGTTCCGGCTAATCTCCGAAACGGCTGGTCCCATTTTGATGGGACTTTCACTGAAAGATAGCTGACGTTATATGGATTAACTTAAGCTACTTTTATTTTAGAAAAATAATTAGGGTCCACGCGGGCGAAGCCGCGGGCTGTAGCTAGTATAAAATAATTCGATAAAGTCACGATTATACTTATGTATAAAAACACCCTTACGTGAAAGATGAAAACGTCGCATTTTCTTAGTTTTAAATATGAATGATTGGTTTTAATGAAACTCGTACTTAATAATGAAACTTAGATACACACATCGAGAGAGAAAACGAAATAAATTGGCTGTCTGTAAAGTCGGTTTACGGACGATAATTTTACGTGATAACGTCACAAACCGAACGCTTAAGCCGATCGTGCCTCTCTATCGCTTATTCCGCGCTCTCGCTTGCACGCTCGACTCAGGCGGAACGTGACACTTTTTCGTGCGTGCAGCCGGCGTTCATCGATTTATAAGACGTTATAACGTCAAAAAAAAAAGAAAAAAATATCTTATTTCAGTTGATTCTTCGACATAGTCTCTAGAGTTATGGGAAATCAAAAGGAACACGTTTATTATGTATATCTGTTTTCGAGTTTTGTTGCAACAGTTCCCTTCTCTATTTTCCTCTGTATAGTTAAATCCCCTAGCTTCAAGTCTTAACATCCTAAGCTTTCTTTCCTATTCTGAGTTACCAGTATTAAATACTATTACTACATCATAATTTTTATTGCAAAGCTTCCACCTACGCGCCGCTTCTGTTGATATTAATTGTATCTTCTCGGGTTTAGAGTTGCTTTTACAACACCCACTTCAAACCAGCCCACATGGTGTATTTAAATCTACTTTTCAAAAAAAGCAACTCAATTCGGAATTAATTTAAACTTAATAACGAACGGAACAATAAACAATGTTCCAAGCTTTTCTTCAGAAATTGAAGAACAGCTGTGGTTTCACAAGAAATTCAATTTCGTATAAAGAGTAAATAAAACGTTATGAAACGCTTCAGGCTGTTCGCACGTTCTAGACTTTGCGCAAATAGCCCAAGAAATTGTCGCACTTATTAATTGTTGTTAGGTAAATATTAGCTGGATTTATCGGAGTCTAGGCTTTTGTGTGCGTCGGATTTATTGGTAGATATTACTTTATATTGTTACTTAAGACCAGGCACTCCAAAGACAATTTCCACGCAAACTCCGCCCCTATGCACCCCACCACTCCACTATGTGCTAAACGCTAACACATCAGTAATAAAGTTGAATATGGTATGCGCTCTTTGGTCATGTTGCAGCACGGAACTAAATGTTGTAAGTCTCAATTCTTATTTCGTTTATAACTAAAGTAATGATTTATATAGAGAAAAAATATCTTATATCTGGATAATAAACTATATTTTCTTACTGTCAATAATTATTTTAGACATAAAAGCCGAGTAATCTTGTTTTTGTTTCAAATAATCTGACATGTTTTGAAAAAGACAAGATTTTCGAATAAAAAATGAATCGAGCGAAAATGTTCCAATTACGTAACTGTCTTATATGTGGAAAGAAAAGATCCAATAAATCATATAGGTAATAAAGTTCCATTTTGATGGTATGCGGTTTTCAGAATATGAGTACAAAACATACAATTTAGGGAGACTCCTCTTAATATAATTGATTCGATGAGTATTTGATTTGTTATTTTATTACGTTGGATTAAAAATAAGTACTTTTATTAGTTTTATTGAATGTTCTGGTTTTCCTTTTTTCTGTATTTATAATAAATAAATGAATGATTTGGTAGATTACTATTAACCCTTTATTGTTTTCCTGTTACACCCATATTGTTTTCTCACCTGCAAAATTATACAGGTAAACGTTATTCTAATTTCATAAAACAATAAATCAATGATGAATTCAACAAAAAATACAATTATGTTATGGATATCAATTGTTTTCAAATATTTTATTCCACTAATAAACTACAACTTGTTTTGTTTTATATTGGCTTTATAAATAAATTAATGTTAGAAATTATAGAGTTCAAAATCGACGGGTAGATAATTTACCAAAATCATTAAAAGTTTGAGCCACGGATTCAATGTACTAAGCGCAAACTTTAAAGGCACTTCAGCACAGACTTTATCTTAATTTCACACAATTATTCTGTTGTTCAAAGTATTTTTAATTTTCTTATTTTCCTTTCCTTTCATCAGTTCGTAACTTTTCACGATTTACAAACACCTACCCTGTTACAAAACCGTTAAGGGTTTTAATTACATTTGCATCCCCTGCTCCTGAGTCTCTCATACATAATTCAATTACAAAGTTGTCGTCAAATCGTAAGTTTGGAGCCAACTTTTATTCAAAATTCGGTCTTCATTTCACACGAGAAACGTAAACGTATTGTGTCACGTAAACGTTTAGAACTTTAGACTCGAAGCTTGATTGAAAACGTCTATATTGTGAGTCTTTCTTTTGAGTCGTTTTGTTTTTTATTTTGTTGCAGCTCCCGTGCATTATGCATTGTTGTTTTGCAACATTTCGAGCTTTATTTTTTAGCTTTCAGGTTTATAAAGGGATTTCTTTTGAAGGGAACTAAGGATGGTACCTATGTTATGTTTTTTTTGTTGTTAGCCATTTCTACGTTCGCACGGACGTAAAAATATCGCGACGGGATTTTTTCGCACATTGGAATTTCAATGCTCTGCTTTGCACCGAGAGTTGAAAATTCAACAGTGCGTTTTTTCGACGCGCTACAATGCACTCTGTTGAATTCTCAATGCTCGGCTTAACACCGAGACTTGAAAATTCAGTGCGCGATAAAATCCCGCCGCGATATTTTTACTACCATGCAAACTGTGGCTAAAACGTTAATTTTCTGCTTAGACCACAAAGAACATTGGCAAAGAAATCTTGTGGCTTTGAAATTTTGATATAATTATAAAATTTTTGTTATTCAAAGCAATCTAGTCTTAGAGAAAATATTAAAAGTTTAAGGTGAGTTTTCGCTACCAACGAACTTGTGTAGGTGAGACCAACTTTGCTCGTGAGATCTTTGTTGTTATAAGTTTCTTTACCAGTGCTAAAAGAGTTTCCTGGAAGAAGGACCTACGTTAGATGTTGAATCGTGAAAGTAAGTGGAAATCCTGGGCGTTTGTAATATTGTAGGCGACTATGAACTAGCAGTTGGATTTGAAAAATTCTTTTTGCATTTGATAGCCCAATTATTGAGGAAGGTTATAGGCTATTTAACATCACGCTACGACCCTTAGGAGCCGAGCAAAAAGAAAAAAGTTACACAGAACGCTGAGCGAAAAAGAACTAACAGCGCAGACGGGCGATGCAATGCGACGCGGTGGTCCCCAAGAAAATTCACAAACGTTAAAAACTATTAGCATAGAAAATGCGACCCCTCAGATTTAAAGACCTTGCATCGACTTTAAACTGACCTACAACTTGGGCCAACCCCATCTCTTTATAATAATATTACTTACAACCCTTCAACTGTCATTAACGAGACACAATAGAATTTTAATTGTTATCCGCCTTAATAAGGCGTCGTAACAGATGATGAGAATAATTAATATTACTTCATAATAGGAAGGAGATAAAGCTATACATCTGTATAGCTCCAACTCTTTCTCACACTAAAGTAATATTAAAATAATACTGCTATAAGGGGTGGTGGTCACAGATGTAATAGGTTGCCCTCTGCCAAAAATTTAGCATTTTTCTCGTTTATATTCCAATTTCAAAATGAAAACAAAATGACATCACAGCATTCAGTGAATACCTGGGAATTCTAACAAATAGTACCGTGCGACCCCTGGGTTTTAATCACTCTTTTGTCTTAAAACGGCGGTTTACATTTAAAATACGGCGCTGATTTAATCGTTGTTTAGCTTGTGGAGTCGACGGAGTTGACAACCCTAATCTTTTGTACGTTTTGATTTAGTTTGCATTAAATTTTTGTGGAGGAGAAGCAGTCATTACATTTGCATTGCTGTGATTTGAATTGTGATTTACCAAGTAGAAGAGTCAATACCATGGTTTCTTTTTTATTTCAATGGTTTTATGTAGGTATGTATAATTAAAAATAACCTTTATATTTTCAGAAAATTCTCCTTATGACCTTTCATTAGATATCGAACACGTTTTCAAATCTTAAATTTAAAAAATCGGTAACACTTTACAACAGCTATTAGCCGCCATGTTGGATTTTGTGTGACGTCATATAACATAAAATTCTCGGAATAATAATATGACGCTTCTAAGAATACCTCGTTTGGCAATATACGACGGGAGTTACGTGAGAACAGTACCCTAATTACGTAATACACGATCAATTACAATTTGTTTCGATTTGAAATAGATTGCTAATCCACTGTTTCATAAGTTGGAAAAAAAATCTGCTCAACAACGTAAATAACTCAATGAATGTTGTTGAACTGTCAAAATGATACGAAAATAAATTACCTACGTAATTAGGGTTCTGAATGAACATACATACATAGCCTGTTAATATATAGTTAGTTAATAACTAGCGTTGCCAAACGTCCCGAATTTCCCGGGATGTCCCGTATTTTAGGCGTAATTACGAACGTCCCGATTTGGTTTATTATAAGGAATCTATCGCACTACGGTTGATTGACATTGAGAAGTGGAAGAAAATCATTGAAGTGTTTTCCAAGAATGAAATCCCTACCATTTTTCTTATTATATCGTTTATCTTCAGTAGGTATATCTAGTTCAAATTTTTTGTGGAAAGGACTTTTTGGATGTGCGCTAAAATAACCATTTTCAACTATGACAATAACAATAACTGCATTAAATTTCCGAAATATGTTAAATTAAATAAAGATATATTGAAACTTACACGATCTTTAAACTTTAAGTAGCAATAAATAAATAATAAGAACGTAAAATACATGTTTTTTATTTGTCCCGGGAAAAAATTTAATTCCCGTTTTTTTAAACAAAATTGAGCACTTGTCCCTTAAAGAATTAAAAAAATCTGGCAACCCTAATCATAACCTTCCTTTAGCTTTGCCGTTGTAGACGGGTAAAAATGTATAGTGTCCTTTTTAGGAAACTCAATAGTCTCTTTGTCTCTAAACACAAAAGTGTCATAACCTCTTGGCTTGCAGTGCATAGTGCCCACCTCATTACGCTCGTGATCGACTCATAAGCCAAATGGCCGATTGTTTTAGTTAATATATTTAAATGACGCCTGATTGTCATCGAGTCGTGGTTCGTGACGAGAGGTTATTGGATTGTGGTAGGTTAATATTATTTTAGCGACAGATATCTGTGTCACAGTGGGTATAAATAAGTAATAGTAGGTATGTCTTCATAGAAAACGGTCGAAACGACGCGCTTCGAAATCTCAGTGTATTTCAAATTAAAATAATTAATTATTATCAACATCTATAAAAACGTAAGTATGAAGGCCGCCTTATATTACGCAGTTAATTGACGTCATCAACGTAATTATTATTTAGCACGCATATACTATTTTGTAATTTCAACATTGTCCTCACAGCCCGGCTAGCTCAGTCGGTAGAGCATGAGACTCTTAATCTCAGGGTCGTGGGTTCGAGCCCCACGTTGGGCGCAAACTTTTTGCGACAACAATTGGCTATTTTATCGTTTCTCTGTTATTTTTAGGAATTTTCCAACATTATTTAACCTAAAAATTAAGTTATTTTTGCATAAAAAAAAAACTTACCTGCAATTTTTCTTTCTCTCATCTTCCTCCATAGTTGCTCAGCTTTCCTCATAGGCCAGTTCTCGACCTTGGCGCTGAAACTCCTGAAGAACTTGTACTCCTTGAAGTGAGACATTCTTCTCTCCATCTTGCTTGGGGTATGCCCTGGTGGGGGCGGCGAAGGCGCTTTCGGCGTAGTCGACGGCGAGGGCTCCGTATTTTTTTCAATATCTTTTTCAATTTTGTTTTCAATTTTATTTTCAATTTTACTTTCAATTTTACTTTCCATTTTATTTTATAAATTCAACATTTGCAATTCTAATTTCAATAATTTAAATTCGGATTTAATTTTTTGGTCCCGAATTCAAAATTTGAACTTCCATTTAATCATCAACTTATCTTTTAATTCTATTGATTCCATTTTCAAATAGAGTTATTTTACATTAACAATTTTTATGAAAATATTGATTTAATTCTATATTACTTTTCTAATTCCACAATTGAATTCACTTTTATCAGGTAAAACTTCACTTAAACACGAATTAACTTTAACTAATTTAAAACACTTTGCTGGACTAGTTTCCAATTTCGCCAAGTGTTTTCGTTAATTAGCCTGAAACAAATAGAGAGCAAAGTTTATTAATTAGCTCAGTTATTGTTGGAGCTTTAAATTGTTGGAATGATACAGTGAGAATAGTTATTGAAAACAATAGTCAAAAGTAACGGTAGGTAGTTTTAATTTTATAGATTGATTGCTAAATAGTACAAGAGCCGTACGGATCGATCGATTAGGTTAAGCTACGCTTGCCACGGTTGGTCCGTGGATGGCTGACCGTCTTTATATACCAAGACCCCTCCGTGTCTCGGAAAGCACGTTAAGCCGTTGGTCCCGGCTGTCATTTGTAGATCTTTGACAGTCGTCATGGGTAGTTAGAAGCCCAAAAGTCTGACAACCAGTCTTACCAAGGGGTATCGTGTTACCTCGTAACTAGGTTGTGGAGGTCAGATAGGGAGTCGCTCCATGTAAAATACTGCTATTCAGCTGCATCCGGTTAGACTGGAAGCCGACCCCAACATAGTTAGGAAAAGGCGAAGCAGATGATGATTTGTTTTTTAAAGATGATAATTCCCATAAATAATATTGCTGATTAATTGTAATAAGCCATAAAATTAATTCATAAACAAAATTCACAATTTAAATAGAATTCACTTCTGTATCTAATTGCGCGCCTGTTGATGGTAAACTACATAATTTAAGGTCAATTTACAATTATTAGTAGAACTACCTAGGTAGGTACTGGCTTTACTGCTGATGGCGATCACAATACAATCCTAACTATTATAATACTAGCTGACCCGGCAAACGTTTTGCCATATAAATGTTTGGACCATCCGTATCACTTAGGGGTATAAAAAATAGATTACGACCGATTCTCAGACTTACCAAATATACTTATAAAATTTCATAAAAATCGATCAAGCTGTTTCGGAGGAGTATGGCAACTAACATTGTGACACGAGAATTGTATGTTATATAGATTACTAGCAGGGGACCCGCGGTTTCACCCGCATAAGTCTCGATTCCGTGGTAATATTGGAATAAAAATTATTCAATGCGTTAATTCAGGTTCTAAACTATCTGTGTGCCAAATTTCATCCAAATCCGTTCAGTAGTTTTTGCGTGAATGAGTAACAAACATCCATCCATCCTCACAAACTTTCAACATTAATATTAGTAGGATAGATAAATGCTAAAGTGATTATTTTTTGTTTGTTTGTTTTCACGCTAAAACGGCTGAACGGATTTGGATGAAATTTTGCACATGGGTAGATCATGGCCTGGGTTAGGACATAGGATACTTTTTATCCCGATATTCCCACGGCATCGAGAGTTATGCAGGTGAAACCGCGGGGCGCACCTAATTGTAAATAAGTTTCAGTGGTCGACAAAAGTGCAACTGCTAAGTGTAAGGTCTTGTGTCTGGTTCCCAGGTCGGGAAAACTGTTTTACAGTTGTGCCCGGTTGGTGGCGAGCAATCCTTTGGGGTGACATGATAATGATGACGACTTATGAGTACTAGTTGTAAAAAAAATAGGAATATCGTATAGGTACTTTTATAATGCTTGTAAATATGTGAGCACCATGTATCCATCACATAATTAATTTTTCTGTCATTGCTTCATTTTTAAATTTTGTTTTTACCTATTCTGGTAAAGCAATCTTATTCCAGGTGCATAGTCTTCACATATAATTATGAATAATATATTGAATGTATAAAAAAATATTTTAAAAGAGTAACGGTGGAGTTTCTTCTCCATACGAAAACTTCCCGAAGGGGCGACTAGAATCAACTCTATTTTTGTAAATTTTGGCGTTCAAAAGTGTCATTCATGTGCCTAATTGAAATAAATTATTTGACTTTGACTTTGAAATGACCCTTGTTCAAGTTGATGCTCAGTCACAAAACCGAAACATATTTAAAAACAACATTAAAAAAAATTGACAATTAAAACAAAAAGTTCATTTTGTTCATTCTTAAATTTTAAAATTAGTTGACAGCAAAATGGGAATTTTAAAGTATTTGGCGGTCCTTTTACATGACCCAGTAACTGTGTCATTGTAAGCCTAATGAATTTTTATATTAAAATTCATCACGACTCGTTTCGTAATTGCACGACACAGCTGGGCTGTCAATTACTTACAAAAAGATTTATTACAAAATTGAATAATGATACAATGATTGCTCAGACATGTAAATGGATGAGATTTTTTTTTGGAAAATGAAACTAATAAATAAGAAAAGTAAAATAATATGAGCCTTCTCGTAGGTTATTTTGAAAAAATACTGAAAGTAATTCTTCCGAAATTGAATAAGTAAAGTGTTGTGTTTTTGAACGTACCTACCTCATAATCAGCCTATAATGTTCCCACTGCTGGGACACAGGCCTCCTCTCTGTGAGAAGGAGTGGGCTGTAATCCACCATGCGGTCCCAGTGCGGGTTGGTAGATGTCACATGTGTTTAAATTTTTGGTGCTAAGACATGCTGCATGGTTTCCTCACGATGTTTTCCTTCACCGTTTTAAGAGAAGTGGTGATGAAATCATTAACACAAAGTAAAGCTCCTGTCAGGGTTCGAATCTTTGCGCCACCACTGCTCCGAAATGGTGAAGAAAAACATTGAGAGGAAATCTGTACCTTAATTAAGTACATAATACACAATATATTATTTTAACTATTGTGAATGTGAGGACTATCTGGATATTGTTTTTATTTCTCTGCTAGTTTTAGTGATGGTCTGGCAGTTTGAGTAGTTTATGCGGCCTACCCAAATGTCCTTTCTTTGGTATTGTTCGTCGAGTTGAGCTCCTTAAGTTTTGAGTTGAGCTCCACGATTACTGACAAATGCTTGCACTGACTGGACCACTCAAATCTGTGTGGTTCTTTCCTCAAAAGACCTTTTATCTACATCTACATGGCCATGGTCATTTCCTTTGATCTACATGGTCCTCATATGGCCTGACCAAGATTATGTCTGGACTTTAAAAGAGACTGCGACCTCTGAGTTTGTTTCGGCCTTTCTTCTCAGAGCAGTCAGATAGGAAACGCCGAACTCATCTAGCTTATTTTTAATATTTTTTTTATATGACGTGTAAAAGTGATTTCGATATCCTATTTACAAAATAAACAATTTCATTTCATTTCATTTCAATCAATCACAATCTGATTTCATTTGAAACAGAATGCTAATCCATTGCTTCATAAGTTGAAAAAAAAACTTTGAAAAGGTAGCTTCCAACGACGCCTTTTAATGTTTAATACTGCCCTGCTAAGCCCAAAGGCGGTATCTCTGAGACACGCTCTTTTAGTTTTTTTTATACCATTCAATAGCTTTAACAATTTCGCATCTAATGGTATAAACGGAATAGCGCTATCTAACTTAAAACATTTAAAAAAACCACTAGGAAGTTTTTATATCTTCATTTTTCCTTAAACTACAATTTACAAAAAGTCAATTTTCTCAAAACTTACTCCGGTTGAGATACCGCCTTTGGGCTTAGCAGGGCAGAATAAGTGTGCTCAAACACACGAGCAGTACGCGTCAACGGCAAGCAACTGTAGCCGTAGAAAGTCGTCGAGGACAACGAACTACAAGTCCCGTCACGTAAAAATAACGCTGGCCGTTTACCTGCGAACTTAGCAATTTATCGATTCCAACTTATTCCAAAGTACTAAATAGCTACTAAAGTAGGTACAGTATTTCTATTTTCTTAATGTCTCTCGGGTATCATCGCATTTCCGAATACAAACGAATGCTAATTTCCATTTCCATCAATTATTAGATTTATCGTGTATGATTTTAATTTATAATTTGAATTTAGAACTAAGTACTTTATTGTTGTTTTGTTTTGATTTCCATGTGAACTATATAGAGCTGTTAAACTATTTTCCTCCTATTTTTTTATAAATTACATTAAGTTAAAAGAGTTTTAACAACTTTATATACTTCCAAGTCGATTGAGAGCATCCGGTCTGCATCAAGTGCAAAGAGCAACTGGTAGAAATCCGACAACTGACGAAACACGAAGTTTGCCGAGGGACATTAAGAAAAATAGAAATACAGTACCTATTATGATTCTACAATAAAACAATTACACTTAGATATATTATAAAACAATAGCGTAGTACCTACTTTAGGACGCGGCTGTACCCGTGCGCAAAAACATCCCCTACACAAAGGTCCTAGTGTGAATTTCTTTTAACCATCTCGACTTTACGCATCGACCACGTTTGGCGCTCCGATTGACCTTTCACCAGTGAACGCCAGTGAAGGGCCAATCGGAGCGCCGAACGCGGTCGATACGTAAAATTGAGATGGTTAAAAGAAACTCGCACTAGGGTCTCTGGTCGCCCAGCGTTTTTTTTACGTGACGACAAATTTATTCATGTTTTGAATAGGTACGGTGCTCAATACACGATCGGCGGTCAACGGTTGCCATTTCGTGAACGAAGTTTATTTAAAAAAAACAACCGACTTCCAAAAAACACTACAAAGTGAAAAATAACTTTAATTTCGGAAGTCGGTGTCTTTCTTTGGTTTGAAATTTTCGTTTTTTGTCACCAACTTCCGAAATTAAAGTTATTTTTCACTTTGTAGTGTTTTTTGGAAGTCGGTTGTTTTTTTTTGTAAAAAGTTTTTATTTTTCACCTTTTAGTTGTGGTACCTACCCCACACAAATTCGAAAACCACTACCTGCTATATAAATAACAGTGACAGGAACTCATCATGTCATCCACATACTAAGTGGGAAAAAGTACGTATTATTGAAGCTAACTTTTTTTGACTGCCTCGTTGGTCCAGTGGTTGCAAGCGCTACTGCTGAGCATGAGGTCCTGGGTTCGATTCCCGGGTCGGGCAAAGTGTTATTGGATTTTTCTATCTGGAATTTCTCAGTAGCAGCTCGGAGTCTGGATTTGTGCCCGGTTGATGGCAATAGGCTCGCCCCCTATTACATGGGACTTTAACATAACTGGCGAAATGTGGGTGTACCTGTTACAGGCACACCTCTGCCCAACCCTTCGGGGAAACAAGGCGTGATGTTATGTTATGTTTATGTATTGAAGCTAACTCAAAAACTAATAAAGCAAAGTTAATAAAATTTATATGGGACCACCTCGAGAGCATACACTTTCAAACAAAAAAAGAATTTTTAAAATCGGTCCACAATTGACGGAGAAATCGGTGGACATACATAAAAAAAAAATAAAAAAAAAAAACAAACATACGCGACGAACATATAACCTCCTCCTTTTTGGAAGTCGGTTAAAAAGAGGTACTAAATATTCTGCAACCATCCCGTACACATTTATTGATTTTTGGTAGAACTTTTTTTATTTTTATTAGCAGCATCGATGCTAACCAACAAAAATAGCTATAAGGGTTCAGCAAGATTAAAAAAATCAATTTTATTGAACACATTCTAAGATTACAATATCACAGTTAATTTTCCAGTGGTTTATGCAGTGGAAAATTTTCTCTAAGGCCAAAGAGGCCCGGGCCTAAAGCGGCCAGATACAAGGGGCGGTTATACGAGGTGAAGTACAAAACTTATCGAGGTCGCTTCGTGGAGCTGAAGATGTATCCCCCAAAAATAAATACCGGCGGCCATTTAATATAGGTTTAAACTACTAACGTCTACTACTAAACGGCTTAGGGCGGCTAAGACTGCAAATCCGGCTCTGGGCTTATGCTGTACGTTGTCTGCCTCTCAGTCAGTCAAACAATGGTTTCCAAAAATAAATTGCGTTTGTTTCTCATCCCCTAAAATTAATTTGCCTACAAAATCAAAATATTGAAATGGCTTCAACATGCTAACCTCAATTTGTTTCGGATCGATTGGGGATTTAGCTGACTTCTGATTTAATTCGATTTGGAGCCCTTTCAAATATATTTCGGGAATCCATTTTGTTGAAGGTTTCAGGGCCTTAGCAGGCTTTCACTCACGTCAACCATTTAGGATAATTTGTATGCTGTGTGTCGAGCCATCTTTTGAAAAGCACTGAGCTATTTATAATTTCGCTTTTATAAATATTTGTTATTCAAAACTTGACCTAGTTTTTGGAAAAGCCGATTAACCTGTTTTATTTTTTGTCTCTTGGTTTTTTGCAGTGTTTTCTGAAGTTAATAACTGCTATTTTCGCTGAACAGCAGTTTTTGAGTTGCTGTAGACACTAAACTATGCCGATGGTCATCGCCATCAATATACAGTATAACTATTTTCTTAATGTCTCTCGGCAAGCTTCGTGCTCTATCAGTATCAATTGCCCTTTGCACTTGGTGCAGACCGGACGTACACACATCAACACTGTCTAAGGATATTTCAGGTTTAGTATTTTTGAGTACTTTATGCGGCCTACCCAAATGTCCCTTCTTTGGTATTGTTCGTCGAATCGTTGAGCTCCTTTTAAGTTCTGAGTTGAGCTATACTATTACTGACAAATGCGTGCACTGACTGGACAGGTCCACTCAAATCTGTATGGTTCTTTCCTCAGAAGACCATTTCAGACACAAATCTACATGGTCCTCAAATGAAATGCTCTGACCAAGATTATTTCTGGGTTTTTATATACACATTGACATTAATGAATTTTATATAAACAATGACATGAATATTTACTTTTAAAGTATTTTATTATTTTAATTATTGTGAATGTGAAGACTCTGTGGGTCATTCCTTTTTGTTTTGTTTTTAATATTTTCTCAGTTACTTCTAATCATGGTCTGACAGTTTGAGTAATTTAAGTGGCCTACCCAAATGTCCTGTTTTTGGTATTGTTCGTCGAATCGTTGAGCTCCTTAAATTCTGAGTTGAGCTGCACGATAACTGACAAATGCGTGCACTGACTGGACAGGCCCTCTCAATCTGTGTGGTGCTTTCCTCAAAAGACCACTTCAGACACCAATCCACATGGCCTTCACATGATCTGACCAAGATTATGTCTGGACTTTAAAAGAGACTGAGACCTCTGAGTTTGTTTCGGCCTTTCTTCTCAGAGTAGTCAGATAGGAAACGCCGACCTCATCTAGTTTTAAAATATGATTGACGTGTAAAAGTGTTTGTACAAACCTACTTACAGAAATAAAATCATTTATCATTTATCATTTATAACTTTAAAAGTACTGGCCCTAAATATGACATTTAAACGTCAATTTGTTCGTGACACATTTCTCTTCTGTATTCTAAATTCAAATAAAAAAAGAAAGACAGAGGCCGTAAAATTAAATTTATTTTATAATGATACATTTTCGTCTCTGTGTGTTTTAAAGTTTAAATTATTTTTAATCGAAATTTAAATTTTCACACAATTTTGATAATTAAATTCATACTGTTGGTTTTTCCTTTATCATGGAACGCTAACATTTAACCAAAAAAGAGATGTTGAGAGCAATAAGCATGCTGGAAGTGGGCGCGATACAGTGCAATGTTGCTGATGCCATTGGCACCAGTCAAAGCGTCATATCAAGATTATGGTCTCGTTCCCGGGACACTAATGAGGTGGCTGAGTGGCACACTGAGAATATTCGAGTTACCACTGCAAGACAAGACCAATATTTACAAATAACGGTGAAAAGATAACCTACTGCTACAGCTAGGCAATTGATTTTGAAGTTACACTCGGAGCACCAGGTGCTGGTAAGCGATCAAACTGTAAGGAGGAAACTGCATAAAGTCAACCTTCTTGCTCGTAGACCACTTCGGATTCTAGCACTACGACCAAGCCATCGCGGACGATGATTACAATGAGCAAATGAACATTTGGCTTGGAACGATCGCCAATGGGCTAAAGTGTTATTCTCTGATGAATCCCGGTTCGGTTTTCATCTAGATTCACGAAGAATACATGTTTGGCGAACACCTGGACGTGAGAGCTGCCTGCGAAATCCCCAGGAAGTCCATTTATTCTAAGGTGGAACAATAATGGTATAGGCGGGAGAACCGACCTCGTTTGGGTTCACGGCAACTTAACTGCTGCAAAATATCGTGACTAGGTACTGGAATCTGTAGTCCGACCACACCGTTTGCAATTGGGTCAAGATTTTATGCTTATGCATGATAATACCCACCCACGTACAGCTCGAGTGGTAATTCAGTGGCAGCAGCAACATAATGTGGAACTGGCCCACGCAGTCCCTGAGTTTAAACGCGTAGGATATGCTCCAACGAAGAGCTTTACAAAATATTCCCGAAAATCTGGTGACAGACGGTGAACTTTTCAGGCATCTTCACCGAACCTTTTTTTTTTTTGGGTGGGAATTATTAAATAACTTCTCCCACTCTGGGTGGAGCAGGAGGACGTGTCAGACTCTTACTGACTAAAACCCACCCGTGTTCCTTCAGTTACCATGTTGCCGGGGGCCACGATTTCCCTTTCGGCCTTATTCATAACCGCAGGCATCGGCCCTAGCAGACCCTGTCAATTCTGCTGACATCTCTTTGAGGCGCGCGTGGAACACAACGCGACGTCGACCCGGGCCTGGTCCTTATCAGACGGCGAGCTACCCATTGCTCACCGTCCGCAAGCCCGAGCCTACGGTGGCCGAAAATCGGCTCGCGATTCCCGACGCCCAGGGCATCTCCTCCTGCGGCGGGTAGGGGCGTGAGGGCGCGAATTTTGCCTCTCCCTCACACGTTCCGCCTCCTCCTTCGCGAGCATTACTGCTTCGCAGAAGGAGGTGACGGCCTCCCATTTCCTCTCGCTCCGTACCATGGCCCGAATCAGGGCCGGACGCGAGAGATCACCGCCGCCGATCGCCTCCACGAGGACACGGCGATGCTCCGCCCAAGCCGGGCAGAACTGCACCGTATGCTCCACCATGTCCTCCGGGCGATCCACACAGTGGTGACACCCAGGCGTTTCCTCCTGCTTTATCCTGAACAGGAGCAAAACTTTTTTAATTTTCTTATTTATCCACAAAAGTGACCCCCATATTCAGAATTATTTTATTTAAGTTACACGCCCGTGTTTGGGTCACAGAAATACTAATGTGTACCAAATTTCAACTTAATCGGTCCATTGAATTCGGAGCAAATTGTCTGTGACAGACAGACAGACCCACGACTGATCCTATAAGGATTCCGTTTTTTTCCTTTTGAGTTAGGGAACCCTAAAAAATTCTAATAAATACCCTTTGTTTGCGTTTCTATAAACTATAACTCATGACCTATATTATCACGATATATATTATCATGATATATATTATCACGCAGGATCCATAATTTAGTTCGTAACATGTCATTAGAACACTGAACCCTCCCAAGGTAAGCCTTGAGTCTACACGCACTGACCAACTTCAATTTCATTTCCATCGCTCACCTTGGCAAATCTTGTCCAAATTTACAAACCACTAAAGCTCTTTCTGTTTGTGTGTTTGGACCTTATTATTATGCAAAAGGTTAGTGTGGGGCCTAGAGGCTATATAGGCTCTAAAAGTCAAAGGTCACCTAATTTCGTAGTGATTTTTTGTTGTCCTAATGTGTCAGTAAATTTTTCGGGCGTTTTCGTTGGAATTTATTGTGTTTTTGTCCACAGTCCCAAAAGGTTTGAAGGGCTAAAATACTAAATATTTTAGGTGACTTTTATTAATTCTCTCTCATTTTAACCGACTTCCAAAAAGGAGGAGGTTCTATGTTCGACTTTATGTATGTTTTTTTTTTGTTCGTTATTTGATATTTTCGTCAATTGTTGACCAATTTTGAAAATGATTTTTCTTTTGGTAATGAAAACTTGCGCGGTAGTCCCATATTTTTTTATTACCTTGCTTGAGTAGTTTTGAGTTAGCTTCAATAATACGTATTTTGCCCACTTAGTCTATTAATAAGTTCCTGTCACTGTTAATTACATAGTAGGTATTGGTATTCGAGGACACGGTGGAGGTCTGCCCAGCTTGGACGGAGCATTGCCGTGTCCTCGTGGAGGCGATCGACGGCGGTGATCTCTCGCGTCCGGCCCTGGTTCAGGCCATGGTACGGAGCGAGAGGAAATGGCAGGCCGTCACCTCCTTCTGCGAAGCGGTAATGCTCGCGAAGGAGGAGACGGAACGCGTGAGGGAGAGGCAAATTTCGCGCCCTCACGCCCCTAACCGCCGCAGGAGGAGTCGCCCGGGGCGGGAATTGCGAGCCGATTTCCGGCCATCGTAGGCGCGGGCTTGCGGACGGTGAGCAATGGGTAGCTCGCCGTCCGATAAGGACCAGGCCCGGGTCGACGGCGCGTCGTGTTCCACGCGCGCCTCAAAGAGATGTCAGCAGAATTGACGGGGTCCGCTAGGGCTAATGCCTGCCGGGACTGCGAATATGGGCCGAAAGGGACATCGTGGCCCCCGGCAACAGGGCAACCGAAGGAACACGGGTAGGTTTTAGTCAGTAAGAGTCTGACACGCCCTCCCGCTCCACCCAGAGCGGGAGAAGTTATTTGATAATTTCACACCCAAAAAAAAAAGGTAGGAATTTGTGTGGGGTAGGCCCCACACAAATTCCTACCTTTTTTTTTTTACCACCACCAAAATGTGAAAAATAATTAAACGTTTTAGTTTTAAAGTCGGTGACAAAAAACACCGACTTCCGTTCCGTATTTTTTTGAAGTCGTTTTTTTTTTTTGTTGTAGAATGTGTTTTTTTATCTCTTAACCTTTGTCTATGGGTGGAGTTAAGCAGAACATCGCAAGAAACAAGAGTTTTTTTTTAAATCTCTGGTGATAATGTTCGTTTCCCTACCCTAGCATTATCAGCCTATAATGTTCCCACTTCTGGGAAACAGGCCTCCTCTTTCTGTGAAAGAAGTGGGCTAAAATCCACCACGCAGGCCCAGTGCGGGTTGGTGGATGTCACATGTCTTCGAACTTTTCCCTTTACCCTACAATTACTGGCCTTAAAGGCTAAATTATAGTCAATTACAGAATATGGAATAGACCATGGCAATCAATCCCAAAACACAATCACAAAAAACAAATGACATTCCCGACGACCACGAAAAAACAATTGCCATCAGTATTATTTACCTCAAAACATTAAAAACTCCCCAAGTAAATTAAAAGCAGAACTTAAACACTCCCTTGAGCATTTTGTACGAAGATCGATGAAGAGCCCCAGGATTACCGTAATTGAATATTCTCAAGTTTGATCGACTGTTGACTTTTGACGTAGGGAACTGGCTAAGTGTGTGTTAGAGTAAAAAGGTGTAACTGTGTGCGTTAGAGTGAAAAGTGTACATGTGTGTTTGAGTGGGAGAAGCTTGTGTGTGCGTTGTAAAGGTGGGTATAGACCATACGAACAACGGGCAAAAACATGAGCATTATTTTCTTGCCCACCAAGTCGAGTAAAACAAATACAAAGGCACAGCCGTACCATCTATTCTCGAAGCCATTCAGGACATTTTCAACCCCCTGTAACTTCGTTGTGGATAAAGCTAAAAGCCTGAATTTTCATTACCAAGAGAGCTTAGTAACTAGGTATATTCCCAAATTACATTCAATTTGAACCTTAACAATTGCACACGGCAATAGAATCAACATTCTACGTACAACAAAATCTACCTAATATTAGCACTGCGCTTTATTTAATTAGGACTATTTAAAATAGTAGATTATTCTTACGTGATTATGTTGCCGTGCGATAACCAAGTCATTCTATTTATTAAAGAAATAAAGATGACAAATAGATAGGTATTGAATAAATTAACAGACTTGGTTTTACATTAGATCTCACATCTTTTAGAATGGGATATTCTTGACATTTTAGTACGCATAGACCTATGAAAGAGTTTCTGTTCACAGATTTTTTTTTTGTAGAATGGCGATAGAATGTGCATTCGTACGTTGGATCTAAACCGATCATTAGAGGTGTTCTTACCCCCGCATTTACACCAAGGTATTCTCGGTATACTATTATTATAGGTACATCATGTATTATTATTAAACATGTAGTAGTGTCTTCTGTTTTCCCTGGCCGGGCAAAGTGTCATTGGGTCTTTCCATTAGGAATTTCTCATTAGCATCCCGTAGTCTGGATTTGTGTCCAGTTGATGGCAATACGTTCGCCATCTATTAAGCCTGCTCCACATTCTCAGCAAAACTACATTTCATTTCATTTCATTTACACGAGACTTGCTGAATACGAGAGTGCAGAGGGAATATTCGTCTATATTCTTCTTTGTTTCGTGTATATTCGTATTATCTCCGTTCCGTGTCGGTACATCAAAGGACTCTCGAGTAGTTTTGTGTTTATGTGAAACTATTCCTCCACATTCTCGATCGCTCACGCTGTCTGTCAGTCGCCAGTCACTTAGTGAGTGCACCTCATCGTCATCTGTTTCGGTGTATGGCAGTCATCCAACATCTTCGCTTATTTCGACATTTTTAGTAACTTTTTTTCACGGGTAAATAAATAATTGTATAACAGCAGCGCATAATGCTAGAGTGGTAGATATTTTCAAGACGTCCATCTTGGAACGAGAGTCCAAGACTACTGTTCAAGGAAAGAATGTAGAGCAACGCTCTCGTCTCTCCCTGTCTCGGTAAATGTTTTCGTCGAGACTTCCCACCGAGAATGTGGAACAAGCTTTACAATAACTGTGGGTGTACGAAATGTGGGTGCACTAGTGTGTGTGTGTGTGCGTAGGGGAATACAGGCGTGATGTTATGTTAAGTTTTACGGACTAGTTGTGTCCAGAACTTGTCAAAAAGGTGAACAAAATAGTTGACAAGACATGTCTGAAACAACGTCAAGGCCATGTATGTATGATACACACACATGTTATAAACACGACATGTTTTTGACAAAACTGGTTAAAAACAAGTATTCTAACTGACTTAGAAAATTTATTTATTTACTATTACCACTTCTTTTCATGTGGTTAGTGAGTACCTGATGTCAGAGTTTTAGAGCCACCCATGGGCCTCTGACTTGGCTTCACTTGATGTCAAGAAATATCTCTCAGGCACGTTTCTCGTCTCACGTTTTCCTTCAGCGTTTTTGAAGCAAGTGATAATTATACAAAACGCACATGAATCCGAAAAGTCAGAGTTGCGTGCCTTGGGTTCGATCTCGAGACCTATGACTTGGCAGTCTGACGGTCACACCACTAGGCTATCACTGCTCGATTACCACTTACATTTGATTTTACAGGGACATGGGTTTAAACACGGGCTAAGGGTGAGTAAAGCTAGGGTTGCCTAAGACAACGGTGGCCGCCACATTACGGCCGCCATGAAAATGATGGCAGCGGAGTTTGAGTATACGGTGTCAAAAAAGGTCTCTACGGAAACACACCGATTTACTTTCAAAAGAAACGTTTCAGTGATGTCATTCGACGGTAAATTACGGACGCTTTGTGGCGGCCACCGCAGTCTTAGTAAACCCTAGCTTTACAGGGAATGGTGTCTAAGTGTGCGTTAGAGTAAGAACTCGGTATGTGTGTGTGAAGGAAAATTTTCTTCTGAAAGACTCTCCGAGTTTGTTTTGTGCGTTTGATTTCCGTTTAAGAGATTTATTTTTATCCCTGAAGTTCGTGTTATTTTATTAAATTGAGTTATTGAGTTAATTCAATAAGGATTGAGTGCTTTTTGAACGAAAAGTGCCACCATTTTCGTACGATTATATTTAAAGGTAGGATCTAAGTGTTTACAGATTTAATTAAAATCCTCCCAAGTTTTTGGAAAAAAGGTGATGCAGGGTACCAACAACCGGTTCGTGATTGACAAGATTTTTTTTTGTTGTAAATATTTGCTCATATAAAGTAAGTATTTTATTAAATACTTTGTCAGTTTTTCAACAATTAGGTACATCAATTTTACGAATAAGGTGTGGTGGCATCTACATCGCCACATGCAAACTACGCATCAAAAACCTAACGTTACACAAAATTCCTGACGTCATACTAATCCTGCATCACGCAATTAGAGTTTACCGCGCGAACGACATAATTTATAAAGTATTTGACTATCCGACATTAATCGTTAGGCAGTTGCCCGCCAGACACGACACCCATCTGGTTGAAGGAAACTCCCTTTTCAAAAGAGGATGAGTGCTGTTCCTCTTGCCCCTAAAAAGGAAAAGGAGAAAATCAAGAATCCTTCACAGTGTAGCAAACATTTCTATCAATCAACCCAGCCTATAACAATCCACTGCTGGACATAGGCCTCTCCCAGGCTGCGCCACAACACTCTGTCCTCCGTCTTCCGCATCCAGTCTGTCCCACCCACCTTTATAACATAGTGGCTAGTGACTAACCTGGTGTCAGAGTTTTAAAGCCACCCATGGGCCTCTGACTTGCCGTCGAGAAATATCCTTCTTATAATTTAAACTCTCTCTCTCTTTAATTTCTCAGTAGCAGCCCGGAGTCTGGATTTGTGCCCGGTTGATGGCAATAGGCTCGCCCCCAATTACATGGGACTTAAACATAACTGGCGAAATGTGGGTGTACCTACTACAGGTACACCTCTGCCCAACCCTTCGGGGAAACAAGGCGTGATGTTATGTTGTTATGTTATAATTTAAACTAATTTTTATGTATTTTTATTTACTTTTATAATATTAGGCACCTACCATTTCTTCATTAAATATTTATTTGCATAATATAATAGGTATAATTAGAATTCTTAAGGGTTTAACCTGCATAACAATATTTATCTATGTAAATTGAATGAACCAAGTGGGTCACGAACTCAGGGCTAAAGGGACGCTGAGGGACGGCTTAAATTTAGAGACTTAGCTTAGGTACTTATACAGTGCGACTGCGGTCTTTTTGACCCGAGATTTTGTTTATGTAGATTTTGTTTTTCTTTTTTTGTGGTGATGTAAATGTGTGGTTAAGTGAAAAAGTTTAATTAAAAGTAAGGTTTTTGTTGAAATTTGCTATTAACTTTAACTCGGTTGTGGAGGTCAGATAGGCATTCGCTCGATGTAAAGTACTGGCATTTAACTCCATCTGGTTAGACTAGAAGCTGTCCCTTTCATAGTCGGGATAAGGCTACACAGAATATGATGATTTGCTGCAACTTTAGTGATGCACATAGTTAGCGTAAAATGAAAACTATACCTACGTATGAACTATACTATAAACTATGATAAAGGTACAGGCCGGCCATCGAAAAAATGCGTTCCTGACAGTTAGAAAATGTTTAGTAATAATAAGGATCAAATTCGCAAAACCCAAATTCGTTAGTATGAAACTTACAGGTGTCAAGAACACATTCTCGAAACGGCCGGACTGTAGTGTGAAATAATTCAAGGAGTGACAGAATCTACTCATATATACTATGAACAACTTTTAGTATGCCGTCAACTAGTCTAAGATCCTTCGACATTAAATTAATCATCTGATTCTTCTGATCTTGTACTTTAGTCTAAAATAATCTTTTTAAGCTATTGCATAGCTTTTATCGCGGGCTTTGAACGCGGCGACCGAATCAAGAAATTCCGTAACGAAAAAAACCTAACACCCCCCACTCCGCCTACCATGTAATGACGGATGATGACATAAAACAAAAATTACGTTTTTGTTTTATGTCATCATCCCAAGTGTAGCGTTGACAAATAGGAAGTATGGAGGTTACAAATGCTATGCAATAGCTGTACCGCGGCAGTCCCCGAGTGCCACACTTTTTTTTTTTACTAATTTGATCTGGAAGAGTATTGCTTCGTAGTAGTAGTGCTTTTTCATTCCATTCTTTCATTTTAAGAGTAGTCAAAATGATGCAGAGAACAATTTCGACAGTAGTTATACATACAATATGTAAAAAAAATCCCGTTCGATCCGAAAGGGGCACATAGGTACTTGTAATTTTTGGTATTAAGTACCAAAAAGTTATAACAATATTATTATTATTATTGAAAATAAAAAAGTTATTGCTGTTTAAAATTCCTCATTTTTTGTACCAAAATTACCTCAAATCCATAAAAAATTTGAAAATTTTCAACAGGGGTCATATGTTACGACTTTTAGACCCCCGCTAAATGACGGCCGTCCGTGCCTAATGTAATCGGCACGGCAACCCGGTAAAATTCACCAATGGAAAAAAAATGTGGTATTTTTTTTTTTTTTCCTTTTACATTTCCACATAAATAAACTCTCAGTATGATACCTAACAACACCCTCACGGATCGGTCCGGTTTTTTTTACATGTTGTGTAAGAAAGAAATAAAGAAAAATATTTTATTTGGGACACGCACAGGAAATACAGACAGTAGGTAATTAAAAATAAAATAAAAATAAGAAACGAGCATTTTAAACTATCAAACTAACAAAAAAAAAAATAACGACCTGTGCGAGGCCAAAAAGGCCCATATCTCAGCATAATGCTGCGATAGCATGTATGTGTACACCCTACACTAAACTGAACACAGTCTGTAGGTAATCGACTATTCATTGGAACATAACATTGTCTGTTATCATTGATGCTTGCCAATTTCCCAGAGGAGCAGTACTCAGAAGAGCCACCAATTAATAGTGTATGGAGATTGGCAGCCTGATTGGTCTACATTAGGATAGGGGATGCCACGCGTAAGACCCTTTAGCCGTCGTAACATTAATGCAATATCACATGCCTCGGTTTCAACTGTCATGTCTGTCTGTGTGTTTCATGACTAGCGTTGCCAGACGTCCCGTATTTCCCGGGACTTCCCGTATTTCAGGCGTAATAATAAACTTCCCGCCGGGACAGACTCTGTCCCGTATTTAAACCTTATTTGATTTATTATTAAGGAATCTATGGCACTACGAAATCGAAATCTATTAACAGACAAGTGCTATTATAATATAAATGACTTTTTGACATGCTTGAACTTTAAATTATTATTTCTATAGTTTTATTATTCTCGTAAAATGTATTAATGAATGTTAGTGAACCAGTCTTTAGTCTTTGGTTTATTGAAGTAATTATTTGTTTGTTATATAAAAGAAACAAAAAATTGTACGCCTCGTCAGGCAAAACATGTACGGACTTTTTACCTATTTAAGATGTTGCATGCTCGATTTGAATGTAAACGCATGTTTGACAAATAAATTATCTTTATCTTTACGGTTGATTGACATTGAGAAGTGGAAGAAAATCATGGAAGTGTTTTCCAAGAATGAAATCCCTAACATTTTTCTAACAATACCGTTTATCTTCAGTAGGTATCCCTAGTTTCAACTGTTTTGTGGAAAGGGCTTTTTCGCAGATGGTCTTGAAATAGACTGATGTGCGTAACAAATGTGCCCCCGATTTAATAAAGTGTGAATTACCTAATAACCATTTTCAACTAAGACTAGGTATAACATAACTGCATTGAATTTTACAAATATGTTAAATCGAACAAAGATATATTGAAACAAATAAATAAATATTAAGAACGTAAAATACATGTTTTTTTATCTGTCCCGGGAAAAATTGAGCATTTGTCCCTGATGATAATAATAAAAAATCTGGCAATCCTATTCATGACGTGTGTTATTGGGTTTACCATTACAAATTTATCAGTAGCAGCCCGGAGTCTTGATCTGTGCGCGGTCGGCAATAGGCTCGCCCCCTATCACATAGGACTTGAACATAACTGGCGACATTGTGGGTGTACTGTAGGTACACCTCTACTTAACCCTTCGGTGATTACAGGTTTGATGTTATGTTATGTTATGCTCTCAACAACAACAGTTTATTTCAAATATTCTGTCCCATGAACAAATTCTTTGGCATTATAATTATTTTTGTAGATATTCATTATTTTCATCCAAGAATTTTGTTAGATTTTTTATTGTTCTCTTTCAGGTTACTTGAAACATAAATAATTAAAAGTAGCTAAAATATTTCAAGTAGAACGTATTTAGGTAGCATCATTTAAGACCATTATTGTATGTAGGTACACACGGCTACACATCAAGCTATACATTTCAGTATAAGCTGACCTCACATTGTACGGAAATCCTATACAATGATCCTGCACGAGATCAGCATAAACTGGAAATGTATAGCTTGATATGTAGACGTGTGCCGTGTGTACATACTTACTTGACACATAATACCTTGTCTACACTCACCCTTTTGTTACGGCAAATAAAATTAATAACATGGTTACGATAAGGGATTTGTCATTCGTGTAGTTATCCCTTGGATTACAGCTAGGGATGTCCCTCGGGTCTTACTAGACCTTACGACGCCTTTATAGCCCCTTTGCGTATCTATAGAGAGCCGCACCTTACTTGAACCTAAACCCAAAACATCGAAGAATACGTTTACGTTTTACCACACCACAAAAGTTGAAGAGTTTTTTTTTAATTTCAGCCAGTAGTTATTTATTATTTGTAATAACTGTAAAATGAGAAAGTGCATATATCTTAGTACCTATATTTTCCAAATTGAATTTTAACCCATTCATAACAGCTGTTTGTAGTTTGCGTTGAGAGATGAGAATTTATAGAAAACTATGTAAGTACCTACCTACACGCCCCGCATTTTAGTGGTCATAAAGTTTTATGACAATTTTACGCGGACTCGAGTTATTATTTTGCTATTTCAGGGATACGATCTCTCTGAGTTATCGATAATTAGTCGATTAACCGGTTTATAGTCTTCACCAATTAAATTAGGGCATTAAAAAAAATGGCGGACACGGGACGCCCGGCAGATGTGAAATATGGCGGGCAGGGGCAGCCTGACGGCATCGGCATGACGCTCTCTATGCCGTCAGGCCTCCTTCCGTACGAGTATACGAGTTGATTTTACCCCCAAGGCGCGTCAAGGCTTGTGCAGACCAGCGCGACACGCAACGCGACACAAAGACACCGCTCGTCGCGCGACGAGCGGTGCCTTTGTGTTGCGTCGCGTGTCGCACCTGTTTGAAAGAGCCTTTAATAGATGTTTCACATCAAAAACAAATCGACAGATATTGAAAATTTTGGATAGTGGGATACAATATGGTTTAGGTTATTGTAAAGTTAAACGCACTAGAACACGGTAAAGTTAACTGTTACCTTTACAATATGCTGATTTGCAGTCTAATTAAAATAAATATCTTTGAAAATTCTGAAATATTGAGATTTTTAACAAAAAGATTTTTCTAAAAAAAGAATCAGACGTCTTTCAAAAAAAAACACTACAAAGTGAAAAATAACTTTAATTTAAGAAGTAGGTGTCTCTAGTTTAGAATGTTTACCACCGACTTCCGAATGAACCAAACGAAAAAATAATTTATTTTAAATCGGTCCACAATTGACGAAAATATTGATGGACAAAAAAAAAACATTTAGACGAATATTGAACCTTCTACTTTTTTTTGGAAGTCGGTTAAAAAGACGTACCTAAAACAAAAACCAAAAAAAAAACATATTTCTGAAGAACCATGAAATATGACGTTACAACAGCAATGGACCAATCCTCCCCTTGTATTATTATGTAAAAAATGTATACAAAATTCCTTGAAATGAAGAAAGACAGTCAAGGTTTTTAATAAGATCTTTATGAAAGAATGGCAAAAGCTTTTAAAATGGCGATAATAAAGAGATGAAATGAGGAATTTAGAAAATGGCATGGAAATTAAATTCGTGCAAAGGATATGAAAGAAAGGTAAAACATAATCGTAAAATAATATCAGCTTGATCGAGACCGTTCCGTGCCTCGGAAGGCACGTTAAGCCGTTGGTCCCGGCTGTCATTTGTGGATCTTTGACAGTCGTTACGGGTCGTCAGAAGCCCAAAAGTCAAACAACAAGTCTTACCAAGAGGTATCGCGTTACCCAGTAACTGAGTTGTGGAGGTCGGATAGGCAGTCACTCCATGTAAAATACTGGTACTTAGCTGTATCTGGTTAGACTGGAAGCCGATCCCAATATACCTAGTTGGGAAAAGTCTAGGAAGACTGATTGAATATCAGCCCGATCGACCACGTAAACTTTTAAACACTGAGAGTGGGTCATTTCAGTCAGAATTCTAGTTTTTCTAACCAACTTTTCCTTCACTATAAGTCAGAAGCTACCACATTAACCCAAAAAAAAATGTGTTACGACCGTACACTTTAGGCCCATAAGATTGAGGTACACATGGCTACTCATCAAGCTATAAAATTCCAGTTTATGCTGATCTCGTATTGTATAGGAATTCCGTACAATGCGAGGTCAACTTATACTGGAAATCATTAGCTTGATGTGTAGCAGTGTGTACATACCTACGCTAGGTACTTGTGACAGTAAAGCAAATAATTAATAGGCAGAGATTAACATGAATTACCAACTATTACTAAATAATTATGATTATAAATATAATTTTTAGCTTTATAATAATTATTATGTAAAACTATAAATGGTGCATGTGGTGTTAGCCTGTAAATAATTGTTGCACTTATAAACGTATTATTAACCTAAACAAAAAATAAATAAAAAAACACTAGGGTACCTATCTTATCTGTTCCTACAGAGTATTGTATGCTCTGTTCCCTATATGGTGTCGGTATGTTACATACAGCGAAACTTTTTAAGGTTTACCATAATACTCTTTTTTTTTTGTATTATTATTCCGTAGTAAGTACTTACCTACATTTTTATGAGACAAATAAATGATACTTATTCAAGTTATGGAAGAGCGGAGTCTCCTAACACAGGCTTATTTGCTTAAAAGGAGGCTCTAATCACTAGTTGTTAAGGTTTACTTGTTAAATAATAAACTATTTTTCATTTTCATTTCATTTTCATCTTTATATTTCTGTAGTTCTACCTCAGACTCATACATTCTATTTTATTCTAAATGCAAATTGTTCTAAATGTGATAAGCTTAAGAGTTCAGCGCGTGCATTTTAGTAAAATATTTCTAAAACTGCGTTCGTTTTAACGATAATTTTATTGTTCTATTTTCATTCCCCTTACACGTGCAGTTATCTAAAAGTAACTAGGGCAACACCAATTACCTTATTTTTTTTACTGACAATTTTTAACTTACATTAAAATAAATAATAATGTGGATGTGGATATAAATAAATCATCTGTATATGTATCTGTATGTAAATCATAGTCCTTGCATTAATGGCAATTTAAATTATTGCCACTCGGTTCGAGTCAATATTTATGTCATAACGCAATATTTATGATAATTTACTATACTTGTTTTTTAGAAAACCGAATTCCACCAACACTAGGAACATTATGTGAAATTTATAATATCCTTATTTTTATCGTGACTGTAGTCACGATAAAAATGTTCCGAACATGGTGTAAAACTATTTTTACTTCAAAGATAGGTTTCTAATTTGTTGTTTATTAATAAATCAACTAACATAAATCCAAAAAAAAAAAATTAATAAATATTAATATTATTTATTTTCATTTTATTTTTATTTTTTTTTTTGTTCTTTCCAAATTATTTTGAGTAGGTACAAGTTTTAAGTGGATATGAATCGACAAAAAACATGAAAATGAAGAAAACTATTAAAGAGAATAAGTTTAAATCGATTTTGTTATGATACATTATTTTACTGTTTCCACTATGTAACCGTTACTTTTCCTACACGTGCGGTAAAATGCTATAGATACAAAAGGATCGCCATAGTTTCCCTACATTGTTTGTTATAATAATGAAATACAAACAAGACTTTGTTTGGCTTGTGCTACATTTTCCTGCCAAAACTTATAGTAGCTAAGTTGATAGTTTAATGTGATACAAAATTTCAGCTAAAATCTTTCAGGTATTTTTCAATTAACTCAGTAGAGTTTGGAGTTAATGCGACAAAACGGATAATTTATTTTTTAAATTATGCTTGGCATAATGTTATTTTTAAAACATAAACATCACGCCTTGTTTTCCCGAAGGGTTGGGCAGAGGTGTACCTATAGTACACCCACATTACGCCAGTTATATTTAAGTACCATGTAATGGTGAGCGTGAGAGTGGGGGTGAGCCTATTGCCATCAACCGCGCACAAAATCCAGACTCCGGACTGATACTAAGAAATTCCTGATGGAAAAACCATTGCTTAGTGTTAATATTGTTTTAAAATGGTCTTTATTAAATAATTGCTAAGTATCGAAAGGATAAAGTATATGTCGATTTGGGGCCTTTCTATTCCATCTAGATTTTTTTGTTTTTATTATTAAGTGTAACCCAAGATAATATTTGCTAGCTGCGTCCCGCGGTTTCACCCGCATAAATCTCGATCCCGTGGGAATATCGGGATAAAAAGTACCCTATGTCCTAACCCAGGTCATGATATGTGTCAAATTTCATCTAAATCCGTTCAGTGGTTTTAGCGTGAATGTGTAAGAAACATACAAAATCAAATCTTTTCTCTTTATAATGTTAATTTAGATAAGCTAATAATATGTACCGTTAAACTGCCCTAACTTTGCCCGACGTCCTATGTTTGCCTATAATGAAAAAGCTGTAGTATCTTTTTCATTTTACTTGTATGGCAATCGAAACTTTTTTTTTTCTATTTTTTTTTTATTCCTTGACTTTTTTTTTAACAGTTTATGTACACACATATATACAGATAAGAAGAAAGGAACAGAAAAATACGTACAATCTACATTTATTTATTTATTTATTTATCTACATTATATTATATTAGAAATTGACTTAGACTTTTGAAGTCATTATTAAATCTTAATTAATTATTTTGATTATTATCATTGCATGTTAATAAGTATTTATTAAAATAACAAATTATTTGAATACCAATTGCATTCTGACTCTTAAGACACAGGCACATACACCTAGTTTAGGAGTCAGGGAATTGTAATTATTGTGACCTAGTTATAAGCCTTATATGCTCTTAGTTTTTGGTTCTTGTACTGTGATGGCTTTTGGTGAAATAAAGAATACTATAATTATATTTATATTATATTGGTAGAACATTGAGATCTTACTAAAATTTATATTTTTAAGACCTTTCTTGTTCACAAATAAAGTTTGATTTGATTTGAGCTTTAAGTTTCAATTGCCATACAAGTAAAATGAAAAAGATATTACGTCTTTTTCATTATAGGCAAACATAGGACGCCAGGCGAAGTTAAGGCAGTTGACGGTACGCTATAAGACTTAAAATAATAAATTATATACTTACATGTTTACAAAAAAAGCAGGGAAAGAGTCATTGGGCATCAAAAAATTAATATCATAATTCGGATTCCTGTCTATTAATATTATTTTTGTTGTAATTTTGCCGTTTGATAATGTTTTCCTGAGCATATTTTTATAATGATAATTTTTATTGTTCTTTTCTTACTGTATTTGTATCAAATATACAAATACAGTAAGGATACAGAACAATAAAAATGTATTACATTATCAGATTTAATCATAATTATTAATCAAATCATATCTATTTAAAAAATTACAACATGACTCTAAAAATAATTAGTAATACTCATAATATAGAAAAGTTAAGTGGTCTATAGTGAAACGTAAACAGTAATTTGTAATCAAAACTTCAATAAAGTATCGCTTGAAATCCACGAAAGATAATGAATAAAAAATATGTTTTCCCCAAAATAAAAAAAACCATCATCAAGTATAATTTCCGCGAGGCCAAAACTATAATTGCAGTAAATCTTATCATAAATTTCCGTCTGTTACGATTGCACGGAAAGAAAAACATTCGATAAATCATTTATATTGACTCACCTCACTATATGTCTTTCATTTATTAACACTAGCACTAAAAACACATCACTACACTGAAAAATAAACGCACTTATTTACAAAAAGCACTTAAGATAGTCGATAAAAAGTTGAATCGCTCGCGACTTCGAGAGCTGAAGGGAGCTCGTACGAAAACCGTCCTAGCTTGCCACGAGAATCTACAGGTCTGACCGCAATGCCACAGAATTTCCCGCTCCAAAGCTGAAAAGAGACGTCATCATGAAAATCCTATTAGTTAGAGCGAGATAGACTTGTTTCGCGCGTTTCGCATTTGCGGAAAAGCTCGCAGAATATACTGTATAATAAGCTAGTGATGCGCCGGTCTATAGGCATTCGCACCATCCGATAGCTTATGTTAAATTAATAATTCATTCACTATGTTTGTTCTAGTTTTCCCATAGTTATAACCAACATTGTTTTTAAAATATAGATACTTTTAGTTAGTTTAGTTTAAAAACCAGGTGCGATTTTTAAACACTTTTTGGAATAACATCGTTCGTTTTATCGTTTTCACGTGCGGTTTTGGGTTTGTATTCTTAAAATTGTTACCTTTTCGCTGAAATGTGCGCAATGTATGAGAATTATACAGGCTTTTAGCTTGTAATGAGATTAATTTTATCTGTGTGTGTTTATTTACCTGAATGTTATTTTCATGTATGTAGTGAGTATGTTAGGGTTAGGAGCGTAGTGGCGTTCTACAGAGTGTCCCTGAATAAAGTGTACAAACGAAAATGGGTGAAATTAGACCATAAATCATCGACAAAAAAAATGGAAACGAAATCTAAAAAGAATAGTAATTTTTATTATCGCATTGGGTAATGGTCCTGTAATAGTAAATGTAAGTTGATAAATAAATAAATTAATAATCGGTGGCTGATAAATTGATGTTGCATGGCAAATACAAAGAAACCCTTTAGAACAGTTCTTCTTTGAAACAGTCATCAAGTAAAAAAACACGTTTCTTTGAAGAAATGTTGAAATTTTTGTCTGATATAAAAAAAAAAAATCTTTTTCGATTTTTTTTGCCTATTTTTTTTGTTTTTTTTAGATTTTTTGTCAATGAATAATGGTCTAGTTTCACCCATTTTCATTTGTGCAGTTTATCCAGGGACACACTGTATAGTTTCTGCCCACCCCCAGAGGAAGAAGGCGTGAGTTTACGTATTACGAAGAATATTAATTTTTGGTTATGTAAATGTTAATAAATGTGAAGTAATACGTCTGAGTTTTTTTTTTTTTACTTTTAGACATCGGTCATTTAAGGAGCTGGTGGTGGTTTATTATAAATAAATTCATGCAAAACGAATGACTTAATTTACGGATAACACGTAAGTATTTTTTTTATCAATCACCTCATGTAAACTTCAATTGAAGACTTTTCATGACGTCATAAAAAAGTTGTTATATTTACTGCCTATCTATTACATATATAGGGTAGCAGGGACATCGACACGCAAACTGTTATCATGGATTCAGTACATGATTCTGAACACCCCTGTGTAGACATTTTTCGTCGGTTATTAAAAAAAAGTCAGCTGTTCCAAAAATTTTGTCCTAAGTATTGCACTTTTCTATGAAACAGCAGATTTTTTTTATAGATACTCTATTTTAAATTTTGTCTCACGTAGTACAAAGTTCACCGGATCATCTAGTCATAAATAATTACCACAATGAACTTAAATGAGTGATCACATGGATTGTTGGTATTTACGTATACGATAAGGAAAACTGTTCTATTGACATAATTCCTTAATTAGCTAATAATTCAATGAGCATTCTTCAATAGACAATAGAAAAGTAAACACCTTTTACAATAAATATTTTCAAATTCACTGTTGACATAGATTAAAGTAAACCTTCCTCAGAACACACATAATTATAATCAGCCTATAATTTTCCCACTGTTGGGACACAGTCCTCCTCTCCGTGAGAGGTAGTGGGCCATAATCCACTATGCGGGCCCAGTGCGGGTTGGATGTCACGTCTTCGTATTTATTGATTAAATATTTTATTTTTAGTTATTTCTATTTCACACAAATGTACAATGTGGAGACAACAATACGACAGTAAATGAAAACACTGGCATTACTAACACATAAGAGTATTTTGGAAACATCAAATAAATCCTAGCATCGAAATAAAAAAGTGATTTTTTTAAACAAACTAAATAGTAGTGATGTGCCGGGGTTTTGCCAATCTTTGAATAGCTATAGTGACTAAACTATTGGATATATTTGATTGAATTTTCGTATGCGGACTAAGAACGTCATTAGATATACGTAGTTAAATTTATGGTCGTAATGTCGTCTCCACCTTGTATATATATATTTTTAAAATACAATAGACGTGGATATATTCAGTAACTTGTTCCGCTTAGCTATTTCTAAAGAGCCATAAAAAACTCCTGAAAGAAATCGACACGTGTTTCATCTCTCAACGAGGCATCCTCAGGATGACGATGGACTGGTTGCGAACTCGAACACGGCGTGATGCCACACCAAGCGCTGAGTGCAAACTCAGCGCTCGGTGTGGCAACACGCCGTTAATAGCTAAGCGGAACAAATGACTAAATATATCCACGTTTATTGTATTTTATAATAGATTTGCGCAAGGTCACGCCTGAATCAACTAATTATAAATATTTTTATCTATTTCTGTATCTATCCGGAACATCACTGCGGGCCCTTTCAGAATACCAGCGCTGCGACACTTATTTTTAAATGTTGCAGTATCATACTGAGTTAGGAGCCTTTTGTCCTCGTACAGGACCTAGCCGACGTTTGCACGGACGTAATAAAATCGCGGCGAGATTTTATCGCGCTCTGGATTTTCAACTCTTGGCGCTAAGTAGAGCGTTGAAAATCCAGAACACAAAAAACATCGCCGCGATTTTATTACATCCGTGCGTACGTCGGCTTAGTGCTTGAATTTTCTTCTTTGTTTTTTACTTTTTATTATTTATGTTTCTATGAGTGTGTTAAGTTTAATGTTATGACGGCGTTTAAGATTTTTTTTTTAATTTTTGGTTCTAGGACATGGCGTTTCCTCACAATGTTTTCCTTCACCGTTTTGAGAGCTGTGGTGATGAAATAAATTACACAAAGTAAAGCTGCCTGGGTTTGCACCCACGCTAGGGATGTAAAACGGTAAAATTACCCTGGTATAATACGGTAACAATGTTATTTTACGTAATTTACGGTAAAATATGGTAATTTTCGGTAAAAACGTATTAAACGTACTCATACAGTCATACCCACTAAAACATTACAAATACGGAAGTGAGTATGTTTGCGAATGTCACTACTTCACTATTAACGGAAAAATGGATTTGAATGAAATTTGCCAGAGATATAAGCAGTATTGGAAATTAAAAAAAAAACGAAAACTGTGCTTGTGCGACTCATGTGTACTAAAAATCCCTAAAACTGAATTCTTAAGTCAAGAATTCAAGATATGAATCACACCATGTCATGGATTTATAATAATATCATCTACATAATTATGTGCAGAGGCAGAGCAGAGGACAGCACAAATTAAAATTTAAAACACCATGATCGCCGGTAATTTTACCGTAATTCCCAAATTAAAATTTAAAACACCATGATCGCCGGTAATTTTACCGTAATTTACCTATATAAATGACCGTAATATATTTGTATTTTACCAGCGTTTTCAGTAAAATTACGTTATTTTGCCACGTGAGCCACGACCTACAACTCGTTAGTCGAGGCCATTACCACTGGGCCACCACTATACACAAAGACGATGAATTCGCTATTTTTGGTAACGTTCATTCTGACCACGTTTCCCATTCACTTTCACGCTTGTGTTTATTTCAATGAATAATAAATTATTTTAGGTATTGGCAAGAGTTCAAAATAATAGCGATTACGGTGTGGCTTTTATTTTTATTTTTCACCATCGTATTTATGAATGGAATAATTTATAATAGGAATTGAAAGTTTTAAAGATTTAAATATTCGGCTATTCCCGCCATTTCTTCGTGGTCTGCCCTAGACCCTGTCCCGAGACAGTTTAAACGCTTAAATTTGAATTAAGAAGGAATACTCTTCTAAGAATAAAGACTTCTTATAATCCAACATCTGTTCAAAGTCTATGATGATGGCCATGGAGAAGGAAGTTATGTTTTTTTTTTTATAATTTTGTACAAGGTTTAAAGAAAATGTGATATTAAAAGTTTGTCTTTATTTTTGCCCGGTTAGACAAGTTAGAATTTACTGAAGAAATGTAAGGGATGTTTATGTGTCACAGTAAGATGGTTATAATCGTGATATAGTTATATCCCTATAGATATAGCTATATACCGTAATATAGTTACATGAAAGCGGTTTATAACTATCGGAGTGCCCTAATTTTGATACTGCAACCAATTTCGCTCGCTGCACTCGCTCGGGGCGCGCGTAGTTGGTTACAGTTCTAACCTAACCTAACCGATTTGATCGAAGTGCCCTAATAGTTATGTTACTAGATCGTGCTCGTATTATAATTATATTCCTAGTAAGACAGTTATGAACCGCTTACATATAACTATATTACGGTATATAACTATATCACGGGTTTATCTATTTTATTTCGACATATGCATTAGCATGACGTTATTTTATGTTTATTTATTAATAAAGAAAAGTTCAAACATTATATTTTTATAACAACTAGGACAGCTCTTAAACTCACAAAGGGATCATCTTTGATATGAGCAGATCTAGATCACAATGCTTACCTACACGACAACTAGAAAAGTACCTATTAATCTTCTTCTAGTTGGTCTGCACAAAGATCTAGACTGAAACTAGGTCACCTCTATAAATCTTAACATAAACACCTTGTTATGATCTCCACACTCGCATTTTATTAACAGATCAATACACCTGCTAGTCGTAATAATACACTTATTAACAATTTTTCTCGCGACTTCGTTTTCAGAAAAACTTTACAGCTCGTTGACGCAACCCAATAAATTGCGTACCTCACTTTAGACATTTAGACAATACAACATAATCCATTGCTTCAAAATGATTGAAAAATTTGCCCCCTTGTCTGAAAATGACGCAAGTATGAGGCCTCGGTCTCGAAGTCAGCGGGCAGCGGTGTGGTGGCGGTGACAGCGGCGGCGGCGGCGGTGGCGCGGCAATGCATAGTTTTAAATGGAACCGCTCGCTCCCCGCGCCGCTGCCTTCGAGGCCAGTTACATGTAAATCTATGCATTTGAACGCGCTGCTCTTGCGCCGCTACCACCGCTGCACGCTGACTTCGAGTCCGCGGCCTTAGGTATAATAAATTCTTGTTGAACTATCGGCCCGCCCCTGCTTTGCGCGACTTTGAAATGGATTGTGAGTGTGTACGCAATTAGGCTGCCGGAATGCGAAAATACAAAGGCGGATGCAACATAAACAGTAGCTGTTCTGTAACGCAGCCGCGTATGAATAAAGTAACACCACAGACATTTGAAAACTGTCTCCAATGTGATCGGCTCCGAAAGATATTGTTTTAACAAAGATAAATGCAATACAGCTTATAAGTACACGTTCTGTCTATACTGCAGGTATCAAACTTGCTTGTGGCGTAATGCACGAGCAACTTGGAAGTAGCCCTCGCCAGCTGCTATCGCGACACCGCTCACTTCGCTCGCTCGGCTCGCGCCCTGTTGGTAACAGTTCTAACCTAACCTAACCCATTTCACCCAGTTCGCAATTATTCGACAGTTTATAATCTAACGGAAATAAAACTATGGGTGTCTGCGTTGAATCCGCCTTTTTATTGCCTCATACAAACAAAATAATGTGGCTGCTCTACAAATCGCTGTGTTGTAGCTGGGTTCAGACGGACTATTATATTACTACTTCAAAAGCCACAACCACCTGCAGACTATGGGTGTGTGCATCCGCCTTTGTATTTACGCTGCCGGGACGGAGAATTGAAAAATCCTTTCCTGAGAACATAATTAGAAGTAAAGACCTCATCATGTTTCTGTTTTCAGTGGCTTACCCTGAAAAGAGCGTAAGAAAAGAAATGAAAAAAAGTATTTCACATAAACCTACAAGGGCACTCCAAACGTCAGAAGCTAGGTGCACGGTTCCAATTGGTCGTTTTATATGGAGAAGAGCCGGCAAGAAACTCTACGGTTACTCTTTTAAAAATCTCAAACTCAAACCATTTATTTCAATTAAATCATTTACAGGCACTTTTGAACTGTCAAGGAATCGGTCAGTCAGAAATAAGCTAGATGCCCGTTCCAAAGCGTAGTAGGTAGGTATGTACCTATGAAGAAGAACGGGCAAGAAACTCCATGGACACTCTTTTAAATATTTTTGAAGCGAAAACTTCTTTAGGCGCGTTTGGTATTTTTGAGATAGGACAAAACCATTGAACTCGCGACACTGTTACCGACACCAGCTTTTGACCATTAAAAAGACATCAACGCGCGATACATTTTCTTTGGGATTAATGACATTCCAAACATTGAAACATGACAACGACATGATTGCAATTTCCATTTTTTTTACCGACTTCAAAAAATAAAAGTATTTCCTGCACAATAAAATTGAACAAGTTTTCACTTCTGTCGGCACTCCCGGAGTGCCACTGTTTTTTTTTTACTAAATATTGGTTACATCATTGGTTCAATCAAAATCCGAGATTTTATCTTTTCACATGCGTCTTCAGTGGTCTACGATTTGTGTTGACTGGTAGTCAATCTGTCATGGAGCTGTTTTATATGTGAAGGTTTTGGATTTTTCGTCTTGTTTTTCGTAGACTATCGATAACAAATCCCGGAATCACGCATAAGACGAAGTTTGATTGAGTTTTTCTATTAGGGAAACCTGTTACTGCGCGGGCTATACATACACACGATAACTTGAAATGGAAAGCGTGGTTTCCTGCTTAATTGAAAAAGTTGTAATACGTAACTAATACCTGAGAGTTAATACTTTGGCCTCGTGCACATTTTGTTCGGTTTTTGAGACGTATAACACTGGTAGTTGTTTGCAAACTTCTGCCTTTATGTACTTTCTATATTTATTTATTTTATAAAAAAGAATCCTGACTAATATTATAAATGCGAAAGTGAGTTTGTTTGGTCTGTTACGCTGTCACGCTTAAACGGCTGAACGAATTTGGATGAAATTTGGCACTTGGGTAGACAATGACCTAGTTATAATAGCAACAGCTAGTTATAATTATTCTTGTAAATGATTAATAAAATCTATAATGGATAAGTTTAAATATGAAAAAGTAATCCTTATTGAACATTCAATTAATCTGCCTAGCTTTTTTCTCAACTATAAAATTCTTTATTCAGTATAATATAAAATTCTTTATTCAGTAACAAGGACTAATTGTGTTAGTAAACGGAAGAACTATGTTAGTTTATTTTATTCTAGTTTAAATTTATTTCAGCCCATGGAAGATGGCACTGCAGTGATGATGTACATGCAATCCAGTCTGCTAGCGATCATTTTTAGGATATAGTGGGAGCTGGCCCGCACTCTGCGCACCAGAGATGCACACAACATTCGCATCGTTGCGTAAAAGCGATTTATAGGTGCGTCCGCGAACATTCCCGATGCGCTACAAAACCGGGGCAGCCCCACCAATACCCTGAAAGCGTTGTTGTATTGGACACGAAGGGCGTTGCACGACCTTTGGGTATATCTAGCCCACAGGCTACACGTGTAAAACGTTGTGCAATAAGCTCGAAACAGAGTAATTTCCTGTGAGCCAGCATGTTCGCCCTTACCGACAACGCCCTTCGCTCCCGCTCAACATCAAGTCTGTCTTTGTAGTGAAATCCCATTGAGTAACACAGGTGGTGGTACATAACCCGGTCTACCCCCAGCCTCAAAGACCATGATCTCCGACTTATTGGAGTTATATATAACTCCAATAAGTCGGAGATCATGGTCTTGGTTCGGTATACCGAACCATGTGTTTTGGCATACTGCTCACATTCGACGACCAACTTTCTGAGACCACAGATTGACGCGCTCAGAAGTACCATATCGTCTGCATAGCCAATATTATTTGCACAATTATACTATGTTGGGGTCGGCTTCCAGTCTAACCGGATGCAGCTGAAAACCAGTATTTTACATAGAGCGACTGCCTACCTGACCTTAAAATCCATTTACTGGGTAACACGATAATACTAGGTAAGACTGGACATTACAAAACAAAAAACTTTTTTTCAGAAGTCGATGTCTTTAGATCAGTATTTTAGTTTTTTGACACCGACTTCTGAAATTAAACTTATTTTTCACTTTGTAGTTTGGAAGTCGGTTATATTTTGTGTAAAAAAGTTTATATTTCTCGCTTTTAAGTGGGTCAATTTGTAATTTATCTAAGTTACATTAGCCTAATGCCACCTTTTACAAAATATTGCTTTTCCCGATTCAGGGACGTTCATCGTTGAAGAGTTCTCCTGGTACTTCACCATCAGCTTCACTTCTCCATTGCAACCATATTAAAGTAATCGAATCGCAACCCGTGAAATACTTATTATTGAGTAGTTCCGGTGGCTATTTGTGGTCTTCATCATCAGTTCCACTTAACTAAATGGTGTTTTCCAAAAGCAACTGCACGAGTTACTATAAAAATACCCAAATCGCTATAGGTTTGCCTGTAATATTTGAAGAGTTCCCTCGATTTCTCTTGGATGCCATCATCAGATCCTTATCATGGTACCACCCTTGGGATATCTCCTTTTAAAAAAAAAGAATTATCAAAATCGGTTCATAAACGACGAAGTTATCTGCGAAAACATAAAAAAAAAAAAATATAAATATATACAGTCGAATTGAGTAACCTCCTTTTTTTTGAAGTCGGTTAAAAAATGACTTTTAAAAGTAATCTTCCTTCCTAATTTATAATATTTTTTAACTGATGGAAAGTAACAATATAAACTGTATGGACAAAAAAGGTCTACAGAGGTAAAAGCTGTGTTTTCTTTTAATTATACAAGACGAGATTCTCGGTCTTTGTAACGAGAGGTGTATAGCCAAACATGTTTTAGAACCCCAGCCCGGCGCATCGCGCCCTCGCGAACGCCTGTTTGCAGAAGCCTGTATGTTTTTTCATGTTACATGATTTTTGAAATGGTTAGTGCCGTTATAATTGGACTAAAAACAACCTATTAGGTAGTAGGTAGTTCTTACTTCTAATTATAATCCTAAGGAAAGTCTTCATTGATCTAAGAGTCTAAGTACCTTCTTTAAATATGAAATTGACATTGACAACATCCAAAACATTGAAGAAAAACGAAACGGCCTACGCAATAAATACATTTTATTAAATAACAAAAAAAAAAAAATCAGTAACAAATCGTAAAAAAAAAACAAAAGAAAATGTTTTATATTTTGACTCTTTCTTGTACTAGGTATATTTCTAAATCAAACTCTGAAATTCGGAAACAAAGGTTTACCTACTGTACTATGTATAACTATGTACATAAGCCCATTTATTATTCATGTTTCGGAGCCGGGTTCTCACTCAGTTACAATAACAAAACGTATCGCAAACACAAACAAAACTGTGACTGTACAAAACCAACATGTCTATTGAAACATTTGTACACAATTTGTTGTATTGCACACAGCTACCCATTTTGAGGAATTGGAATTTTAATAACTTGAGGTAGGTACCTAAGTGTTTTTTTTTTGTGAACGAGCTCGCGAACGTAGTGCTGCAAAAAATATTTTCACAAAAAAAAAACCAACAAACAGTAGAATTGGACGAATTGATTTAAATCCCAACCCGCACTGGGCCCGCGTGGTGGATTACGGCCCACTCCCTCTCACAGAGAGGAGGCCTGCGTCCCAGCAGTGGGAACATTGATAGGCTGATGATGATGATGATGATGATTTAAATAAGGTAAAAGTGAAGTTATACTGCTTTGATATGGGCATCTATGTAGGTTCATATTTCTGACTGACCGACTCCTTGACAATTCAGAAGTGCCTGTAAATGGTTTAATAGAAATAAAGACCGCCCATTGTAATGTATATTTTGTAGTGTTTGATTAATTTTTTGTCATGTATTTTTGTGGTGTACAATAAATAAATGCTTTGAGTTTGAGTTTTGTTCTCGATGGACTTTTCAAACTGTATTAAATAAAGATGTTTTACCTAAGTCCGGTGAGAAATCTTCACTACGATGTTTTTTGCAGTTTGCCTTTACCTACTTGGTTTATTTAATTAGTCCGTGCACAATTTGGAATCGTATATGGAAATCTAACCCGGACGTAGAACTAGTACGCTAGGACACAAGCACAGACGCTTCCCGTCATTCCGACCTCGCCGTCGAGGTCTTTTGCGATCGCGACCGCCGCGCCCCCGAGTAAATGATACTCCCCCCCGACCCTAGCTCGAAAACGATGTGCCAGCAGTTGTTGCAGCTGAGCACGTAGCTTTAAATTCCCCGATTAATAATCATGATCAAAACTTTGATCCAGCCCGTTCCATCTTTGATGCCCTCCCTCCGGTAAGCGCCCTAAGCCGAGGCTCGTACCCCACAGGAGCGTTCACCTAGTTTATAAGTCCCTGGCTAGAGAAGAAGAAGAGCCAGCTATGAGATGCGCTACAGAAAAAAAAAAAAAAACGTAACACAAGGGATTTCCATACACGGTGGAGGTCTGACCGGCTTGGGCGGAGCAACGCCGTGTCCTCGTAGAGGCGATCGGCGGCGGTGATCTCTCGCGTCCGGCCCTGGTTCAGGCCATGGTACGGAGCGAGAGGAAATGGCAGGCCGTCACCTCCTTCTGCGAAGCGGTAATGCTCGCGAAGGAGGAGGCGGAACGCGTAAGGGAGAGGCAAATTTCGCGCCCTCACGCCCCTAACCGCCGCAGGAGGAGACGCCCGGGGCGGGAATCGCGAGCCGATTTCCGGCCACCGTAGGCGCGAGCTTGCGGACGGTGAGCAATGGGTAGCTCACCGTCCGATAAGGACCAAGCCCGGGTCGAAGGCGCGTTGTGTTCCACGCGCGCCTCAAAGAGATGTCAGCAGAATTGACGGGGTCCGTTAGGGCCAATGCCTGCCGGGGGTTCGAAGAAAACCGATAGGGAAATCGTGGCCCCCGGCAACAGGGCAACCGAAGGAACACGGGTGGGTTTTAGTCAGTAAGAGTCTGACACTCCCTCCCGCTCCACCCAGAGCGGGAGAAGTTATTTGATAATTTCCCACCCAAAAAAAAAAAAAGGGATTTCCATACGATTCGAAATTATCCACGGAAAAATTGTCCATCGTTAGCTCAGCACCTAAGGCGCATTGTCACCTTAAGTAGGATTCAATATTAGGTAACTAATTCCTGTCCCACAACCACATATTTCATGTGCATTGTATCACAAAATACATAGTATCAATAATCAGCCTGCCTATTAATGATATGTTCAATATGCTTGGGGTTTTGCCAGAACCGACCATTGTTTGGGCTTGCAAGGACACAAGATCTATAATAGAACAGTGGAATTACCTCTACTTACGTCGTAATCATAATTAATGTTATCTTTGTTAAAGAATAAGCATTGGCCTATTTGTTAGTAATACTGTCGCCGTTTTTGTCTATCGCGTAGGCTCCTGTAGACAGGCGCGACGCGACGGTGCGACGGTATTCTGGTAGAACAATTTCCATGAAGTTTTCATAGAAATAGTTCTACTAGACTCACATCGCGCCTGTATGCGGCGGCATTAACCCCACGTCCTTACCTTTATTTAAAATTTACGGCAAACAAACTAATCCAATACAGAATTTTAACAAAAACTCAAACTTAAAATATTTATTTTCAGTTTTAATGATTAATTACCCACAAGGTGCTGAAAGTTCAATAATTTCAGCAAGTTTCACATAATATAGTCCGGACCGTCCCTCTGGCACGTAAAATTTGTAATATAGCGGTCACTTTTATTACGGTGTTAATTACTAAGTAAGTTCAGAAGTTTTGTGTACCGTTGGGAACAAAAGTGGTTCGGTACAATTGAATAAAAAATATTTTAGAGTACCCAGTTTACAGCAACAGAATTTATATTTATTTTCAGTTTTAATGAGCTGAAAGTTCAATAATTTCAGCAAGTTTCACATAACATGGTCCGAACCGTACCTCTGGCACGTAAAATTTGTTATGTAGCGGTCACTTTTATTACGGTGTTAATTACTAAGTAAATTCAGAAGTTTCGCGAAGTTTTGGTTCGGTACAATTGAATGAAAAATATTTTAGAGCACCCAGTTTATAGCAACAAAATGTATGGTTCCGTCATCTATATTTTAATTGTTGTAATAGGTAGGTTTACAATAGCAATTTAAATTTATACTCAAAACTTTCCTCAAGACATTTTCCTCATTCCTCCGCATCAATTTATTTTTAAGGCACTAGGAAGTGGTGAAGGGTAGGCGTTTTTGGGGGACTGTCTTATGTAATTTTGGCGTTCGAAAAGTGCTGATTCTCAGCCTAGTTTGAATAAATGACTTTTGAATTCTATCACAACCGACAACCGATTTATCGATGTATGAGTAGAGGAAGACCAAGTACCGAGAGTAGAAAATTAAACAATGTATTTTTTAAGTGAAACTTCTTTAGGTGCGTCGGGCATTTTTGAGATAGGAAAAAACAATTGAAACCGCGACTCCGTTACCGACACCTCATTTTTGTAAACGTGATTGTACTCTTTATTTATATTACGTTACGGACCAATGTTCTATGCAAGTATTTTTACTTTAAAGGTTTCGGAAGTATTTTGTTTTGTAAACGTGATTGTACTCTTTGTTTAGATAGGGTTTCGGACCAATGTTCTATACAACTATTTTTCTTCCACCAAGGCGATCTTGTTCAAGTTTTCACTTCTGTCGGCACTCCCGGAGTGCCGCTGTTTTTTTTTGTTGGATTCTCAATGCTAGACTCAACATGGACAGTTGAAAATCCAGATTGTATAGAAACAAAAAAATGTTCATTATGGCCGTTACATCGAATCAAACCTATTTCTTCTCACACATAATTATTTTGAAATAAAAGAGTAGTGGGATGAAAAATACTAAAAGAAAAATCTGGAATCGTCTAAAGGAATATAAAGAGATAGTTAATTGATTTAGACGTGACCTTGCGGAAATCCATTACAAAATGCCTGCCACACCGAGCGCTCATTCTGCGTTCAGCGCTTGGTGTGGCAACACGCCGTGTTCGAGTTCACGACAAGTCAATCGTCATCTTGAGATGCCTCGTTGAGAGGTGAAACACGTGTCGATTTCTTTCAGGGTTTTTTATGGCTTTTTAGAAATAGCTTAGCGGAACAGGTTACTAAATGTATCCACGTCTATTGTATTAAATATAAAGAGGTAAATTAAATTAAATGAAATCTTTTAATGTTCAAAATCCACATAATAACTTTCAATAAATACGCACATAGATTGTGAGTTTGTATGTGGGGGTAATCTTATTCCGAAAATTCTTTCACTAAGAGCCCTAACACACCGGGACGCCATGGCGACGTCACTGGCTACGTAGCCAAACTACCTTTGGCTACCTACCGTAGCCAAATGAGGTTGCCAAATAAGTAGCCAGTAATAGGGATGCAGGAAGTGCCAAGAAGTATCGATATATATCGTATCGATATTTAAAAAAAATCGATATCGAAATATGGCACTTTTCCCATTCCTAATTTCCTACCTTAAAATCACCTTGAAAAAGGAAAACGAAAAAAAAATTACGGCTCTGATTCCCAGCGGTTTTAGTCAGTGGCGACAACGATGTTGCTATTGGAAATATATCGAATTTGATACATTTTTGATAATTGATATTTTGTATCGATATATCACCTAAAAATATCGATATATCGATATTTTTTCTGCAAACCTAGTCAGTAACACGCCGTCCGTCCTGGCGATCAGTTTACCACTGAGTGAGGGAGCCGTAACTTACTTGTCTACAAAATACTGGCGACTTCGCTACGCGTCGCCAGGTCGCCAAAGCATCCAGTCTCCACGTATGGGCGAGTTGGTCGTGGCTACGCTTCCAAATTGGCGACGTCGCCAGACCGTAGCCAAGTGAGTTAACTGTCATACATTTCAATACGAATTGTTTGGATACGTAGCCAGCGTCGTTGCCATGGCATCCCAGTGTGTTAGCACTCTAATGGGAACCACATACAGTATTGTCGAATGTCATAGGATATTTTTTAGAAGCTAGTTTATAAAGAAAAAAGTATTTTGTTTGAAATAGTCAATTATGTTAAATTTTTGCATAAAAAATAAAAAGGGCAGCTAAGTAAATTTGAGGCACATGAAGATATTCAGGTTTCAGTCAGCAACACCCTTTTAGTCAACTTGTAACGTGAAAACGCGAATACTGGGATTAATTGTTTCTTGTAAAGTGCGTTTTATTTTTGCAGACTGTTTTTCTTTTCTTTCAAAACTTTAGACTGATATATTTATAAAGCTAATAAAGGTTTACTTCAATTATGTGGGAAAGATCACTTCAACAATAACACGCCGCACCCAAAAGTTAGTCTTTCCTCCAGTTTTCACAACACATTAGAATCTGCTCGATGAGGGGTGTCATACACATGATCGGGTCGGCATAATTCGGCATGGCCGGGCGGCAAAACAACTATAGAATAGATAGACGTATTTTTTTTTCTGACTCCGTCTATCGATTTAGTAACAATTTTACTAAACATCTAGTGTTAGTAGGTACAAACACAGATTATAACATTAAATTAAAATTCAGCGAGGAGCTGCATTCATCTTCGCATCATCGGGGAATCCCACTGATCTGCGAATACACTGAGAATACTGTTGGTGCTGCCGCGAACACGTGACATCAGGGATGCACATCTTTTTCTAACAATGGCGGCAAAACAATCAATGTTATTGATAAATGATAAATGATTTTATTTCTGTAAGTAGGTTTGTACAGTACCGACCAAAAGTCCATGAGCAATCTCACAAAGCAATAGACTGACGCTTCGGTTTGACTTACGACCTTCTTCTATAAGTTGTTACAATACTGTAGACACGCACATTACACACACACACTCACTTTGTCTGCAACCAATGACTAGTTCAATAATCATCATTCGTTTTTAGTTGCATTCGTCTTGTTCACATAAATATTAAAGTTTAGCAGGTAGACCACAAAAAACTAAGTAAATTATTTCGATTTCTGTGGGGTAGATGCAGTTTGTTACGAGTATTTAATTAATAGAACTTTTTTGGTTCGTGGATAATATTGGTGACGAGTATTTAGCGCAGTGTTGTGGTTATTATTATCAAAAAGCAGGCATAAAATATATTGAAGAGATCAGATCAGATCAGAGAATATTATTGCGCTGCGTAAAAGTGAAGTGAATATCTAATGAAACCGGACTAAGTGTGAGTGTTATCATTAATATATTTCATATTTTACTAAACATAAATCTTAATCAAGGGTATTGTTGATAGAACAGAGGTATTGTTGAGACAGAAGATGCCTTTAAAGTTTTAAATTCATTGTGAGGTTTAATTCGATTAGTGAATAATAAATAATAAGGTATTATGTGTAATAAAAACAATGTTTTTCTTTGTTCTAGAGAAATACTGTGAGGGTTAAGAGATATGAGGAAGGGGCTTATTATCGAGTAGCAGCGACGTCAAATGGTGAATGAAACAAATGGTTTCATACCAACGAGACATTTTGCTGAATTATTAAAAACACGTCATTATGAACCGTTCGCCGTGCACTCTGAAGGCTTGCATCACTGAAGACCAGCTAGAAAACCGTTTTTGACCTTAAAATATTGACCGTACCAACTTAATAAACAACAGATTCGTTATTGCATGAATTTATGGTAACGAATTTTTTAAGCACGTTTCAATAGGGTGTTTGTCGTATTTCTTGCAGATATACCGAAATTGTTTAATATTATTTTAGTAATAGTATTATTTTAGGATAAAAATTTGAGGTTTAGTTTCAATCTTCTTTTCGTAAAGAAAATGAATACTTAAGCTTTAACCTCAATAACAACCAATATTTACTAAAGTCAAATAAAATGTAAAATAATTAATACAAATAAAATATAAACAAACTGCCCATATTTAACCTTAAAATTACCTATTCTGTAAGTAGTTTTTTACATTTTAAGTAGTCTAATATTCTTATTTATTACTTAATTACTTCGACCATGATCAAAACTTAATATTTATGGTGAAAAAATCCATTAAAAATTAAAATATTTCATAATTTAAATATGTATAAATAATACAAACTGCTTATAAGTTTCTTGACATCTATTTCACATCTTATTCAGCTGAAGTAATGATAAATAATTGTAGCAGTTTATTAACTTATGTAAAATAAATATAACGAATAAACATATTTTTTTTAATTTTGTTATCATATATCACGCATTTTTTATTCTAAAACCTTTATTGCAATAACAACATAAAAAAGCAGCAATATTTAAAAAATATTATTATCGAAAACAAAAATAATAATATTTGCAAAAAACCGCACTGTGTTTTACGAGATTAGAACCTGAGGCAGTTTGAATTCCTTACCAACGCTTAACGCTTTCTGCTATCTGCACTTGTTAAGTTACTATCGAATTTTAGCAATGCCATTAACTGGTCAAGTTCACGCGCATAGTGCGTGTGTGCTAGCATGACGACGGAAATATATTGTTGTTTCGTGTAACTGCGTTATCTGTGGTGTGTGTATCGTGTTGCTTACACATACAAATGTACGAGCTATACCGCGTGTTCACAGCAATACGACTCTTAGCGTGCTCATGCACTTTTGAGCGCTTACTGTACAAACACTTTTACACGTCAATCATATTTTAAAACTAGATGAGGTCGGCGTTTCCTATCTGACTACTCTGAGAAGAAAGGCCGAAACAAACTCAGAGGTCTCAGTCTCTGTTAAAGTCCAGACATAATCTAGGTCAGATCATGTGAAGGCCATGTGGATTGGTGTCTGAAGTGGTCTTTTGAGGAAAGCACCACACAGATTGAGAGGGCCTGTCTAGTCCAGTATTATCCGTAAACATCTCTGATGCACTACAACACCACGACAGCCGCAGCAGGACTCTCAGTGTACTATTATACTGAACGCGTAGGTCGCTGTATGACCGCTGAGTAATGTTGACCCACAGGCTGCACGTGTAGAAGGATTAACAGTAAGCTTTGAAAAGCGTTACTTTAACTGTCCTCGTACATCGTGCAAACTATGTAAGTACATAGATACTCGTATGTCGGATCCGGTCATTAGTACGGACACGAAACGAATCGCAAGCGCACCACTGGCGACATTAAGAGTGATCTACCTACACCAAAAAGGGCGCGCTTCTACAGAGTCGTGATGTTTGAAGGCCACAGCGAGGAGGGCATTCAACCTCTGGTCGCATCGGAGTCAAGACGTCACGGAACTGTTCTCGATTCGTGGTGCTCAGTTATTGTGTTAGTTGTAATTTGTGATCATTTTGTTAATTGGTGATTTTAATAAACGCCGTTGCACCCAGTGTGTGTATAATTTAGCTAGTGTGATTCATTTTATAGTAAATTATAATGTGATCTGAACTACAAACTGTTTTTCTATTGCGCATTAACCAACACTACCCACACTACGCCCACAGTAGTTAAAATATCGCTGATAATAACGAAAGTCACATACCCGTCTCCGACAGATATATTATGTTCGGGAAACAGCCATCATGATTCAGCGAGGATATTATTCCGAACGGAGTTTGCCGATCGGCACAAACCGAATATGTGTGCTTTGGGTCGGCTTTGTTCTTCAACAAAAACTACCGACTCGAATGTGCCAACCCGAATGAAGTTTGTAGCAACCCTGACCCTCAGCGGGCACATAAACTTGGTACAGTAACAACTTTTATTACTATACTAATTACAATGGCACATGTAGCCCCGACACTTCTATAAATAATGGAGATTTATTGCTTTAAAATGGGAGTTTTTTAAACCTAATAAATATTCTTTACTAAGACATGGAGACACGGCACACCCTGTTTAGTTTCATTACGGATTTAGAAAATAGTTTTTGTTATATGTTGCCAATCCACATGGCGGTTGACCCTCACGGAAATTAATGACTGTTGCTTATGGACACCTGCAACTCTTGGCTGAGTAATAATAGCCGCACGGGTTGATCCACCAGGTTAAGCTACGCTTGAAGGGGTTTCTCCGTGGATGAGTGACCTGTACAAACCGAGACTCCTCCGTGCCTCGGAAAGCACGTTAAGCCGTTGGTCCCGGCTGTCATTCATGGATTTTTGACAGTCGTTACGGGTCGTCAGAAGCCCGAAAGTCTGACAACCGGTCTTACCAAGGGGTATCGTATTACCTAGTTACTGGGTTGTGGAAGTCAGATAGGCAGTCGCTCCATATAAAATACTGGTGTTTGGCTACTTTCGGTTAGACTGGAAGCCAACCCCAACATAGTTGGGAAAAGGCGAGGCAGTGATTGTTTATGGACACCTGCAACTCGAAGATCCTCGAAGCAACTGTTCAGACAACAAAGCAATAGTTAGGCAAGTATACTACGAGCTGTTGAAACACTTCCTTGGATGAAGTTTTTCAAAGATGCTCTGGATAAATAGAAAGGTTGGACGGCACTGTTATTAGTACCTACAGCAATTCCTGTAAATATAGTCTTGATTAGAACCGTTTTTTTAATGTAGAAGAATAAGAAGAAAATACATGCATGAAAATCTTTTGTTAAATAAAACCTATTCGAAACTCAGTAATTTGAAACATACAAAACCCTCCTTGATGAAAAAACTTTTTTACAAAAAATTCAACCGACTTCCAAACTAAAAAGTTTAATTTAATTTTATATATGTTTTAGTGACAAGTTTAATTTTCATTTAAAACTAGTCATGCTGGGTGGTTTTAATATTTCAGCACAAAAGGTAGTTTTATACTCTCACGGCGAGGCGAGGCGAGGTATGTTAAAATTTATATCCATAAATTATATAGTTTTGGAATGTGCTCATCAAGGTCTTCAGTTGGATACCCTTATTGTAATAAATGAAAAAAAAAATTATTTACACATTTGAATATAGAGACTGCCGCCATGTTGTTTTTTTTTTAATTATGTCTCTAACCTAGTCTATGTCACTCGGGATGATGTAAGGATTCTAACGATCATCCAAATCTGTTCAGGCATTTCAAAGTTATGGGGGAACAAAGAAAATCACATACATACACGAACCCTGAAAACATTATACTCCTTTTTTGGCAGTCGTGTATAAAATACCCAAATCGCTATAGGTGTGCCTATAATATTTGAAGAGTTCCCTTGATTTCTCCAAGATTCCATCATCAGATCGAGACCAAATGGGACCAACTATACAGTATACATATACATTTAAAAAAAAAAAATTTGAAATCAGTCCAGCCGTCTTCGAAAGATTCTGATGAACGAGAACCTTCTCCTTTTTTTGAAGTCCGTTAAGAACTTTCATGATAAAACATTAAACAATTATAATTAACCAACCACACTTCTAGCACGAGCCTGAAAATCGCATGCAGTTTCAAGTCAATCAAGATATTGATTGACTACGTTTGCACAGAGCAAGAAGACGCCTCGGCGGGCGGCTGCTGCTAGAGGAGGCATTTTCAACACCTTAAATAAAAATAACAAATCTCCTAATAAAGATCCTTCTTTTCAAATAAATCTTTTTTCTTTCTTTCTTTTTTTCCTTCTTTTCTTACATATTTTTATATAGGTAAATATATGTTTTATCTATCTATGTATCTGCTGTATATGTAAATAGTATTTACTGACTGCCTGCAGTATTGTCTCTCCTTTTTCATTTAAATTCATCCAAAGGTTGTCTGTAAAAGATCGCTTTTAGCGATAAGACCGCCCATTGTGTCACCCAATGTAAAATTTCTAAATTTATGTTTGTAATTTTTATGGTGTACATATTATAGACTATTCTATCTATCTATCTTACTTTTCACAATTGACGAATAGAAAATTGACTGAATGCCGAAAATGACATAATTTGTGTACTCCACGCTCTTTCGACTCCACAAATTTTATTAGTACTGCCGTCTTTAAAAATGCTGCTTGCGTGGCGATTCCGTGCTCTCTGGTTGTAGCCACATATTATATGTATTATACCAGTGTAATTACTGTTGGTGGTATGTAGGTGCCATGTGGTCTGGCAGAGAATGAACACGTACCCTATTTCCGAAGACCGTGTTTGTATGGTATATATAATGCAACGAGTAGAATTTGAACTCACGGTCACGCACTAAACAGTTTGACGCCCTAATGGTTGGGCTATTATTGTACTTGAGTACGACAATTATGTGAAATCAATTCAGCTTTATTTAAGAACTGAGTTACCATGGAGCAGTTTTGTGTGATAGCCAAATATTTTCTATTACTTTTCCAGTTAACGTATCACCATCATCATCATTTCAGCCGAAAGACGACCACTACTAGACATAACCCAAAGCACCGCCACTTCGACCGGTTCTGTGCTTCTCACATCCAGCGGATTCCTGCGCCCTTTACAAGATCGTCAGTCCACTTTGTGGGAGGCAACGCTACGTCTTCCGGTATGCGATCGCCACTCCATAACCTTTCAACCCCATCGGTCATCTGTTCTGCGAGCAATGTGCCCTGCCCACTGCAACGTCTTCAACTAAACTAAATGCCCTTGTACGGCCTACTGTCTCTCCAACGAGTTGGTTCGAACGTATGAACACACAATCGAGTATCCTACCCTCTGAACCAATAGCATAATCAGCCTATAATTTTCCCGAAGCTGGGACACAGGACTCCTCTCTGTGAGAGCCACCACGCGAGCCCAGTGCGGTTTGGTAGATGTCACATGTCTTCGAATTTTCGGTTCTAGGACATGCCAATTTCCTCACGATGTTTTCCTTCACCGTTTTGAGAGCAGTGGTGATGAAATAAATGACTAAAGCGCCTGCTCGGGCTCGAACTATAACTAGTAAGTCTAGGCTGATACCAGCTCTGAAAAATTACCGACAGCAAAATGACATCCAATCATAATAACATTAATAAAGATAATTAGCATAACGAACAATATCATGAAACGTAATGAAATCATGAATTTAAATTCATCATTGCATTCCCAAGCTTACTGTTATTTAATATTTCAGAAGCTATCCAATCCACGCAATTAGCTTTCAACGTAAACTATTAATGAGTTACAAAGCGGTTGGATCAAACGATAAAGCTTAAATTAGATTTGGTTCCGTAGTGGGTTTTAGAGGCAATGTTTCATAGCTATTTGTAGAATGATCGGAATTCTATAAATAATAATTATGATTAGAAATTGAGTTCTTCTCCTTTTCTCGTGTAGGGATTGTTGATGTCAATTTATATATTTATTATATCTAGAGATCTATAGAAGAAATAAATAAAATTGAATTGTCTGTTTGTAATGTCAAAATAACAGCTTTTTACTAAATGCGAAAGTATAATACGGTACCTACTTATCCTAATTAAATATTACAATATTATACAATGTCACCCATCGGCATGTGCCCGCCCGTATTTTTCTGAATATTTATGAATAATTATCGAAAAATAACTATAAAAGGGTATATTTAATATTTTTCATATTATTCACTTTTATGTTTTGAGTAGCGTTTGCCGTATCTCCGATGTTATTGGCTCGATTAGGTTAGAATTTAAAAAAAAAAGTCAATATACTCGTAGACCTTTTAAAGTTATTTTTCGATAATTTTTCATAAATATTCAGAAAAATGCGGGCGGGCACATGCCCATGGGCGACATTGTATGGTAGTTAGATAAATAAATGTGAAAGTGAGTTTGTTTGTTTGTTACGCTTTCCCGCTAAAACGGCTGAACGGATATTTGCCACATGGGTAGACCTGGAGAAGGACATGTCTACTTTTTATTCTGGATCACAGTCGCAGTCGCGGGCAACAGCTGGTAATAAAATAACGATTTTTAAAATGTTTATCTGTATGTCTGTTTGTTCCGGCTAATCTCCGTAACGGCTGAACTGATGTTGGTTGGACTTTCACTGGCAGATAGCTGATATTATAAGGAGTAACTTGAGCTAAAATTAAAGAATTAAGGTCCAAGCGGGCTGGCTACGGGTAAATATAAATAAACTAGATATTTATTTTACAACAGTGATTATTATCAAAGGTATAGAAGGCCGATGTGAGTCGAAACGCTGGGAGTGGACGCCCTAGAAGGACAAAATATTTTAGTAAAGACCTTATTGGTGATGTTCTTCAGAAAAGTCAGGTGCGTATAGTTTGACCAATACCGCTGTACCGCGCCTTAGGAAGGCGCGCGGCGAGACGGGGGAGCAGTACAGGCCACTAATTCGTCAAAGCTCTCGGCGCACGGCGCACAGTGGGAAATTACTTTTTTGTTCAAAAATCTGCCTACACCACAATTTGGAACGTATCGCTGTCATTTTTTTTATACACTCCTGAAATAACACACTTTGGTGTGTCACTGCCACTTTTCCAAAATCGAAATTTCTTTTTAAAAAAAAATCTTTTATAATTCGGGAAATGAATCAATTCTTTTTTTTTTGGGCTACCTTTTTGTATCCGCCATTTTGAATTTTTATAAACAGACAGTAAATTTATGACCAGGGCCTGAAAACCCCTGGAAACTGATTTTTATTAAAATATTTTTTTTAGAAATTGGTTTTTGCTTCATTTCCCGATTTTATTGTGGTTATAGTATTGAATTTTAAGGAAAAGTGGCAATGACACACCAAAGTGTGATATCATAAGAGTATATAAAAAAAAAAATGGCAGCGATACGTCAAAAATTGTGGTGTAGACAGATTTTTGAACAAAAAAGGTCATTTTTTTCCCACTGTGCGTCCCGCCCGCCGCTCATTGGTCAACACTGCCCCCCGCCTTGCCGCGTATTCCTAAGGCGCGGTACAGCGGTATTGGTCAAACTATAGTACTCGCAACCGGCGTGGATCTAGGACCATTAACGAATGATGACGATGATGACCGAACAGATGTATGAACGTTATCGAAGCAAAAGGAGTATGTAAATATCGTAGCAGGTGGCGTTCTATAGCTTCTGTCACAGCTTCTTCCCATGGGGGTACCATGGGAAGAAGCCGTGAGTTTATGTATGTAAATGATAAATGATTTTATTTCTGTAAGTACTCGTAGGTTTGTACAAACACTTTTACACGTCAATCATATTTTAAAACTGGATGAGGTCGGCGTTTCCTATCTGACTACTCTGAGAAGAAAGGCCGAAACAAACTCAGAGGTCTCAGTCTCTTTTAAAGTCCAGACATAATCTTGGTCAGATCATGTGAAGGCCATGTGGATTTGAGAGGGCCTGTCCAGTCAGTGCACGCATTTGTAGTTGTATGTTTGTATTACCAAAATCCATCAAAGGTTTTGAACACTTTTTTTTTAAACAAGATAGTCACTAACGTAAGTATTCAGCGTACATACAGAGTGGCAGGGACATCGACGCGAAAACTTTACCATGGATTCAGTACATGATTCTGAACGCCCCTGCGTTGAAAATTTTGGTCGTATATATATTTTTTAAATCAGCTTTTTCGTAGAAAAGTGCAATAAGTACCTTCGCGGTCAAAATGTATTATATCAACCTGCGATTCGAATAAAATTGTAACTCAAAAATGAGGGTTTACAGGAGAGCCAAAAAACGTTTTCGTGCACTTTAAATCGCGATAAAAGGGGTATCTGTTAGACTTTCAGGTTTAAAAAAAACAGAAACATAAATTTTTCAATCCTCATCCATCGGTATAATTCTTTTTTCGGTCACTAGCCTAACAAAGATTTTTGTGAGCGTTACGATAGTGAAAAGTACAAAATATCTGTGAAAAACAGTTGTAACTTCGCACACAATATTATAAGCTGCTTTTAGTACGTTATTTCTTGTGCGAAGAATAACGTAACAATTGATACCGAAGACATCCTAGTTTTTTTAAGTGAAAAGAAAACGTACCTTTCTATCTGTTGTGACAATATCTCGGTGAAATAATAACGTAAGTAAGTTTCTATAAGCCACAAGCGTAATTCAGTTGGTGAAAGAACATTGTAAGTCGATATACGTTTCGGTTTCACTGAGATTCTTGGTAGGCGCTTGAAAACTACTGTGATTTTTTAAGTGTAACTCTAAATACGTTTTTCTTTCGCTAACACTTTCATTAATTGGAGTCTAATTGTAAAAAGTTACAATACTATAATATTGGATATTTTTTTTTTTTATAATAAAGAAATATTTTTTTTTACATACATCGATGTAGTTACTTTGACAGGTACCAGGATTGAAAAATCTCGTAATAGTGTATCAAGACTTACAATTTTCTTCGAATCAAGGGTCAATATGGAAAAGCTGATTTTTTAAAATATGCGACGAAAAATTTCAACGCAGAGGGGTTCATAATCATGTACTGAATCCATGGCAACAGTTTTCGCGTCGATGTCCCTGCCACCCTATGTATCTGGTTTTCTAAAATGATAGTTTTTTACTACTAGCAGCATTCCACTGACGAAACGCACTGCTCACATCGTTTCTTGTGGCAAAATTGCGTACAAAAATAAAATAACAACGGACTAAAATAAATGAATATTGAATTTATTAGTGACAAGACATTACAAACCATATGTAACTACTACGCAAGCCGTAATGCCTCTTAAATAAACACAGTTAATGTCTAAAATCGTATAAACGTTTCTAACAGTTTTTATAACGCAGTTAGCAACATTTGTTTTGATAAAAGCGTATCGGAATGTGATTGGGCTGTAATAATTACATTCCAATGTTCCTGTTGGTTTTTGCAGCGTTTTCTAATTATTTTAGTCCCGGAAGAAAGCGCAGCAAAAATCAACAGGAAAAATTTATCCACATCGTAAAACGTGAACATCAATTTTTGAAGGACCTTGCAGCGGTTGGCAGTATACAGTGAAAGGCTATAGAGATGTTGCTTTGATCCAGTTCTGAGTTGAGTTCCACGATTACTGACAAATGCTTGCACTGACTGGAAAAGGTCCACTCAAATCTGTGTGGTTCTTTCTTCAAAAGACCATTTAAGAACCTAATCTACATGTCCTCATAATTATGGCTTGACCAAGATTATGTCTAGACTTTAAAAGAGATTCGACCTCTGTGTTTGTTTCGGCCTTTCTTCTCAGAGTAGTCAGATTGGAAACGCTGAACTCATCTAGCTTATTTTTAATATTTTTTTTATATTTCGTGTAAAAGTGATTCCGATATCCTATTTACAGAATAAACAATTTCATTTCATTTCATCATCGGTTATTATTGGTATTATTCCAGTTTATTTGGGGTCAACGCTACATGCCTTTTTAGGGTTCCGTACCCGAAGGGTGCCAAACGGAACCTTATTACTAAGCCTCCGCTGTCCAGCTCTATCTCAACAACTAAACAAATTCGGAATTTAAAACTTCTGTACATCATTTACCAAATACTATTTAAAATCAATAAAAACGGCGATTCATAAGGTATTTTATTTAAATATGGGTGATTTTCTGCAACTGCAAAAAACAACTTTGTAATTCATAGCATCATTATTATAAATACTATTCATTTATTTCGGACAGAGTCCATATAATGTGTTAGTAACAATTTTGTTAAGATCTATGTTAGTAGGTACATAATAGTCGGTGTCTTTGGTTTTGAATTTTCGTTCTTTGTCACCGACTTCCGAAATTAAAGTTATTTTTCACTTAGTAGTGTTTTTTTTTTGAAGTCGGTTGTTTTTTTTTTGTAAAAAGTTTTTATTTTTCACTTTTTAGTTGTGGTACCTACCCCACACAAATTCGAATACCACTACCTGCTATGTAAATAACAGTGACAAGAAGTTATCATATCATCTACATACTAAGTGGGAAAAAATACGTATAATTGAAGCTAACTCAAAAACTACCCAAGCAAAGTTAAAAAAAATTATATGGGACCACCTCTGAAGTATGATCTACCAAACAAAAAAGAATCATCAAAATCTATTCATAATTGGCGGAGTAATCGCGTAACAAAAAAAAAAAAAAAAAAAACATACAGACGAATTGAGAACCTCCTCCTTTTGGAAGTCGGTTAAAAAGAAAATACGTGTTCGTTACGTGTTATACTTGTCGTCGTATGGCATTTTCATTTATTTACTAAATATTGTACGGTGGTACGGAACTCTTCGTGTACGTGTTCGAAGCGCATTTGGCCGGTTTTTCTTCCATACTTCTCTATTAGTCGTCATCTCGGCAGTCCCCCCCTTTCTATCCATATCATCTTCCACACAGTCCATCCATCGTTTCTTTGGTCTTCCCCTACTCTTATAGCCATCCACATTCATACTCAAAACTTTCCTCACGACATTTTCCTCATTCCTCCGCATCACATGCCCGTACCATGACAACCGATTTTCACACAACTTTTCAGTCACCACTTTCAGAGTATGGCTTTTGATAATACATATTACATATTTATTTATTTAAAGGCTTACCAACTAAACACATACACAGCATTATCCCAAAGACTCTGTCAAATGTAGATCTTGCATGTATCTAAATTACAGGAAAGCACGACACTATCAATTAGCATACTACATTAAAACACAAACCGCTCAAACGCGCCTAAATAAGTTTAAAAGCATCAAATAATAAAATAGTAATAAAACAATTTCAAATAATAATGATAAAATAATTACAAAAATAATTTAAAAAATAATGTTGAATACTATGAATACTAAGGTATAACTTACAAAAGCTGGGATTTTTATAATAACACTAGGTACATTTTATCAAATATATTTTTCTTAAATATACACAATTTATCACCGAAAACATCAAGGTCGTAACTGTGGAACAAGTCATAGCATCTTCTGAGAATATAAGAAAGGGGCGCATTGTATCCGTATTTGTTTCGACCAGATTTGATTGAGAAAGGTCTATAATTTTGAACTCTGGCGGATGGTACATTCATGCTTAGCTGACTCACCAAATCTGGGCAATCTACGCCTTGATTTACGAGTTTAAATATGAAAGTTAAACCTAAGAAGTATCTACGCCATTGTAACGATTTCATTTTGAAGTGACTCAGCCTATCATCATAGTGCTTAATTGTGCGTTGAACACCAGCTATTCTCGAAAGCCTCCTAACAAACCTCTTTTGTATACTTTCTAGGCGTTGAATATTGTTTTGGTAGGTAGGATACCAAATGATTGAGCAGTATTCAATGTAGCTGCGCACTAATGCAAAATAGAGGGATTTTAATGCGGGCAGAGATCTAAACTGCTTTTTGTAATAACTTAGGTACTATCCTTTGGTCGTCTTTTATTAAGTACCCCAGTGAGCAGTGATAGCCTAACGGTGTGACCTATGACTGCCAAGTCATAGGTCTCGAGTTCCAACTCAAGGCACGCACCTCTGACTTTTCGGATTCATTTGCGTATTGTATAATTATCACTTGATTCAAAAACGGTGAAGGAAAACATCGTGAGGAAACCGGCATGCCTGAGAGATATTTATCGACGGCATGTGAAGCCAAGTTAGAACCCATGGGTGGCTTTAAAACTCTGACACCAGGTTAGAACCACACGATAAGAAGTAAATTTAAGTACCGCAAGGTATGGAACTATGACGTCTTTGCAATACCCTAGGAAAAGTGGCAGCTGGATAAAACGGCCTCTTTGGTCAAGCGCTCTTAAAAACGGCCGTCGAATACTTATGCCCGTTTTCGCCGACAACTAAGTGACACTTAAATGAATCCCTAAATAAAAGTGCATTGTTGGATTTTCAACTCCTAGCGTTGAAAATCCAACAGTGTACTTTTATTTAGGGGTTTCATTTAAGTGTCACTTAGTGAAGGTAAAAACGGGCATTAGACTTGAATCTAATTCTTCAGACAGTCAGTTTTTGAGTTTGTCAGTTAAAAAAATCTCAGTAGTATTCGGCAGACTGGCAGCACATCCAAGTATTTCTATACTTTAGTTCTATAACTTACATCTTCATCAGCTTACAGCAGTCCGCTGCTGGATATAGGTCTCTCCAATCGTACGTTACCACATTCATCTCGATTCTCGGCAACTCTCATTCAGCAGTTACCAACCACCCTCCGAATATCGTCGCTCCACCTAGCCTGAGGCTGTGAAGGGCGTCCTGCCTTACGTTTGTCGATATCTTTTATCTTCAATATATTTATGTACACACAAAATACTTTATACAGAAAAATACATAAAGAACAGTACAAAGGTACTGCTTATTTCATAAGCAGCCCTGTGACAGGAGAGTTGCATTGGAAACGTGATCTTTATTGAAGAATCTAAACTGTTATTCAGGCAGTTCTAAAAGGTGAATTTACATCTGTTCAACAATTGGCGATTTTGTGGAAAGCAACTTGTTGTTAGCAACACTAAAACGAAACGACCACGAAAAATTTAATAACTTTTTAATTATGTTACTGAATTTCCATTTTGGAACACAAAACGATAAAAAAATATAATTTGTAGAAACAATATTGTTGAATAAACGCATCAGCTGTGCAAAGCCGTATTTTGTAGAACGGTCGACGCGATTTTGTGGAAAGCGACTTACCACAAAATCACCACTTTTGAACAGATGTAAATGCACCATAATAAATAAAATTATACTTACGTTTTTATCAAATAGCCTAAGAAGAAATTTATGATAATAAAACTAGGCATACTCTTAGTCAGAAGTATTCGTTCCATAAAACTTGTTACTGAAAACGAAGCTTAGCCTTGATATTGAAAATTATATAAAACGAATGAAATAATAAGTATTACGTTTATACTAAAATAGTTTATTTATTTTAGGAATCAATGGCTGTTTTATGTTTCTTCTAACGATTGTAGTTTTATTTTTTATTTTATGTTACGTTTATGTGTTTTAAATGTTTAAATAATCGTCTTTAGAGGTCGTCCGGTATATGTGGGTAACGAGATTGTGTTTAGTTGTGAAGAAAAGTATTAATTTTACTTTACAGTGCTTCGATTTTTCTATGGGAAACTGTACCTACCTACAGAGTGTTCAGTTTGGAAACCATTTCCTATCAGAGGACTCGATGATAGAAACTCTCTAATAAAATAAGTGCTAGAAAGAGAGTTGTATTGTAATTCATGCCACTTTATGAATCCAGCAGATATCTGTACCTACTATTATATAGAATCAAGTTTTTATAACTGAACAGACAGCTGTGCTGCTGGGGAGTTTGTTGCACCACTTCTTCTTCCCAGCTAAAGCACTAGGAAGTGGTGAAGGGTGGGCGTTTTTGGGGGACTGTCTTATGTAATTTTGACGTTCGAAAACTGCTGATTCTCAGCCTAGTTTGAACAAATTACTTTTGAATTTTTGAATATATACCTATAAAAAAAAATTAGTAATGAAGTCAAACTTGTACATTAAATATTTAAAAAAAAAAGTGATTGCTACGAGGTGAGGGAACGAGTCTGATGTCAAAAATGTAGCTTTTAGAATTTTTGTCCGTTTGTCTGTTTGTCTGGATGTATGTCCTGGATTAGCGCAAAAACGGCTGAACAGATTTGGACACTAAATAGTTTATAACCTGGATTAACACATATGGTACTTTTGATCGCAGTAGTGCATTCCCGTGGGATATTTTCCGACATCAACGGAGGCGAAGCGGCGGGCAAACGCTACTAAATTAATTAACCACTTTCAACGAACATCATCTATTTTCATAAAATTGTGAGTATAAGCATCATTTGCCACTAATTTTACAATTCTGAGTCCCAATTGAACATCAACCACAAATGACTTACAATTCGATTGCATCCGCTGAACAAACGGAAACAAGCAACCTTCACCGCGCCTTGATCTAAAAACCAACTCTTTTGATTCAAACTTCAGTAATTGATAAATAAAGGCGATAATTTTAGAAATTTTTCGGCTTGTCATAAATACTATTGAACATTGATGGTGAGTAGGTAAGTACAGATAGCATCAAAAGCAAAGAGCTGTAAGGAGTGTCCCCAAATTCAGCAATGCGAACTGTGTTTCAAAATTGGAAAGAATAATTTTAATGTATGAAAACGGAGATGTGTTCAATGATTTCGACGGACTCATTATCCTATCTGCGGGGGGAGTCGGGGAGTTCGGGCGATTTTCCCGCGCCTATTAATTTTACGCGCACTTGATTTTCAACGCTCTGCTTGGCGCCGAGAGTTGATAATACAACAGTGTGTTTTTGACGCGCTGGGATGCACTCTGTTGGATTTTCAACGCTCGAATCAACACCGAGTGTTGAAAATCCAGTGCGCAATAAAATCCCGCCGCGATATTTTTACGTCCGTGAGAACGTAGGCTTAAAAATGACTAATGATTAATGAAAGTCATAAGTTAATAAAGCGGTCGGTACACCTTCTGCAGGGAATCCCCGTAGCGGGCGTAGCGACCAATGAAAATCATCGATCGGTAAAAAGTGTGCGGAGAATCACACCCAATGAAAATTAACCTAAGCAACTGCCAAACGTGCAGTGCAGCTTCTCCCTATACCGCAATCGTTGCCTATCGACTAATGGAAACGGTTCGGATAAACCTGTTTCGAAGTAAAAAATTATAATCCTACTGTCGTGGCCAGATCTTAGAATTGATCATTTCATGAAATGAACATCGACCGCTGGTCACATCATGATGTGGTCTGGCCAGATCATTGAATACTGAACGTTTGACGATATGATCAGTTAAACGCACGACTCTTCATGATGTGGCCAAACCTTAGTGACCATATCGTAAAATAGTTACATTATCCACCGGTGGAGGCATTGATGTCGCTGTGCATAATGGTGGTGGCATACAACAAATCAAACAAAGAGAGTGAGTGACTTTTATTGGGTTTTCAAATATGATATTATGGAAAGCGATAAACTTGGAAGTAGCGCTCGTCGGCCGCTGCCTCGGCGTGAAATGCAATATAGCACTTAAAATTAGGCATGCAGGTATGTGGCACTCCGATCAAATGGGTTTGGTTAGAACTGTGACCAACCGCGCGCGAGCCGAGCAAGCGAAGCGAGCGGTGCCACGGCATCGGCCGGCGAGCGCTACTTCCAAATTGGTCGCAGTTACTTGGCTATTTTTATCACACCTTAAACCATGGATATCTTACTTAAACGATATGGCCAATTTTAGCTGGCCATTTCATGAAATGGTCAATTCTAAGATCTGGCCACGACACTACCACCAGTTTATTAAGTAATCGCGGAAATTATGGTGTTTTCTTATTTGCTCATTTTATTTGATTCAGAATTTAAAAGGGAAAATTTAATATCAGTATTCCGGAATAAACACCAACTTATTCCGCTGACCGTACTGATGCATACGTTTCATGAGGCCGTCTATTTTGGTACAAAATCAAAACATATTTTGTAATAAATTTTATAATTAATGTTCTGTTATATTTTAGAGTTGAGCTGGAGAAAGAAAAGCAAAATTATATGAATGCTTATCATATCCGTTATTGTAAGAGATAACAAACATTTCTAATAGAAAAGTAATGTTGTTTTGCTTAAAGCTTTAATAAATCTCTCAGACTAATAATATTATAAAGAGGTTTTTGTGAGTTTGTGTGTACCTAAGGGATAATATCGGATGCGGGTTTGTTCGAAAGGGTTACCGTAGCCCGTGGCAACATACAGGCAACTGAAGGAACACGGGTGGGTTTTAGTTAGTAAGAGTCTGGCACGGCCTCCCGCTCCGCCCAAAGCAGGAGAAGTTATTTGATAATTTCCCAACCAAAAAAACCGGCCAAGTACGTGTCGGACCACGCAAAATGAAGGGTTCCGTAGTTGGGATGAATTTATACCAAAAACAAACTTAACTTTGTAGTTGAAAAATATGTTCTCCCATACGAAATGTATGGGAAAACATGTTTTTGCAACTGCACAGTTAAGTTGGTCAATTATTACTCGTTAACTTGTAAAGCCTACTTAGCTGTGATAGTTTTCCTTTTAATTTCGTTATATAAACTACTGCTGTGATTTTTTTCACACTTCCAAAACCAACCATTTAGCCGCCAGGGGGGGGGGACACTTGACTCTAACAAAAATTAGCACTTTAAAGCTTAATATTTCGCAAACGGATCCCTGAATCCAAAAATAGTTTTCACAAACTCAAAATATTTTTGAAGGACCTTTCCAATGATACCCCACACCAAGGGTTAAAAAAAAAAAACATCACCCCTTTACGTGTAGGAGAGGTACCCTAAAAAAAAATGTTTTTCATAATATTGTTTTACCACTTTGTCGGCGTAATAAATATGTATACCTATGCCAAATTACAGCTTTCTATTACTAAGGGTCTCGGAGCTAGACCGCGGACAGACAGACAGACAGACAGACGGACATGACGAAACTATAAGGGTTCGAAACTAAAGGGGGTAATATCGGAACTACTGATTTTGTTACTAAACTTATTTTACTACTGGAAGCTACAGGAGGTATTACCGAGTACAATCAATTTCACGCCAACTAATTCACAGGCAGAAGCTAATCTACTCTAATACGTATTATAAAGAGAAGAGTATTGTATTTTTGTTTGTAATGAATAAACTCAAAAACGACTGGGCCGATTTTAAAAATTCTTTCACCAGTAGAATGCTATATTATCACTCAGTAACATAGGCTATAATTTATAAAGATATCACGCGGGCGAAGCCGCTGGCGGAAGCTAGTTAAGTATGAATCTGCCTAGCCCATCCCAACTAGGTTGATGTCGGCTTCAGCTGCAGCTGAATACTAGTATTTTACATGGAGCGACTGCCTATCTGACCTCCACAACCCAGTAACTGGATAAAACGATACCCCTTAGTTAGACTGGTTGTCAGACTTTTGGGCTTCTGACGACCCGTAGCGGCTGTCATAGATCCACGAATGACAGCCGGGACCAACGGCTTAACGTGCTTTCCGAGGCACGGAGGAGTCTCAGAATGTAAAGATGGTCACTCATCCACAGACCAACCCCGGTAAGCATAGCTTAACCTGATGGATCGACCCGTGCGGCTGTTATTACTTAGCAACGAGCTCCTCGGAAGCTAGTTAGGTATAAAGTTTATTTATTGCACTATTCGTTACGGGTAATCCAGTCAGAAGCCCGAAAATCTGACAGCCGGTCTTACCAAGGGTATCGTACGTACCGTCTTACCTAGTAACTAGATTGTGTAGGTCAGATGGGCAATTCCCGTATATTTAAGAACGTTCAAATTCTAATCTCAGTCGCAAGCTGTCAAAAAACGTGAAAAGTTTTTAAGATTGATTGGCGCTGAAATGAGCTTTTTTTTTTTGTGTTTTTTTCGGGAGGGCGTGTCAGACTCTTACTGACTAAAACCCACCAATGTTCCTTCAGTTGCCATGTTGCCAGGGGCCAAGGTATCCCTTTCGGACTTTCGTGCGACCCCAGCAGGCATCGGCCCTAGCGTCAGTTGTGCTAATATCTCCTTGAGGCGCGCGTGGAACACAACTCGCCGTCAACTCGGGCCTGGTCCTTATCGGACGGTGAGCTGCCCATTGCTCACCGTCTGCAAGCCCGCGCCTACGGGGGCCGGAAATCAGCCTGGGATTCTCGAAGCCCAGGGTGTCACCTGCAGCGGCTAGGGGCGTGAGAGCGCAAACTTTGCCTCTCCCTCACGCGTTCCACCTCCTTCTTCGCAAGCATTACTGCTTCGCAGAAGGAGGTAACGGCTTTTCATGCCCTCTCGCTACGTACCATGGCCTGGACCAGGGCCGAACGCGAGCGATCACCACCAGGGATGGTCGCAGGTTGCAACTTAAATTGGATTTTTTTAAATTAGATACGAGAATTGGCTTTCTTATATGCAGTCGCTCCTTTTAAACTTTTGGTATTCCCCAGCAGAGTAAGACTTGAAGGCGATCCAACATGGTTGGCGATGGTTGGGAAAAGTCGTGGCAAATGATAATGACTGCATAATTTTGTTGCAGTTTTAAAATTATTCGAGAGTTCACTCTCTTAGCTAGGTACAGTCAGGCTCAAAGAAGTGGCACGCAGTGTTCCATGCACGCTTTTATGGGAAGACGTGCGATCGTGGGATCGGCCGCACTTGGTGATGGGGCCCGCTAGGTATGGCGGGCTGATATCAGTCGGGAGTGCGGTGAATGTACAAGAATCTCCCGACACATGGCCGTAGTAGGAACAGTGGGGTTTAGTCGATGGGAGTCCGTCAGTGGGGAAATAAAAACCGGCCAAGTGCGTGTAGGACCACGCACAACGAAGGGTTCCATTGTTGGGATGAATTTATCCCAAGAACAAACATAACATTGTAGTTTAAAAACATGTGCCCTCATATATCCTAACTGCAAATATATATATAGGTTTTCCTGCAATACATATAAGCATAGAACTAATCTCTGTATTAAAAAAAAAAAAATCTATAGTTTCGGAGATAAGGGCGGCGGGAATGGTCAATTTTCATATTTTTTTTTTTTAAATATTTAAAAGTATTTATTATAAAATGATTTTAAAAAAATTGAGATCCTCGCAATAAGCCCTTTCATTTCACACGGTACAGTTCGCAAAACTTAAAAAAAAAACCCCATATTTAAAACTTACTTCTTTACGTTACTCATCCGCGTTTGGGTCACAGAAATACATATTATGTGTACCTACCAAATTTCAACTTAATCGGTCCATTAGATTCGAGGCAAATTAGCTGTCACAGACGGACAAACAGACACACGAGTGATCCTATAAGGGTTCCGTTTTTTCCTTTTGAGGTACAGAACCTTAAAAGGTGTTAGATCCTTACTAACCGGCTGAGTAAACCTGAAATCTGACAGTGTCGTCGTAGAAGTATAGTTTTACGGAAGAGCCTAGCAGAATCAACGTTACTAACTGAAATCACATAACCATAAAGCTCGTTTAGAATGTATTGGCTTTTTGGTGGTCTTAAAGAAAGGGTTTTACGAAATTGTACCTTTGAAGGGATCAAACGGCGACTTAGTAAAGGGACTCAAGGAAACAAAGTTGCTGATAAGTCTTTATGCTTACCTCGCAAAGGAACATTGAAACATAAAGAAATGATTGATCGAAAATACCCTCAAATAATCTTAATATAATAAAAAATACAGGCTCACATCACAAGTTATGAGCAGTGATAGCCTAGTAGTGTGACCGCCAGACTGCCAAGTCATAGGTCTCAAGTTCGAACCCAAAGCACGCACCTCTGAATTTTCGGATTCATGTGCGTATTGTATAATAATCACTTGCTTCAAAAACGGTGAAGGAAACATCGTGAGGAAACCGGCATGCCTGAGAGATATTTCTCGACGGTATGTGAGGTGAAGTCAGAGGCCCATGGGCGGCTTTAAAACTCTGACACCAGGTTAGTCACTAACCACACCAAAAGAAGAACACAAGTACAGTCGACCGCACGTCAGCATTAGCAATTTGACATTGACAGCTCCTTAGCAGTTCAGATAAAGGCGATTTGTTACCACTGATTTGCGTTTGAGTGTACCTATATGTGTCAGACACGATGCTCTGACAAACCGTTCTCCCCTTTTTTAACTCGATGTACCATTAAAATAATTCCAGATTTGTATCCAAAACGGTGAAGGAAAACATCGTGAGGAAACCGGCATGTCCTAGAACCAAAAATTCAAAGACATGTGACATCTACCAACCCGCACTGGGCCTGCGTGGTGGATTACGGCCCAGTCCCTCTTATAAGAGAGGACACCTGTGTCCCAGCAGTGGGAACATTATAGCGTGATTATATTGTTTTGTTTATGTAATGTCCAAAACAATAGGTATGCCCAAAAATAATTTAAGCTTCTCGATCGAATATTCCAAACATAATTTTAGAATCTAAACAAATGAGTTTTTGACCAAAAGTGTTGATTGATGCCGTCGGCAATTTATGCTTCAAAGAATTTTTTGCTGAAATATTTTCAGCCAGATTTTCAACCTTCATAATGATTCATCACTGAAAGATACTTTCGATAAACAAACTGTCGATGAAACACGTTTCGACCAAACTTAGTGCTTCCGTTGAATATCAGCCTTTAATTTTTCGTCTTCACGATTCTTTAGTAAGATAATCTGCAAATCATTTTCTTTGTAAAAGTGAGACTAATTTTTGAAAGAAATTCTGCGATTATAAATTATTTGTATTTGTTGTCAGGCTGGTAATTGAGGAGCTCGTGGCTAAGTAATAACAGCCACATGTGTCGATCCATCAGGTTAAGCTACGCTTGCTAGGGTTGGTCCCTGGATGGGTGATCATCTTTACACACTGTGACTCCTCCGTGTCTCGGAAAGCATGTTAAGCCGTTGGTCCCGACCGTCATTCGTGGATCTTTGACAGTCGTTACTGGTCGTCAGAAGCCTGAAAATCTGACAACCAGTCTTACCAAGGGGTATCGTATTACTCAGTTACTGGGTTGTGGAGGTCAGATAGGCAGTTGCTCCATGTAAAATACTGGTATTCAGCTGCATCCGGTTAGACTGGAAGCTGACCCCAACATAGTTGGGAAAAGGCTAGGCAGATTGATTGATTGTCAGGCGGGTAATGAAGGGTTGCTGCGGAAAATAATATTGAATGGTTAATTTATGTTTCATGTAAACATGGTGCACAAAATTAATTTATGCGCATTACTTTTGTACCCTGACGCCTTAGGCCGCGAGCACTTTGTATGCGTTTTCGTACGAATTTTACTCGTGCGTACACGTACGAACACGCACGAACGATCCCGACCTTCCAAGGACAAAGGGAGCGCGCGGGCTAGGTGCGACTTAGTCGTTCGTATACGTACATACAAATTAGAACAAGACAAAAACTAAATGAAGACTAGTACTTAGTTTTTTACCGACTAGCCTTTTACCAACTATGTTGGGGTCAGCTTCCAGTCTAACCTGATGCAGCTGAATACCAGTATTTTACACGGAGTGACTGCCTATCTGACCTCCACAACCTAGTTACTAGGTAACACCGGTGGTTTCCGAAGCACGGAGGGGTCTTGGTATGTAAAGATGGTCACCCATCCACGGATCAACCCCGGCAAGCATAGCTTAACCTGATCGATCGACCCGTGCGGCTGTTAATACTTAGCCACAAGCCCCTGCCGACGGTTTTACCGACGGACGTTATACCAGAAAACAATTGAAATTACAATGAGACTCGCACCGATCACAAATTAAAAACACACTCATAAAAACATAAATAAAAAACACAATTCAAGAACAAAATGAAGACTGTAGTACTTAATATTTTACCGACGGATGTTATTTATGTCGGAAAACAATTGAAAATACAAAAAACTTTTAAATATTAATATACAATTAAATTTTTTGCCGCTACTTTACGGCAGTGTCTTGTTCGCCCAAGAAGTGGTCACTGAATAGTGTCCTCGGACATACGTCCAACATTTTTATATCATTCTACTTAAACAATGTGTACTGAACCAAGAAATGGCTACATACTATCTTATTATTGTGGTACACACAAGAATTTCACAGAGGAGACCGGGGATGGGGAGATGTGGTGCAGGTTTTTTTTTAAATTTAGTTTTAAACAAGGTGGGGCAATAGTAATGTCATCATAATGTAAATTGGCTGCCATTTTGCTCAAAATTAAAAAAATTGGGCCCAGTTTTCATGGAAAGATTATTTAAAGGTGATGACATTAAGTAAAAAAAATTATATCAGTCAAATGACTACCTTCTGGTGGTAATTCTATCGGTCAAATGCCGTAAATAAATTTAAATCATTTTAAATTTAATAATCCGGCGCCAATTTGGTGATTTCTTGTTCAATGTTGGCTTTCAAGACTTGCAAGGCTTGTGGTTTATGTTGTAAACGCGAGTTTATGCTGTTCAAAAAGCCCCAGAGGAAGTCTGCCTCCATCAGAACTAGCGGTCTGGCCAGCCAGTTCAATCGCCATAATGAGAGATTATACGGCCCAGAAATTGGTGTTTTAAAATCTCTGTCATTGCCTGAGCAGTGTGTATTGCTCCATTGCATTCTCAACTAATTCTCTATCTGTATGCAACATAAGTGTCACTATCACAATGACACCAATTGCAAAAATAATGGAATATTCAGACTATGATTGTACGGTGAAACCATACACTATCGACAACTAAGCATGTTTACATAACTTTATAAATTCATACCAATTTAGCAATTAGTACTCGATTAGCGGTCATCGCGTGTGCTCCCTCGCTCCTTTATATTATAGCTTTTGGTCCGTTAAATACATTTATTTTTTACCTCAAACGCAGCAGTATCATTGACTATCTTCCCAACTTCTACATGGTCCTTCGAGCTACCGGGCGGGACCTCGCGAGTTATAGTATTTGTTTTTCTTTAGGGAGTTACGTATATTTAGAATCTTGTGAGTGATCTCGTTCGGAAATCAGCATATCGGATAACAGTGATACGCGTGAACTGTGGATATAGTTGAACAATCGCAGAACTTTAGCAAAGTATTTGTAGCAAAACCCTATAGCAGCACAGGGTGGAGTTGCAATACTAGTGAAAACGAGCAAATTTTCCTGAGCGCCCTGAGCAACGGAAAATCAGCGCTTCAAGCACGAAGCAATCAGCATCCGGCGTAGCAAGCAGCAAATCGGTATTTACAACAGCAGCACTCGGTATCTACAGCAGCAGGACGTAAGTGTCCAGTCATAGCAGAGCATCAGCATTCGAAGTGCGACAACAGCAAACCAGCAGCAGTCAAAAGCCAGGATTGTTCAAGTAAGATCTTTCCTTTTTATATCAAAACCTAACTAGCAGCAAAATGGAGGATCTTTATTTTCAACAAATTGAACTTTGCGAATTAATTCGGAAAATACCGATAAACATAAAAAAGGATAGCGTCGATAGGAAATCTGATGACTATTTCAAAAGGCGATTAGAGATGTTAGAGAAGTATTGGTCAGATTATCAGAATAATCACTTAGCTATGTGTGAATATGGGGTTAAAGATCATACTTACTTTATAAATTCTGAGCATGAAAAGGTTAGCAAGCATTATACAGCCGCCAAATCTCTTATCAGCGAACAACGCCTGCAGTTATCGAGCAAGCTAATGCCTTTGAGAACCGTTAGGAGTACTCAAGCGACACAAGAGGAGCAAAAAGAAGCCGAACAAGAAGCAGGGCCATCGGGTTATGAGCAGCCAAGAAAAGTCAGCAGTTTACGTACCATGGAGTCAAGAGGCTCCACTAGCAAACTAGATGAGATGATACGTAAACAAGCAGCGAATTTTAAAGCGTTCAAGAGATCAGCGGGTTTTATCGACCTAGACTCCATGTCAGAAAAGTGGGAAATGGAGGACGCTTTACGAACTCTACAAGCACGCTGGTCACAAATTGACTCTCTGCATTGGGAGATTGATAGCGAGATAGGTGGAGAGGACGATGATTACGAGGCAGCTTATACACAGCATGAGCGATCATATATCCATTTAAAGAGAATGATCAACAAAAAGCTTTGGAGTGTATCACACAGAGAGCACTCCACACCGAAAATGGACATCCCTGTATTTTCAGGAAATTATCAGTATTGGACGTCATTCAAGGACCTCTTTACTGAAGCTATTCACAGCAACCCTACCTTGTCGCAAGCGCAAAAAATGCAATTTTTGAAAGGAAAGGTCAAGGGCGAAGCAGAAAGACTTATTCAGCATCTTCCCATAAGTTCCAGTAACTATGATACCTGTTGGGAAATCTTAAACCATCGGTATAACAATAAAAAGCTCATCTTTTCATCAATCATAAATACTATGCTAGGTTTATCTAATATGCAACATCAAACAGTAGGTCATATTAAAAAACTGCATGACGTAGCGCTGGAAAGCTTACATGCCATACGGAACTTAGGGATTGATATCAGCACCTGGGATCCGCTTCTCGTGCATTTATTGTCACAGAAGCTTGATAGCGAAACCTACGGAGATTACATAGACTCCCTTAAAAATTCTAGAGAGCTACCGGTTTTGCAGGATTTTTTGGACTACTTAGAAAGTAAATTTACGAGCCTGGAAACATCCCGCAGAAAGCTAGATCAAGCATCACCGAAATCAAACAATCATACAAGTAACGATTTTCCTGAAAATCTAAAAGCAAGACGGCACAACTTTGCCAATAAGTTTAACAAGCCGCAATTAAAAGCCTTACACGTGTCAACCAACAAATGTCAATTTTGCGGTCAACAACATGCCATGTTCAATTGCGAAAAATTTTTGCAGTTGCCGAATGAAGCGAAATTGAAAACAGCCGCAAAACTAAAATTATGCCAAAATTGTTTATTTGACCATAATGGCAAGCAATGCATTTCCGTTAGGCGATGTCGCAAATGTGACGGAAATCACCACTCCGTTTTACATGACGCCTGCTCAAAAAATATATCGCAATCAAATAGCGTTGCAACAACATCAGCTGACCCAAATCCGCAAGACAATGCCGCAATTATTGCGCATGTGACACAAACTGATCCAGGAACGAATGAAGTTTTGTTAGCTACAGCCTTGATTAAAGTCGCAGCGATTGATGGATCTTATCATATCTTAAGGGCTCTCATTGACCCTGGATCACAAGTTTCTCTAATAAGAGAAAGTGCAGCGAAGAAGTTAGGATTACGAAGATCGAAATTCAACGGATTGATATTCGGAGTAGGAGAAGTCGAAAACAACTGTAACGGTGTGGTCACACTAAGCTGTTTCTCTACACATAACGACTTTTCGTTTACTACCGACGTACTTATCATGAGCAACCTACTAAAAGATATCCCGTATAAATCCTTTGACACATCGAAGTGGTCCTACATAGAAAATCTGAAACTAGCTGATCCATATTTTAACCATAGCCGTCCAGTGGACTTATTATTAAGCGCTCAAGTGAATGGCTTGATATTATTAGGAGGATTGATTAAAGGAGAGAGCTTATCGCAACCTGTGTTACAAGAAACACAGCTTGGATGGATCATATACGGCGGTGGCCAAATGTCATCACTTCAATGCAATGTCGTCATGAATAATATTCACGATATTCAGCAGTTTTGGGAGATCGAGGATATAAGCGAAAATACGAAATTATCATTGGAAGATCAAGAATGTGTTGACTTCTATTCATCTACAACAAAACGTCGTGAAGACGGGCGGTATGAAGTAAGATTGCCACTAAAATCCGATATTAATGAAAAATTGGGTTCATCAAAAGAGATGGCCGTAGCACAGTTCCAGAATATGGAACGAAAATTTATCAAACAACCCATTTTAGCAGAACAATATAAAGCATTCATAAGTGAGTACATTGCCTTAGGACATATGGTACCTAGTAACGGCAAAAATAACAAACAAGCGCTATCATGTTACTTACCGCACCATTCCGTGCAACGAGCAGAATCAGCAACTACGAAGCTACGCGTAGTATTCAACGCGTCAGCAAGGACGTCAAGCGGATATAGTGTTAATGACCTGATGAATAAAGGCCCAAATTTACAACAGGACCTACAAGAACTGATTTTGAAGTGGCGTCAATATCGTTTTGCTTATACATCGGATATCGAGAAGATGTACAGGCAGATATTGATGAGCGAAGAAGATCAGCAATATCAGCAAATCGTATGGAGGTATGCATCAAATCAACCTTTGCAAACGTACAACCTTACCACCGTTACATACGGAACGAAAGCAGCACCATTTCTAGCAATGATGACTCTGAAACGTCTAGCCTCGGATGAACGAAGAAACTTTCCGGAAGCGGCGAAGATACTAGAAGAGTCATTTTATATGGATGACCTGGTCCATGGGTCACACTCCATAGAAAAAGGAAAGCAGCTTATCGATGATCTCAACAGATTATTGAAATCAGGAGGTTTTACACTAAGAAAATGGTCCGCAAATCATCCAGAACTCCTTCAAAATATAGAAAAAAGCAGCAGCAGCAACGGCGATATAATTTTTAACTTTAAATCAGAAAGTACATCAAAAACATTAGGTCTTCGCTGGAATTCCAGTGACGACATGTTTACTTTCAAATACAGCATAGCTAAGCCGAACGCAAAAGTAACTAAACGTCTACTTTTATCGGAAATATCAAAAGTATTCGACCCATTGGGATGGTTGTCACCACTCACAACAAAGCTAAAGCTGATATTCCAAAAGCTATGGTTTAACAAAATGCATTGGGATGAAGAAGTTCCTGTAAATATCAAAGCGGAATGGGTAACGATTCAAGCGGACATGGAATACTTAAATCAATGCAAAATACCGCGCTGGATAGGATATCAACCTAATGACGTCATAGAACTGCATGGTTATTGTGACGCATCGACTAAAGCCTACGCAGCAGTCATTTACGCACGATTACGGAAAGAAAATGAGACATCGGTAGTACTAGTTGTTGCTAAAACTCGATTAGTACCTGTTTCTAAGAGCATATCTTTGCCGAGATTAGAATTAAGCGGTGCCTATTTATTAGCGAAATTAATGGACAAAGTTATTAGTTGTTATAGTGAGTTAAATATTAGTATTTATGGATGGACGGATTCCATGGTGGTCCTAGGGTGGCTGCAAGGAGAATCAAGCCGATGGAAACCCTTTGTTGCGAATAGGACTAAAATTATAACAACAATAATGAAACCAAGCTGCTGGCGATACGTTAAGTCTGAGGACAATCCAGCAGATGCAGCCAGTAGAGGCATCTCAGCCTCACAATTAATTAGTCAAACGCTTTGGTGGGAAGGACCGCAGGTCTTGAAATCGTTTGACGAAAAATTTGAAGCCAAGCAAATCATTTTTAGCACTGATCAAGAAATCAAAGGAAAATCAGCAGCAAGCAAAGTAAATGTTGTCCAAAATGATAGCAAGGACCACATCATATTACAACTGTTACTTAAGTACAGCTCACTCAATAAAATTACTAAAATAGTAGCATGGCTTTTACGAGCAATCAAAACAATACAATTCAGCAAGAAGGCAGCCATGTCAAGCAAGCATAGTAGCTTACCCGAATTTCTTACCTTGTATGAATTGAGAAAATCAAAATTGCTCATGATAAAATACATACAACGGACAGAATTTGCAGCGGAAATAATGTCATTACGGAAACACAATAAATTAAGTAACAGAAGCAATCTATTAAAGCTTAATCCTTTTATTGATCACGAGGGAATTCTACGAGTTAAAGGCCGGTTGAGCAAAGCAAACATGAGTATGGAAATGAAGCATCCTGCGATATTACCTCATAACAGTCGGCTTACTACTCTAGTAATTCAACAAGCTCATCAGCTCACCTTTCATGGTGGACCGCGATTAACTTTATTTAACCTTAGACAGAGATACTGGATTCTTGCTGGAAATAAAGCTGTAAGGAAAGAAGTGAGAAACTGTGTTACCTGTAGAAAACATGAGCCCAAAATACAGCATCAATTGATGGGAGAGTTACCCGCAGCTAGAAGCAACTCCGCCCCACCATTCTATCACACTGGAGTGGATTAAACAGGTTATGTAGATGTTAAAAGTAACAAGGGACGTGGAATTAAGACCACTAAAGGATATATTGCACTGTTTATTTGTCTAGCGACCAAAGCTGTCCATTTAGAGCTTGTATCCGACTTAAGCAGTTCTGGGTTTTTAGCAGCATTACGACGAATGGCAGCCAGAAGAGGAGCGCCTCGTCATCTTTACAGTGATAACGGGACGAATTTTGTGGGCGCCAATAGAATGCTACAGGAAAGCTATCACGATTTCGAAAATGAATATGATCGTAACTTTTTCGCGGAGCTATCAGATTTAAATATAGAATGGCACTTCAATGCCCCATCTTGGCCTAGTGGCGGGGGTATATGGGAGCGAGCCATTAAAAGCTTAAAGCATCACCTCAAGCGAGTAATAGGAGAACAAAAGTTAACCTTCGAAGAGTTCAGTACTATTTTAGCACAGGTGGAGGCTTGTTTGAACTCTAGGCCTTTATGTGCCTTATCCGAAGATATCGAAGATTTAAATGTTCTGACTCCGGCTCACTTCTTGACCGGAAGGAGCGGAACTGCCATAATTGAAACTGATACAGATGCTCGAACTAGATGGTATTTATCAGCTAAAATAGTAAACGACATATGGAAGAAATGGAGAGCGGAGTATCTAACTCAGTTATCCGTAAGAAGCAAATGGCGAAGCATTGAGCGGAATATTACCATCAATGATTTAGTGACCATCCAGGACGACAATCTGCCACCTGGAAAATGGATGATGGGTAGAGTAATAGAAACTCATCCCGGTCAAGATGAATTAGTTAGGGTAGTAACCCTAAAAACAAAAAGCGGAATAATTAAAAGGCCGGTTGTGAAACTGTCAATCTTGCCGATACCGCCTGCTTCAAGTAACACGGAAGACAAAAATGTTAGTCAAGCAAATAACATCACCTTGAAAGAGCCTGACGTGCGGATTAGAAGCAGCAAATCCAAATCTAACTTTGTAGCGTTAGCAATGTCGTTAATCTTTTTTATTTCATTGATAGCATCAACTCAAGCAGCTTTTAACATATCAGCATTGCCAAGCAACAATTCGCTGTATTTCGAGTCGGTAGACAACATGCAAGTTATTCGAGACAAATGGAATCTAATTGTTTATTATGATATGAGCCCTTATTGGGAAGGGAATACTGCTGCCACGAAATTCTTGGACTATTTACAAAGGCTCTGTGCATCCCTAAACGATAAGAGTCACTGTAATATGATAACGCTTCAATTAAATCACGACTTCAAAGAAATACAGCATTATAATCAACTTATGAAAAATCAGCACTTTGATGTGAGCACCAGACAGCGTCGCGGACTCATTAACGGTATCGGTTACGTGGCCAATAGCTTGTTCGGAGTATTAGACGAACGATTCGCCGAACAGTACAAAAAAGATATACAGCTTGTAAAACAAAACCAGGGGCATCTTAATAACTTGTTAAGAAATCAGACCTCTATCATTGAGGCTGAATACAACGTTTTAAAAAGAACCGAGCACACTATCCAATTACAGCATAAAACAATAAACAAACATTTGAATCAATTGGATAATGCTGCCTTTGCTATTAAGCAAGAAGTTGAAGGTTTAGCTAAAACGCAAGACTTTGCTCTGTCGGCAGTCACAACTATCAACTTGCTACAAAACCTCAAAAGGATCCAGGATACTCTGTTAGATATCATCACGGATATTTACCACGGGAAATTCAACCCTCACCTGTTAACTCCAGATCAGTTACAGCGTGAGTTACAGTTCATTTCTGGACAACTAACAAAGGATACTACCTTGCCCGTGGACAACCTACAATCTGACCTAAAACATGTTTACAGTATGCTGAAGGTAAAAGCGAGAATGATGGAAGAATACTTCATATTTGAGATTACTTTTCCATTGACCAGCAGAGACAGCTACAAGATTTATAAAATCATACCAGTTCCACAGCAGGTTCAAAATGATATGATTAGCGTCCTACCAGCTGCGGAGTTCGTGGCTATTAGTTTGAAAAAAGATGCTTTCTTCACAATGTCATTTATGGAGCTCCAATCATGCCTGCATAATGATCAGTCATATTTATGCCAAGCTAACAAACCAATTAATCACTTAAGCATCGATGAAAAATTCTGCAAACGGGATAACAAATTAAAGCAATGCGTTGTAATTAAATCCCCTTGCCAAGACAGCTGGCGCGAACTAAATGACCCATCGAGGTATATGTATTTTTGCTGCAATACCTACTCAGTGAGGATTATATGTCAAGATCAAGTTTCCTTTAAACAGGTGACTGGAGTCGGAATTATTGACCTAGGTCCGAAATGCGTAATAAAAAGTAAAGATTTTACTTTGTATTCTCATGCCCTATCAGCCAACACAATTAAATCAAACTCTGAAATTCCGACCCCTCAGATAGCAGAATTAAACCATATGGTTAATATATCATTATCTCACTACATCGCATATGAAGATCCACTGAACAGCACATTAGTGGATCTGGGAGAACGAATAGAACAACTGAAGTCTGCCAATACTAACTTACCAGATTACTCTCTGTCTACACATGACATTCATCAGTATATTATTTGTTACGGCTTGCTGGGCGTAGCCGTCTTATTGGCGTCATACTTCTTATGGAGAAAGTGCCGTGCATTTTCTTCCGTGGAACTTCTATCACAAAGTGTGGCAAATAGTGTTGTGTTCTCGCGAAAGCAGAGTACGGCTGACCGTCAGCCCAGTGAAGTGAATATAACTAGTGAGGGCACTAACCCTAAACGAGACGTATCTACGTCACCTATGTCTAAAACATGTCGCTTTAGATTAGAAGATGTGTAACTTTTTGGCCCGGGAGCATGTACGGTGAAACCATACACTATCGACAACTAAGCATGTTTACATAACTTTATAAATTCATACCAATTTAGCAATTAGTACTCGATTAGCGGTCATCGCGTGTGCTCCCTCGCTCCTTTATATTATAGCTTTTGGTCCGTTAAATACATTTATTTTTTACCTCAAACGCAGCAGTATCATTGACTATCTTCCCAACTTCTACAATGATATTACTTTTGCCCCACCTTGTGCCTATACTAACAGTTTTTCTGTTTAGATTAATTGAATATAATAATATCCTACGAATAAATGACTTTATCTTTGAAATATTGGTGAACAGAAAAGGACTGATTTCCTCTATGAAAATACTCAATAAATTCAGTAACAAATTGAACTCTAAAATCTGTGAATTTAATTAGATTTCCTTTTAAGCACAGTTTCTGGAAGACATCATGTCTATGAGTCTGGTGACAATTTTTTTTTCAATAAACTCCGAAGTCTTAACCGAGCATGAATCACCTCCTAACAACTAAATATTTTCACCCAAATGAGCCACTCTTGCTATTTTTCTATACCACCTGCACGCATGACCTCAATAGAAACGGGTTTTGTCGATGGAAGAATAGATAAAACGACAGATAAACAATCATAATCTGTCATTTTGCCTATTCTTCCGTCGACAAAACCCGTAGAAAATCCGTTTCTATGGTAGCCATGCTACGCGTGCTGCTCACTGTTCCCCAACCTCCTCGCCCAGCTGCTGTCGGGCAATGTAATCAGGGCGGCAAAACAAACATGTTGTGACCGCTAAGGGTAAAGAAAGGAGTTTGTTAAGAGGAAGGCATTCTTTTCGAAATAAAAAATGTATGAATTTTTTTGATATTTTAAATATGATTTGAAAATATGCGTCACATTTACGCAAAACGACCACCGCTCAGCATAATGCTGCGACCCTATGCGAGACAGAGCCCCAGCGCTGGTTTTCAGCGACAGCCGGCGTTGACGTGAAGCAAGGTACCATTCACGCCATCAGTTCTTCCCGCTGATCATTTCCCACCAACACCTTAATTGCGTAACACACTTTCAATCACGTTCTGAATGATTTTTAAGGATGTTTTTAATCCATTGCTTCATGTGTTCGAAAAATTTGTCTACTCAACAACGTAAATAACGCAATGAATGTTGTTGAACTGTCAAAATGAAAGCCATTGCTACTGTTAGTGTGTTACGCAATTACCCCGCTGGACATTAGTTGTCTTGGCTTACTTTTAATAAGACTCCGGTCACAGGTTGGCCGAAGCAAGGAAAAACTAGTTTGTTAATAGTTTTAGTTAGGTTAGGATATTATATTTTTATTTTATTAATGTGTGTTATATCAATTGATTTATATCAATTGAGTTACATTAATTGAGTTATATCAATTGAATTATAACAATTGAGTTATATCAATTGAGTTATTTCAATTGAGTTATATTTTAAGCTTGTTGAATTTTACAAATATACGTATGCCCGTTTTAGGAAAACCTGGTTTAGATTCATATACGACTCCACCCTTTTTTTTTGGGTGGAAAATTATCAAATAACTTCTCCCGCTCTGGGCGGAGCGCGTGTTGGAGTCTTACTGACTAAAACCCACCCGTGTTCCTTCAGTTGCCTGTGTGTTGCCAAGGGCCACGGTAACTCTTTCTGACTTTCCCGCGACCCTGGCAGGCATCGGCCCTAGCGGACCCCATCAGTTCTGCTGACATCTCTTTGAGACGCGCGTGGAACACAACGCGCCGTCGACCCGGGCCTGGTCCTTATCGGACGGTGAGCTACCTATTACTCACCGTCTACAAGCCCGCGCCTACGGTGGCCGGGAATCGGCCTGGAATTCTCGACGCCCAGGGCGTCTTCCGCAGCGGCTAGGGGCGTGAGGGCGCGAAATTTGCCTCTCCCTCACGCGCCCAAATCGTTGTTGATGATTCTGGACCGACTCCATTTAGATTGCCATCGAACTTTTAAGGGGACTACAAGAACTAAACGCAAGTTTAATAGTGCCTAATAGTAGATTGTTATACGAGGGGCTAAAATAACCCATTGTAACGAGGTAATTTTACTCCCGAGCTTTAGCGAGGGAGTAAATAGAAACCGAGTTATAATGGGTTTTAGCGCCGTGTGTTACACTCTACTTTTCACTACGATTGCGAGAAAATAAAATAATCCAATACAACATTAAATAGTTTATTTTATTTAAATGTACAATTTGTACAATTCTGGATATTTAACGAGATGTTTTTTTCCGGCAACTTAATTTCAGTCCTCTGTGAAGATGTTCTCACTAGATGATGACATTTTCACTGTTGTAAATTATATTACGTTCACCTATTCAATTCGTAATTAGAGAAAAATTGTAAAGATTTCGCGCCAATGTTTTTTTTATTTCTTCTGTAGCCGCAACGCAATGCACGCATTCTACCAAAAAGATAGCCGCATTTAGTTCCATTTTCAAAAATAAAATGTTCTTCTTTTTTTGTGAACCAGTAATAAGTCGAGTCCATAATCATGATTATTCTACATAAGAATAAAGCCTTTTTCGTTTTTCAAGGCTCGTTGGAACAGATAAAAATAAAAAAAACACACTTTTTCCCCTAGAGCACGAAATGCTATTTTTTCCCCGCTCTGGTACTCTACAATGACGGCCTTTTTGAGCAAGAGAAGTGAAAAAATATAAATTATCCACTGCATTAACAAAATCAGAGAATTATATGATACTCTTCAGGATATAAGCTCGTTAGATAGTGTGTTGAAAACATAATACAACTAATTTGATACGGTAGAAAAATTTATGAGTATGAGAGAGGTATTACGAGTTGAACGTCGTAGTTTCGAACCCTGACAGGAGCTTTAATTTGTGTAAATTATTTCATCACCACTGCTCTCAAAACGGTGAAGGAAAACATCGTGACGAAAACTGGCATGTCCTAGACACAAAAATTCGAAGACATGTGACGTCTACCAACCCGCACTGGGCCCGCGTGGTAGATTACAGCCCATTCCCCCTCGAAGAGAGGAGGCCTGTGTCCCAGCAGTGGGAACATTATAGGCTGATTTTGCTATTGTGATTCTAACTTTAGAAGAGAATCAAGTAGTAGGTATTATTAGAATCCCATACTACCTTTGATCAAACAGGCTATGTTTAAATTTGAACTGACACGTACTTTTCTATAGATCTATGAATGGAAGATTCAGATATCATGCATAATAAAATTATCTAGATTATATTATTTACTTTGGAACGGTCAACGTCAAGGTCAAAAATTCACGAATATCCTAATAAAACAGAGGGCATACAAATTATGTATTCATTGAAATATTTCCTACACTGGACTTGATATTGAAAAATAAATATCGTAGGGTTGTCGCCATTGGGCACGCCACTATTGGAGCGATAAGACCCCTCTTTGAGGAGTGGCCTGAGAGGCACCACGGCGTCCTCACCTTCCACCTAACGCAGGTCCTCACCGGACACGGCTGCTTCGGGAGGTTTCTGTTCAGGATAAGGCGGGAGGAAACGCCCGGGTGTCACCATTGTGTGGATCGCCCGGAGGACACGGTGGAGCATACGGTGGAGGTCTGCCTGGCTTGGGCGGTGCATCGCCGTGTCCTCGTGGAGGCGATCGGCGGCGGTGATCTATCGCGTCCGGCCCTGGTTCAGGCCATGGTACGGAGCGAGAGGAAATGGCAGGCCGTCCTCTTTCTGCGAAGCAATAATGCCCGCGAAGGAGGAGGCGGAACGCGTGAGGGAGAGGCAAATTTCGTGCCCTCACGCCCCTAACCGCCGCAGGAGGAGACGCCCTGGGCGTCGGGAATAGCGAGCCGATTTCCGGCTACCGTAGGCGCGGGCTTGCGGACGGTGAGCAATGGGTAGCTCGCCATCCGATAAGGACCAGGCCCGGGTCGACGGCGCGTTGTGTTCCACGCGCGCCTCAAAGAGATGTCAGCAGAATTGACGGGGTCTGCTAGGGCCTGCCGGGGTTGCGAATAAGGCCGAAAGGGAAATCATGGCAACAGGGCAACCGAAGGAACACGGGTGGATTTTAGTCAGTAAGAGTCTGACACGCCCTCCCGCTCCGCCCAGAGCGGGAGAAGTTATTTGATAATTTCCCACCAAAAAGAAAAAAGAAAAATAAGGGTTGTCGCCATTCAGTGGTCAAGTCATAAATCCTAAGTGTATTCAAGTCAGTACTACTTTGATACAAGACTACACTGACATAGATTGCATCAGCACCCTAATTGCGTAAAACACTATCAATCACAATCGAAGGTTATTGCTAATCCAGTGCTTCATGTGTTCGAAAAATTTGTCTGCTCAACTACGTAATTAACGCAATGAATGTTGTTGAACCGTCAAAATGAAAGCTAGTGGGTTACGTAGTTACCCCGCAGGTTAAAAAGAGCGCGATCCAATAAAAAATAAACTGATAGAGAATCTTCTCAAACTTCATAAGGAAGTGAATTTTATAAAGTTAAATATTTATAGAATACTGAGCAATTCACTAACATATTTCACATATCTACAAAGGAAGCAGGGTAATGTTGGAACCGAGTTTTGCTATAATTCTGAAAGAAGAAAAAAAAAATCTAAACAAAAAGCAAAAACTACCCCATATAACTGACCCCTTAACAGAAGTCCAGAGCAATACGCAACGAGCATTGTTTTAATTTAATAACAGTCACACGCTCCCGTAAGGATTGAAGAGGACAAACGAAAAAATTAGTTGTGACACCCCTAGAGACCTCGCCTACTCGCCTTTCCTTTATAAAAGCAGGGTCCAGAGCATCTAGTCCTCAGAAACGAAGTAGCAGTCCTGAAGTCAGTACGTCTTCTATTGAAAAAGCTGTGGAAACATGGTGATAGGTTTAAACGGAAAATTCAAGTGAGTACACTGTATTCTTATCTATACTAATTACTAATAATATTATAAAGAGGAAAGATTCGTATTTTTGTATGTAACGAATAAACTTAGAAACTACTGGACCGATTTGAAAAATTCTTTCAGCAATGGATAGCTACATTATCAGCGAGTAACATAGACTATATTTTATCCCCATACTCCCACGGAAACGGGAACTACGCAGGTGAAACCGCGTTACGTCCGCTAGTGTTTTATATTTGACCACTTCCAAATACTGTGTTAACTTATAGTAGAAAACTTTCAGTCTTTGAATAAACAGTCTACAGCAGTGATAGCCTAGTTAGTCTCGGACTCCCAAGTCATAGGTCTCGAGTTCGAACCCAAGGCACGCACCTCTGACTTTTCGGCTTCATGTGCGTATTGTATAATTATCACTTGCTTCAAAAACGGTGAAGGAAAACATCGTGAGAAAACCGGCAGGCCTGAGAGATATTTCTCGATGGCATGTGAAGCCAAGTCAGAGGTCCATGGGCGGCTTTAAAACTCTGACACCAAGTTAGTCCCTAACCACACGAAAAGAAGAAGAGTCTTTGAATTTTAAACTCTAAGCATTTATTTTAATTAAACCACAGGCACTTTTGAATTGTGCCGATACCTGCCGGGGTTGCGAATAAGGCCAAAAGGGAAATCGTGGCCCTGGCAACATGGCCACTGAAGGAACACGGGTGGTTTTAGTCAGTAAGAGTGCTAGATCTGCTCCACCCAGAGCGGGAGAAGTTATTTGAAAATTTCCCACCCAAAAAAAAAAATGCACTTTTTAATTGTAAAGTGTCGGTCAGTCAGAAAGATGAAGCTAGTTATCCATTTCAAAGCGTAGTAGGCTCCAATTGAGAAGAACACCATAGACTTTTTTTATTTGGTACTTAGTGCCTACCTGGATAATTTAAATCAGGTCCTTATAGTACGCACTTCCTTGTTACGAGTATGCCACAGAATTTTTATTTTTGTCTTTTAGAGTTATGTGCTCCGTTTCCACTGTATCTTCTACCAAAAAATAACTCGTAACGATATTTTCCTACTGAATTTTTTTCTTCTGTGAAGTTGTTGTGTTACATCTTTTAAATCTATACTGTACACATACAAATAAATTAAATTGAAGTGTCTATGTAATGTTAAAATAACAAACAGCTTTTTACTAAATACATATGAAAGTATTACGGTACTTATAACAAAAATTCTGTTTTTTTTTTTGTCTGGCTGTTTGTTCTGGCTAATCTCCGAAAGAGCTAGACCAATTTTGACAGGACTTTCACTGGCAGATAGCTGATGTTATAAGGAGTAACTAAGATTACTTTTATTTTAGAAAAATAATTAGGGTCCACGCGGACGAAGCCGCGGCTAGCAGCTAGTTCAAATATAAGCTTTTATGCAATATTTTTGAATTTAGATAGGTACCCACTATATCTCGCTGGCTAGGCCACTGGGTTTTCCTCTCGGTTTAACATGTCATCGAAAAGCTTTTGTCTGGTCTTATAGACACTTCAAATGTTTTTAGTGTACCGTGCCTCAAAAAGAGAAAACGGAACCCTTATAGGATCACTCGTGTGTCTGTCTGTCTGTCTATCACAGCCAATTTGCTCCGAATGTAATGGACCGATTAAGTTATTGGTACACATATCAATTTCTGTGACCCCAACACGGACGTGTAACGAAAATAAATGAATTTTGAATATGGGGTTACTTTTCGGGAGCAAAATGGAATATTAAAAAAAATGTTTTGCAAACTTTTTCATGTGACATATTAAATGAAAGAGCTTGTGAGGACTTCCATTTTTTTTTAATACTTTTAAAATAAAAAATAACCATTCCCTCTTAACTCCAAATCTACTGAGCCTAAATTAAAAAAAAAATACAGAATATATTTCTGTACTTAAGGATTACAGGAAAACCTATTTATGAAATATATGGTCTTAAAATAACATGGTAAATCACTCAATATTGTGCGTACAAACTTACATTTGCAGTTCGAATGTATCAGAGAACATGTATTTCAACTACAATGTTAAGTTTGTCCTTGGGATAAATTCATCCCAACTACGGAACCCTTCATTGTGCGTGGTCCGACACGCACTTGGCCGGTTTTTTTTTTATATGACTAAATTATATGAGGTGTGCCATCTATACATATTTGTGAGGAAGATGGAGACAGATATTGCGTAAGATAGTTTTGGAAGACGAAAAGTGAGGTTCTAGCACAGCAATGGCAGACAATTTAGGCTAACACAAGTTATCTTACCGTTAATCTGATGTTCCTAGTTAACACTTTTTTAATTCATGTAACTTATTTCTGTAAAAATGTGAAGATTAATTACCACGTAACTAATAATAGGTATTATATCGTCACTGGAAAGGCAAAATTACTTAACTGACACATTATTTATATGGCGTTAAGTATGTTTGCCTTTCCAGTGACGATATGTTATCTTGGTTACTCACACTCAGTTGGCCATAGTATTTTGAACTGAATTAGATTAAGTTTAAAACCGTTTTATGATATCTGTCACATCCACGTTTTCTGTACGAGTCCTAAAATGAGTGTTTTTTTTTTAATTTAAAATTAAAATAATTATTTTTTGTTCACAGATTCTAACAAAATGCGCAGAAAAGTACAAACGTTTCTCTTGTTCGTCTTAATAATAACCACTGATGTCGTTCTTGGCAAATCAAATAAAACTAAAACATTTAAAACTAATCACAAGAAACATAGTTCTTTGAAAGAAAAGTCTGACAATGACCGCATCAAAAGATCTCTAAATGACGACGACGACCGGCCATTCTGGCCAAATAGGGGAAAAAAACAAATCGGTAATGACCCAACCTATTACAACACGAAATATGACAATGATTTTGAAAATAATCAAAAATTTGCAAAGTCCAATGATAAAGTATTGAAAGAACAACCATTTTGGGGAAATAGAGGAAGACGCGACAGTTCCATGGAAAATGTGTACGGATATACCGTCGATTTTCCCGATTATTTTATTAAACACTGCGAACACTGCTCGGAATTTGCCCAAAAGCCTGAGGAATATAGAAATATTAAAGACAGAAGAGATGAATTCATGGCTCCTTTCTGGGGTAGTCGGGGTCGAAGAAATTCAGCAGAAGTTGAAGGATCAGAAGACGATCCTTTTTGGGGTACCAGGGGTAGAAGACAAGAACAGGAACCATTTTGGGGTACCAGAGGTCGCAGAACAGAAAATGAACCATTCTGGGGCAATAGAGGAAGACGCGAAGAAGAACCATTTTGGGGCAATCGTGGCAGACGTGATGTCGTGGAACCTTTTTGGGGCAATCGTGGAAGGAGAGACGACTCAGAGCCATTTTGGGGTAATAGAGGAAGGCGACAGGTAGACGAACCGTTCTGGGGTAACCGAGGAAGAAGGGAAGAGGAACCATTTTGGGGTAATCGCGGAAGACGAAAGGTTTCTGAACCAAATTGGATTCGTAAGCAGGATTTAAAAGAATCGATACTGAGTGCCATAAATGACGTTGAAGACGACATCGAGAATCTCTCACGGCTCAAAAAGAGTAATGTTGACCCAAATTCTTTTTGGAGTGGCAGAGGAAGGGATAACAAGCTATCAATGTTATTTAATGGGCCTGCAAGAAGTAGAACTACTAAAATGGGAAGACATGGACAAACAACTGAACCTGGTACCGTCTTGGACAATCAAATGTACGTTGATGTGCCAAATTATATTTTAGTTGAAAGAGCCGGTCGATCTTCAGCCGAAGCTGATGATCCTTACTACATATCGAGAGGTAAAAAGTATTATATTAATTACAGTTTGGAGCAAGCAGCCAGAGATAGACGTGGAGCCATTGAAGAAATCGTTAAATCGGTACGTAATGATCCTTATTACATCGCAAGAGGTAAAAAGGATATTGATGCCACCAAAAATGGGACCTCTTCAATGCATAAAGATGAGTATATCAAAGCCAAAGAATTAATTTGTGCTGCAGTTGATCTTATAATGATCAAAACCGATGGAACCAAAGTAAAACGGGAAATTGACGATAACGATCGAGACAGGCGAACTATACTAAAGAAACTGGCAGCTCAACTTCAAATAGATCCATATTTTGTAAGTAGGGGCAAGAAAAATCTAATTTCCGGTGACAAAGATAATCTTCAAGATTTTATAATTAATGTAGCTGAAAAATGTAACTAAAGTTAGCTTAAGTATTGTCATTTGATGTTGTCAAAGATATATTTATGGAATTTGGTGTTACTAATCGGCAGTAGACAGGTTTATCGATAAGTAGTGAATTCGTAATAATCGATAGAATCTTAGTGCAATTATAAAAGTTGTCTGTGACCTGATCAAATAAAATATAGATTATTTATCACGGCTTGATTTATTTGCTTTTTGTTGATACCCAACATTTCCTAAACACAAAGATAGATATTTTAGAAACATCACAGAAAAAAAACATAATGTAAATACTAACAGATGTTTAAACTAAATAATATTTTGAAGTAATCTTTCAGGACCACCTTTGATATTTCGTAAATGTTTATAATAAATTCTCACCAGCTACAAATCTTAGTAAAATAAAACACAGTCATGTTAGTGCGACTTTTTTATTATTCTGCAATATTATAAATATAGGATACATCGTCCAAACATCCTATTTTAAAAATTTGTTGCTCTTTGTGTCAGATCAGGTAACATTTCAAAAATTTTTGAGCAATCACAAAATTATACATTTTTTGACCAGATTTTCGATGATGTGGCAAGGTACATTCGGAATAACAGTTGTATACCTACTACTAAGCTAAACGAGAAAATATAGGATACAGATTGATTTTAGTTTCCAAAATATATTTTGGCTGTTACCCTTGATTACTTTCTCAACTTTCTAGAAGATTTCGTGAAAAGTGAATAAGAAAGATTTGATCTAAAAGATAGTTCTAAAGATTACACCTAAATAGACGAAGAGATCAGTCTAGATTTTTAATTAATTTTAGACATCAAAAATCTTCTTGCAGATTTGATTAGATAAATATTTTCAAGCCAAGTTTCTAATAGATAAAGTCTAGTGAAAAACAAAATTGAGCTAGTAAGCACGAGTAACGGAAAATCTGAAAGCTGACGATGAAAGTAATGAACAATTTAGAAGACCTAAAAGTCCCTTAGGTACATCAATTTATCATTATTTCAATAGCCTACAACAGTTTCACTACTACTCAGACAACGATAACATTATAAAGACACATACTATGTCTTGATATGGGCTGGATACATGTAAATAGTTCTAAAACACTTGATAGAAACGTCTATTAGGTACGCAACAGGCCATTATACAGATGGTCCAATTTATTTAATAATACTGCACGTTTAAATTAATTTTGATACATTGGGGCGAATTGATAAAATTTGACATTTCATGTCCTAACGTTAATAATCTCATATCACGCTCACAAGCGCAAAACACAAAAAGATTTATTATATTTTTAACATACATCATCGTTTCGAAATGAAAGCTGGAATAATACTAACATTCATTGACGAAAACATTTAAAAAATAAAACCTTCCACTGACGAGTGAAACGTACGAAGAATATTCAAAACGTCAATTAAAAAGTCCTTGACGCGGTAAGCGTCAGAATGCTCTAGAACCCTGTAGGCCGTCAAATTCGTTCATACTCTCCACAGTAGGAGATGATTGGTCGAATCTTCTCTGCCTGCGTCTTCTGTCATTGTAGAACTCCTGAAGTCCTCGTATCCGTCTCCACCAGATATGATGAGAGTTTCCTTATTATTCTGAGTTGGCTCAGCTTGTTTCTGTAGTTTCTCGGCGTTTGTCGACCTGCGACTTAGTGCCTTTGTCTTCAATGACGTCTGCGTCGTTTTGGCTGGCTGCTTTTGTGCGGCTGGGTTCTCGACGATCGTCAGGAACCTCACGTGGCCGGTATGCCCGTAGGTTATACCTGGAAAAAAAAGCTCACATTAGAATTTTCATTTGATTCTCCCGCATTGGAAATTGGAATCTTTTTAATCAGGCCTAAGAAACGATGACGTGACTATTCAACGTTCTTGACTGATTGGCCAGAGATGGTTGATGGTTAAAGATAAAGAGAACTGCAAAATAATGACCTTTGTCCAGCAGTGGGACAACAGGTTAATATCTACATTAACACGAGAAGCAATAACTTTGTACCCCTTTTCACGAAAATTACGTGGACGCAGGAGTATAAAACTTGGCACAGTCAATTTATATGGAGGAGTTCAGAAAGCTAATAGTTTTATATAATATGCATTAGAAATAAATTAAATTGAAAAAACAACCTTATACACACTACCATGCGTTTGACACAGACTATGGTTAAGATGGCTAACTTAGAATAATGACATGGCAGCATGGAATTACTATGAACTATCCTATCAAACTTAAAATTTAAATAAATTTATTATGATTGAGGTTCGACCACTGGGCGACCACTAGTAAAAAGAAAACCACCACCTATAGTTTGAAACGGTACCCTTACCAGTAAGATGCGGCACAGTGAAGGCTCCAGTCCTGGGGTTGGGCGAGTTGTGCAGCGGAGCCGTCAGCAGCACGCCGGCGCTGGTGCCCACCCACAGCGTGTCGCGGTGCGCCAGCAGCGCCGTCACGCGCAGGCACGCCGCCTTGTGCTGGCGGATTATGTCGTCGCAACCTGGGGATTAAGATAACAGGTTAAATATAACAGGATAAATTTATAAAATAACATCACGCCTTGTTTCCCCGAAGGGTTGGGCAGAGGTGTCCCTGTATCAGGTACACCCACATTTCGCCAGTTATGTTTAAGTCCTATGTAATAGGAGGCGAGCCTATTGCCATCAACCGGGCACAAATCCAGACTCCGGGCTGCTACTGAGAAATTTCAGATAGAAAAACCCAATAACACTTTGGCCGGGAATCGAACCCAGGACCTCATGCTCAGCAGTAGCGCTTGCGACCACTAGACCGACGAGGCATGCAGTCACTCTCGAGGTACTCTTAAAATTCAATTTAAGAAATCGAGAGCAAAAGTACTAATGCCAGCCTTTATATTGAGTAAGTCTATCACGCACACTAATTCCTTAGAAAATTATAAAAACAGGATTTATCATCATCTCGATTTTAGGGTCTGTTGGATTTAGATCAGGTTTCTTTGAAGGAGATAAAGAGTTCTATAGGTTGGGGTAAGATACAGGGATCTGAGAAGAACGGTATCGATTTATTGGAGTGCATGAAAAGAGTTCGTACGAGATAAGATGGTGAACCCCCCACAATCTTTAAACCTTAGTGACGACCTTAGCGACCAACTGAATGGACAATCTTATACTTCGTGCAGGTTTTTTTTTTGTATTGGGAATTATCAAATGACTTCTCCCATGTCAGACTCATACTGACTAAAACACACCCGTGTTCCTTAAGTTGCCATGTTGCCAAGGGCCACGGTTCCCTTTCGGACTTCCCGCAACTCCGGCAGGCATCGACCCTAGCGGACCTCGTCAGTTCTGCTGACATTTCATTAAGGCGCGCGTGGAACGCAACGCACCGTTGACCCAGGCCTGGTCCTTATCGGACTGCGAGCTACCCATTGCTCACCGTCCGCAAGCCCGCGCCCTCATAATATAAACAAACGTTGTTACATGGTCTACTGAACACTGCTTACCATGTAACATCTTAGTAACTTGCGGCGTGATATTGATCTCAGCCAGCTGCTCGCGAGTGCTGGAGTTGTAGCACCGCAGCTGAGCCGCATTGTGTAGTGACAGCCATATTGTGCCACCCGCCACCGCCATGTGGCTGATCGGCTTCGTCTCTGAACTTATTTGGAATGTTTCGTCCACCTGGAAACAGAATATATGAATTAAATATGATTGAAGACAAGAAAACCACAATGGAAGCTAACTAGCTAATGCTAGCTAGCTTTAACAAGGTACCTACTCATAGTTTTAAGGACTTTAATTATGTCTAGTGTATTCTGCTGCTGCAATGGCATTTCTATTTATTGTTTTACGTATTTAAATTAGTTATGCAATGGCGAAACTTTTAACTACTGATTTTGGTCTTCTCTATATTATGTGGTGGTTAGAATGTGCGCATCATCATTATATGCCTCAAGTTCTTGAACCAGCATTATGCTGAGCAATGGCCATTTTTCGTGGATGTGATGCATATTTTCCCCCAAATTGTTATTTTCGTGTTTTGTTCTTTCTTTATTTATTTATTTAACCATTTATGCACACACATATAAACAGACAAGAAGAAAGGAACAGAAAAATACGTACAAAGGCAATGCTTATTTCTAAAGAAATCTCAAAATCAAAATCAAATCTTTGCGTCATGTTTGTCGCAAATAAACGTATTTTCTTTCTTTCTTTCTTAAGCACGAGAAATCGCGATGAGCAAAATCATCATACGTTCTATAAATTACAACTCCGTGGTTAGGTCCAAAATACTGCACCCAACTGAGAACGTTATTAGATAAAGCAATGGCACGTAAAGTTTTATCGGAGAGACAACCGGATGGCATTGATACACATCGTTATAATAGAAATAATGTATATAATTCTTGAAACTCCTTACCGATGATATATCACCGAAAATGAGGGTGAATTTTATTAAAACCAGATGGCATTGATACACACAAATTTCTTGCACATAATAGAGCTCAAATTTTGAATGTCAGGTCAAAAAAAAAATGGCCCCCGTCCCCCATATCTCCGCCCCGTCCATTTGGGGTCCATTTGGACGGTACGGGGTTCGGTATCACTTCAAGATTCCGGTTACCACTCACCATCCGGTTGCCTCTCCAACTTAATTTTACGTGCCATTGCCTTGAATATATTGATTCATCGGCATTGTCTTGCGACACGAAAATGGTTTCGCTAAGTGCGAGCTTTCTATATCAATTTTTTTGGCAACAGTTCCATTACCTGCAGCGTATGCGGGTTGATGATCTTGATGGAGGCGTGCGTGGCGCACCACAGCTTGCCGCCCGACAGCAGCATGCTGCTCACGGGGCTGCTGCCCGACCCCACCGGGATCGTGGAACGCTCCGTCCACGAGCCATCTGGGGAGGACGTCGAAGTAATAACTAAACTGTTTCTTTGAATGGGATAGCATTTAAATATGAAGTTATGGTTGAAGAAGATTGTGATTATAATAAGATGAAAGTAGAAGATATGAATATAAAGAGTTGAGCTGTTGCTAACCTGTAGGTAAATTGTAATTATTGTTTTATAGTAATTGTAGTTCTAAATATTTCTATCTGATATTGTAACTGTTTATATCATGTTTTTGTTAATTAATACTAAGTTATAGAATTTTTTATGCTTAGATTAGCGTACCTACTTAAATTCAAATATCCGAAAATTTGGTATGAGTAAAATGAAATGGGACTATCTGAAAAAAATACTATCTTATGTCTTTATACAGAGTGGCAGGGACATCGACGCGAAAATTCCCCCTGCGATGAAACTTTCGTGGGTTATTAAAAAAAAAGGATTGTGTGGTTTTATGAAACCACGGTAAAAGTGAAACTTTTAAGCGAACTATAGGCGCCGCCATATTGGTCTTGGCTGTTCTGACAAGCGCCTTTCACTTTATCCTTACTCCGCGGCCGACCGTCACGCGACATGCAACACACAGACGAAAAAGTTTGAGACGATGTAACAAAAGTTTCACTTTAAAAAATCTGCTGTTCCATACATTTTGACCGCGTAGGTATTGCACTTGTCTATGAAACAGCTGGTTTTAAAAAAAATAATCGACGGCAAATTTCTACACAGGGGGGTTAAGAATCATGTACTGAATCCATGGTAACAGTTTTCGCGTCGATGGCCACCCTGTATACAACAGAGCCAATAAATTATTTCTACTTCTTAGATTATAGATAAGTTTGCTGGTTGATACAAATTATAATTCAGGTTCACTGTCCACAGACCACATACGGTCTGTAGAGAGGCTTCCATATCAGTCCACAGACCGCATGTGGTATGTTCGTCCGTACAATTTCTAAGTCATCTGATACTGTGGACGTAAGGAGAAAGTCTCGTATTTAATGCGGATTCGGCAGGACACATCATAAGGATTATAAAAAGTGCTGGACTTATGGACCATTCCCACTCTGGAGCCTGGACAGTGAACCTGATAAGACTACTCCTATAATTATATTTATTTTATATTTTTAGGAGTCCCCCCTACAGGAACTCATAAAAACGATAAATGAATTGTATGAAAGGAAGAAAGAGAAAGAAAGGGGTTTCTACTGAGATAATAATAATAAAATAGATGTATGGAAAAAGAAGAATTAATGAATGAATGAATATTTATTTGTTAAACACAGGTACATGCATTGGGTTTTCAGTAACAATTCAAATGACTCTCTATGTTTTGCCAGTGGCACACAAATTGAATAGTTACAGTAGGTACAATAATATTAAAATCAAATTCAGAAGTCATGCTGTGTCGTCCCAAAGAAATTGGGCTAACGGTCAGACGATGTAGATACAAAAATATTGAAAACACTAGTCTGGTGATAACTGATCTAATTATTTTTATACTTCTGACGAAATGACGTGTGTATTTTTGCTTACCTATATCCCGGCAATATACGACCAGATCGCCGTTTCCAAGTGCAACAAATACTTTTCCCTCCACGTATCTGAAAATAAACAATCTATTTTTAGATATATTAAGTATATTTTTGTCAGTTAATTGATTCAGGCGTGACCTTGCGGAAATCCATTATAAAATACAGTAGACGTTGATATATTTAGTAATCAATTCGACTTAACTATTCCTAAAAAGCCCCGTAAGAAATCGACACGTGTTTCACCTCTCAACGAGGCATTCTCAGGATGACGATTTACTTGTCACCGACAACCCAAACAAGGCGAGTGAACCCGAACACGGCAATACGCCGTGTTCGGGTTCGCAACAAGTCAATCGTCATCCTAAGCATGTCTTGCTAATGTTAATATATGTTAGGCGGAATAGGTTAATAAATATATCTACATCTATTGTATTTAATATTTCTGTCTTTTCTGGTATTGCTCTCGAACTTAAACCTCACTAGACAGGTGGCGCAGTTGATATATGAAAAGAGTTTATTAGGTACAGTACCCAGATATATGCCCATAGACTTGGTTTTGAATAAAAAATCCTACTTAACTCATTTTGAAAGACGAACCACTAATTGATTCGAAGATTTCTAAATCTCAGAATTGGAAGTAAAAGTCCTAATCCTTATTTAATTAATATTATAAATTCGAAAGTCTGTCCGTTACGTTTTCAAGGATGAACGCATTTTGACGACATTTGGCACAGTATACAGACTTTGATTAAGACATAGGATTTTTATGCTGGCAGTATGTTCCTGTGGGATAATTTTCGGCTTCCTCGAGGACAAAGCCGCGGGTAAAAGCTAATAATAAAGCCATAAAATATACTCACACAATGGAATGAACCCCCGAGTTATGCTGCAGTTTCACTTTGTTTTTCTTTATCCTAATGTTGTCGAGGCAGTTGTACACATGTATACAACCGTCTTCTGTGCCCAGCCACATTGTGGGCTGGTTGGCTGTGGTGCCACTGTCTTCTGAAGATTGACGACTGGCCGGCGATGATAGAGTGCCTGGAAATTTAGAGATAACTTTAAAAAAAATTGGAGCTCCAATATTTTGAATGGTACCTATCCTAAGTGTGCTTTGTGAATTGTGTTCTATTAGGGATCATTATTCTTATAAGCATTGTAGGTAATTGTGGGGCAAAGCAAAGCAGTGTTGTAAAGGACTTGCACGCGTAGTACGACCATTTCTATCTCTTTTCTTCGAAAAAATTACATAAATTCTATATCTCTTTCTATACAAACTAACATTTGTTTTTCTTAATTTTTGACATCTCGCGTAGATATTTAATCTTTTTCAAATCTGTCATTTTGTCATTCGTTTCTATAATGGTCTTGCTACGCATGTTGGCAATCAGGTTTGTCGTTTTCATTAATGGTTTGTAAGACCGCGTCCTAACTAAAAGTAATCAACGCGCGAGTACGCGACGATCGTCGCGCTCTTTTATAATTATGAATATGACGTAATTGCGTGATCAATCAAGTTGCATTTCTACGTCATAATACTTGAAGATAAATGATGTTTATTTCTTTAAATGGATTTAAAAACAATTGTACAAGTCAAAAATAACTTATGTTTTAAAACTAGATGAGTTCGGTGTTTCCCAAATGACCACTCTGCACCATGCAGATTAATTAAATTTATTCAAACGCGTAGTCGCGCGACGTTCGCTTTTGGTTAGGACGCGGGGTAAGCCTTAAGTATTCCACGATTAGTACCTACCTAGTTTACTACTCTCTCTTGTGTACTTGATTGTGTTATTTGACAATGTTGTTAGCAGTTCTAACAAAACGTAAAAATATGGTGTGGTCGGATGTAAGTCATGTAATGAAACAATTACAAATTATTGAAACCTTCCAAAGCCATTTATTTTGCTAAGCATATTTTTATTATTCTGGGAAAAAGCATAAATCTACAAAATTCGTAGAAAGCTTAGGTGAGCAAATTTTTTTAAGAAAGCGCTTAAAATCATGCAAAATTGAATATTACGATTTTCTATATTACCCAACATGGCACGTCCAGTTACTAAGTTGCGTTGGAATAGGAAATATATAAGTAAGTAAATAAATTAATGGGTAACATCGATACATACTGTGTTGACATTATTATAAAATGTGTAAAGAAAATATAGTAAATCAATCGACGAAGGGACTGAATTGAGAATCTATTAGATACGAGTGTAACATCGAAAAGGAATATTTCAAGAAAAATTCTACTTTAGTGTGGAACTTTAAACATTGAAAAAGATGGTGTAAAAGTGAATAAGGTAATCAAAAGGAATGATTAAAATAAATAATCTACAACGACAGTGGAGATTATGACATAAAAAGAGTAAAAAAGAGTTTGGATGTCAAATATCACAGAGGAACCTAACTAAACATATAATGATAAAGAAACTCCATCAAAATCTTACCAGAATTGATCCCCATAGCCTGTTTATCTACCGCTGGGTTAGAACTCGACTTCATCACGGGGTGGACCTGGATGCTCTGCCCAGTATGTGGAGTGCTCAAGCTCTTGCTATGGTTAGGAGTCAACGTGGTCCTGTGGTTGCCCAAGCTGGCTGTCAGACTGCTGTGCAGTCGAATGGTTGCCGACTCTTGGCTGCGTTCTGATTGGGCATCTTGATTCTCACTGGTTGAGGAGCCGTCGTCTTCTTCGTCACTTGAGGATGAGCTGGAAAGAAGATTTGGAGAATGTCAAATGTTGGTCCTAAAAGTCTGGTGTAAAGTCTCTTCAGGACAAAATTATTGATGAATCATTTTCGGTGGAGGGGAACGTACGTAAATACCGTTTTAGACACTACTTTCTTTTTTAATTAGTCCTAATACTTCTGAGGTAAAAAAACCAAGGTAGAAAGTTTCATAATGTAAATTAAAAAATGTAGTAAAAATGTTAAACACTGTTTATTTTAGTTTCTATCATATTGCGAATAGACAAAATCCTTACAACGCATTTATGACGCAGTGGCAAATTGTCCCTGTAATAGCGTGCTCGCTCTAGAACAAATATTTGTTTTCCCTACTAATATTTGGTCCAACCCTGGATGTTTGTATAACATCGTGATTTGTTTGGATAACGGCTTCCGTGTCAAACAGAATTCGGAACTATGGGACATAAGAGCGGTTTGTTTGTCCTTGATTCAGATCATTATTTTCGTTCAGGTCGCCATTCCTGATGTGTGTAGAATTTTAGGCTTTTATTATAAGTAGTCTGAGTTCAATCGTTTTTGGTTTTCTAATGTGTTTCGATATTTCAATGCGTTCTGTCTTACCTTGACTTCAAATAATATCACGTAAAGGACTTACAGTAATAAAAGGGTGCTCCTTTTCTTTTAATGATTAAAGGGACTCCATTAACATCGGATTTACAAAATTCGTTCCCTTCCCCATACCTGGTTTCTTCAACAAAATATGTGCGAAAGCATCTGTAGGGGTAACCAATTCCAAGAACAAAGTATGAAATAGTACTTATTGCTCGTAAGTTTTATAATACAGACCTGTCCAGTCGAATGTTCTTGCAGCTGTCATCAGGGTCAGATATACTGATACCGGGTTTTACTGAACTTGTGCTGTTCAGCGAACTCGTGCTCCTGAAACATTAGATTAGTGAATAGACATTAGTGCACATCATGACAGCAATTTAATATTATAGCTTAATCTGAGAGCATTCTCGAAATGTGGTGACCAAAATGATTATTGTAAGTTTTATCATGGGGATTTTAAACATTTTCAATGATTATGACTGCATAACTATACTTTTTGAGTCCTAGTTCCAGAAAAGACATTCTATTCTCTTTAGGGGCACAAAAAAATTACGTCTCAAATATTCCTTTTTCTTATTGATCAATTATTTGTGTCGAAATTAATAATCGTCTCATTGATTGAGATATCAAGTTAAGAAAACTCACGGTATATCCAACGTCTGTTGCCGAGTAAGCGCGGGCGCAGGCGGGACGCATGCAACGCACAGAATACGCGCATTGCAGACGCCATTGCATGACGTCACCTGCGGCTTGGGTGACAGCGTTAGCACGCAGACTTGACCTACGTAGCCATCACTGTTGCAAACCTGAAAATAGAAAACAAAATAATTTTAGAAGGTGGAAGTAAAATAATTATGAATTCTATTAGTTCAACCAGTGACATTCTAATCAGACCATGACCCACTTGATGGAGTCTTAAATTCCCACCCGTTCACCTCAAATTACCTAAAGAATGCCATTGATGCCGCCCAAACAATATAAAAACAAAGAAGTAGACTACCGCCAACACGAAAAGGAGAAGAAGTCAGTGACATGGAGCTATTACAAACATGACACATATATTAAAATTAACAGACGGTCAATCGAAGTCGTCCTAATTTTTTTGAAGAACTTATTGTAATTTGAAGTTAACGTTGAACTGTTATGTTTTCAAGAAACCACTTTTGAATAAGTGAACTTAGTTGCAAGAACCATGACAAAGACCATTTAATAATGAACAGAGTATTGCTGGCATCACATCATCCTTTACATCAATAATGTTATGACGACTCCTGTTTTATTCGATAGTAATCTGTACCAATATGATTTTCCTTACCCAAACATCAGGTGACTGTCCTTTCGGTGGCAGGGTGGGAGCGGCGCAAGTGAACTGTAGACCAGCGCGAGTCTTGCGGATCGGGACTGGTGACAGGAACTCTGGTGCTGGACGCTCTTGACCGTATACACCTGGAAATAGTTAAGAGGTCTCTTAAATATAGAACTACTGTTAATAAACTGCCACTTCTGAATCTACATTCAGGAATAGCAGTTATAGCTTAGAGAGTATGAATGGCTAACTAGTCGCAAATATGTTAGTTTTTAATCTGTGTTTAACTTATTTCAACGGTGTTTATAGAATCGTTTGTAGATATTTCATTATGCAACATGATTTTTTTCTAAAAATATTCATTTATTTTGAATATTCTATAATTTTCTGACTAAATGGGCTGCTTAATCATCATTATCTCAATATTCAAGTAGTGCTTCAATTATTGTTAAAAATGTGTGTGCTACTTACATAATTTCTGTTTCGTCTCATTTATTAACTCCTCCCAACTGCTCCTTTTCTCTGCCTTCGGGTATATTATTGTTATATTCTCTGGACCATTCCTGAAAATTTGCAACTTTAACTGTTACTTCAAGAACCATAATAAAACTGAACATTTCACCATTGTTTTCGAGAAAAACTAAAATTTGCAAGATAAGCACAACAATCTTGCACTTTTTAGTTGTTGTCAGTTCCCCGCTATATTATCGTCATCATCATAATATTGTTTATTATCTGTATCAAAGTAATTACTTACGAAGTATTCAAACTGATTTCCATATAACACAGCTGCGTATCACTATTCTGCCTGTCCGACAGCTGCCTGTTCAGCGTATGCAGCATCTCTCTCACCATCTCCTCCAGTTGTAAGTGCTGCGTATGTAAGGCCGCCACATTCTCTGATATCTGCGTCAGTGTGTTCACGTCTTCAGTCAAAGTTTCCACCTCATGCAAAATCCTCCTTAGGTTCTCATCTTTAGCTGTTGGCAAAGAAATGATGGATTGGTTTCGGGAAGTTACTAGAAGGATTAGTTTTATGGAAATATGATTGATTGGAATCTGGGTTTTGGGAATATTTTTGTTAGCTTATTTGTTGCAAAATATATTACAAAACTACTTAGATAGATAAGGTAATGTTAAGTTATTTAAGTACTAATGTAACTTTTTTAATTCTAATGTACTTTCTGAGTTTATCTTGGGTATTACTGACATTGGTGAAAAAAAAGTTGTGAGGAAACTTGGACTTATATAATATAGGTCTGAAACCGCCAACTCCTCTTGGGTAAGCGTGGTGATTAATGATCGTGCCTTCCTGTATGAGAAGAAGCCATTGTTTTGCAGCGGGACAATAATAGGCTTAAAGAAAAATCAATGTATATTAATGTACATAATTCAAAGAGTTCCGTACTTCATAAATAAATATCGAGGGATGATTGTTTAAAAGTTTTGCATATTCGCGATTCTTAAATTCAACAGAAGTGCTTTTATTTCGTACAGTGGATATTGGCATTCAAAGTAAAACAGGATATCCTGCTTTAATATAGGAACGATGAAATTCAAAGAATCTCAAGGCCTTTATTTCATCTCTTAATCAATTTAATCTGCTAAACGAAAAATACTGAAAGAATCGTTGAAGTATTGATTATATTAGACCCACTTTTGAATGACTTTAATGAAGAAAAGATTAAATCTTAATGTTCCAACTTTAATGTGATTTTTATCGTCGCTCCTTTCGATTTTCTAAAAGTTTCAACAGATTGCAGAATTCAGATTGTATCACAAACGATAGTTTGCACTTTAAAAACTTCAGCCGCGTTCTTTTTCATTCTCTCGGCATTGTGGAAAGTTTATTATTGATATCGAATCAATATTTCACCATTTACAATTTGACCTACTTCGCGATATTACAAAGCAATCGCAACAATTTCCTCGCTTTCCGTTTGTTTATTCACAAGATGGAAACTGACCTTTCTGAGGTCTGCCTGAGTAATTTTCATTAAAAGATTTTTGTCAATAACCTTTTGTAAACGGCCCTTTCATGTTTTGTTTGGCTGTAGTTTCTTTGTGGTTTGTGTTTTTATTTTGTTTTCTGTGGGAGACATATTTTTGTCTTTGTATCATGCTGATTGAACCTACCTGAACTTTTCTATTCGAAAAATATTATCTTTGTGCTTATTATTTATTTACTGTTTCTCATACACATTTCATTATTGCAAAATGTTTTGGTAAGTTCTTATTTACTTTATGTCTGACTAGCTTCTGCCCGCGACTTCGTCAGTGAGCCTAAAACCTTCCTCAAGAATTGAGCTATCCAATGCAAACAGATTATTTTTTAATCTGACTGGTAATTCCGGAGATTAACCCCTACATACAAACTTACAAACAAACAAATTTTACCTCTTAACAATATTATAAAATTATATATTAAAGTAGATTTATAGCATAATTTACAAACCACTAATATCCTAACCGGAGGATAATGTATCCGTGGGGCCGTGGGGTATTCATTGATTTGAAATAACCAAGTTGTCAAATCATCGTTACCTACCATAAAATTCTGCTTACCACACCACTGTTATAACCAAACACTCACATACGGCTGCGTCAGTTATTACAATATGGAACGGAAGTTTTTGCAACCTCAATTCTGACACCACAAAAGCTACTCAAAAATTCAGATATAATTAGGAGATAAGTTCAAAATGGAGATTACCTTTAACAATCTCGAGATCGGCCAGCGATATCCTCATGAGTAGTTTGTACTTGTTTCCTTCCATCTGACTTGCTATATTACTTTGGTATGTTCTGAAAACAAAACAAAAAAATTACAGTGCTTTTTGGAATTACGAAAATTAGGAGTTTAAATTAAGTATTTGATAAAGCCGCCTTCATTAGTTGGTTTCCCCCTTACTCATACAATATATTAGCAAATGGAGAACCAATCCACGAACGCGTCAATACATTACGAAATCTGTTTATGGGATCTTGATTTTGTCCCTACAATTTTATTTTCTATTAAAGTATTCAAATTAATATTCTAAGTTCAGACGACCACAAAAATGCATGGATTAGAGACTAAATAATGAAAATATTGATAAAATTATCTCAACTTACGGTGTAGGCTTCTTTATCGTCCCCGTTCTCCTCTTAACACTAGTTATCAACAGAGTATCATTAAACAGAAAGAGAGCTCTATCTTTTATAGTCCCCTGAGCCGAAGGCATTGTCACCGTCTCGTGCCTCAGGAACATGCGGTCCAGGGTCACCAGGTTTGATAGACCCTCAATCATTTGCTCCAGTTCCCTCAAGGTTTGCTGCTGCTGCTCAAGTTCTAAGCTCTCCCGTTCAGTACAATTTATGAGTTCTAATAAATCATGAATTTCCTTTTGAGCTTCTACTAGAAGTTTGTGGTCTGGATGAGACTGGTCTGAAAATAAATGAATAATCAAAGTAAAACAATGGATCATCGGCGCTATTATCTAAACACCGTTTTGAAAATCGAACGGTGTCGAGGTGTCAATTTAAAAACAAATGAAGATTTGTTTCAATTTTCAAATTCTGAACGATCTTCATTTATTTTGCATTAATGTATAGAACTCCAAAGGAAGAAGGCACAGCTAATGTAGGTATGAATTCGAAGTCGAATTACAAAAATAAATCATGTACTTAGAGAAAATTAATTTTGCACCTGCCCCTCTTATAAAATATTGTTTCAAAGCGACTTTAGGGGAGTGCCATCAATAATGAGGGGCAAAATTTATTTGACACCGTCGAAGCTATTGTTATTTTAACAGCGAGCTAAGTGATTAAGCCGGTGCTTTAAATACATTTTGAAGGTATTTTTGTTATAAATCCACTAAACAATGCCGCCCGCATTTTTCTGAATGTTCATGAAAAATGATCGAAAAACAACATTGAAAGGGGGGTCTATCTTTAATATTTTTCAGGTTATTATTTTTTTCATGTTTTGAGTTGCTTTTGCCATATCTTCGATGTTATTGGCTCGATTTTGATTATTTTTACTATTTCTAAAAGCTTAAGAGTTAGTGTAACGGATTAACTAATATTTTTTATTAAAATTTGTCAACTATAAAAAAACAAGATAGACCCCTTTCAAAGTTATTTTTCGATCATGTTTCACGAATATTCAGAAAAATTCGGGCGGCTACGTGCCCCTGGGCGACATAGTAAATTTTATCTATAAAAAAATTTGGTCCTGTACTCCCAAAGTAATGATCAACTAGAGTATTTTTATTAGACCAACTGTTTGATAGCAATGCAATCATGATTCTTATTGTTGAACCCGTAGATGATTAACAATTGTCTCCATTTTTATATCCATTGAGGGCTGATATTGGTTTACCAAAAATTTCCATCTTCTAAGACTAGTTTAATTTTGATTCATTCCAAACTGCTTTGGACCCGCGTGGTGGACTAAACCAACTCTCTCTTCCAGAGAGGAGGCCTGAGTCACATCAGTAGAAACAATAGAGTCTGATTACGTATGTATGTCATCTATTTCTGTACCAACTAACCTGTATGCTTAATCAGCCTTTGTATCAGCAGCTTATAGCTCGGGAACTTCTGTACTGGTTTGATCAGTAAATTATCCAATGACAGCTTTCCCTTGTGGTCTCTTGCCATAGCATCAAGGAACTTGGCAAAGGCCGGCCTGGAACCTGAAGCTGTCTTGATGGTCTCCTTCGCTTTCTTCAGGTTGTTGATAAACGACATGTAGGTGTCGATTACGGTGGGTTTTGTGAACTGTGAAAGAAGGTTATCGTTAGAATTTGGATTTCTGGAAGTTGTAGGATTGGATTGATGAGTCAATATTTTGGACCAAATAGTGGAATATTACATTGCAATGTTGGGATCTAAAGTTTAATCAAGCATTCAAAAAGATTTCAGAAACTGTAAAAAATTGAAAACAGAAAACTGAACATAGCACAGTCCGGATAGAATATACAATAGACCAGGCCAAAGTCTACCCGCCTAATGATGATTCAAAGTCACTGAGTTCTGTCATTTGGTTGTTATGAAATAATAACATTAATAACACAAGATACAAATGGATAGTTAAAATAGTACCATAAATAAAACAGATAATATCAGTTCTCAACCAATCCATTACTTTGCAAAATAAATAATTAAGTAAATTCTTCTACTACGGTAAGTTAGTATACCTTTTTTTTTCTGTGCTAAACCTAAAAAAGGCGCCAGGGCTTTAGGGATAAGACCGGGGAGTGTGGAATTTCTACCTCACTAAAACCACCCCGGTGGTCACCATCTGCACATGGAAGGGGCACCGTTACCTCTCAAAAGACCGATCTGGAACCCCCTCTGTGCAGAGCCTGTTAGGACACATTTCTGGGGAGACTGTAAAGGGGTGTCTCCAAAACCTAACTGTGCAAGTGAGGCAGCACTTTAACACTGTGCGCCGTCGCGTCTTTCGATTCTATATAAGGGTAAAATGCAGCCATAGGAAACTACTCGCGTATAGATTGGAAATCACTTTTTTACTAAGAATAGTAGTACGCAAATACTCGCGTATACTCCGTAGTGACCAAATTAACTACCTCATTCCATAGTATACAGTGCCAGTACGCATACGGACTAATTGAGTTTAGATTGCGAGAAATTGTGAACAGGTAACCAACTTGTTTGCGAGGTAATGCACCTTGCGCTAATATTAAATAGCCTGCCTGGCTGCGAGCAACTTGGAAGTAGCGCTCGCTCGGCTCGCGCGCGGTTGGTCATAGTTCTAACCTAACCTAACCTAAGCCATTTCACCCAGTTAACACTTTTGTTCTTTTTTTTTAATAGACTAAATCTTTAAAAACTCTTATCAGGCGTAAGTGATGTAGTATAATTTGGAACCAGGACGCGCTCGTCCACGTTACAAACTATACACCAGCAATACACAAAATTCGTATATACATTGTAATCACAGATTTAAAAATAGCATTACAATGTATACGCGAGCAGTTTCCTATGGCTGCGTTCTGGCCTTGTATAGATTGGAAATACGCTGCGCCCGTCTTTCCTGGGGTCACTCAGTGGGCGGACAGAGTCCCCACTCAGGTGGTTTTACACCGGCGAGCCGAGGCGTGGATGGGATGGGCGAGAATTGAAATTTATATGGCAAAATTTCTATCCACGCCCTGCCCATCTTTGGTGTAAAAGGAATAGATGCGCGAGGATGTGCGAGGCGAGAATTGAAATATTTGTTTGTACAATATTGAACTTTATTACTGTATGAATAGAGCTTTTATTTACTTTATAAAACGAATATACAAATCTCGCACCGGCCATCGAAGACCCGCACGGTCTCTTTCTGTCTCGCGATGTCTCACGATGTCTCGCGCTGGCACGCGCTGTCACGCGCCGGCTCGCTCCGACTATCGCGAGACATCTCTGTATACTATATTCTCGGCTGACCGGTGCTCCAGATACGGCTGGCCGGCCGGCGCGAGACATCGCGAACTGGCGCGAGGCAGCGCTGGACATCTTTCGGTGTTAAGAGGCCCCTCCCGATCCGTCTATCGTCAACGCAAGCATGGTCAAAAAGCATGTTGTTTCATCTAGCGCAAGTGAGAACTGCTAACAAGCAAGTGAGAACGCGATAACATTGTACGAAAAATAGTGTGCGGAAATTTCATAAAACTTGTTTCAGGAAATACGTGTTTTTGAGAAAGCTTTACTAGTTTGTGAAATAAATGTTTGTTATTTAGAATCTCCATTACATGTGCAAGGTTCCTATGCAGATTTTTTCTTTACTTTAACAATTTATGAGTATATTATGAACGGCCAAAGTTCAGGTAAAAATTGTGCAAAAATGCAGATGTTCGGAGGCTTGTACTGAATTTATTTCTCGACATTTTAATTTTTTGCTTTCATAAAAACCTAGAAATAGTGCACAAGATACCTATTAGTTTAAAATTTTCAAAGAAAGATGTGTTACGACGCCATAATCACGTACGAGCGTTTGTATGAAAAGTATGACGGGTTGGCCGCTCTTAAGCGTGATTTAATTTCTCGCCCATCCCATCTACGCCTCGCCTCGCCGGTATAAAACCACCTTCAAGCGTAAGTAGGTATACCTACATCAAGTAGGTGATAATAATATTACTCCACACTATCCCATATCTGTCAAACATATGCATCACACAACTTTCCATGTAATACCTTGAAACTAGTAGTTACATAGTATACGATAACATTTATTATTCTCATATCCGCTTAGTTTGTCACAATAATCCTATTTCCTTAGTTTGCTTCCTATAATCTACTTACACGTTCTGCATACGTAAAAGCGCTTTTTACTTTACTTGATAATATGGTATTACTCCATAATACTAGTTCTTTTCATTGTCTTTGAGAGGATTACAAATGAAAAATTAGAGGATTGCATCCAAGATAAGAATGCTTGGAAACATGCTGGTCCTGCTCCATAGGATAATTTAGAATTTAAACAAAATCAAACTGGTTGCTAATTAAATTTTATAATTTTTTATTGATATGATTTTATATTCTGTAATTACTTCCTCACACACTGACTTATTAATTGTATTTATTTTTGGTAAATCGTCTACTTTTACAATGTTTGTACCTAGATATGTGAGCACCATGTATCTATCACATAATTTATGTGTCGTTGCTTAATTTTTAATTCATTTTACCTATTATGGTATAGTAATTCAAGGTGGATCGTCTTCACATTTAATTATATAACAAATGTAGGTACCGATAAAAAATATTGTAAAACATTTTAAATGAGTTAATGGTGGAGTTTCTTGCAACTAGAATCAATTCAATTTTTTTGTAAATTTTGAAGTTCAAAAGTGCCTTGAAATAAATGATTTGACTTTGACTTTGAAATTGACATAAAATTAGCGTATTTACAGGGCTGACATGTCATCGGGAGGGGGAGAAGAGAAACTGGAACTCTCGGAATAACGTAGTCGGTGTTATGCTGTGAGTCTTACTCTTGTTACTAACATAACGCCTTTATTCCACAAAGGGTTAGACAGAGGTGTATACCCACATTTCGCCAGTTATGTTTTAAGTCCCATGTATTAATTAATTAACATTAAAGTGGAAAAATCAATGAATAGGGATGATGCCTGGTTAAAAAAAAAGAAATTCTGTTGTGTACCTGCTACAGGGACACCTCTGCCCAACCCTTCGGGGAAACAAGGCGTGATGTTATGTTATGTTTAAATTCTGTTTAGTCCGTCAGTCAGATAATAAAAAAATATTAAACGTATTTTTTGCTTCATCATATTAATAAATAAAAAACAGTGGCACTCCGGCAGAAGTGAAAACTTGAACGAGATTGCCTTAGTGGAAGAAAGATACTTGTATAGAACATTGGTCTGTAACCTTTTTAAATAAAAAGCACAATCGCGTTTAAAAAAAATACTTCCAAAACCTTTAAAGTAAAAATACTTGCATAGAACATTGATCCATAACGTAATTTAAATAAAAAACACAATCGCGTTTACAAAAATGAGGTGTCGGTAACGGTGCCGCGAGTTCAATTGTTTTTTCCCATCTCAAAAATGCCCAACGCGCCTAAAGAAGTTTTCACTTTCAATAACTTGGATAAAACGCATTAGTTGGGGAGTGGGGATCGCTACGTCACAAGTATACGTACTTGTGACGTAGCGATCCCCACTCTCCAACTAATGAAAACGAATAAAATCTACATACTCGTAACGTCATGGCACATTTTAACTCAATTTACTTATCGCCGTAATTGATAACGTAAAAAAAGAAAACTGAGAAGGTCTGCTGGAAGAAATTTCTTAAGAAATAAGCAGTACCTTTGTACTCTAAATTATAATTATGTCATTTCTCTCTGTATTTTACTGTGTGTACATAAATAATAAAAAATAAAACTTACGTGTCCAATATTTTTTAATAATCCACAAGACGGACAAAACTGTATTTTTTTTTTTGTGTATCGTTTTTCGCTAGCTTATTTTATTTAATATATTTGAGCCTGTATTTGCCCAAGAAAAATATACCTACTACATTTTTATTATTTTCTCCATTTTACGAAAATCCAATCCAATCAAAAATCCTCTAAATCTCTCCTCTAAGTCTACATTCCTTTTCAAGAATTTTCTCAACTCCCCGCAACATTATCTATTCACAGAAATTCTTAAAGTGACATTGAGCGAAGCACCTACCTAACGAGGTAACTTAAAAAGGGTGTCAACCGCGATTCCGACGTAACCCTTCTCCAGACGGAGGAAATCAAAACGGATTTTCACGTAAAAATGGAGTTGTCACTTTACAAATGGACCAGTTGACTTTATTCTAAATCAGAACATGCGCCAATCCGAATGTCAGTTCTCAAGCTATGTATACGGAGTGACAGGGACATCGGACATCGACGCGAAAACTGTTACCATGGATTCAATACATGATTCTGAACATTTTCGTCGGTTATTTTTTTTTAAATCTGCTGTATCACAGAAAAGTGCAAAACCTATGCGGTCAAAATGTTTGCAAAAGCAGTTTTTTTTTTTCGGAATAACCGACGAAAAACAGATATTGATGGGACTTCCACTGGCAGATACCTAGCTCACGTTATATGGAGTAAACGAGGCTACTTTTATTTTAGAAAATGACTTAGGGTCCAAGCGGGCGAAGCCGTGGGCAGTGGCTAGTAGCACAAACATCAATGCGCATGTTTACCGCAAATAAACGAATTTTCTTTCTTTCTTTCTGTGTGTTTCTGTGTTTTTTCTTTCTTTCTTTGTATTCCCCAAAGAGAAGGCAGACATATAGGTATAGTACACCCATATTTCTTATATGTGTGATTGTGAGTCTTTATAATGTACACATATCAAAATGAGGGAATCTATGCTTAATTTTATCGACACAATTTTTTTTTAAATTCTAGTTTTTTTTAATATTATTACGGATTAAAAAAAATGTAACAAAACGGTGTAACTTTGAAACTAAATTATATATCGCGATGAAACAAGCTCCGTAATGATTGGTAGTAATTAGGCGTCCTCATAAAATGAAAATTGCGGAAAAAAAACTACCCTCGTTTGAAAATAAACTTGTTTTTTTGCAAAAATCAGTTTTTGTTTTCATCAATTTTTATAACAATCGTAAAATTTCTAATTAAGACACCACAAAGAACATTTTTTTTTTTATTGCATTTGTTTTTATATTTTTCCGTCGATAAAATTAAGCATATATTCCCTCATTTCGATATGTGCACATTATAAGACTTACACTGTATGCATGCAAGACTATACATTAACCAGGCACGAGTTCAGACTTAGGGCTGCTACTGCAAAATCCTAATGGAAAACCCAATAACGTTTTTCTCTACATAATCCTCAGACCCAATAAAAAACCTAGACATAACGCTGTCAAAAGTGACGTCAGGCCGGTTTCGTAAACATGTGTGCGCTTAGTGAGGTGTAGTTTGATTGTAAATGTGTGCGTGTGAGCGTGTATGCACAGAGCGGAGGTGTAGTTTTTGCATGCTTCACTGTATTGTTCACAGCGTCTTGGTTTTTTATTTGGTCTGAGACATAATCATTATATATGTGTTTGTAATCTGTGCTAATATCGATTATACCCGAGTAATTTCTCAATCCCCTTAAGTAAATACAATCTAGAAGAAAGTCTTCGCTCCATCTTCATCAATCACTATTGGAAGCAAATGTTATACTAATGCATAAAAATATATAAACTTATGTGGAGAAAACCGAGAAGAAAAACGCGCGTAAACTAACCTACCTAATTTCATACTTCTTGTATGAAATTAGGTAGTAATAAAAAAATAAGCGGCCAAATGCTAGTCGGACTTGCACTGGAAGGGCGGCACCCTATTGGTGATTTTGAAGGCGCACTCAGTTCAGATGGTGATCGGTTTTACGAATTTTGCCGATGCTACATCTAAGTTGTGTCGTACTGTACCACCACACAATATTTAGCACTACATTTATTTTTTAAATACTTTTGTAAATTGTAGTGTATTATTCCTTAATAAATTCTAACCTTTTAGAAGGTTGGAATTTATTGTTTCTGACAAGACAATTTTATTTAAATAATTTAGTTAGACGGCCAATATTTTAAAACATCTATCAAAATTTTAATGTAAGATGAAAAGTATAAGTCTCCGTTGACACAATAAGGCATTTGGTTACTTTATTAAAAGACACGGATCAAGTTGCTTTACTTAAGTACGTCAATCTTCATTAACCTTTACAAGACGATAATGAATTCTGATGGCGGAAATGCCACGAGGAAACCTATATCATAACTGGTAAAATGTGGGTATACTATAAACCCATGCTGTAGATCCATGCGTCATATTCGTGAACAAGCGCCGTGTCAGTTGGGACGGTTCATCTCTCTGCCATGGCTTGTTTTTATTTTTTTATTTTATGTTTCTCTTTGCTTACTCTGAACGATTTTAGGGTGTACGTCTTTTTTTACATCGTTCTCACATATAATTAATAAATCTATAAATCACATATAATAAAATAAATTCAACATTTAATGATGTAACTAATATTTTTTGTAACAATATAATTTAAAAGAGTGTCCATGGAGTTTCGAGCACATTAAAAAAAAAAATATCGAGTTGTAGTCATTGGATACATGAAGTGGGCTGCCTTTGTAAGACGACTAAAATTTCACGGTGTATAGGTCAATACTGTTTATATTTAGTGAGGATAAAATATTTAACTTACCACATCTAAAAACACATCGCCAACTTTCTGCTGCAGGTCCCATTGTTCCAATCTTCGCCTTAACTGCTCCAGGAATACTTGGTGCACGTTCAGGATCCCAGGCACCTGGTAGAAGATCTCGTCCACCAGGAATGCGTCTAGGAGTCCCGCGTTCTCTGGACTCTTCAGAGGTTGGAGATATTTCTGTTAAGAAAAAATTTGATTAAGTTTGTCTGTAAGCTGATTGATTTTAAATATTGTTATTGCCACGCTTGTGCTGATCCATGCGTCATGTTCGTGAACGGGCGCTGTCAGTAGAGACTGGTCATCTCTTAGCTGCCACGGTTTATTTTTTATTCTAATTTTTGAATTATATTTGTTTTTATTTTTGTTAAAGACGCTTTTAAAGTGCACGTCTTTCTACATTGTTCTCACATGTACAATTTTAACATAAATGATGTAACCAATATTTTGTAACAATATTTTGATTTAAAAGAGTGTCCGTGGAGTTTCTTGCCCGTTCTTCTCCATAGGTACCTACTACTCTTTGGAATGGGCAACTAGCTTCATCTTTCTGACTGACCGACCCCTTCACAATTCAAAAGTAACTGTAATTGGTTTATTTGAAATAAATGCTTTGAGTTTGCGTTTGAGTTATGTCCCTGGCTATTGGCCTGTTTCATTGTTTATTCAAAGGCATAGTTTGGTTTATACAAATTAACAGATTATTTATGAAATGATGTGCAAAAATATGTCGAAAGTTATCAGAAACAGACTGCTTTAAGTAGCTAGTGCATTAGTGCACTTAAATTCGATATCTTTCAATACAGTCAACGTCGTTTAGAAATTCTTTATTTCCTTTCTTGTCGAAAATCCATAAAAAAGTATATCTAATAATTACTCTCCCCATTTTCAATTTCAATTCTCAATGTCATAAAAATTATGTTATGTAATACAAAACTATTCTAGTAGACAACTTAAATTCAAATCTAATTATTCTTGCAAATGCCAGGTAAACATTTGAAATAAAGGTCAAGTATGCCAAATTTGGAGACTGGCAGTAACGAGTAGAACAAATGCTGCATTCCAATTACAATAATTAGATTTTCTGCAAATTATAACAGCAACGGAGAGAATTGTATTGAATTAAGAACACTTAACATTTTGCTATCAACAAAATTGCAGTAATAAAATACTATTATCAAAGAAGTGCCTACATAGAATTTGTGAAACCAACACCACATTGTTCGATGGCTAACAAATCCTACTTCAATACAGGATCGAATCAATCTACCTAGCCTTTTCCCAGCTATGTTGGGTCGGCTTCCAGTTCAACCTGATGCAGCTGACTACCAGTACTTTACATGGAGCGACTGCCTATCTGACCTCCACGACGTTGTAACTGAGTAATACGATACCCCTTGGTAAGTCTAGTTGTCCGATTTTCGGGCTTCTGACGACCCGTAACGACTGTCAAAGATCCACGAATGACAGCCAAATACAGGGTCGAATCAAAATAACAAAAGACGGTAACAGCTACCGAAATGGTAACAAAACACTATAGTTACTTGACTACAAACCACCCCTTTTGGACTTAAGTTCACCCCTTTTGACATAGAGTGTAATAATGAGACACTCATCCAAAATAAACCACCAAGTACCTACAAACATTCTGCTCGGCAGAACAACAAAAATCACAACAAAATTTATCACATACTGTTAGAGTGTATACAATAAGGAGGTACGTATTTACATAGATAGATTATCCCTGAGTACCAATTTTTTTGAAGTGAAAACTTCTTTAGGCGCGTTGGGCATTTTTGAGATGGGAAAAACAATTGAACTCGCAACACCGTTACCAACACCTCATTTTTGAAAACGCGATTATGCTCTTTATTTATAATTACTTTACGGAATCTATGCAAGTATTTTTACTTTAAAGGTTTTGGATGTATTTTTTTAAATTGTTCAAGTTTTCACTTCTGTCGGCACACCCGGAGTGCCACTGTTTTTTTTTTGTAACGCATCTCGTAGCTGATCTTTGAGGTTATGGCTACTTAACCGGGCTATCTTGTGGCTGCTTTAAACTACTAACTTAAAGCCTCCAAGCCAGGGGCGTAAAATAACTGATATACAAGTCGACTGTTCGCTAAAGGCACCCCCTGTAGGGTACGAACCTTGGCTTAGGGCGTCGCTGGGGGGAGGACAGCAAGATGAGACAGGCTGGATCATAAGTGAGCTTGAGTAACTATGTAATATCCTAACTTAAATATGGCGGCGAAAATTTCTTCCGCATCGCTGTCGACTGGTAATATACCCAAGAGACTGGTGGCATTGCCGCGTTGTATGGCAATGCTTAGCCTCTGGCCAAGGTAAAAGCCAGCCCTTGAGTCACAGGAAATAACCAGTTGTTTGGAGATTTCATTGAACAGACCATGAGCACTTGGACTCCCTAACCGGCTCGAAAATATAATTACCGATAAGGTTAACTTATTTACGCCGCTTACAAGAAAATAAGGTTCTGTTGACAATCATGTTACAAAAACTTTGGCCAAACATGGAACCCATAATCACCAACGAGCACGCGAGACGAGACTCGATTAGATAAAAACAAGAACAACTTTCTCCAGTAAAACTCACAATACCTTTTTTATATTTTATGAATTTTACAACGGTAATAAAATCCCAAGGCAAGTATACTTATAAGGCTATAAACATTTTTCTGCCGCAAAAAAACTGGAGACCATAAAAATATAGGCAAAATTCTTATCTTCTTGAGTGAGAAAGTTTTTCGCCAAACATAGGAATACTTTGATGTTTCGTGTCTCAACTTTGACAGTTTGGTTACCTAATCAAAGAAACGGAGAGGGTTCGTTCAGGTTGAGGTGCTGGCGCGGGTGCTATGCGGCGCGATGTATCAAACATACGGAATTGCCGTGTGCGTCCATAGTATAGTGACTGATGGCGGGAGCCTAGCGTGATGGGCATGGATGCCTGGTTTCAGAGACCTTCGATAATCTTTCTCTCATTAGGAAAGGTTTCAATTTGAACAATTCGTTTTTCCTTAACTAAGTAAAAGGCAAATCACTGTCCATTCCAAGGTTGCCTGGAAGAGATCGCGGAAAGCGATAAGCCCGCCCATTGTATATTTTGTAGTTTGATTTATTTTTTCTTATGTATTTTTGTGATGTACAATAAAGTATATATAAATAAATAAATAAATATTCAGAACCAAGATATCAAACCAATAGCAATATTGAATAAATATTGATAAACTTCGGCTAAAAAACCTCAGAAGCCGGGGGTGAGTGACTTTGCACGCGTAGTTTTCAATGTTTGTCGGAATCTTTTTTTTTTTTTTTCTATATAGAATGACGAGACACATTAAGACAGGGCTAGCATGAGATCGCCTATTGGTTTACTCTGTGAAAACATGTCTACCTTCTACTGCCTGCTACAACAACTCGCGATGCACTGTAACCACCTAATCGCGCCCACCACCGCGCCCGCTAACGCCCTTGTCACCGTATGTTCACCCTGAACAACTCCAAAGAGGAGGGGTGAAACGCACAAAGATACGCCAGTGGAAGTTCTTAATGTTGAAGATGGAAATTTATTTGAAGACGCTGAACTCGGTTTTGGAGGCGCAAAGCGGAATCCGGGAGTAAATCTTATTATTATATATGGAGTTTTTAATGAGTAAGATAATGACTGAGATTAAATTAGACAAAAGTGGAGGACATAAAGATACGATTATTATAGAGTTAGAGATTATTGGATATTTACAACCTGCAATTTGAAAGGTTATTTCGTTTTCTGATCTAATGGTATATACGGTTCTCTAATTTTAAATGTAATTCGATTAAAATATATATCTTACAAGTAACCAATTATAGTAAGTAATTATCAACTCCTGTTACTTTACAATTCTATATCGTTGCATGATGTATAAGCAATGATCCACTTTGTAACCGACTTCCAAAAAGTAGGAGGTTCCATGTTCGACTTTATGTTTTTTAGGGTTCCGTAGTAAACAAGGAAACCCTTATAGTTTCGTCATGTCCGTCTGTCTGTCTGTCTGTCCGCGGTCTAGCTCCAAGACTGTTGGTACTAGAAAGTTGTAATTTGGCGTGGGTATACATATTAATCATGCCGACAAAGTGGTAAAATAGAATTATGAAAAATATATTTTTTTAGGGTACCTCCCCTACACGTAAAGTTATATTTAGGATGTTTTTTTTTTCTATCCCTTTGTGTGGGGTATCGTTGGAAAGGTCTTTTAAAAACATTGTGAGTAAGTTAAAACCATTTTTGAATTCAGAGATCCGTTTTCGAAATATTAAGCTTTAAAGTGCAAATTGTTGTTAGAGTCAAGTGTCCCCCCCCCCCTGTCAGCTAAATGGTTGGTTTTAGACATGCGAAAAAATTCACGGCAGTAGCTTAATAACGAATTTAAAAGGAAAACTATCACAGCTGAGTAGGCTTTACAAGTTAACGAGTAATAATCGACCAACTTATAAATAAATAAATAAACTTAAATTTGCGGTTGTAAAAACATGTTCACCCATACATTCTGTATGAAAGATTTTTTTTTCAACTACAAAGTTAAGTTTGTTCTTGGGATAAATTCATCCCAACTACGGAACCGGCCAAGTGCATGTCGGACCACGCACAATGTAGGGACATTGTGCGTGGCCGGTTTTTTTGTGTGGGTTCATCGATATTTTCGTCAATTGTTGACCGATTTTGAAAATTGATTTTTCATTTCATTGAAAGCTCGCGCGGTAGTCCCGTATAGTTATTTTTAGCTTTGTTTTAGTAGTTTTTGAGCTAGTTGCAATAATACATCGTTTTCTCACTTAGTCTATATTGATGATGTTATAATAAGTTCCTGTCACTGTTATTTACATAGCAGGTAGTGGTATTTGAATTTGTGTGGAGTAAGTAAGTACTACAACAACAAAGTAAAAATAAAAACTTTTTACAAAAAAAGAAAAACTGTCTTTTGTTTTGATTTTTTTTTAATGTCAGTTGTTTTGTATTTGTGTAAAAAAGTTTTTATTTTTGTATTTCGTTTTATACTTTGACCAGAATTTGATTTGTTGAACTGTAAACTTTATTTTACGACTAGCTTCCGCCAGCGGCTTCGCCCGCATGATATCTTTATGAATTATAACCTATGTTACTCAGTAATAATACTGAAAATATAGCATTCTAATGGTGAAAGAATTTTTAAAATCGGTCCAGTTGTTTTTAAGTTTATTCATTACAAAAAAAAAATGCTAAAATATTTCCTCTTTATAATTATTAGCGTAGAAAAACTTTACTTTTTTGCCATTCCGACCATTAGCAAAAGCCTTGAAGCAAACGTCACAGGCAGGCACGAATCTGGCCTAGAAAATAATTAAAAGTACCCAGCCGACACATTTCTATGGCCCTCTGTTAAATCTGTCCTTCGTCTGACAAGGTTGAGGCGCAAAATGGATAGAAACAAAAGATCCACTCCTTGGAACTGTCTTGAGAACCTATTCTTGCTGTTATGACATTCTTTTCAATATTGGTATCGCGTTGAAATTGCAGATAAATCTTTTTAGCCTGGCTCTGAGTGATAGAGACAATAAAAAGGGCATATAGGGTTTATTTGATTAAGGATGATTTGGCAGTGACATAATAATTTGACACATTTTTTTTTTTCTAAAATTTCTTAAACCATAATATAGCTGAATTATTTATTTGGGCAAAGCTGAATTATTTATTTTTATGGTTAAAGATTTTAATTCAAGAATACACTAGTATTATACGGGTTGTGTGGAAGCTGGGTGCAAAGCCTTAAGGGGGTGATAATTGACACCATTTGGAGCATTTAGAGCATGTTTGTAAAAAGGTTTGAATGATTGAGGTATTTTTTTTTAAATTACCTAAACTACGCATTTTTGTTGAAATTTTATAAGTATTCTATGACTTCTAAAGTGTTTAGTATTTTCACCCCCTTAAGCCTTTGCACTTAGCTTCCAAACATTCTGTATATGCAATTATATGATCATACGCACACACAAATAGTGTAAGCAAAATGAAGTTTCGATTACTTTTCATACTTTTGGTAGTAGACAAGTTACGTGTAATGTTTTTGAATCCCTGGGCCTTCTGTTTCTTCGATATTTAGTATTTTAAGGGGGGGAGGGGGTGACGTAAAGGGGAATACCGGTGACAATAAATAGCCCGACCCACATGATGGAAAGGTAGAGCGGAAAATTTGAGTGGGAAAACCACTGCGGAATTAGGGCTGGTCCATTTAATGTAACCATGTTTTCGATTCAAAGGGCGTTTTTATAACAGGTAGTTTTCTTTTTTTTCTTTAGAATTGGCAGTGATGGGTATCTGGTGGAGTAATATACATTTTCCGGGGTTCAACTACGCAACACCATAATTAAGAAAAAAAATTATAGTAAAAACATGATCTTATATTTTCGGTATCAATCTTCTATTAACTCAATTTTAAAACCTAACAAAATATTACTTGAAATTACGTAGGTAAATATAAGTGTTCAATAATCTCTAAAGAAAACAATAAGTCAAGCATTTCAATTCAATTGAAAATGAAGACGAAACTAACTGATAGCCACAATTACCACCCCTGAAAACATCACAAAAGCACAGAAATTCACAAATTAACGAGCTTTCGGCAGCTCATTAATTCACGAACAAAGAAAACCAAAGAAAGACGGAAAGATTGATCAGAAAGTCTACTGTGACAGCCCTGGATTTTCGTCGTCCCCATAAATATGACGAATTTGTCAGTCCGCGGCTAATTCCGGCCAGATTAACGGGCCGCTTGAGTTACTGAGTTATTATAATAATTTTACGACTTACAATTAATTTCCATACTGATCTTAGTGTTGAGGAAAAACAGACAGTTCCGTTGGTGAAGTATTAGCGAGATTCCTTGATGTTATTCACGTTTTAGGTAGGAAAGAAATAATATTAGAAATTAAAGAATTGATAAACCTACGAAAGTCGATCTCATCATTTGCCTAGCCATTTCCCAACTAAGTTGGGGTCGGCTTCAAGTCTAACCAGATTCAGCTGTATTCAGGTGAATCGTTTAATTTAATAATAATTTACCTGACATAACATCACGCCTTGTCTCCCCGAAGGGTTGGGGAGAGGTGTCCCTGTAGCAGATACACCCACATTTCGCCAGTTATGTTTAAGTCCCATGTAATAGGGGGCGAGCCTATTGCCATCAACCGGGCACAAATCCAGACTCCGGGCTGCTACTGAGAAATTCCAGATAGAAAAACCCAATAACACTTTGCCGGACCCGGGAATCGAACCCAGGACCTCATACTCAGCAGTAGCGCTTGCGACCACTAGACCAACGAGGCAGGCAATAATAATTTACATAACATAACATCACGCCTTGTTTCACCGAAGGGTTGGGCAGAGGTGTCCCTGTAGCAGGTACACCCACATTTCGCCAGTTATGTTTAAGTCCCATGTAATAGGGGGCGAGCCTATAATAATAATGTATTCAAATAACAGTGTTAACATTAAATAGGTACACTTGACTTATCCTAATTAACAAAACAGGTAGGTGTTGTAAAATAACTTGTGTTAAGGGCAGTGGTGTGTGAGGGTGTGTGTATGTGTGTGAGGGGGTGTGTGTGTGAGGGTACGTGCGTGTGTGTAATGGTAATGGTGTGTGTTGTGTTGGTTGCAGAATGTGTGTTCTCGGTTGAAGGGTTTAGGGTGGGTTATTATCAGAGAAAAGCAGGCGTTCTGTAATCGTGTTAGTATTACAAAGATCTACAAGTGACAGCCGGGACCAACGGCTTGCTTTCCGAGGCACGAAAATCTATCGATTGTGAAGTTGATGGCCCAGATGCGATAAGAATCAAATAAGGGTTATTGGAAAGTAATCTCACATCCATTACCTGAGAAAATTGTGCCTAAAATTGCCGTAAAAGAGATATACCAACAGCAATTCCGACATTTTTATTATGGACTAATTCTTATTTTAAAATAAAAGTAGTCCCGTCAAATTTTTTTTGTTTTGTTTTAAGTACCTGCAGTAGGATATTCTTTCATATGCATTTAGTAAAAAGCTGTTATTTTGAAATTACAAACAGACACTTTAATTTTATTTATTTGTATGTATGTATAGATCTGTAGATGTCTTTACAAATTAAGGCAAATATGGCGGCCTATGCTGAGATAGGTGCCTTTTTAGCCTCACACAGGTCGTTTATTATTTTGAATTTTTTCCTTTCGTAATTCGAAAATTTTTGTTAAAACTAACTGCTCCTTTTTAGGGTTCCGTACCCAAATGGTAAAACGGGAACCTATTACTAAGACTCCGCTGTCCGTCCGTCTGTCCGTCTGTCACCAGGCTGTATCTCATGAACGTGATAGTTAGACAGTTGAAATTTTCAAGGACGATGTATTTATGTTGCCGCTATAACAAAAAAAACTTTTTACAAAAAAAAACAACCGACTTCCAAAAAACACTACAAAGTGAAAAATAACTTTAATTTCGGAAGTCGGTGTCTTTGGTTTTGAATTTTCGTTTTTTGTCACCGACTTCCGAAATTAAAGTTATTTTTCACTTTGTAGTGTTTTTTGGAAGTCGGTTGTTTTTTTTTGTAAAAAGTTTTTATTTTTCACTTTTTAGTTGTGGTACCTACCCCACACAAATTCGAAAACCACTACCTGCTATATAGATAACAGTGACAGGAACTTATCATATCATCCACATACTAAGTGGGAAAAAAGTACGTATTATTGAAGCTAACTCAAAAAATATCGAAGCCAAGGTAATAAAATTTATATAGGACCACCTCGAGAGCGTACCCTTTCAAACAAAAAAAGAATTTTCAAAATCGGTCCACAATTGACGGAGAAATCGGTGGACATACATAAAAAAAAAAGAAAAAAAAAAAAAAAACAAACATACGCGACAAACATATAACCTCCTCCTTTTTGGAAGTCGGTTAAAAAAAATACTATAAAACAGAGTAAAATAAATATTTAAAGGGGCTCCCATACAACAGGCATGATTTTTTTGCCGTTTTTATAGATAATGGTACAGAACCCTTTGTGCGCGAGTCCGACTCGCACTTGGTCGGTTTTTTAGTTGTTATTACTGTTTTTATTTCCAGTGCGTATCCCAAATAAAAAAAAACTTCCTTTCTTTCAAATACTTACTTAGTTATAAATGAGTACCACTACCTCTAAACATATTTTTCCAAAAAATACTTTCCTTTTAACCCAATTTTATTTTCAAACGGCAATGCTCTGGTAGAGAGAGAACAGTGAAGGCAGCTGTCATCTCAGTAATCCCCTAAGCGGGGAGTACCCGAAAAATGTGTCATATTACCCCAACATTATATTACTTAAATAAAATATCTTGAGATATTTTTGTACCCATTAAATTCCCACAGCTAACCTAGATAAACATCTCTAGTAAGAGCTAAGAATTTTAGAGCTTGATGCTTGAAACTCGAGTATAAAGTTTGAAACATCGTTGAAAGGAAATTTCCAAGAAAATATGGCACAATACTTTTTGATTGCAGTTAAGAACTTGTTAAGTATTGAGCGACACTTTCAAAAGGTTTGAGTACTATACTTATTCCTTGAAAATACTACATATTTTTAGCGATTTTCGTTTTCAGTATAATTTTGTATGGTAGATTATTTTCCTGATGATCTACAAAATGAATTTCTTAAAAATTAAGCTGTGCTTATTCTATAGTTTGACCGAGATCGCTGTATGCGCGGAGAGGTGGAGGGCGGGATGCCGTGAGCGTTGACGAATGAATGGCCTGCACTGCCCCCCGTCTCGCTGCGCACATACCTAGGTACGATACAACGGTTTCGGTCTAACTATAGTCAGAATCTGGAAAATAACTTTTGGATGGAAAATAAGATGTTAATTATTTTGTAGTTTTAATTAGTCACTAGTTCATTCCCCAATAAGGACATCTACGATACCATAGGCACAGCAGGTCCATTGTCAACTCAAATAAAGCTATTATGAGTCATGTGCCTGCGACACAAGACTTATATTAACCTATCACTATAAAACAAGAGCTCTATCATGGTAGACAGCAATCCATCAATAAAACACGATATCTTGATTTAACACCAGAATATTTTTGCGTCACCAATTTTTTAAGTGAAAACTTCTTTAGGTGCGTTGGGCATTTTTGAGATGGGACTAAAACATTGATTTCGCGACACTGTACCGACAGCTTTTGACCTTTAAAAAGACATCAAAGCGTTGATTATCGTGGTGCCTATTTTTTTTCAAGTTTTCACTTCTGTCGGCACTCCCGGAGTGTTTTTTTTCGTGATTTAAACTCGTTTTAGGTAACTTTGTTTTTAATGCAGTCCTCGTAATACCATTGAGGTGAATACTAATATTTTGGTTTGAGATGTATAGAAGGAAAAGACAAAAACGACAACAAATAAATTGGCATATGGACAGGAGGATGTTAATGTCCACTTCTGAACAGCCAGTCACCACAAACATGTCATTCATAAAAGATATTACCAACACGCTTGGCAGATCAATAATTTTAACAGACAAAAAAACAGATTGTTGATGACCATCAAATTTCTAAAGGAGTGCCTTGTCAAATAACTACCATGTCAAAATAATTTGAATAGCTGCTATGCATTTCAGACACAACTTATCGTGGTCATTTGTTTACAACACATTTCAACGCCGGCTGCCGCTGAAAACCAGCGCTATGGCTCTGTCTCGCATAGTGTCACAGCATTATGCTGAGCGATAGCCGTTATTATTGTTATGCGTGGATGAGACGCATATTTTCCCCCAACTTGTTATTTTTAGGGTTCCGTACCTCAAAAGGAAAAACCGATACCCTTATAGGATCACTCGTTTGTCTATCTGTCTGTCTATCCATCTGTCACAGCCAGTTTGCTCCGAATCTAATGGACCGATTAAGTTGAAATTCGGTACACATATGTATTTCTAAGACCCAAACATGGACGTCATGAGACGTGTAACGTAAATAAATGAATTTTGAATATGGGGTCACTTTTGGGGGCAAATAAGAAAATTTATAAAATGAGTTTTGCAAACTATATCGTGTGACATATCAAATGTAAGGGCTTGTTGCGAGAATCTCAAATATATTTTATTTATAATTTTAAAATAAATACATTTAAAAATATTTAACAAAATAGATGAATATTTACCATTCTTCCCCTTTATCTCCGAAACTACTGAGCCTAAAATTTTGAAAAAAGATGCAAAGAATGGTTCTTTACCCATAGATTACAGAAAAACCTATAAGTGTATGTTATGCGCTCAATATTGTGTGTACAAACTTATATTGGCAGTTGGAATATATGTGAGAACAAGTTTTTCAACTACGTTAAGTTTGTATTTCATCATTAAATTCATCCCAATTAATCCTTCATTGAGCGTGGTCCGACACGCACTTGGCCAATTTTTTGTTTGTGTTTTTCCTTTGCGTCATGTTTACCTCAAATTAATGTATTTTCTTTCCTTCTTTCTTTATCATATTCATTCATACACACTTAGAATAATTGTTTTGTCTTACCTTGACTAATATCTCCAGTGCTTCCACATAAGACTTTTCAGTCTCATACAACTCCACAACCACATGTGTCCGTGTGTCCTGTAACAAAAAAAAACCTTTATCAGTATATTGATATTTGGCATTTGGTTATCAGGCAGGCTTATCTTTTTGACTATAAGGACCTACTATCCGGTTTGCAGGATCTGAGCACTGATCCGTATGCTAACCAAAGTAGATATGCGTCAGATACATCAAACCGAATCTAAAATCCGATTTCAGATAATCGGAACTAGACAAACCGATTTCACAAAACCACGGGAAGAGTAGATTTGCGTAATCAAATATTTATTTATAGATAGTTTTGAGCGATGTACTTACAAACGAATAATATTACTAGAGACGATTGAAACTGCGAGCCAAAGCCTCTCTTAAAATTAATTTCTAAAAACGGATTTTGAAACGATTTTGAAATCTGAAATTTAACCGTTTGCATAAAAATTCGAACAATAACTTACATAATTAATCTTTTAATAGGCCTTTTAAAAGATTAATTATCTAAGTTATTTTTATCTGGATAAATGTTCCCAAAATGTGAAAGGTCTTGCTAAACTTTCAGCACGACCGTTTATTATTGACAAAGATGAGGAGTATATTAATAAGTTTTAATTCAGATTGAAGTAAAAAAAGAGTAGCTAATTTGTATTAACCTCATTAAAAACGTAAACCCACTCAACAATAATGGAAATACAACCCACAAAATCACTACCAGCCGAAATTAAGACCCAAAAGTTACATATTTATGAAAATTACGGAAAAGGCAGAGTTCCGAAGGATTATCGAGCTAAAAGAAATTTATTTAAATGAAGCCATGAGGTTTGCATAAATATATACAGTGGGTATCTCCACAAAATAGATGAGTACAGAAGGCGAGCACCATACAATGAGCGAAATCAGACGTAACCCACACATACACGCATACACACAGAGATCTCAAACAAATGCCAGTCGCTAGTGTGCTTGCTTTATGCCTAGTTTATACGATGGCAGTGATTGGACCCAGTGACTTAAAATTTCGGACCCAGTCAGTGGGTTCATGTCGACGAAATCGGCAGTAAGTCAGTAAATCAGGCGGGGGAAGCTACTGGGCTCGAAAATAGACGGGTAGGTTAGTCAACTGGATTGACTTGAGGGCGCGAAGTCAGCACTGTCTACACGAGCCCAGTTGCAAGTCAGCGCAGAACTGAATTACTGTACGTCACAGTATTAGACTCGTTTATAACTTTTTTTTTGGTTGGGAATTATCAAATAACCTCTCCCGCTCTGGATGGAGCGGGAGGGCATGTCAGACTCTTGCTGACTAAATCCCACCCGTGTTCTTTCAGTTGCCATGTTGCCAGAGCCACGGTAGGGCTTGTTTATGCCTTTGCGTGAAGTGTGTCTATGTGTGCGTGCGTTTTCACTCGTCGTATGTAGTCAACCTTCTGTAACTATGTATTCAGTGGTATCTCAATGTAAGCCTAAGTGAGTACAGTCGACAGCATAAATATTCATACGGGTTAAATACGGTGTTGGAGCAGGTAAGGGAGGGAAAGGTAAAAATGTGGTGGGCAATCTTTGTGGAAATATTTTAGGTTAAGTACATGGGTTTTTTGTGTATTGCATACTCCAGTTGAATGATTACTCGTGTTCAGAAAAGAACTGGTTGGATCTTGTTGACTTTTTAACCGACTTCCAAAAAGGAGGAGGATAAAATTATGTTCGTAGCGTATGTGCGTTTTTTTTTTTTTTGTATGTCCACCGATTTCTCCGTCACAATGTTAACACTAGAAATAAAGACAAACTACGAGCTCCCTTTCACCGGCTTCATAAGGTTCATAACTCATTCGTTGAGCTTGGTATAAACTTTTATAACAAGCTACCCTCTTCTTTGCTAGATTTGCCTTTTAATGCGTTTAAAACAAAAGTAAAATCTAACCTTTGTTCAAAGGCATACTATTGTATCAACGACTACATAAATATTAAGAATAGTTGGTCGCTGTGATTAACTCGAGACAATACTTATGTTCTTTCTCCAGAATTAGTTTACCTACGGACTGTTACATAATTGTTTATTTTATTTGAATTTATAAGTGAATTTTTATTTTTTATGATTCCATTTATTTTCATTTTATTTTATTGTTGACTTAATCTACTCATTACAATATTTTGTTATGAGTTGTATTGCAATTTGTGGTTAGCTAGCGACCTCGACAGTTGATCATTATTTTTTATTTTTTTGCCTGAGCAACCGGCAGCAAGTTCGTCATGCTCCCTTAGATGTCACTGCTTGCGGTAGCGTCGGGGGTCGGGTTGCCTCCTTCCCTCAAATATGGCGAAGGGGGTAATGGCTGATCTTTGCGTTATGCTCGTGAACGGGTGCTGCTTGTAGTGACTGGTCGTCTTGCTGATCATGGTTTTGTTATTGTAACTAGTAATTAACTGTTTATTTATTTTTTAGCTCGATGGTCCTAGTTTATCATTTATAACTGCCAATTACAGCTTTAAATAGCTTTATGTAAGCGGGCACGCCCTTTACGCCTGGAGGCTTTTATTTAGATATTTAGTTCTGTTTATGTTTAGTTTTTATTTCTGCTTGAGTATAGTTCTCGATGTTTTAGGTTGGTATATTGGCGTGTGCTAGCTGACATATGGCCAATAATTTATCATTTAAATTATGTTTTGTGTTGCGTAATGTAAATTATTTTGCATACTATTGTATAGAATTATTTTTTTTTTCTAACTTGAACAGACAGCTGTGCTGCTGGGGAGTTTGTTGCGCCACTTCTTCTTCCCAGCGAAAGGCACTAGGAAGTGGTGAAGGGTGGGCGTTTTGGGGGACTGTCTTATGTAATTTTGACGTTCGAAAAGTGCTGATTCTCAGCCTAATTTGAATAAATGAATTTTGAATTTTTGAATTTGTGGACCAATTTAGAAAATTATTTTTTTGTTTGAAAGGGAATGCTCTCAAATTGATCCCATATAAATTTTATTAACTTTGCTGGAGTAGTTTTTGAGTTAGCTACAAAATACGTATTTTCCCCCACTTAATAAGTAGATGATATGATAAGTTCCTGTCACTGGTAGCAGGTAGCGGTATTCGAATGTGTGTGGGGTAGGTACCACAACTAAAAAGAGAAAAATAAAAACTTTTTACAAAAAAAACAACCGACTTCCAAAAAAGAACACTACAAAGTGAAAAATAACTAACGTTAATAAAATAACGTTTTTTGCCACCGACTTCCGAAATGAAAGTTATTTTTCACTTTGTAGTGTTTTTTTTTTGGAAGTCGGTTGTTTTTTTTTTTTGTATTTTGTAAAAAGTTTTTTACTAACTGTTGCCCGCGACTTCATCTGCGATCCATAATGAAAGTAGCCTATGTCAAATTTCATCCAAATCCGTTCAGATATTTTAGTGTAAAAGCGTAACAAACAAACTCACTTTCACATTTATAATATTAGTGAAGGATAGGTAAAGTGTCAAAATATACCTAAAATAAACTATCTGACGTCTTATGCTCGGTTCCGATAAACAGGAAAAGGAACAGTTTTACTGACCAATGGTAGCTTTCTTTATTGCCAAACTGGGTAGGTATATAAATAGATTCGTAAGCTAATTTTTCCTGTGAAAGCTACTTCCATAAGGGAGGGTCTACTATGCAAAGCTATGAGGTCTTTGCTTCATTATTGGTAAAGATATAAGTCTTAATTTTAACCAATAACAGTCCGTAAGTTATAGGAATCCGCCATTAGATAAAGTGGCATTCTATCGGTGATAGTCTGTTAGGACAGTGATAGCCTAGTGGTGTTGGACTGCCAAGTCATAGGTCTCGAGTTCGAACCCAAGGCACGCACCTCTGGCAGGCTGTCACCTCCTTCTGCGAAGCGGTAATGCTCGCGAAGGAGGAGGTGGAACGCGTGAGGGAGAGGCAAATTTCGCGCCCTCACGCCCCTAACCGCCGCAGGAGGAGACGCCCGGGGCGGGAATTGCGAGCCGATTTCCGGCCACCGTAGGCGCGGGCTTGCGGATGGTGAGCAATGGGTAGCTCGCCGTCCGATAAGGATCAAGCCCAGGTCGACGGCGCGTTGTGTTCCACGCGCGCTTCAAAGAGATGTCAGCAGAATTGACGGGGTCCGCTAGGGCCAATGCCTTACTTGGGTTGCGAATATGGGCCGAAAGAGACATCGTGGCCCCCGGCAACAGGGCAATCGAAGGAACACGGGTGGGTTTTAGTCAGTAAGAGTCTGACACGCCCTCCCGCTCCATCTAGAGCGGGAGAAGTTATTTGATAATTTCCCAACAAAAAAAAAAAAAAACAAAAATGCACGCACCTCTGACTTTTCGTATTCATGTGTGTATTACTTACTTCAAAAATGATGAAGGAAAACATCGTGAGGAAACCGGTATACCAGTGAAATATTTCTCGACGGCATGTGAAGCCAAGTTAGAGGCCCATGGGCGGCTTTAAAACTCTGAAGGAAACGCCGAACTCATCTAGCTTATCTTTTTTTTTTTAATATGACGTGTAAAAGTGATTCCGATATCCTATTTACAGAATAAACAATTTCATTTCATTTCATACAAACTCGTACGGATTGCCACTTGTCTAGACCCTCTAGTTTAATATTGCATTTCTGTTTAAAAACTGTAAGAAAATTGAACATACACAGGCTGTACGACTGTAAAATAGCTATAATTATCAATCATACCAATCTATAAACATTATTGAAGTGAAAACTTATTATGGCGCGTTGGGCATTTTTGAGATGGGAAAAAACAATTGAACTCGCTACACCGTTACCGACACCTCATTTTTGCAAACACGATTGTGCACTTTATTTATATTACGTTACGCATCAATGTTCTATGCAAGTATTTTTACTTTAAAGGTTTTGGAAGTATTTTTTTTTGTGAACGCGATTGTGATCTTTACTTAGATAAGGTTACGGACCAATGTTCTATACAAGTACTTTTCTTCCATAAAGGCAATCTTGTTCAAGTTTTCACTTTTGACGGCACTCCACTGTTTTTTTTGTAGTTCTTAGTTAGTAGTTCTTACATGTAGTTCTTGCGATGACGACCTTAATTTAATTACAGAAACAATTAAAAAACCATTGTGTCTCGCGTGGATCCACGGCATACGAAAGGTTAAAGTATGATGTCATAAATCAATAAATACATGAAAAAATGTGTACCTATTCATGTCATGCATTTTTCTATTTATTACGTCCGTCAATATTTATTTCAAAACTAGTTTCTGCCCGCGACTTCGTTCGCGTGGAAGTCGTAAGACACCACAATATACTAAAATAATAGCCACATTTTAAAAAAAGCTGTCTCTTTGGTCTAGTTACCTATTTCAAAATAATGTGAAGTTCAGAAGAAAATATCGAGAAAAAGAAATCGGAAAGCGAGTCCAATTACAAAAGAAAAACAATAGAACAAGTTGTTTGTTCTCAGTAAATCTTTGTTTATTTAGTTTTCATGAGAACTACGAGAATTTCTTGCAGGTTTAACTCTAGTTCCAATTATGGTAGTGTTGCCCAAATTCAGTCTTGGTCTTGCAGTCTTGGTCTTGTTCTTGCGTTTTTGCAAGACCAAGACCAAGAACAAGACCGCGTATTTTTAGCAAGACCAAGACCAAGACTGACCGTGCAAGACTTGAGCAAGAACAAGACATAGCCTGCAAGACTCTTGCGTCTTGCAGCTAGGACTTAGCGCTATTTCACTGAGTAGTTAGGTGTAACAGTTCGGTGTATAGGTAGGTACGCTTAGGAATTCTATGAGACGCAAAAAACTGTATCAAAGAATATGAAAAACTGGACCTATGCGCATTACGACTAATACCATAAACATAGCGAATAAAAAAATATCTATTAAAATCAAACTGAGTGCATGCATAGTTATGTTTTAACCATCGGCACTTTGATAATGCGGCATCAAAGGTTTTGTACTTACTTTTCAAAGAAATTTGCCGCTTTTCGGAAGTACATGGTTATGATACACGCGCCGGGGCTTCTTTTGAAATCTAAAACAATCGTTGCCGCCACGCCGAAATCATAACATTTGTGACACTATTTGATTGCCGCCATAGGGCGTAGGTATACTCATGCAAAATAATTTCGAATTTTTTTAAGAGTACCTACAGGTGTTCCAAAGAATAAATAAGTTTCAGAGTGCTTAGAATGAAAATGAATACATTATACTGATCACGCAAGTAGTATTATGATTAGGATTAAATGGTAAGGATAGGTAGTAGATGTCATATTAATTCATTCTAGTAAGTATATATTATAATATTAATTACTTACATGGTTTTAAACTAATTACTTAGGTACTATTATTGTACATTTAGTCATTATATTTCTTAAGTTTTTACAAGCAAAAATAGCAAAAAAGTGTTCAAATATCACCCGTTTAATAAATATTGTAGCCACTTTTAAATATACTTGAAACGTGTAAAAAAATTCTACAAAACTAATAAAATAATATAAAAAGCGTAGGTACTTACCTACTAATAAAATAAAAAGCCTGCGATAAGAGTTTTGTATTACTTACCAGCCCGAATATCTCTGAGAGAGATGATGAGAGTAAGTATTTACTAGCTGTGCCCGCGACTTCGTCCACGAGGAATAGTAACTTTGGAGGTAGGTATAGTGACGTTCAGGACTTATTTATTTATTTTAAAACTTCTGTCATCAAACATACAAACGAACTCTTCAGCTTTATAATATTAGTATAGATGTACGCCAAAACATTCACTTATATGTAAAGAATAGTGATTGGCACTAATTCTATTTTATTCACGCGTCGCGTCTGTACAAGTAGGTAATATTTAGTGTGTGTTTGTACGCCGCACGCGGCATTGTTTGATTTGCGGCGGCATCCTTTTCATAGAGCCGGCACGTGGCGAGGCGGCGCGGTAGAAAGCAAGGAAACGTACTATAAATAAAGGAATTATTTTAATTCCAGTCATTTCCAATTGAGCTGTGCTTCGAGTCTAACTTAATAATTGTTTTTACTAATTCTCGTTGTTTTCTAAAAACGTATCACGTGTACAATTTAATATGAGTGACGAAGATTCAAATTATTCTAGTCCGAGTAACGAGAGTTTGAGTCACAGATCTAAAAGACCCAAAAGCAGAGGAGTTTTTCGAAATAATTCATGCATCCCAAACTGCCTTCTGTAAATTGTGCCAACATAAAAAGATTGAAATAAAAATGAAAAACAGAAACACTTCAGGCTTAAGGAAACATCTAATATCTTTCCACAAAAAGGAATCAGAAATATTTCTTCCTGTTAAACCAAAATTAAGTGGAGATATCACAAGCTTTTTAGTAACCGCTGGAAGAAGTGGACAGGTAAGAATATTTTTTTAACAGTTAAAAGAATTTTAACTCCGCGTAGCTATTCATGCGATACTTTCAAAAACGCCATTAACTTACGTAAGTATTTTTGAGTTAGTGGTGTTTTCATCTAGGGGTGCGGCATATTAAGTATGTAATTATCGTCTTAAATATTTTTTATAAACACCCATATTTTCATTTAATCGGCCAGTAACAACTAAGTACTTTATTTTGGTAAATTACAGTACAGTGCAACCTTAATATAACAAATATCAATTTAACGATTTTCTCGATTTAACAACAACAAACCTCCTCCTCTTATACGCTCAAACCTAGTATGTTTTAAATAATAACACAAGATTTATTGTTTTGTTTCAGTCGGAAAACAGCAGTGACAACATCACGACAGCTACAGTTGATTGGGTGGTGAAAAAATATCTTCCCTTCTCATTTTTCGATGACGAAGCTACACAAGTATATTTTCGACGTATTTGCCCTAATATGGTGTTTCCTAAAAGGTCTACACTTAGAAGGAAAGTCAAAGAGCGATTTGAAGAGCTCCAATTGAATCTCAAGGAACGACTTCAACAATTATCATCTAAAATGTCTTTTACCATTGATGGGTGGACGTCAATTGCTGGTAGGAGTTACTACGGGGTTACTATTCATTATATAGACAACGAATGGAAGTATCAATCTGTAGTTCTTGATTTTATACCATCACGCGGTCGACATACTGGGGAAGATATTGCAACGATTTTCCATGAATGTTTATTGGAATATGGCATAATTGATAAAATACAAGGTATCACGGTCGACAACGCAACTGCAAATACCAAATTTATGTATGAACTGGGCAAACAGCTGCCGCCACACTTTGATTCAGACAATCAACATTTCCGGTGCTTTGCTCACATTTTAAACCTTGGTGTACAAGATTTATTAAAGACCTTAGCATTACACTGTGAGTCTGACACTAACGCGCAAGATCAGCAGTACGAAGACTATGCAGACGAAACTGAGGATGAGGAAGATGAAGAATCTGCACCAAATATTGCTGACTCGCGTACATCTGTAACAAAGTTACGCAGTATTTCCAGTAAAATAAAAAGAAGTGAGATAGTGAAGAAGAAGTTTCAGTCTGCTTGTGAAGCAGCTGGCGTGCCATCAAATCTAAATGCCATTATTGACTGTCCAACGAGATGGAATTCCACACATGATATGATTGGATTTGGTTTAAAAGTGAGAGCGGGCATTGACATATTGTGCAGTTCTGTCACCGAATTAAATGATTTTCAAATCACAGCTAATGAATGGCAGGTACTCGAAAAATTACATAAATTTCTAATAAACTTTAAACTTTTAAGTACAAAACTTGGTGGAGACAAATATGTTACATTACCGTCATTGTATCATTCAATCTCTTGCTAGATAAAATTGAATCCATGGTAAAACAGTTAGATGAGAAACCTAATCGATCTGAAGTGGATGAAAGGCTCATTCTAGCTTTCCAAGCAGCTCGAGACAAAATGCTTAAACATTACAAGAAGAGCAACTGGATTTATTGTACTTCTTTAATTTTAGACCCAAGGCATAAGGCTCAGACTTTTGACCTGACAATGTGGGGGAAGCAACTTAAAACAGAAAGTCTGCGCAAGTTCAATGAACTTTATGAAGAATATAAAAGTCTACACTCACTGAACAAATCTCTGGAATTACCAGAAAAAGAAAATAAAGTATGTGATGAAGATGAAGACGTAATAGACTTTGATAAACTCTATGAATGTCCCTCGACGTCATCTGGATCTTGTCTTCAAGGCTTAGTGATAGACGAGTTGGAGGAGTACCTGAGAAAACCAAGAACTGCCAGCTCGGAAGACATATTAGATTGGTGGAGGACGCATGAGACAGAGTATCCGATTTTATCGAAAATGGCCCGTGATTTTCTCTCAATACCTGCAACTTCAGTACCTGCTGAGAGGTTATTTTCTAAAGCATCATTAGTAATTAGAAAACATAGAAATAGGTTAAGTGATGAGTCAGCCAGATGGTTACTTTGTATTAATTCTTGGTCAAAAAAATTGATATAAAGTATCATAACCTAATGATAAAGCTGTTGATTTGTGTTGTATTTTATTTTTTATTCAAATAAATGATAAATCGTAAAACTCTTTTATTAAATTTCTTATAAGTTGAGGGTTCAATCTCTTTCTAGACAGATAAGTATTGTTCTTTAAAATACAGTCAAGTTATTGTAATTAATTTGTTTTTTTACATGTTTTAGCAAATGTAAGCTTATAAATCATAAATGTTTATTAAGAAACAGTTACTTCCATGGAAAACGACATATAGGTCAGTTGATTTTTCGAATTTCTTATCAAATCTTCAGTTATTTATTAATCTGCTTGATCTTTACTATGGCTAATTCAAGCTCACAATGTTCCAATTCTAATACGTTTTTCTAAGATTTAAAGTAAACTTTAATAAATAGTAATAGACTAATAGGTAATTGCAAGACTTGCAAGACTCTTGCTGCAAGACCAAGACCAAGACCAAGACTGGGAGCGCAAGACCAAGACCAAGACCAAGACCAGGTGTATTGGCGCAAGACCAAGACCAAGACTGGCTAAGTCTCGTCTTGTTCTTGCATTTGGGCAACACTAAATTATGGATAGATATCCGTTCAATATTTCTGAAGTTTTTGCAATATCAAGTATAATACCGGCTAAGATAAAATAAAATAAATATAATTATTTTTCCTATGGAACGATAATTTTTACTAACCGACTTCCAAAAAGGAGGTTATATGTTCGTCGGGTATGTTTGTTTTTTTTTTTTTTTTCTTTTTTTTTTATGTATGTCCACCGATTTCTCCGTCAATTGTGAACCGATTTTGAAAATTCTTTTTTTGTTTGAAAGGGTATGCTCTCGAGGTGGTCCCTTATAAATTTTATTATCTTTGCTTCGATAGTTTTTGAGTTAGCTTCAATAATACGTACTTTTTCCCATTAGTATGTGGATGATATGATAAGTTTCTGTCACTGTTATTTACATAGCAGGTAGTGGTATTCGAATTTGTGTGGGGTAGGTACCACAACTAAAAAGAGAAAAATAAAAACTTTTTACAAAAAAAAAAACAACCGACTTCCAAAAAACACTACAAAGTGAAAAATAACTTTAATTTCGGAACTCGGTGACAAAAAACGAAAATTCAAAACCAAAGACACCGACTTCCGAAATTAAAGTTATTTTTCACTTTGTAGTGTTTTTTGGAAGTCGGTTGTTTTTTTTTTGTAAAAAGTTTTTTTTAGCTAATGGAAAGCTGTTACGTGACCATCGCGGGAATTGCGAATGTCAATAATGAGTTAGGTATCGTATGCGAGATTTGTATGTTTAAGCGCAGGTTCGTACGAACAAAATTCGCGCGAACTTGCGATGGTAGCGTAATCTCGTATCTAGTCGTTTATATTAGGACAACGCCTTAGAGTCTACGAAACACCAAGTCTTTAGAGCGACTTAAAACTAGACGAAAACACACTTTTTTAATTAAATAAAAGCCTTCTTATACCAACATACCTACTTAAGCAATGAGTTCGGGTTCCCGAGGATTTCCGAAAGTTTGTTTCTAAAAGACCTTTCTGCGATCTCTTTTTCCTTAATTTCAAGGTAAAATTCAATGCTTTTGAAAGTAACTTTTCCGAGAAAATCTTTGCTTTTAGAAATTCTTAAGTACTTTGTGTGACAAAATAAAAGTTTGTTTCCGCAATTCTGTATTTTGTTTGAAAGGAGGTTTTGCTTTTCGTGAAAGTAACATAGATTTAGTGAAAGTGAAAGTAAGTAATTATTTATCTTTACTATGAATGGTTTGACACTAGCCAGGGTTGAACTAGGGCTTCTCAGTACGCAAACATCCACGTTCGGCAACTAAGTGCTCATACACATGAGGGGCACGTTGGCGACGGCAGCCGTAGCCATTGACGCGTGCGGCTCTTGTGTATCACATAGACCTCTAATAGGGATGATGACTAAATAAATATTTTTTGTCCGACTTGTAGATTATTAAAAAATATTGGACACATATTTTTTCTTTTTTTGCGTTGTCAAAAGATTACGGCGATACATTGAGTTAAAATGTGCCGTGACGTCACTTGTATGTAGATTTTATACTTACTTGTGACGTAGCGACCCCCACTCCCCAACTTTAATGCGTTTTATCTAAGTCATTTTTTATTAATATGATAAAGCAAAAAATACGTGTCTAATGTTTTTTTATTATCTGCCTGACGGACTAAATAGAATTTCTTTTTTTGATCCAGGCATCATGCCTATTATGATCATCATAATTTAGCCTATAGTACCATCCCACTGCTGGACATGGGGCCTCCTATTTAACATGTCATCCACCCAGGATTTAAAAACCACAAATGAAAGGTCGCCTGCAAATGTTGTTAAAAGAAGAAATCCTTCTTCAAACAGTCGCCAGAGCATGCAAATAATAAGCTTTCTAGTTTCGACTTAGTAACCAAAAATTAAAGAGAACCTCTAAGAAAACTCAGCAAATATTGTGTGCCAATTAGACATATAGGGTGGTAGGGCATCGATGCACAACCAGATACCATGTACATGATTCTAAACACACTGCGTTGAAATTTTTAGTGTGTTATAAAAAAAAATCTGCTGTTCATACAAAAGTGCAATACTTCCGCGGCCAAAATGTTTTTTCTGAAATCATTTTTTTTTCAGCAATCATGTACTGAATTCATGGTCAGGTTGCACTTCGATGTCTCTACCACCCTGTATACTAATTTCCAAATTACAGCTAGAAAAATAAACAATTTAATAATTTGGGTGAATTTCCAAACTAACTATATGATACTGACACACACACAAACCATCTCATCACTCCTTTTTTTCCCCGAAAGGTTTGGCAGAAGTGTACCTATTATACACAGAAACCCCCCACATCCTCCAGCTACTGAATATCAAAATTTTACTTTACCACCTGACCCCCGCAACCCATTTACCGGGGAAATTCCCAAAAGCTACCTACGATTATGATACAGAAAACGAACCGTAATCTAAATAACGAATGGTAACCCCGTCAGATCAGACATTCGAACCTTTGTTTATTACTAGACTAGGCTATTTAGTCCAGATTTTATCACAATGACCTTATAATTGCGGTCAATGGGCACACAATACCTAGAAAGAATAGGAAAGCAGAATTACCCACGCGTGTCTCTCTAAAAATATATCCATTTAGGAGTCGATAAGATCTTTGATATGATTGGTTCTAAATAGTTCCTGGAATAGCGATTATGGTTATTAATTTATGGGTATAGAATACATAGATTTTTGTTATTTAGTAGTGGCCCAGATAATATTTTCTATTCACTACGAGCTAAGATCAAAAACCAATAAACACACTCTATTTGACCCCTTTTTGTGGGAACACCTACACATATTCACTCCGTATGGGCCTTTCAAAGAGAGAGTAAGTACCTTTGTCGATCTCTTGTCTTCATCAGCACATAGAAATAAGCTCAGGAATACACTCATTTCGTCCTCTGGTTTGTTATCATTGGTATGACTAAGTTACAGGCTAGCATTGTGTCACCATTATGTAACATAACATATTATTATCATCTGGTAGGGTTACCTATGGTACAACCACATTTAGTCAGTTATGTTTACATCCCATGTAATAGGGAGTGAATAAGAGAATAATAAATCGAATCAGAAATGAAGAGATCCGCAGGCGAACCAAGGTAACCGAGATAGCCCGAAGAATTGCCAAACTGGGCAGGGCACATTGCTCGCAGAACGGATGGCCGATGGGGCCGAAAGGTTCTGGAGTGGCGATCGCGTACCGGAAGACGTAGCGTTGGAAGGCCTCCCACAAGATGGACCGATGACCTTGTGAAGACCGCAGGAATCCGCTGGCTGCGGAAAACACAGAATCGGTCGAAGTTGCGGTGCTTGGGGGAGGCCTATGTCCAGCAGTGGACGTCTTTCGGCTAAAATTATGATGAATAGGGAGCAAGCGTATTGCAATTGACCGGGCACAAATCCAGACTCCGGGGTGCCACTGAAAAATTCCAGATGATAAAACCCAATACCACTTTTCCCGACCCAGGAATCGAACCTAGGACCTCATGGTTAGCAGTAGCGCTTGCGACCACTAGATCAATGAGGCAGGCATGCGAATTTGTAATAGAATGCCTAAATAGGTAATGTAAAGATCACAAACACACAATAAATTGTTGCATTATTAAACGTTTTTAGAAGCTTCCTCAGAAAATTCTTTACAGCTACTTTCGTCATGTACATTATCTTCTTTAATAACGCCGTATTCTATTAATAGTTTAGGCCTTTATTACGCCTTCTGAGCGTAAAAACGTGGGCGCTACGCATCTCAAACAGTCCTAAGTAAATATTCATTCAGTGTGCGTTTCGCAAAGATTGGCCGCTACCTCCGCAAGTACAATGAACATCATATTTTTGGGAGGTACTCTTTTTCATTTCACACTTATTTTTAAAGAGGAGGACAAAATACGTGTAGGACAAAATATGTGTTGTTTTGCTTTAAATTTACTTATATCCTTGTGGCGCCATCTACAACGCCACATGCGAACTAATGCGTAGTTTCCACACACTGACGTCAAGCAAAATCCCGCATCGCGAAAGTAGAGTTTACCGCGCGACGAGTCCTCGACATCAATCGTCGGGCAGTTGCCCACCAGACACAACACCCGTCTGGTCGAAGGATCCTCCCTTTTTTATAGAGGATGAGTGAACTTTATACCCTATTCCTCATATTTTTAAATCCTAAGCCGATAGATAGTGGAAATTAAGGGACAGTTGCATTTTGAATCCTAACTATATTATAAATTCGAAAGTGAGTTCGTTTGTTTGTTACGCTTTCACGCTAAAACGGCTGAACAGATTTGGATGAAATTTGGCACAGTGGTAGACCGTGACCTGGAAAAGGAAATGTACTGTACTTTTCATCCTGGATCGAGACGAAGTCAAGGGCAACAGCCAGTCTTGAATTAACTGAAAAGTCGCAATGATCAGAAGAAAAATTAATGAAAATCGGATCACAACAATTATACTTTCTTTTATAAGGCTTTTTGAAGTAAAAACTTCTTTAGGCGCGTTGGGCATTTTTGAGATGGGAAAAAACAATTGAACTCGCAACACCGTTACCGACACCTCATTTTTGTAAACGCGATTGTGCTCTTTATTTATATTACGTTACGGATCAATGTCCTATGCAAGTATTTCTCTTCCACCAAGGCGATCTTGTTCAAGTTTTCACTTCTGTCGGCACTCCCGGAGTGCAACTGTTTTTTTTTTCATACCTTATACTTATAATATTTAGTGTTCTATGAGTCATAACATCGCAAATCGATACGAAGTAAAAATTTATTTAGCAACAAGAAGAAATACAATGCATGTTACATTATTATGATATTACATTTATGCTCAATTTTTGTAGGAAAATCCGATGCTAGGAAAATCCTGTGTATCCATCCATTCATCCGCTATGATTTTACAAAACTAGGGAAGCTAAAACGTGTAACAGCAGCAATAGTGTGTGAGTAAGCACGTGTGATGTGGTGTAATGGGGAAAGTGTTGTGTAATGTGTGTACGAAAAAGTAAAAAAGTAGTCTGGTGGAATGAGTTGAGATACTATCAATCCTACAGTTAACAAAAGAGCTTTTTCTACACATACGCCGGCAACCTTCAACCCCTTAAACCATGGTTATATAAACACCTACACATTTACCCTACGTTCTGCCTACTCCTACTTAATCCCCCTACTTAGCCCCCCAACCCATCACTCCACTACCTTTTGACTTCCCTTCAAACCATACAAAGCGTAATAAAAGTGTTATTGACAACTAAGTAAGTGTCATTCAGAGCTCCTTTGATTAGGGTTGGCGAGTCCATTCATTTGTGATTTTAGGAGCGAAAATATAATGGAGGGAAGAAAGAAAAATATTGGGTTGCTTTTCTTGTTAATTGGCGAGGGTTAAGTTGTGGTATAGGTTGGTAACCTGATCATTTCAGCCGAAAGATGTTCACTGCTGGACATAGGCCTCCCTCAAACACCGCCACTTCGACCGGTTCTGTGCTTCCCGCATCCATCGGATTCCTGCGGCCTTCACAAGGTCATCGGTCCACCTTGTGGGAGACCTTCCAACGCTACGTCTTCAGGTACGCGGTCGTTACTCCAGAACCTTTCGGCCCCAACGGCTATCTGTTCTACAAGCAATGTGCCATGCCCAATGCCCACTGCCACTTAAGTTTGGCAATTCTTCGGGCTATGTCGGTTACCTTGGTTCTCCTACGGATCTCTTCATTTCTGATTCGATCACGTTGGGAAACTCCAAGCATAGCCCTCTCCATTGCCCTTTGGGTGAGTTTCAGCTTTCTAATGAGGCCCATTGTGAGCGACCACGTTTCAGTGCCATAGGTCACGACTGCCAAGTTCACACACTGGTCAAAAACTTTCGTCTTGAGACACTGTAGTTTATAAAACGAGAAGATAGTTCGCAGCTTCCTGAACGCCACCCATCCGAGTCGGATTCGTCGATTGACCTCTTTCTCGAAGTTGGCCCTACCTAACTGGACAATTTGTATATAGGTATAGAATAAAATTAAATAAAAAAAACCTTGCACGACCGATGGAATCCATACACCTGTCAGTCGCACTATGAACCTTGCTGGCAAACTAGTATTTTTAACACAGTATGAACTTTTTTTCTCCTATAGCTTTAGCCGTACGATGAACTTACAACTTAAGAGAGAGAAGATACCTCAGCTCAAATTCACTCCTTATCTAGCTCGCACGATACTGCTCGCGGACTGAGTGAGAGCGAGACAGAGCAGCGGGGAGAAGGCTCCAAGGCGCCAATAGTTTAGCTAATTTCTTTTTACGGCCACAACAAAGGAAGAAAAAAGACAAAATCTGCTTTATAGTTAGTTCACTTATTATTGATCTAATTTGAAGTATTTTTTGAATGCCAGCGGTTTATTGTTCGATTTTCCTTTTTCGTAATGGTCACCCATCCACGGACCGGCCTCGGCAAGCGTAGCTTAACCTTCGATCGACCCGTGTGGCTGGTATTATTTATTCACTCTCTTTGTCGTAATTTCTGGTAAGTACATATATCAAACAACTGGGTGACTTACAAAGCCGGCCAACAAAACGAACACTACAAGTTATATACCCTTTAAATATTTAATTTGACAGACAGCCCTAAAGAACACGCACTATAGTATACAATTACTATATACAGAGTGTAGCAGAAATGTGTGGTCATGTTTAAGGGTATGACCACGACACAGGGAATCCTAATGTGGGGAATTTGTAAAAGTCTAGCACCTTAAGGCTCCTATGTAATCTGTTACTCGTTTTTTTTAAATATTGTACCGTGTTTTTGTGAACTGAATAAAGCTTTTTTTACTTTTTTTTACCATCAAACTGCACAAATTTCTCGATGGGACGAACAGTGTAATCGCGAAAAAATAATCAGCTGTCTTAAACAAAACTTCAATACCTACTCGACCCAAATGTATGAGAAACCTGACAATTTTTCGCAAATACGATGTTGGCCCCATGGAGAAAGTTGTTCTGTACGACACTATTAAAGTACAAGTTCGTAGACGACTGCAGGCAGCAGCAGCAGGTGACGTGTCGTCGCGACACTACTACTGACACGGTATTTTATAGAAATACTACAGGCGACACGTCGCCTGCTGCTCCTGCTTGCAGTCGGCTACGGAATTGTACCTTTAAGGTACCATTCCGTACCCGACCGCAGGAGGCAACTGCAGGCGACGTGTCGCGGCGTCATGTCGGTGCAGGCATGATTCCGAACCCGACCGCAGGTGGCAACTGCCCGTATTCCAGTCGGTAGATAGAAGATAAAAAAACGTGACTATCGCTCGAGCGTTGCCGGCACTACTGGTCTGCGGTCGAGTTACACGTATTGCCTGTCACTCACCCGTAGCAGCCAACGACGTGTCGCTAGCTACGGAAGGTATTTCATAGAGATTCATAGAAACCAGTCGTGCCGCAGTGACACGTCGCCCGTAGTTGCCTACTGCAGTCGGCTATGGAATTGTACCTTTAAATATAGCCGCAAATTTCAGATACACGCTGTATACAGAGACTGTAGCAAAGTGAGAGGGTGACATGTACACTAATGTACACCCATTCACAACACGTTTAACAGACAATTGTGACACTTGCTTTGTGTCACGTAATTAAGTGCAGGAGTGACGTAAGAACAGGTTGAATGCTATTTCGTGACGTCATAAGATGTGGGATTAAGATTGTGGGTAGTGTTTTGTTCTGTCAGAGGTTTGGTTTGTTAATTTTAGAGCGAGAATTGTAAAATAAACAAAGGAAATTGCACTAATTCATTCTAAGGTTTTGGTGATTTTAATAATTTGCGCAGTAGATTATGCTTAGATATTAATTTGCTGCACGTTGCATTGCTATTTTAATTATGACTAGGTAGTATTATTTTGGCTGTGACTATAAATATAATGTAATAATCATCGGAAAAGTAGTGGTAGCCCAGTGTCAACGTTCGAACCCTGACACACTGTGACAGGCACGTTTTTTGTTTTTGGTGAGAAATTATCGAATAACTTCTCCCGCTCTGGAGCGGAGCGGAAGGGCGTGTCAGACTCTTACTGACTAAAACACACCCGTGTGACTTCGGTTGCCCTATTGCCGGGGGCCACGACCTCCCTTTCGGTTTTCTTTACAATCCCGGCAGGCCTTATCGGCCTTAGCGGACCCCGTCAATTCTGCTGACATCTCTTTGTGGCGCGCGTACACAACGCGCCGTCGACCCGCGCCTGGTTCTTATTATACGGCGAGCTACCCACTGCTCACCGTCCGCAAGCCCGCGCCTACGGTGGCCGGGTATCGGCCTGCGATTTCCGACGCCCAGGGTGTCTCCACCTGCGGCGGTTAGGGGCGTGAGGGCGCGAAATTTGCCTCTTCCTCACGCGTTCCGCCTCTTCCTTCGCGAGCATTGAGTAAGGAGTTGACGGCCTCCCATTTCCTCTCGCTCCATACCATGGCCTGAACCAGGGGTGACAGGCGCTTTACTTTGTGTAAATTATTTCATCACCACTGCCCTCAAAACGGTGAAGGAAAACATTGTGAGGAAACCGGCATGTCCTAGAACCAAAAATTCGAAAACATGTGACATCTACCAACCCGCACTGGACCCGTGTGCGGGATTATGGCCCACTCCCTCTCATCGAGAGGAAGCCTATGTTCCAGCAGTGGGAACATTATAGGCTGATGCTATGCTTATGCATCAGGACAAGGTAATTCTCTTTCACGAAAATGTCACCGCAGGAAAACACTAATAAAATAAATACTTATATTAATAGGTACACCTGCAATGTCCTCATAACGCTTCAATATTGAGCCAATAAGTGGTACAATAATAAAATATCTCGCTATAATGAAAACGACATTTCCTGTTTCCAAAATATAACGTAAACAAGGAAATACCAAATTAGCACATCGTTCACGAGCATTTAAAGCTATCATCAACGCATCGCTTTTGTATCGCATCGCATCGACGATGGATTGAGAACCAAATAATATGCAGTAGAAATATAAACGATATTAAGACCATAAATATCTTTATTACATTAATAATCATCGTACTTTTAAACGTGCAATATTTGTGTTTACATATATATTTGGAATCACGTTCTCGAAAACGGCTCTAACGATTTCGATGGAAGTTGCAATATTACGGTGGTTTACGGGGGCGAAAAATCGATCTAGCTATGTCTCATATCTGGGAAAATTCGTTTTCTCCGTATTTTCACTCGAGCAGAGCTCGGTCGCCCAAAGTTTAGAACAAGATAATTAATAATAACATGAGAATAATGACATGGCAGCATGGAATTAGTAAGTACCTACTATCATGGCAGTATGGAATTAGTATGTACTATCCTATAGTATTTAATGACCATTCTCTATTTTCACCAGAGCAGAGCTTGGTCGCCCAGATACTTTATGATTAACTAACGACCCGCCCCTGCCTAAACACAGCTGTTGGTGAAAAAAGGAAGCCAATAATGATGACGATGATATAGATATACATAGATAGTTAATTGATTCAGGCGTGACTTTGCAGAAATCCATTATAAAATACAATAGATGACCTCACCGAGCACTGAACGCAGAGAACGCGCTCTGCGTTCAGCGCTCGGTGTGGCAACACGCCGTGTTCTGGTTCGCGACAAGTCAATCGTCATCCTGAGGATGCCTCGTTGAGAGGTGAAACACGTGTCGATTTCTTTCAGGAGTTTTTTATGGCTCTTTAGATATAACTAAGCGGAACAGGTTACTAAACACGTCTATTGTATTATATACATAGATAGATATGACTTATACATAGGTATAATAGTCGTCAGTGAGACTGTAAATCGCGAGGTTCTGGATTGAATCCCATGATCGTGTAAAGTTCAAGTGTGTTATTAGAGTTTTCCATTAAGAAATTTTCTGTAGCATCCCGGAATCTGGATTTGAGGCCAGTTGATATAAAAAAAGGTCACCACCTATTTCGTGGGCCTTATTTTAACATGAATGTCGAATTGTGGGTGTACTATGCCTCTGCCTACACCTTCCAGCATGCTTAGCATGACCACAACAGAAACGGATTTTGTCGATGGAAGAATAGACAAAATGACAGATAATCACAATCTGTCATTTTGTCTACTCTTCCGTCGACAAAACCCGTTTCTATGGTTGTCTTACTAGGCATGCAGATGATGTCGTGATATCATTATAAAAGATGTCTGTAGAAAAGATAAATTGGTAGAAAGCACTTCCTCAAGTTAAGCGTTCATTTTGAATACCGTGTTTAAGATTATGACAGTTTAGAAGACACTTCTTGAAATAAGGTTTTGACAGCAATATGGTGGGTTTAAGGACTCAGTATGAATCAGTAACTTCCTCATGGCGTAACAGTTTTCTATGGGTTAATTGTTGATTGATGCTAGTGTGATTAGTCTTTTAAAGTAGGTTAAATTGCAGTATGAAGTAATAGTTGCTCAGTTTATAAAATACAGTTTCTCTTTTGTTCTATTCGCTGAATGACCCAATATTATATCTTCCTTGAACTCTGTACTATTATGCCAACCTAATATACCTTTGTTTACAAAACATAAACATATGATTTAAATTTTTTTTATCGTGTTGTTGCGGTGATTTGGCATGATTGTGAACAATCTAAACAGTGTTCAGATAATGCAAGTAATTCGTTGCTTCACTTCGATTGTATATGTAAGAAACTTGGATAGTGTAAATGGAGCTTATGAGCATATAACATTATTTTATCTACTCTCATAGCGTAATATTCGAATTATAAAATTCAAAACGAGTTTATATTGACATACTTTGTGAACACAATACCGAAATTTAAAAATAGAATTGGATTTAAAAAAATTTTGGACCCAGGCCTATTGTCTATTCTTGTCTAACCTGTGTTACTTTGTAGATCAAGCTACTTCTCTGTCGTTGGTATTACCTGGTGAAATGCTGGGCTCACTAAACACCCTTTAAGGAATATAGATCGACTAATGGGGGTTCGATTCCTGGATCAGTCAGTGTACCATGTAGTATCATTAGGACTCCGAAGTCTAGATTTCTGCCTAGCTAGGTGATGCCCATAGGCTCGCCTGTATTACTATTATTATAAAGCAAAGTCCCCCCGCCACGACTGTCAGTCTGTCTGAACGCGATATTCTCAAAAACTACCGAAAGGATTTTCATACGGGTTTCATCAATGGACGGAGTGATTCATGAAGAAGGTTTTGATGTATAATTTATTAGGGTTTTGTGTACGATGTTTTATCAAGCTCTAAAAACCGAGCGAAGTAGGGGCGGGGCACTAGTGAAACATAAAATAACTTGCAGTGAAAATCTACTGTACACCCTGAGTGAAGTTGTAATTCTTGTAACAAGCAAGATTCCCTGAAATAATTATTTTTTAATAAAAAATAATGAGATTGCAAACTATGAAGAAGACTGACATTCCAATAAGCGGTGGCAGTTTTTGCATCGAAGCAGAAATTCTATCACGCCTGGCCTCGTTGGGTAAATATGAAATTATAGTTTATTGAAATTAGAGGTTTTTTTTTTGTTTACTTACATGGTTTTTTTTTTCAAACAAAATTATGTTTACATAATATTAGGACAGTACTGAGAGCTCCTGCGCTTACACACACATTCACAGCATGTTTATACACTTGGTTACCACAAGTAAAGCGCGCGTCGCTTCATGGGATAAAAATTCCTGTATCCTAAACCGCTGAATTCATTAACTTTAAATGAAATAATACTTCTGCAATTTGTAACTACCCTTGCACCGTGGAAACTCTGACACTAAGTCGACTTCTGGAAGTTTAAATTGGTACGACACACAACTTGTTGTTTTAACGCGGTATCAGGTTGGTTGTAAAAGTCAACATGAGAGTGATTTCATCAGTTGGATCATTAAGGTTTCTAAAAACTCGTCGGAATTGGCATCAGACCATAATTGTCGCTGAAAAATTTATGACTCATTCTCATTCAAAGCTTCAATGTGACCGCTGCAATTTTACGATGGATTTTGTAGTAGGTAAGAGTCATCAAACTGCGAGCAACTCAAACCTAACCACGTGTTTGAAACGATAGCCCGAAACGTGTTCCGGATCAAAACATCAACAGTATGATTACTACAAATGATTACTAAAACGCATACGTTTGACTAAATTGAGCATAGTGACTCATTCATTTTCTGAGTGATCAAACTATATCATTACGATATTGTGATACGAATTCTTGCAATATCTAAAATTAAACTCTTTACGATAAACTCGGAGTCTTAAAGTTTTCTGTGACTCAATTTTGTATTTTAAATCTAGACTAACGACTAGTGAATGATCCTGAAATAAAAATTGTTTTAAATATTATGAATGTAGTAGCGTATCGAATTCTCGTTCGCAAATGAATCAGATATAAGGATGTAGGTGCCTAAGTAAAAACGGTATAAATTGATGTGGATGTGTGTGCATTTGATATCAATGTTGTTAAAATATTTATTTTTCAACGTTGCAAAATTCGAAGTGATATTAATAGTTTTCCTGTTGATCCCTATAGTGAAATTAGGTGATGCAAAAATGAGCTTTAGTGTCGAAGTGTGGATGAGGAAAATATCATTGGAGATTTCAAAATAGAATTTGGTTGAGTATCCAAAACGATTTTATGAAGTTAGTAGTGATATCAAAATGTGGTGATTTTGCCAAATTGCAATGATAACGCCTACGCTTGTGTGTTGAATTCATAGGTATACGAGTATGAGGAAGGTGAAGATCATAAAACTAAACATACAGATTGTAATCTAACAAATAGGATATCATAAAATGAAATTGTATTTTCAAGTGAAGTTAAATCTAGATTTAAGGATATCATACTAAAAAGTATATATATTTGTCTTGATCATCATCATCTTCCTTATCACAATGTATTTGGTGTCCCCGCAGCGCGTCGTCTTTTCCCAAATATTATTTCCTTTTTACCCAACTACGGCAGAGGGTTATAATTTTTGACCGGTATGTATGTATGTTCATCCGTTCCATCATAACTTCTAAACTACTCATCAATATTTGACAATTGAGATATCATTGGAAACGTCTTGATTGTCCGCTGGTTATAGGTTATGTGACGTCACATTAAGTCACATAAATATAACGCCTTCTAGAGGACATAAAGTCATAAACTAAAAAACATTTATTTTTAATGTTCCTAGTAGTAATAATAATATAATTAGCACATTTCAAAAATATATTTTATAATATATAATAACCCCAAAATAATTTAAATGAAAATAAAAGTTATATATACTAAAACCCAACTACGACAAAAAAGCCAAATAAAAATGTATAGACAAGACATCACAGTCACACGTAATCTGGTCGATCTATCCACACGACGTGTGAAGGCTTGTGCAGACCAGCGCGACACGCGACGCGACACAAAGGCACCGACCGTCGCGCGACGAGCGGTGCCTTTGTGTCGCGTCGCGTGTCGCGCCTGTTTGAAAGAGCCTTGACTCTGGATTTTTAATTTGTCTGTCTGTGATGTTTATACCTTTTTAGTTGGCTTTCTTGTCGTAGTTGGGTTTTATTATGATTTTCGTGTTGTATGTTTTGATTTATAAATTGTTTTCGCTTTGTCAAACTCCTGTAATTGGAAGCGCACATTAATAGGTATTTCTCCCTGTTCTTGTTAAATTGCATGAAATTGTATAGCCTCTATTTATAAATAAATAAATATTCAGATCTATTAGCCGTAATTGCAGTAGTCACATCCTTTCTAGCTCTATCAGCTTTAATATAATCCATCCATCGTTTCTTCGATCTTCCTCTACTTTTATAATCATCTCAATCAAGACTGTCTCGATATTCACACCACTAGTTATAATATGCTTGTCAATGCCCAATTTTACCTACGGATCAGACTTTAGTAGAGAGCAGTGCAGTGGTGGCCCAGTGGTAACGGCCGCGACTGACGATTTGTACGTCGTAACCCAGACAGGCACTTTACTTTGTGTAAATTATTTCATCACCAATGCTCGCAAAACAGTGAAGGAAAACATCGTGAGGAAATCGGCATGTCCTAGAACCAAAAATTCGAAAACGTGTGACATCTATCAACCCGCACTGGGCCCGCGTGGTGGTTTATGGCCTACTCCGTCTCACCAAGAGGAGGCCTTTGTCCCAGCAGTGGGAACATATTAGGCTGATTATGTAAAATTTTAATTCAAATTCAAATTTTTATTGCTCAACACAGTACATAATCATATATTTCTAGATGTCAAGTGAATGCGCAGTGCACAGTGTTGCACCAATTCAGGCATGCAAAATTAGTATTAAAATTATACCATGTCATAAATTCCAATGAATACCTTATAAAATTTCATAAATACAATTAATACTCTATACAATGGCATAAAATCATTACTAATACCTTATGTATTATATTATCTATTATACATGTCTAAAACAGTCAACACAATTAACGATACAAATAAAATAATTTTAATAAAATAAAAACATGCTTATGCTATTAGACTTTAGTTCATCGATCGGTAACTTTTAGGAATCGGCCATTAGTAAATCAATTAGGTCACTATAGCAAGCTTTTGTGTTACATAAGATATTCCGGTCACCGCTACTACTACCTTGGTATCAGTGAATAGTTTATGCGTTATCGTAGCAACTAGCAGGTGAACCGGCAACCGTAGTTCTCACGGCATTACAGCCGTTCAATATTAATTTGCTTTTATCGAGTGGTTTGTGAGTTCGTATTCTCTTTGTTAGCTGTGTCATGATTTTGTTTCAGGAACAGCTATTTATACAGGGTGGCAGGGACATCGACGCGAAAACTGAAACCATGGATTCAGTACATGATTATGAACCTCCCAGCGCTGAAATTTTACGTCGGTTATTAAAAAAAATTTGCTGTTCCATACATTTTGACCGCATAGGTATTGCTCTTTTCTATGAAACAGCAGATTTTTTTTAATAACCGACGAAAAATTTCAAAGCTGGGGGGTTCATAATCATGTACTGAATCCATGGTTTCAGTTTTCACGTCGATGTTGTGGGCCTACTTGGCGCAGCCGCGAGATACACTTTCCTGTTAAATTATTATTTGACATTTTATCATTGTTTCCTTTTTATTTTTTTACTTGTGTTATAATTATGTTGTATTGTGTGCCTTTTTGTGTGTGCTAAATTAATTAATTTTCTTTCTTTCTTTCTTTTACACCAGAAATTACATGGCAAAAAATCAACTTAACACTAAAAAATATACAATGGGCGATAATGACAATGGACAAGAAAGTTTTTTTTTTAAATTGTTGTTGGGCCACACGTGCTATTTGGTATATTCCTTTATTTCCTATGCTCTTGCAACAATTAGAGTTTATTTTCTATCTCACAAGTTGGATTGTTAAAAATTTACCACCTATATTATGGACTTCTTGTAAAAAAAACAAAAGAAATCCAAACTTTACCGCTTCCAAGAGTTTAAGCGGAGGAAGAAAAAGTTCTACAATTAATTCTAAGGTAACACATCACTATCTGTTTAGATGCTGACTAAAATTTTAATTACCTCATTAGTCTTTGTCATCAACTATTTATTATAGCTACAGACATTTCAATCCTAAAACCTTTAAATAGGTCAAATTAGTTAATTGCGTTATCGCCGACTATCGTGCCTACCGATCCTTTATAGAATCGCGTGTCCCCAAAAAATATTCCCGAAAACGTCATCTGTTCCCTGTTATCATTCAACTCATCTATTAACACGTTATCAGGGCATTCGCCGACCTCGGTCCACTCGTGGTCGATCGATATGCCATTAATTATGTCCCACTGTGGCTACTGGAAACTTCGGCGAGATATTGTGTTACAGGCTAACTGTGAATCAGGGTTGGTTGGTTTAAATCAATTTGATTTAATTTTACTGTGATTTAAATCAAGTGTTGTTATGTTACAATAAAAAAAAACAAATTCCCAATACCATAAAAAAACAAATAACTTTGACATAGTTTCTTTATAAAAATAATAAAAAAAAAACCGGCCAAGTGCATGTCGGACCACGCACAATGTAGGGTTCCGTAGTTGGGATGAATTTATCTCAAGAACAAACTTAACTTTGTAGTTGAAAAAAGCCTACTCAGCTGTGATGGTTTTCCTTTTAAATTCGTTATATAAGCTACTGCCGTGAATTTTTTCACATATCTAAAACCAACCATTTAGCTGGCAGGGGGGGGGACACTTGACTCTAACAAAAATTTCCACTTTAAAGCTTAATATTTCGCAAACGGATTTCTGAATTCAAAAATAGTTTTAACTTACTAAAAAACATCCCCACTTTACGTGTAGCGCAGGTACCCTAAAAAAAAATATTTTTCATAATTTTATTTTACCACTTTGTCGGCATGATTAATATATACATGCATACCCATGCCAAATTACAACTTTCTAGTACTAAAACAGTCTTGGAGCTAGACCGCGGACAGATAGACAGACGGACATGACGAAACTATAAGGGTTCCTTGTTTACTACGGAACCCTAAAAATTACGATAGTTAACAGTTGTTGACCATGGTTATTTTTTGTAGGTAGTTGTCGAGTTCAACATTGTCAAAAATCAAAATACAATGTTATTTGTGTATTTACCAATTTTACAATTGGTGAAATATGGATGCACTCAAACTCAAACTCAAAGCATTTATTTCAATTAAACCATTTACAGGCACTTTTGAATTGTCAAAGAATCGGTCTCACGGAATTACTACAGTTACACCTCTGTATAACCCTTCGGGAATTACAGACGATATGTCATGTAACTACTAAAATGTATTGCATGATTTGAAAAACATTATTCTTTATGAAAATCAAAAATAACATTTGCAGCCTTATTGTGTAACACATTTACAATGGGAATGCCTTTTCATTTTAGGAATTCCTTAGACCTTTGAATTTCCTACAAATTGTGAATATGTTACGAAATTGTTTTGCTGATTTCAATTTAAAAAACGCAGATTTTGCACAACCCTGGAATGGAATGAGAGTTGATGCTGCTTTTAATGATGTGGCTGGCAGAAAAGTTAATTGTATAACGCGTAATGAGTGGCGGTGAGCTGGAGTTAATTACTTTGAAATGAATGCAGATATTGGTCCACTGTCGTTGTGTGGACCACCAATAAATATTGATTTATTTTACAATAAAGGTCTGAGAAATTATGGCGTAAAACAAGACCCATCAACACTAATAAAAGTGTTATAATTGTGATTTAAATAAATAAATAAATAATATTATAAAGAGAAAAGATACTTTTTTTGTAGTGAATAAACTTAAAAAGGCCAGAGGCACGCACTTTTCGGATTCATATGCATATTGTATAATTATCACTTGCTTCGAAAACGGTGAAGGAAAACATCGTGAGGAAACCAGCATGTCTGAGAGATATTTCTCGAAGGCATGTGAAACCAAGGCAGAGGCCCATGGGCGGCATAAAAACTCTGACACCAGGTTAGTTACTACCACTAACCACACGAAAAAGATGAAGAACTCAAAAACTACTGGACCGATTTAAAAAAATATTTCACCAGTAGAATGCTATATTATCAGTTTATCACTGAGTAACATAGGCTGTAGGTAATTTGTACAGCTATCACGCGGGCGAAGCCATTGGCGGAAGGTAGTGAGAAGATAAAACTGGTGTAGTTTCAAGGTATAACTGAAAACCTTTTTTCCTGGTGCTCGTCATTAGGAAAAACTTTTATTATGAGACAAAGAGTAAAATCGCGAAAAAATAATCTGCTGTTCGCTACATTTTCTCGAGTTACTTGAACATAAATGTATGGAGCAGACGCACAATGACCCGAGATTGTCAATTATTTCAATGATATCTTGTAAATTCTGGAAAAATATAATCATGTAAAAGATTTGGAATAAATCCCGAGATAACTAAAGTTCAGGACTAATAGGATACAAGACATCTTATTATGAAACAGCGTAGCTTTATAGTAATGTTATGTTCATATGAATATTCAAATGTTGACATTTGACATTTAAATAACACATAACATAACATAACATCACGCCTTGTTTCCCCGAAGGGTTGGGCAGAGGTGTCCCTGTAGCAGGTACACCCACATTTCGCCAGTTATGTTTAAGTCCCATGTAATAGGGGGCGAGCCTATTGCCATCAACCGGGCACAAATCCAGACTCCGAGCTGCTACTGAGAAATTTCAGATAGAAAAACCCAATAACACTTTGCCCGACCCGGGAATCGAACCCAGGACCTCATGCTCAGCAGTAGCGCTTGCGACCACTAGACCAACGAGGCAGTTACACATTATAGTTAGACATTTAAATATTGTAACAATTTTTTTTTTTTTTTTTTTTTTAACTATGGCCTCTCGCAGTTTTGACCACTAAGGTCTTGGCTGCTTAACCGAACTTTTCCTGTGGTGGCCTTAAGCTTCTACACTTAGAGCCTCCAGCCAGGAGCTTTTAAAACTATTCTAAATTAAAATTAAGCGAGTGCTCGCTAAGGGCACCCCCTGTGGGGTACGAACCTCGGCTTAGGGCATCGCTGAGGAGAGGACAGCAAGAAGGGACAGGCTGGATCAAATTTATATTTACATCATGATTATTATGCGGGGTATTTAAAGCTACGTGCTCAGCTGCAACAACTGCTGGCACCTCGTTTTCGAGCAAGGGTCGGGGAGGAGTTTCATTGACTCGGGGACGCGGTCGCGATCGCAAAGGACCTCGGCGGCGAGGTCGGAATGACGGGAGGCGTCTGTTTTTGTATACTGTACTGGTGGCCCTATTCTGCTCCTGGAGGAGTGTAGTGGGGTCATCTGGGTCGGAAAGAGTATGCCTCGGTCGGCGAATCTGACTGATACGGGAAGGGATGTAGTCGGCTGACTCGACAATCAGAGGATTGCGATGTTTGGGAGCGGAGTCAAAGTAACTCTTGGACATGCGTTTTAGGAATTGGCGGATCGTTGGGATCTTACAGTTGAGATGGAGGATCTCGTTTCTGACATAAAAGGGGGCTCCCGTGGCCTTACGAAGGAAACGGTTCTGTAGGGTCTGCATCCTATGGATGGAATGGGGTTTGGCGTGAGCAAAGACTGATCCCGCATAGGTCATGATGGGGCGAATGCACGCTGTGTAGGTTCGCAATTTGCACTTTAGTGACAATTTGCTGCGTGCATTGAGAATGAAATGAAGTCTACCTAGAGCGAAAGCGGCTCGCGAGCGAACCGACTTTATGTGCTCTGAAAAGGAGAGGTGATGGTCGAGGATAACACCGAGGTACTTGGCTCGCTTCTCCCAAGGGATCGGCTTGCCGAACAAGGTGATAGGTCGGGGGAGGGGGAGGGCTCTGGATCTCGGTTTTGTGAATAAAACCGCTTGACTTTTGTCGGGATTGACCTCGATTCTCCATTTCCTGAACCAGGCGCCAAGGTTATTGACAGCCCTTTGCAGGTTTAGGAGCATCGTTTCGGTATTGCCTTTACAGATGATCGCAGTATCGTCTGCGAACAGAGCCAAGTGCGTCCATCTGTGTTTGGGAATATCGCTAGTGAATAGGGTGAATGCGAGGGGAGCTATCACGGAGCCCTGAGGGACTCCTGCCCTTATGGGGCGGGGAGAGGATAGGGCTCCTTCGATACGGAAGCGGAAGGTGCGGTTCGACAAGTAGTCTCGAATGATGAGCACGAGACGATCTGGCACACCGAGTTTGTAAAGCTTATATATTAAGCCGTTGTGCCAGACTTTGTCAAACGCTTTCGCAATATCGAAGAAGACCGCACCTGTCTGTCGGCCTTGGGTGAGAGCACCGCTGACCAGCTCGACAATACGGTGGACCTGATGCACGCTAGAGTGCTGAGTTCGAAAGCCGAACTGCTCGTTGGGGATGAGGCCCTTGGTCTCTGCGTAGTCTCTGAGACGCTTATAAATAAGCCTCTCATAGATTTTGCCGAGGACTTTGAGCAAACTGATGGGGCGGTAACTAGTGGGCTCGCTTTTAGGCTTGCCGGGCTTTGGGATTCCTATGACTGTGGCCTCTTTCCACGTCTGAGGGAAGATGTTATTGCCTAATGCACCATTGAAGATGGTGGTCAGTAGCATGATTAAGTGGGCTGGGAAGAGCTGGACCACCCTATTGGTGAGTCCGTCTGAACCGGGGGCTTTACGAATATGGAGACCCTTGATAATCTCGTGTACCTCATCTGGTTCGATGGGGGGCAGGGGAAAATCAGGGTCTTCAACGGGAGGGAGGGAGGATCTACGTTCGACTTCGGCGTCGACCTCGTCGAGGTGAGCTTTGTCTACTGGTAGAGAGCTGGGAGAGCATTGAGCTTCTAGGCTGTCGGCTAGGCACTCGGCCTTGTCGATGTCATCGAAGGCGATGGTTTTATCGGGGCGGACTAGAGGGGGCATAGAGGCTGATTGAGTGGACCTGAGTTTCCTCTGGAGTTCCCAGAAGGCTAGATGGGTTGGCTCGAGATCGCCCAGCATCTTGTCCCAGCCCGCGTCACGCAGCTCCGCAATACGTGTCCTTACAGTTCTCTGTAAGTAGCGCATGTGGGCTTTGTTGGCGGCGCAAGGAAAGACACTGTAGGCACGAGTGGCCGCGTTCTTCTCAGTCATCAGAGCACGCACATCGTCCGGGAGTTTCAAGTAACAGGGTTCTGTTGCTGGAACCTCCCTTGAGCAGTCGCTCAGGACGGTTTGTACGTGCTCCGTGAGTGAGTCGATCGCGGCCGTCGTGTCAGCGATTGAGTCAAATTGATCGGGAATTGCGTCTAATAAGGGGGACGTGTTGGATTTCAGCTGAACGCTTACTTTCTTCCAGTCCGTCACCTTTCTAGTGGAGGGGGGATGGTTAGGGTCAGAGGGACCTATGCGGGAGACAAGATTGATGATGACTGGGCGGTGGTCAGAGGTAAGCTCGTGCACCGTTTCTATTGTGTCAATGCGTAGGTTTACGTTCTTAAGGAGCGTTAGGTCAAGGACGTCAGGGGCGTGATTGATGTAATGGGGATAATGAGTGGGGTCCATCGGAGCGATGATGTCAAAATTAAGGGAGGAGGAGAGGTCGAACAAGTGTCGGCCTCTGGTATTGGTGGTGGAACTATTCCATGAGGGGTGCTTGGCATTGAGATCGCCCGCCATAATGACGGAGTCACTCATGCCGAAGAGTACTGTTAGGTCATCAGATAGAAGTTGATAATTTTCTGAAGCTACAGATGGAATGGGAGGGATATAGACCGATACTAGAGTGATCGGTGGGTGCCCAGTCATACCTAGACGGCAGACTGATACTTCTAGTCGGGAGAGGGGGGGAGGGTCCATAGGAATGCAGTACAGATCCTTTTTATAATAAATGAGAGTGCCACCCGCGTGACAGCGCGTCCTATCGTTCCGGATTAAGCGATAGTTAGCTATGGTGGGGCTACGTTTGTGGGGCTTTAGAAAGGTTTCCTGGATGAGGAGGATATCTAACTGATGATCGCGGAGGAATTCCGCGATCTCGTAACAATTTTATGGAAAACTAGCTTTTTCTAGGGGCTTCGCCCGCATGAAGGTCAGATTATACCACGGGAACGTACCACAGGTATAAAAAGTGTCCTACGTGTTAATCTAGGTTATAGACTACATATATTTATATATGTGCCAAATTTCATCCAAATCAGATGTTTTTGCGTGATTGAGTATCTAACAAATATCCAAACATACAAACTTTCACATTTTTAATAATATAATACTTAGCTGCGCCCCACGGTTTCAACCGCATAAGTCTCGATCCCGTGAGAATATCTGGATAAAAAGTATCCTATGTATTAATCCAGGATATAAACTATCTGTGTGTCAAATTTTATCTAAAGCCGTTCGATAGTTTCTGCATGAAAGAGTAACAAACATCCATTCATCCATCCTCACAAACTTTCGCATTTATAATATTACTAGCTTTTGCCCGCGGCTTCACCCGCGTGGATGTCGGAAAATATCCCACGGGAACGTACTACCGAGATTTCATACCTAATAACAGAGGAAAACGTCATTGACTCCTACCGCTGCGCCCGCGCCAAAAAAGCTTCGGAAATGACAATTACATTTTTATCAAATTCTGAAAGTTAAAAATGGTTATTGTGGGTCATCCTTAGTAGATAAACATATGCCATCGCGCACTTTTTTGTTGAACTTTTTAAGATGAACAATACCATAGAACATAAATTTGATGTATCTTTTCCGGTTAACGCAGCGCACGCCAGTAAAGCTCCCAGTCGGCATGATTTTTTCCGACTTCTTCAACAATAATCGTCATATTTCAGCCAATTTACACAAAACCTTAATTAATTATACACTAAAAAGTTCCGCATGAATCACTCCGTCCATTGGTGGAAACCGATTGAAAATCCGTTCGGTAGTTTTTGAGTTTATCGCGTTCAGACAGACAGACAGACGCGGTGGGCGACTTTGTTTTATATTAAGTAAGGATAAAGATATAAAATGTATTATATTATAATTATTATTAAGTAGGAAGTAGGATATATGTAATAATATGTACCTATATAGTAGAATGTATTATTAGAAGGACAAACTTATTATTATAATTCTCTATTCCTATCCTCCATCTTCTTTATACTCAGGATCAATATTCAGAGAAGCTGATTTAATAACAAGGATTCTACAAAATCATCTACCTAAATATTTCATAGTAGGTACAGCTTCGGTAGTGTTATTCACACCCTTAGCCCCGACCGATAAACACCAAAGTTGGTCAAGGTGAAACTTATGTACGTAAGGTACCTACATTTTGTTGTTTAAGGCTCAGTAAGGGCTGAATGGCTCTTATTCAACACTGTTGTTGTTTCCAAGTTCTATTATACTTACAATGTCATTGCTTGGCTAATAGGGTATAAAATAGAAAAACTATTGATAGTAGGTATAGAAATCATAAAAGTATACAGGGTGGTAGGGACATCGACGTGAAAACTGTTACCATGGATTCAGTACATGATTCTGAACCCAGGCTTTGAAAATTTCGTCGGTTATTAAAAATAAATAACCGACGAATATTTCAATCGTCAGTCAATCGTCATCCTGAGGATGCCTCGTTGAGAGGTGAAACACGTGTCGATTTCTTTCAGGGTATTTTATGGCTCTTTAGAAATTGCTAAGCGGAACAGGTTACTAAATATATCCACGTCTATTGTATTCTATAATGGATTTCCGCAAGGTCACGCCTGAATCAATTAACCGTTTTACAGAAATAAATATCATTTATCATTATCATTTACCCGAGGGCCTACACAAGTGGCAATCGCTTTCAAATCGTTACGGATTTCTACAACAACCTTTAATAGGATTGATGTAATATTTTCGGTAGCTTATGTTGGTCCCATAAATTTTTGAGGTTCCCATCCTCGTTAGCACGTAAGAAAAAAAAAAAGAAAACAGTGGCTCCCCGGGAGTGCCGACAGAAGTAAAAACTTGAATAAGATCGCCTTGGTGGAAGAAAAATACTTGTATAGAACATTGGTCCGTAACCTTATCTAAATGAAGAGCACAATCGCGTTTACACAAAAAAAATACTTCCAAAACCTTTAAAGTAAAAATATTTTCATAGAACATTGATCCGTGACGTAATATAAATAAATAGCACAATCGCGTTTACAAAAATGAGGTGTCAGTAACGGTGTCGCGAGTTCAATTGTTTTTCCCATCTCAAAAATGCCCAACGCGCCTAAATAAGTTTTCACTTCAAAATTGGTAGATTCCAAGTTCCGTTTCCAGACATTCGTGTCGAGCTCTAAGTACGTTGACCCCATTTCCAAATGAACCCTAAAATCGATGCCCAATAGATACCGAAAGAATTTCTGCCCCTAACATCTTTCTGATGTGAGAAAATCCCAATATCCAATTCCGCAGGATAACCGGCAATCTCAGAAACGGTGGAAAACCCGAAATCTCACGGGACGTGTTGGTCACTCCCGATTTGGTCATCCAATTCGGTATTCGATCGATTATCGAGAGTTCGGGACCAACTCGATACCCTCTCGTTTAATAAATCATAAAGTTCTGAACGAAATGATAACGAGGGGACGACTTAGAATGGTATTGGAAGCTTAAATGGTGAAGTTTCCGATGGAAGATTATTATGGTTATACTTTAAGAACATCATTTGCCCGTTCTATATCTTGGAAAATTTCCGATGGAATCACCTTAGAAGTTGTTTTTTTTTCATTTAGTTTTTAAAGCTTTTAGGCACAAGTCTCCTCTTTGCTATGCCATACTCAATTGTACATGTCTTATGGCAGTCATCTAATTATTTGTCAGGTATCAACTATGAGCCCATTCTGCTACACGACATCTTATTTATTTATTTAATTATCATTTAAGCACACACATATAAACAGACAAGAAGAAAGGAACAGAAAAATACGGACAAAGGTGATGTTTATTTCTAAAGAAATCTCTTCCAGCATACCTGCGATAGGAAAGTAGATAAAAAGAGATGTCGACAACTTGTTTAAGAGTAGAAGAGAAAACAAAAAACATAAATCAAAATACGATTGACTAATTAAAACCAGTCATTGCTGAACATGGCCCAAAATGCCAAAGCCAAATACTTATTACTGGTTACGAAAATCACAAAGTTCCTGTTAGGTACCTTTTACGAAACGATTTGTTTTCTTACAAACGAATGGAGCATGAAATATTTTTACGAAAAATGTTTTCCTCCTTCCTTATAATTCTCAAGGAAAAGTGAAAAGTTATGAACCCATAAAAAGTAATTTCAATAGAAACCGTAAAGCAACTTCCTTAATAATTCATGAAGGAAACCCCATCACCAGCTGAACTTTGAACAACATTATACTTTCTAAAACATTGCTTTATTGGTCACGTTTTTTGCAAATGAAAATTAGAAAATTAATAAAAACATAACCAAGTCATATCGATATTTTTGAATGTTTTCTCAGGCCCTGTTTTTTTTACGGTATCCACATCCTTTTTCACACGACTTGCTGAAGTAAATTGTTGCTTTGTGGGTATTTTTTTATTGGTGATTAAAAGTCTACTGTTTGTTGACTATTGCAATAACAATTCCTTTACAATAGTCGATTGTGTGTTTCAGTCTTGTTTCAGTAGCAAATTTTTAGTGTAGCCAAAATTTTGCCAAGAAAAGTTCTCACCCGCAATGTTTTTTTAATTATCTATGACACATCAAGCTGAAATTACGTTATCGCGTAATTTATTTAGAAAACATCATCATCGTTTTACCCGAAAGACGTCGACATCTGGACATAGGCGTCCCCCAAGCATCCGCATACGCAAGCCACTTTGACCGATACTGTGCTTCTCGCATCCAGCGAATTCCTGCGGCCTTCACCAGGTTATCGTCCACCTTGTGGGAGACATTCCAACGCTACATCTTCCGGTACGCGGTCGCCACTCCAGAACCTTTCGGCCCAAAAGACATAAGCGCGCGTTTTTTGTGACGTATTTTTTGACACGTGTGTTTCTGCTCTTACAGTTGGGTATTATGATGGATAGGCCTGCGGTCAAGTCTACATTTCGATAGTAAATAAAAACCTATCCGAATGCCAAGGACGCTATTTAATATTGACGTCATCCAGTCATAACTCACGGTCTAAACTACCAATGTAAAAATTACATGTTGAGCATTAGCACAACTGCCAAGATAGTGTTAATATTGATCGTTAAAAATAGATGTTTTGGTCTATTAAATTAATATTAAGTAACCTTGACCTACCCTTGTTTTTGTCTATAACCGAAAAGATAAAGTTTCTAGAACAACAGAAAATACTATTTTATCCCCGAAGGGTTAGGCAAAGGTGTACCTATAGTACACCCACATATAGATACTAAATATATCCACGTCTATTGTATTTTATAATAGATTTCCGCAAGGTCATGCCTGAACCAATTAACTACAACGTTTAATCATGTATTAGGCCTCCATAAACGTCTGAGGTCTACCATCAGGTTTACCATCAACAACTACAGTACCAATAAATTAACTTTACAGACATGAAAAATTAATTTAATACTTTTTTCCTGATCTCATTAACCTCTGAGGCAGGTAGACAGACATGGGTCTACCCATGCCAAGGTGTGTCGTATAATTTAACGGTCAAAAAGGGGATTGCCCTAGTGATTTTTGATCAGATATTTTCACCTTTAGTTTTTTGTCTTTAGCAAACAATTAAATGAAAAGAAATACTTTCAGCAAGGTTGTTATTGGGGTTAATTGATCAATAATTTACGCTAGAACTATTTAAGGAATATATAATTATAAGTTATGCCAAAAGTATTTAATCATCGTTACAAAATTATGGAGAGTCATTTCAAATGCACTCCGTTGGTAATATTGCATCATAATTTCCAGCAATTCCCAAAAATTTACAAAGCCTGACAGTCGCATAACCCTTTACTTTTAAAGCCACACAATTTTGAAAACACGACCACAATTTGGTCAATGGTCATAAAGAGCGTCCAAAGCGGTATCATAAACTGGAGTAGACATTTAATTATGAAAGGCCTTTCGTACAGAACATTCAACACATGCCTGAAACAATTATGAGACTTTGTCCATTATGTGAAAAGTTTTGTAACAATTTTCAGTGTGGAACGCTAAAAAGGTTTAAGAGAAGAGGTATGGTTATGCTATTTATACCTACCTAAAGAAAGAAATGTATTTTTTATTTGGGACACGCACAGGCAATACAACAATAAAAAACCATAAGTGCGTGTTGGACCACGCACAATGACGGGGTTCTGTAGTTGGAATGAATTTATCCCAAATACAACCTTAACATTGTAGTTGAAATACTTGTTCTCCCATACATTCCAACTGCAAATGTTTGTACGCACAATATTGAGAGATTTACCACGTTATTTTAAGGCCATAAACTTCTTGTAGGTTTTCTTGTAATCTATGCGTAAAGAACGTGGTAGTAGTTTCGGAGATAAGGGGGTCGGGGAATGGTCAATTTTCATCAATTTTCTTAAATATCTTTAAAAATATGTATTTTAAAATTATAAATAAAATATGTTTGAGATCCTCGCAACAAGCCCTTTCATTCATTTGTCCCCCAAAAGTGACCCCCATATTGAAAATTTATTTATTTACGTTACATGTCTGTGTTTGGGTCACAAAAATACATATGTGTCCCAAATTTCAACTTAACCGCCATTAGATTCGGAGCAAATTGGCTGTGACAGACGGACAGACAGACACACGAGCGATCCAATAAGGGTTCTGGTTTTTCCTTTTGAGGTACAGAACCCAAAAAAAGGGCATTAAAACTAACAAAATCATGAAAACAATAATAATAAAAAAGAACATTAAAACTTACAAAATAGTGAAAACAAAAAAAGAGAAAAATGTGGACCTGTGCGAGGTTAAAAGGCTCCTATCTCAGCATGATGCTACGGTATTTGAGAACCTATGAGAACGTTGAAAATGGAACTCTAGTTAAAGCGGTATAAGAGAAAAGCTGCAATGGGGATGTTTTTTTTTTTTTAAAGTTAAAACTTTTTAGGCGCGTTGGGCATTTTTGAGATGGGACTAAACCATTGATTTCACGACACTATAATGACACCTCATTTTTGTAAACACGATTGTGCTCTTTATTTATATTACGTTACGGATCAATGTTCTATGCAAGTATTTTTACTTTAAAGGTTTTTGTAAACGCTATTATGCTCTTTATTTACCTATATTACGTTACGGATCAATGTTCTATACAAGTATTTTTCTTCCACCAAGGCGATCTTGTTCAAGTTTTCACTTCTGTCGGCACTCCCGGAGTTGCACCACTTTATTTTTTTTTGGATCGGATATTTTCAAATAACTTCTCCCGCACTGGGTGGAGCGGGAGGGCGTGTCAGACACTTACTGACTAAAACCCACCCGTGTAATGACGATAATAAAGAGAATATTTTACTTTTTTTCCTCGAGTCGATATGAACAAGAGTAGCTAGAACATGCTGTGATGAAAAGATCAGCCAATCACCTGCTAGCGCGACTGACTGCTCACAATAGAGGCGCTACTCTGATTTCAAAATTATAATCACACTCTTGGTAAGTCGTTAAGCCATCGGTACTGCGCCTGATCTCTCTCCGGTCGTGTCGGATTGCCGTCCCATCGGACTATATGAGTGAGGGAAGAGAGAGTGCATCTGTATCTGCGGCACAGACTTGTGCACTATAATATCTATTTTGTTAGTATATTGGCGTGTGCTAGCTGCCATAGCAAATAATTTAATTTAATGTTTTGTGTTGCGTAACGTTCATTGTTTTGCATTGTATAGAATCAAGTTTTTCTAACTGCACAAACAGCTGTGCTGCTGGGGAGTTTGTTGCGCCACTTCTTCTCCCCAGCTAAAGCACTAGGAACTTAGGAAGTAGTGCAGAGCGGGGGTTTTTGGGGGACTGTCTTATGTAATTTTGACGTTCGAAAAGTGCCTCTTAGCCTAGTTTGAATAAATGACTTTTGAATTTTTGGAATTTTTCCCGCGTGAAATTCGATCTGAAGGACTATATAAATGAACTCGACAGCAGCAGCTTACTCCTGAATATAAGGCCATATATCCATTGCTAAAAGTTCACCTATAATATGCCAGGTACCAACGTAAAATAAAAAAAATAAAAAATTGGGTCTGACCTCCCTAGTGTATGGATATTACCTTCACGTGACCTTCATATGCACGAATAACTAGAGTAAACAAATATGGCTACTACCCAAACATTCGTCCCCTCAGGGGGCTACTGTGCTGCTAAATATGTCGTCAAATAACTAGCTTTCTAGTTACACGCAAGAGAAAACTAATTTAAAAAAACACATGGTTGTTGGAGTAGACATTATTATATGAAAAAACCGGCTATGTACAGTACCGACCAAAAGTCCATAAGCAATCTCACAAAGCAATAGACTGACGCTTCGGTTTGACTTACGACCTTCTTCTATAAGTTGTTACAATACTGTAGACACGCACATTACACACACACACTCACTTTGTCTGCAACCAATGACTAGTTCGATAATCATCATTCGTTTTTAGTTTCATTCGTCTTGTTCACATAAATATTAAAGTTTAGCAGGTAGACCACAAAAAACTAAGTAAATTATTTCGATTTCTGTGGGGTAGATGCAGTTTGTTACAAGTATTCAATTAATAGAACTTTGTTGGTTCGTGCCGTGATAATATTGGTGACGAGCATTTAGCGCAGTGTTGTGGTTATTATTATCAAAAAGCAGGCATAAAATATATTGAAGAGATCAGATCAGATCCAAATCAGATCAGAGAATATTATTGCGCTGCGTAAAAGTGAAGTGAATATCTAATAAAACCGGACTAAGTGTGAGTGTTATCATTTATATATTTCATATTTTACTAAACATAAATCCTAATCAAGGGTATTGTTGATAGAACAGAGGTATTGTTGAGACAGAAGATGCCTTTAAAGTTTTAAATTCATTTTGAGGTTTAATTCGAATAGTGAATAATAAATAATTAGGTATTATGTGTAATAAAAACAATGTTTTTCTTTGTTCTAGAGAAATACTGTGACGGTTAAGAGATATGAGGAAGGGGCTTATTATCGAGTAGCAGCGACGTCAAATGGTGAATGAAACAAATGGTTTCATACCAACGAGATATTTTGCTGAATTATTAAAAACACGTCATTATGAACCGTTCGCCGTGCACTCTGAAGGCTTGCATCACTGAAGACCAGCTAGAAAACCGTTTTTGACCTTAAAATATTGACCGTACCAACTTAATAAACAACAGATTCGTTATTGCATGAATAATTTTTTAAGCACGTTTCAATAGGGTGTTTGTCGTATTTCTTGCAGATATACCGAAATTGTTTAATATTATTTTAGTAATAGTATTATTTTAGGATTAAAATTTGAGGTTCAGTTTCAATCTTCTTTTCGTAAAGAAAATGAATACTTAAGCTATAACCTCAATACCAACCAATATTTACTAAAGCCAAATAAAGTTTAAAATAATTAATATGAACAACTGCCTTTAACCTTAAAATCAACAATTTTGTCAGTAGATTTTTTTACATTTTAAGTAGTCTAATATTCTTATTTATTGCTTAATTACTTAGACCATGATCAAAGCTTTATATTTATGGTGCAAAAAAATCCATTTAAAATTTAAAACATTTCAAAATTTAAATATGTCAAAATAATACAAATTGCTTCTAAGTTTCTAGACATCTGTTTCACATATTATTCAGGTGAAGTAATGATAAATAATTGTAGCAGTTTGATAACTATACTTAAGTAAAATAAATATAACGAATAAATATTATTTATTTTTTATTATAACATATCACGCATTTTTTATTCTAAACCCTTTATTGCAATAACAACATTAATAAATAGGCAGGATATTTAAAAATATTATTATTGCAAACAAAAATAATAATATTTGCAAAAACAGCGCTGTGATTTACGAGATTAGAACCTTAGCCATCTTGAATCTAAGACCAACGCTTAACGCCTTCTGCTATCTGCACATATAATTTACTTTCGAATTTTAGCAATGCGATACACTGGCCAAGGTCACGCGTACGAGTATGATGCGTGCTAACAAAAGTTATGGAAATATAAGTGCGGCGCCCGCGAACCGTGACGATACGATAGTGTGTAGTTCAAAACTGCGTTCTCTGTGGTGTGTGTACGGCACTCACACCACAGACGTCTGACTGTTTACACATACAAATGTACGGACTATACCGCGTGTTCACAGCAATACGACTCTTAGCGTGCTCATGCACTTTTGAGCGCTTACTGTACGTGTCGGACCACGCACAAAGAAGGGTTCCGTAGTGGAATCCTCAACCACAGAGGACCTGGCTATCTTAACTCTAACTGCCGAAACACAACAATGCTGTTAACATTGTTGCTATGGCGACAGACTTAGATAAGATCGTGGTAGCTAGTCAGGCGAACTTAGAACAAGTCCTTCCACCAGGCAAACCGAGCAGAAAATTTTGCTCCCGCTGGAAATCGAGCCCGGTCTGAGATGTCTAACCACTAAACCACAGAGGCGAAATGAAACTAAAGAAACATTAGGATAGTATCTCTAGCAGTAAACCTCACAATTTATCTGAGATTAGCACCCATGGTTAATCGCATAAGGCTATCGAGAGATCCGTACTAATGTGTGAAAGTGAATTAATCTTGCTTTCACGCTTCGACGACTAATCCGATCGCCGAGTAATGGTCACGTTTGTGTAGTTTGTGTCACAAGATGTGCATTACCTTATTAGGTACACTGTAAGCCTGTACAAGTCTCTGATTTGTAAACTTATTTGTTAACTCAAATAAAACAAAACAACACAAACAAAATTACAACTTAGGTTATAAGTACCTGGGCGACCGAGCTCTGCTCTGGTGAAAACAGAGAATGCTCATTTAATAGTATAGGATAGTACATACTAATTCCATGCAGCCTTGATAGTACATGCTTATTTCATGCTGCCATGATAGTAGGTACTTACTAATTCTATGCTGCCATGTCATTATTCTAAGGTAGCCATCTTGTTCTAAACTTTGGGCGACCGAACTCTGCTCGGGTAAAAATACAAAGAAAACGAATTTTCCCAGATATGAGACTTAGCTAGATCGATTTTTCGCCCCCGTAAACCCCTATATTGCAAGATAGTTAATTGATTCAGGCGAGACCTTGCGGAAATCTATGATAAAATACAATAGAAGTGGATATATGTATTTAGTAACCTGTTCCGCTTAGCTATTTCTAAAGAGTCTTAAAAAACTCCTGAAAGAAATCGACACGTGTTTCACCTCTCAACGAGGCATCCTCAGGATGACAATTGACTTGTCACGAACCTGAACACGGCGTGTTACCACACCGAGCGCTGAACGCAGAGTCCAACGCGGACGCGGAGTCTCTATATTGCAACTTTCATCGAAATCGTTAGAGCCGTTTTCGAGAACGTGAGTACAAACAACAAAACAAAATATATACTTATATTTAAAGAAATATTGCTCGTTTAATAGTATATGATGTGGAAGAAGACATGTTGCACCGACCCCAAATAAATCAAGAAAATGATGTTATAGGTAGGATAAAAATGGACATAGCATAATCAGCCAATAATGTTCCCACTGCTGGGACACAGGCCTCCTCTCGGTGAGAGGGAGTGGGCCGTAATCCACCACGCGGGCCCAGTGCGGGTTGGTAAATGTCACATGTCTTCGAATTTTTGGTTATAGGACTTGCCGGATTCTTCACGATGTTTTCCTTCACGGTTTTAAGAACAGTGGTGATGAAATAATTTACACAAAGTAAAGTGCCTATCTTTTTTTTTGTTTTGGGTGGAAAATTATCAAATGACTTCTCCCGCTTTGGGTGGAGCGGGAGGGCGTGTCAGACTCTTACTGACTAAAACCCACCCGTGTTCCTTCGGTTGCCCTGTTGCCGGGGGCCACGATGTCCCTTTCGGCCCATATTCGCAGCCCCGGCAGGCATTGGCTCTAGCAGACCCCGTCAATTCTGCTGACATCTCTTTGAGGCGCGTGTGGAACACAACGCGCCGTCGACCCGGGCTTGGTCCTTATCGGACGGCAAGCTACCCATTGCTCACCGTCCGCAAGCTCGCGCCTACTCTATGACTAACCTATGACTTACAACGTAAGTCGCGGCCGTTGTCAATGGGTCACCATTGCTTCAGTGTCCACCAGTAGGACCGCAGTCTAACTGGATGCAGCTGAATACCAGAGGGGCAGTTTTTTTATATTTTTAAGAGCGGTCGCATTCTAATGTCTCAATCTGTCAAAATACTTCAAGTAAGGCAAGCAAATTAAATACCCATGATCATCTTACTTTCCCATGAAAATTATACTGAAGCGGTGACTAAGCAAAAAAACCGGCCATGTGAAGGGTTCTGTAGTTGGGATGAATTTTTCCCAAAAACAGACTTAACTTTGTAGTTGAGAAACATGTTCTCTCATACATCGATTTAAGTGACGGTCAACTACAAATGTAAGTATGTAATCGCAATTTTTTTAAATCTGATATAACTACAAATTCACAATTTTCGGACCTTTTCCTTTACTTGTGCTGTGAGATCTTGCTTTCTGCCAAATTTAATAATTCTAGGTCAACGGAAAGTACCCTGTAGGTTTTGATTTATTTGCGAGTATCAAAATATGTCACATAAATGGCCGTATTTCTTTATTGCCTTGACTTAGAAGCTTGATTTTTTAGAGCTTCAAGGGAACATCTAGATCTACGTATTTGTTATTAATTTCAATTTGATACCTCCACGCGTTCCTGAGAAAATAGGTCTTGACAGACTGACGGACGGACAACGAAGTGATCCTATAAGGAATCCGTTTTTTCCTTTTGAGATATGGAACCCTAAAATAACGCTGAGTCAGCTAACAGAGTAAATTAAGCGTGAAATATGTCAAGTCAGAACCGTCGTGAGGTTATAAATTATCAGGCTCAAGGTTAAGTGGTTTTGAGATATCGGTTTAAAAGGTTTGGGGGTTAAAATAGATTAAGTGTTTGGGTGCTACCGTCTTGGAAGACAGTGATGTTTGGTTGATGTTTCATTTATGGACGTATCGAACTGAATTTTAATATTATACCGAATGTAATAAGACCCATCACAAAGCCATCATCTATGCATTCTATAGATCAAACTAAGTACCATTGTATAAAAATAATTTCTGGGATATGTACCTACCTACTTCGTGTTCTCCTCCACTGAAATAATAAGCGTGCCTGCCTGCTGGCTGTGGGACAATAGAAGTCGGGCCTCTGGCTTCAGGCGCTACCGTCACCCAACATAGGCACTATACTGGGTGACACCACTTTCCGGCTCGCTACAAATCTGCGTCCGGGCGCTCCTTGCGGGGCTCCACATCGCTGTCAGTGCGGTGGAGCAGTCGACTGCCTCGCACACCATGGCCTTTCCTGCAGCAAGAGCGCTGGTCGGTTGGCACGGCACGCAATCATTAATGACATCCTCCGTCGGGCTCTTGTCACCAGTGGTGCCAGTTGTTTTAGAACCCAATGGCTTGTCATGCGACAATGGGAAGAGGCCAGACGGAATGACCTTAATGCCTTGGAAGTTGGGTAGGCCTTTTTGTGGGATGCAATCTGTGTCGACACCCTTGCGCCATCCCATCTTCCTAGCACTGCGGGCTGTGCCGTGACGGCTGCTGCAAGTGCAGAAAACCTCAAACGGCGCAATCTTACTGGTAGCTATATTTTTGAGCCGTTTGGGGTTGAAACACTAGGGCCGTGAGGTCCGAGTGCTCATCAAGTATTTTAGGACATCGCCAAGCGGTTGGTCGACTCTTCACGTGACCAGAGGGCTGGCCAATTCTTAGGCCAAAGAATCAACCAACGTGGCAACGCTGCCAGTCTTGGGCACTTTTCCCGCTGACAGCGATGCGGACGAATTTTTTTAATCCCAATCAGCTCTTCCCTTTATTTTTTTATTTACATACTTGTACATAATATTTATAATAGTTAGTTGTATATACATGGTGTAAATAAGTTATAAAATATGTATTCTGCATCAATAAAAATACTTTTTACATAAATAATCCAATGTCGTTCTAGTAAATAAGAAACTACTTAGTTCTTATATTTCAGTTCCTGCCTCTAACAGCACGTTCTTCATAGTACCGTTGACATAAAAATCCATTAAAACTTCAGCTTTCAGTAGTACAGTACTAAAAGGTACAGTAAGTGCCTCCACAGACATTCCGACTACACAGTATAATAAAGTAACAGTATTACGTCTCGGCTATGACCTTGAAATAATTACCTACGCCTGCTCGGTAGATAAACCTTTCGCGTCCATGCGTAACTGCCGTGCACTCGACACTGTTGGTATACGTTAAGATTTCGAACTGCGTCGTTTCGGCCGTTTTCTATGAAGACGTAATACTGTTACTTGATTATACTGTGCCGACTACTAGTTTTATTTTAATGTAAAGCTTATTTCTACAGGTGTTTCGTATTTTAAAACTACAAACACAATAAGCACGTTATTTCTTGAATACAATTTCATCTACATCTACACTAATATAAAGAGAAAAGATTTGTATTTTTGTTTGTAATGAATAAATTCAAAAACTACTGCAACGATTTAAAAAAATCTTTCACCAGTAGAATGCTATATTATCACCAGTGATCGGAGTTGGTATATTGATTTGGGACAATGAACTGGCACGTATATGTTACTATGGATTTGCCTCCGGGATTCCAGGATTTTGAAATTATTAAGATTTTTTTAAGGAATTTCAAAATGTTGTAATGTGTAGAATAAAGAATACATCAATATGATTAAGAAATGTTTAACCCTTTTGCTGTCTTTTTAATAATATACTATTAAAAAGACAGCAAAAGGATTAAACATTTTGATCGGAATCCAAGAAAAGGATAGGTAGGTATACTATAAAAACAATATAATATATTTAAAACGTTTCTCTTTCGCATTCTATAAATTTCTAATGTAGTAGTTTAAAAATCCTTACTTTTACAATATTTAATTCAATCCAGTACCAAAATGAAATCCCTGAAAAAAGGCGTTCCATGTTATGATTTCTATGACTATTCATGATGCGAGTACATAAAATCAATCTACCTACTCCGATCACTGATTATCACTGAGTAACATAGGCTATCCTAACTTATACAGGGTGGCAGGGACATTGACGCGAAAACTGTTACCATGGATTCAAATACTTCCAAAACCTTTGTTATAAAAATATTTGCATAGAACATTGATCCGTAACGTATTATAAATAAAGAGCACAATCGCGTTTACAAAAATAAGGAGTCGGTAACGGTGTCGCGAGTTCAATTGTTTTTTCCCATCTCAAAAATGCCCAACGCGCCTAAAGAGTTTAATAAAGATTAACATAACATCACGCCTGTAATCCCCGAAGGGTAAGGCAGAGAAGTACCTGCCATATGTAAAAAGAACCCTGTCCCATCTAAAAAGGGCACAGGTACTGCAATACATTACCGAAAAGTAATAAAAAATACTATTATTATTATTAATTATTATTTTAATTTAAAATTCCCATTTTTTGTACCAAAATTACCCCAAATTCATTTAAACTTAGCAAATTTTCGACAGGGGTCACAATAACTTTTAGACACACCCGACAAACGACTGCCACCCGCGCTCTATGTAATAACCTGGTAAAATTCCCTATTGAAAAATAATGTGGCATTGTTAATTTTTCCTAAAAATTACCACAAATATAGACTCTCAGTACGATACTTAACAATACCCTCACGGATTGGACAGGGTTTTTTTACGTGTTGTATATTACACCCACATTTCGCCAGTTACGTTCAAGTCCCATGTAATAGGGGGCGAGCCTATTGCCATCAACCGGGCACAAATCCAGACTCCTACTAAGAAATTTCTGATAGAAAAACCCAATAACTCTTTGCCCGACCCGGGAATCGAACCCAGGACCTCAAATTCAGCAGTAGCGCTTGCGACCACAGGAACAATGAGGCAGTTAAATTAATTTAATAAAGAATAATTCAAATAAAACTCATAAATCATTATTTTGCCCTTTGTAGAGTTAGTAGTTAAGCTTAATTGATTGTCATTAAAAGTAATGAGTTCTCAACAGTGGGACAGTATGACAACAAGACAGCTTGACAGTTGACAGCTGACAGTGTAATAAACTGAACAATTCACATTGCGTGAGCATGTCTAAGCTGGCAAGGTCTGCCTAACATAATTTCGTATATATTGAATTGGAATCGAAATTGGTATTATCAAGTTATTTTACATTTACGTTATGGGTCTAAATTCTAATAACAAGTCTTACTAAGGGGTATCGTATTACCCAGTAACTGGGTTGTGGCAGTGATAGCCTAGTAGTGTGACCGTCAGACTGCCAAGTCATAGGTCTCGAGTTCGAACCCAAGGCACGCACCTCTGACTTTTCAGATTCATGTGCGTATTGTATAATTATCACTTCCTTCTAAAGACGGTGAAGGAAAACATCGTGAGAAATATTTCTCGACGCTTGAGAGATATTTCTCGACGGCATGTGAAGCCAAGTCAGAGGCCTATGAGTGGCTTTATAAACTCTGACATCTGGTTAGTCACTAACCACATGAAAAGAAGAAGACTGGGTTGTGGCGGTCACATAGGCAGTCGCTCTAGATGTAAAATACTGGTATTCTGGTTAGACTGGAAGCCGATCCCAACAAAGCCAGGTGATGATAATATAATGACTTATGTGAAGCCGAAAAATCTTTAATTTTCCGCGCATTTAAGCGCAGCGACCCGCTCGGTAGAGAAGGCGCCCGTTTATGGAATTCGCAGGAATCCCCGCGGCGCCGCGGGCATCCGCGCGACTCGTTCGAGTTTCTCATGCGATAATAAGTATTATAGTAATGAAAATAAAGTTAAAATTCATATGACACTGAAAGTGCGCTCCGTTTCGCTGCCCTTCGCCGCTCTTTCGGTGTGAGTTGACCCTAACTGTATATCTTTTTGTAGGGCAAACTTCTTTTTCCTTAATTATGCCATATTAGTCGAACGATACCTCTTTTGTCAAATTATGATAAGTAGTTTAGGAATTATGAGGGAACAGATGAACATACATACCCACTTGAATACATACATACCGTTCAAAATCATAACCCTCAGTTTTGCTTCGCCGTAGTAATAGTTTTTTACCCGACATTTGCAGGGAGATGCATTTATCAAAAAGCTGTTATTTTGACATTACAAACAGACACTTCAATTTTATTTATTTGTTCCTATGGATGTATAGATTTTCTTAAACTTAAATATATTCAACTAGCGGACGTCACGCGGTTTCACCCGCGTAGTTCCCGTTTCCGTGGGAGTACGGGGATAAAATAAAGCCTATGTTACTCGCTGATAATGTAGCTATCCATTGCTGAAAGAATTTTTCATATCGGTCCAGTAGTTTTTAAGTTTATTCGTTACATACAAACATACAAATATTTCCTCTTTATAATATTAGTATAGATATGTAAAAAAAACCCTGTCCGATCCAAAAGAGGCTCGTAGGTACTGCAATAAAATTACCTAAAAGTAAATATTTTTTTCAAATTAATATTGAAAACAAAAAAGTTATTGCTATTTAAATATCACATTATTTGTACTAATATAAAAATCTAAAATCAACAGGGGTCATGAGTTATTATTTATTATACCTGTTAAACGACGGCTGCCCGCGCCCCATGTAATAAATAATCCGGGAAAATTCCCCATCGAAAAAAAAATTGACGATTTTATTTTTCGATTTTCCTGAAAATTTCCACATAAATATAGACTCTCAGTACGATACCTAACAACACCCTCACGGATCGGACAGGGTTATTTTTACATTATTGTATAATAATTAAATCTAGATGTTTTGTTAAGTCGTATAAACCGTGCGATGCAGGGGCGGGTCGCTAGTTTACTATAAGGCTTAGTTCTCCTACCCCTCGAGAGACTTACCAGAGATATAGGTACCTACATATCTATACAACAAGATTAAATAAAAATCCTTCTTCCTCACTCAACGAGGGTGGAAAAAGTTGACGACATTTTTCATCAAACTTTAAAATACGCAGAGTTTTTTCATTCCGTTGAAGTAATAAGATTTCTAAGCTTCCTTCACCAAGTCTCCAGATGCAAATTGATTTCATAGAATGAAAATTTCTCTTTACGTTAAATTTATGTTTTTTTACAAAATAGGTTCGATAGGTAAGTAGGGTTCGATTCCCGGGTCGGGCAAAGTGTTATTGGGTTTTTCTATCTGGAATTTCTCAGTAGCAGCCCGGAGTCTGGATTTGTGCCCGGTTGATGGCAATAGGCTCGCCCCCTATTACATGGAACTTAAACATAACTGGCGAAATGTGGGTGTACCTGCTACAGGTACACCTCTGCCCAACCCTTCGGGGAAACAAGGCGTGATGTTATGTTATGTGTATGTATGTACAAAATAGAGTATGAAGAAAGGAGAGTCTGTACTCTTTACATTTAATTAAGAGTAGTTTCTTCTATGATAACTTTTTCTAGTAAAACTACCTACAGGGGCCAATTTTATTAGAAAAACTTGACATTTCTACGAGTAATTACTCGAAGGTTTTTATTTTAATTTATATCTTGTAACTTTCAAGCAAAGCGTAGGTTGGATTTCTATGACCCCGTGGGTGCTATGAAAGTCGAATGAAGGATACCCGCGTATATTGAAGACCTTTTCAATTAGATTTGTACCTACTAAATCTTCGTTCAGTGTAGGTAGGTACCTACTATCAATTAAAAAAAAGAAAAAAGAAAATGCGTTTATTTACGGTAAACGTGAAGCAAAGAAAGAACAAAAACACGAAAATAACAATTTGGTGGGAAATATGCGTCATATCCATGCAAAACGACTATCACTCAGCATAATGCTGCGACCCTATACGAGACAGAGCCACAGCGCTGGTGAATTTAGAATTTAATTCGTTGTTTATATTATTTTTGGGAAACCAGTTACAATAACGGCTAAAATGAGATATTTTTGTCTAGACAACATAACAAAACATAACATCACGCCTGTAATCCCCGAAGGGTTAGGCAAAGGTGTACCTATAGTACACCTACATTTCGTCAGTTATGTTTAAAAAACCCGATAACACTTTGCCCGACCCGGGGATCGAACCCAGGACCTCATACTCAGCAGTAGCGCTTGCGACCACTAGACGAACGAGGCAGTCAAATGTTTTTGGGAAACCAGTTACAATAACGGCTAAAATGAGTTAGTTTTGTCTAGACAAGTAATATAATTATGAAGAAATAGAAAATGTGGGTGTACTATAAGTACACCTCTGCCTAATACTTTTGGGCATACGTATTGTTATGTTTTAAAAGAGAAAATAACAACCATCGCCAAAAGGTGATAGGTACGAGTAGGTTTTAGATCAATCTTAGAAGGGGCGAAGAAAATGGAACGTTTTTACCATCGCCGTGAACCGCTAGGCAAATCAAATTCACCCGCTCAACTAAGCATGTCCCTCCTTGCAACGTTTTTGTAACCGAAATGCTGGGGCCGCATCTGCGTCTATGGTGACAAAGCGTCGCCCAATGATACGATACACGCAGATGTGACCAACCATTATCGGTTATCATCGCAATAGTTCGGGCTGCGTAGCACTTATCTCCAGGGTGGCGGACGTAGTCGGACTAGCGTTGGTCAGTTCAACTGTGGTTTCCGGACAGCGTAGACGCTCTGTCAAAATAATGGAGAGCCATCTTGGATTATTGCACGATAATTCGTTAAAATTATAAAGCCGCTAATGTGACCACCGCATTAGCGCGATAACTTTTTAGCAAGCAAAACCTACGAAAGCTTCGGCAGGCATTGCTTTGTCACGATAGACGCAGGTGCGGCCACAGCAACACAGGAAATGTCGCACCGAGAGTCGCGCATTGAACTCAGATTAATTATTCTTCCTTTAAAAATAACTGTAGGTACTTATTATTTTCCTGCCCTTTTCCCATGTTCTTCGGGGGCAAAACGTTTTCCACTGAAACTGTACTGTCAGAATATAACTCCTTCCAACAAGTCCTAAACTGCCAAAGTCGAACACCGATCAATAAGCATTGGATACAAATACTAACAGCCGCGTGTGATCGATCACTAAAGACTAAAGACGGTACACACGGAAGGAATTTATGGCGCTCATAAAAACGACGGAATATGATTGAAGAGCGTATTTTACAAGGAAATATTTTGAGGTAGGTGGGCTTCATTTCTTTTCTTTTTGACTGTTCGCGTGTGGGGTTAAAATTTTAGATGAATGATGCTTTTCATGTGGAAAAATTTCGAAGAAATTGGGGCGAAAAATAAAATTATGATTTGGCATTATTATTATTTTAAGTAAATTCGGTATTGGCAAAAAAAAAACCTCATACCATAAATAAAAACAATATTTTGAATATCATATCTATTCAATCAAAACCATTATTAACATTTGCTGTTTTATTTTATTTTTTTATATCTCGCCTTGAGATTTAACTCTATCTTTAAAAATAATACTCATAACTCTGTACATTGTGTTTTTGTTTCGGATAGATGTACCAACATTATTGTTACAAAAAAATAAAAAATTAGAGGTAAAGCAAAAACTTGCTACTTATCTATATTTTTTACGAAGAAGGTTACACACTTCGTCGTCCACAACCCGATCTCACCCACCTCTTGTGTCAATCTCCACGGCACCTTAACTTGCTACACACTTTTTCGAGAAAAATCTATTCATTGACATCATAATCACTACAATAATTTTCTCTACCCAAAAAATTCACCTTTAAGTGTTTCTGTCTGTTCCCGTCGTCGTAACGACAACAGCTATCAGTACCTATGGATAAATCACGCAATACCTTTCCGCCCACTCGACTATTACCACTTTGCTAACTTTTCCTCCAAATTTTTGTGCCGAGGAAGCGAACCCAGCATTTTTTTATTCTTTAATTACTCGGCCTTGATAACGTTAAATATTTTATTTTTTTTGGTTAATGTAAAATAGTGTAGTGTGTATCGGACCAGGCAAGAAAGGATTCCGTAGTTATTATTATTTGCATACAATAATCAGATTTTGATATACGTTCTTCAAAACGATTAGTGCAGTCGCTAGTTGCCACAGCTTTATCGACTACTTCTACCTCATAGAAAAGTACAATGTCACTAAAATTAATTTATCGGATCAGAAAGGAAATTTTCTGAAATCAGAAAAAATCTAAATTGCATCTTCGAAAGATATGAAAGTTTTATTTTATAATTGATACTACCTTATTAACGTCGCATATTACATTATTTTCTTGGATACACAGATAAATTACAGGACAATACAAAATTACTTTAGCTCCATGCTTTGCAAAGGTAAAGTAATTATTATCATTGTTGATCTTTATTTCATTGATGTGAAGCCGGAAAACGTCTTACAATGTCCTTGTTTTTTCACAACTGCATGTCTTTTTGTAGGGCATATCTCTGTTTTGGGGATTTCACCCTAAAACTTTTCATAAACAATACTAATTCATGTCACAGATGAAAAAATAGGAAATACAAAATTACTTTGGTTCCAAAACTTTGCAACGGAACCCTGTAAAGGTAAAAGTACATTTTGTTTAGTAATTTGCCTCGTGGTAGCTTAATTGCTTCCTCACTGAATAGGGGCAAAAGAAAATACCGTTCACTTAATTAGTGAAAAAGTTAATATTGTAACAGTTACTGAGCGAGTTAATAGCTCAACGGCTAAAAAGTGTTGCCCTGACGATCGAGATTTTGTTTTGGATATACACTTAATTTATGGTGGTTGTAATAAAATCGAAATCATTATATAAACCAACATTGTTGGATTGGGTAACTAATAAGACTACTCACACAGAAACATTTGCCATATAGTTCTATTACAAACAGACGTTATTTATATGACACTTTAATGGTTGATGAATAACAATAAAAGAGTTTATCGACTACTACAATAATTATTCAATTCACAAAAAATAATTTTTCATATTTGCATAATCATCCGGCTCGAAGGAGGTCCTTCGAGCCGGATGATTATGCAAATATTAAAAATAATTTTTTTATCGTTAGGGCTGATAATGGTATCAGCCCTAACGATTTCTAGTCACAAGAGCCAGCCGATACACATTATCTACATCGCCAGCGAGAACACTATCCTTAACGACAAAATCTTCAATAGCTTTTACCTGAGCAGCTGTCACAGTAATAGGCAATACATGTGGTTCTTCTACCCCACTCCTGGAACTTCGACTGCCTCGGTCCGAACTCTCTTCCTCTGAGTCCGAAGCATGGAACGACAGAGACCCAGGACTGGGGTCACTGAGTCTCAACTTGAGGCAGTCTCTACGCATCTTGAGGTGGTTCAGTAACTTTTTAATTTAGCACTTTTTTATGACATGTCTTTGGATTAATCTTTGGGAATGTTTCGTTTTAATTGGTAAAAGTTTTTTATTTGGTTTTAAATTGTTTACTGATCATTTTTGGTGCTGTGAAGTGACAAAGGATGTAAAATTAGAAAAGAAACAGTTTATAGTGTAGATCGGCAAGACGGTCGTTGAGAGAAGAATCTAGGCGTAATTTTCAGTAAGTTTTATGTGAGAAAAGTTTATAATACGTTTCAATTGTTCAAATAATGTTACCATCAAACATTTCAGAAATGGGGACGGCTAAATCAAATACACCGAACACATTTTCTGTCTCATTCAATAACAGCCCCAAAATACCCATTATTTCCTTCATTCATAAATCACAGTGAACACGTCGATATTCGCTGATGTGTCCCAGCTTTACGCCCACGTAATGCGACACCTCACCACGTAAGGAGTCTGTTGCGTCCTTCCATTGTCGCACTTGTATAACCGGCTTTATTGCGCCTCGCGCTCGTTAGCACATGTTTTCTTCACACGATTTTTCTTTTAACAAACAAACTAACATGTTGTACTTCAGAAAACGTTTGTTTTTTAAGACCAAAAAGATGAAGAGAAATTGTTTCAACTTTTATTTCTTTCATATCGTTGTTTTTATGTTTATAATTTAGAGCATTCGGTATTCGGAAACATATAATTTTGTCATGTTTACTTTGTAAAGTATTCTTGAAATTTGGAGTATTTGGAGCGTATAGAAACGGTTTGGTCTGAAATCGTAAACACCGATTCGCTAAGTACTAAACTGATTTCAACAATTGTAATTTAAATTCCTGGATGCTTTAGTAAACATAGCTTTAAACTATGTTCTAAAACTACTAGTAAAGCTTTCATCGTGAGAACCTGTATTCCTTTTGTTTTTTAATTCTTCTTTACTACAGCTTCTAGATTTACCACTAGATCTGAATATTTCTTTCCACTCCCCACAAGATTTGCATTTGTCTGTTGTCTGTTGGCTATTTCAATAAACTTCCTAATTTAATTTTCCTTAACAAAATAAAATTCACTGCTGCATTATTATTACCTACCTTTGCCATAAAAGAGTCACGGTGAATTTAATATTCCATCCACACCAAGGAATTTATTCCAAATTCGAATACTTCATAACATAGTCATTCAATATAGTTCACACCCGCGAATTCCACAGTTCACATCTAGTTCATTTCAATGAAATACTCCAAGATCAATTAGGACTCGTAAACACAGAAATTGAAATGTAAACTAGGCCCGATTGATTCGCAAATGTGTCTGTATACTCCTTTTGTATACAATGTTGGAATGAAATAAACCACGATTGGAAAATGTCTAGAAATAAGAGTGTTTTGACTCAGGTAACTGTGGGAACCTGGGAGCTATTTGATTCATGCCAACCAACCAACCATGGAACACAGCTATAGTCTTCTCCAAAAGTATCTTATAAAAGTGTAAACAATCCCGGCCTATTCAGGTTAAATTTTTACCCAATCACTCACTAAAAGGAAGTAACACATTTACTAGTAGGTTTCAACGTTATAACTAGACATCGGATTATATGCACTAACAAAGTGCCAAAATATGGATGCAAATATGCACTAAAAAAGGCCGAAATATGCACTAAAATTCTTCACAAAGGCCGAAATATGCACAATGCAAAAACAAAAACCTTTTTCATTTTTATATATTTTAAATAAGAAAAACAGCGAAATATTCTTAAAATTAAATTATGCATAGTTTTTTTGACAATGTACAATTAAGTACGTATTTTTGCAAATTTTCGAGAGCAAAGTGACGTTTGTCACACAGTTTTAATTTGTATGCCGAAGACTATCCGCTCGTGATACAGTTTTACACTAGTACGAGGGGATAGGGCTAATCAGTCCAAAGACAACCAATCCATTTTTTTTTTTATACAATCTACCATTTCACATTCTTCATCTGTTGACCTGCCTAAATTTTATTGTCAAAATAACTTTAAACGATTTTTGCTCCATCCTGGGCTTATTATTAAGTTACTCTGTATGGTTTTCTCATATTCATGAATAAATAAATGTTATTATTATTATTATAACGACCTCTCTACGTCAATAGACGCCATTTTTGGAGATACCTATTTAAGCAGAGTATGACCTAATTCGTTGATGTAGGCTCCCTATACTTACCTCCCGCAGTCCGCTACTAAACGAAATATGCACGATTAGGAAAAAAGGCTAAAATATGCATTAACGCCATAAGTAGAGGGCGATGCATCTGCATTTGCATATGCAATTAAGCAAATGCAAATATGCAAATGCATAAAATCCGATGTCTAGTTATAACTCAACACTCTTACCAACGATGTTATTATAGTTTGAATAACATTATCAAATTGTAATCAAAAAATCATCAACAATGAAAAAGATTATAAAGTCAACCTCTATTGTAAAATGAAGAACATTTTCAGTGATTTAAAATTAGAATTTTGGGTTCAAATAATCAAATCAAAGCACGCAATTTGTAAGTTTAATAAGTAAATTAGCATCCAATACGTTTTCTGATCCATTTTCATTACTTAGAAACTTTTAGAAACCATAGATTACGTTGCATGCTATGTGACATGCTCGAAGAGTACCAACGCCAAACCAATTTGGTGCCACGCTGCTTGACTAATTTGTCACTTATTTGCTATGCGTGGCACCAAGCGAAGCTTCTACCTGTGGGTCTTCGGCCTTAAGCAGCGCATTTACGATCACACTTAATTAACTTAGGGCAAATTTTACAACAGCACATAAAACATGTCTTTCTGTCAGTGTCATTATTTTCTTTGGAATATTGACACTGACATCTCTTGTACTCGGTTTAGATGTATTGATCTGATCGCATTCCGTTTTATTGGTGAAATCAACCCTTAAAAAAGTCATTGCAATTTAACTATTATGCCATTGTTATAGAATATAAATTAGAATGTTTATCGTGAGAAACTCTCGGCAATCATTCTAATTCATACGATTACTATATTGAGATAAGGGTTACATTATAATGATTTACTAATGGTTTTACATCGATCGTGAATACTTTAAAGAATGTGCTTGTCATACTGTCAGGTATTGATGCAAAATCTTTTACTGATTGATAGCTTTCAGCGGTATCTTTCAGGAACAGGTGTAAAGAATCATAAAGCTTTGGAATTTTAAGAAGTTACAATCTTCAATGTTTATTTTGAAGTAATGGAGTCGTTTACATGTGAAACAAAGCACCCAATGATCATCTAAATATAAATGAAAGTGGTCAACATTTTCTGCTTGGTTTGGCTGGTGGTAGGGCTTGTTCTGAGTCCACCTGGCTAGCTACCACCATCTTACCATAACAACAATGTTAACAGCATTTTTGTGCTTCGGCAGTTAGAGGTAAAATAGCCAGTTCCTCTGTGGTTGAGGATTCCGGATGAAGCTCGCTTCCACCTTCGGCCTGATCATCACTTACCATCAGATGAGATAAAGGCCAGGAGCTTCCTCGTAGTGGGTAAAAAAAATAAAGTTTAATTATTTCGAAAAAGCACCATAATTTAATAGAAAGAAATTCATAGTATTACTTAATTTCTTACTTGCAATTTTCTAGAGACTAAACGCGCTATCAACCAAGCTTCTATTTTTTTCTTGTCATTTGCAAAATGGACTACTTTTTATATTACGCTGCTGCAAGTTAATCAAAGTTGGAAGTGCAATTTCCGAGCACTTTCCGCTGTAATGAACATAAAATTAGTTTAGAACTAGATGCTTCATCACTAGATATAAAATATGTTTAGAGCGAAACAAATTATGTAAAATGGCGTAGCATATTAAAAAAAGATGTTTTGTTTTAAACTTTTAAGATTTGAAAATTCATAGGAAAGCAGATTCTTGGAAAGTATATATAACAAGTCCTATACTACTAAACGAGATATAACACGTCCTATACTACTACTTACGATCTCAAAATCGGCTGTAACGATTTCGATGAAAGTTGCAATATAGGGGTTACGGAGGGAAAAAATCGATCTAGCTAGGTTTCATATCTGGGAAAATTAGTTTTTCCGTATTTTCACCGGAGCAGAGCTCGGTCGCCCAAAGTTTAGAACAAGATAATGACATGAGAATAATGACTGCAATGATAAATAACTATAATGGCAGCATGGAATAAGTAAGTACTATACATGGATTAGTATGAACTTTCCTATACTATTAAATGAGCATTCTCTATTTTCACCAGAGCAGAGCTCGGTCGACCAGGTACTACATACAGAATCAGCCTATAATGTTCCCAATGCTGAGACACAGGTCTCCTCTCTCAGTTGGTGGATGTCACATGTTTTCGAATTTTTTAGTTCTAGGACATGCCGGTTTCCTCACGATGTTTTCCTTCACAGTTTTGAGAGACTACTCTACTTTGTGTGTGACAAAGTAACGCGTGCACACGTAGCATAATAACCATAAAAACAGGTTTTATACGGGTTTTGTCGACGGAACAATAGACAAAATGACAGATTGTTTTTGTTTATCTATCATTTTGTCTATTCTTCCGTCGACGAAACCCGTTTCTATTGTGGTCATGCTAAGCATGCTGGGCTACCACTGCTCCTGCTGCTTCCTACTTGATGAACAACAAAACTATATTACAAAAAAACTGTGGCACTCCGGGAGTGCCGAAAGAAGTGAAAACTTAAACAAGATCGCCTTAGTGGAAGAAAAATACTTGTATAGAACATTGGTCCGTAACCTTATCTAAATAAAGAGCACAATCGCGTGTCCAAAAAAAAATACTTCCAAAACCTTTAAAGTAGAAGTACTTGCATAGAACATTGATCCGTAACGTAATATAAATAAAGTGCACAATCGCGTTTACAAAAATGAGGTGTTGGTAACGGTGTCGCGAGTTAAATTGTTTTTCCCATCTCAAAAATGCCCAATGCGCCTAAAGAAGTTTTCACTTCAACAAGTTTCTAAAATTTAAATTATCTTATCCCTACTTTGTGTAGGTATAGTGTACTAGGAGCTAAGTTAATAAAAACAAGTGCGTTTGAAAGAATACAGAAGAAACTAGCTAATTGGATGAAGCGATCACAATGGTACGTAACATCGTTTGTCATTTTCAAGCACCACAATCTACTCTACATCTATTGCTTCTGATCGAGAAAGTCCTTTTGAAGCTGGAAGTCTATTGTGAAACGTCGGATTACAAAGTCCGAGTTGAAAAACAGCTATCAATGGATCATACGAGGGGAGTACTTTAGTAACTTTTTTGTTTGATTGAATACGAGGCTTTTGGCTACTTTTGTTTTGTGTGTATCTTGTGTAGTTTTTAAAATGTGCAGAATAAACAAGTTTTCTTTCTTCTTTCTTCTAGTTTTCAGTATTATGATTTTCTTGATATAAAAACTAACTTACTTTCGCCATACCGCATACACCGACGTCATTTAAAAATAAACAATCCTTAACGTCAAATAAACTTTCCTGTTTGCCTGTGCCGCAGTGTATTAGATAACTTTAAACGACCTGCATTATCTTGGCACAAAAAAGTTAATCTGCATAGCTTTTTCCCACTTACGTTGGGGTCGGCTTCCAGTCTAACCGGGTGGAGCTGAATACCAGTATTTTACATGCAGAGCGACTGCCTATCTGAGCTCCACAACCCAGTTACTAGGTAACACGATACCCCTTGGTAAGACTGGTTATCCGACTTGGGTTTCTGACTGTCAAAGTGAACCGTAACGACTGTCAAAGATCTACGAATGACAACCGGGATAAACGGCTTAACTTGCTTTCCAAGGCACGAAGGGGTCTCGATATGTATGAATGATCATCTACGAACCGACCGAGCGCAAAATTTAAATACTCAATCTGTCACTTGTCAATTAAAATTAACGATTGATTTTTTTACAGTAACAATAGAAAAAAAACAGTGGCACTCCGGGAGTGCCGACAGAAGTGAGAGTCGCGAGTTAAATTGTTTTTCCCCATCTCAAAAATGCCCAACGCGTCTAAAGAAGTTTTCACTTTAAAAAAAGTCCTCCAGACCAAATTTCGGCCGTGGCGACCAATCTCAGCAGAGACAAGCCGTCGGCGCGGGGTAAGTAACCTACTCCGAGTAGCAAAGTAAAAGCTCATTTACTATTTATTTAATTCCGCTCTGTATAATTATTTCTGTCTCTTTCCTATGCTTGAAAATTACTCCTAATGTTCTGTGCAACCACCCAACAAAATTGTATAAACTTTGCCATCTGCTGTCTAAATCCATTTGGCAGTGTTTTGCATCTGTTGCTTAGAGCTGGCAAAAGTGTTATATGCTGATAGCATTGAAATGCATTTTAGTACTGACAACCGACGTGGAATAAGTGCACTGAAAACTGCTTGAATTATGGATAATATTAACCATTTATGAACTTTTAAAATTAGAAGTAGTAGTCATAAAAACATAGTACCTGGGCGACCGAGCTCTGCTCTGGTGAAAATAGAGAATGGTCATTTAATAGTATAGGAAAATTCATACTAATTCCATGTATAGTACATACTTATTCCATGCTGCCATGTCATTATTCTAAGGTAGCCATACTGTCCTAAATTTTGGGCGCGACTGAGCTCTACTCGGTGAAAATACGGAGAAAACGAATTTTCCCAGATACGAGACCTAGCTAGATCAATTTTTCGCCCCCGTAACCCTTACATTGCAACTTTCATCGATATCTTTAGAGCCGTTTTCGTGATTACAAATATAACTATATATATTTTTGGAAACATAAAGGGCAGCTATTACACAGATACGACGGTGTACGCGACCTGGGCGTTTTTTATGATTCCAAACTTTTATTCAACGTGCACATTGAGTAAAGAGTGGCCAAAGCTTCGAAGTCACTGGGTTTTGTTTTGAGAGTCGCAGGGTATTTCAAGAAAGCCAAAACCCTTAAGATTCTGTATTGCTCTTTTTGTGAGAAGTCATCTGGAATATGCGTCACAAATCTGGAACCCGTGTTATGGCAAGTACATTGATCGTATTGAGAATTACATAAATCTTTGCAAGAAAATTTCATTTACAGCCATACATACATCGTCGTCGACTAGCAGATTGTACTTTCCTTTTAAAAATTATATCTAACGAGATTGACTGCTCTGATCTCCTACATAAACTACGTTTCAATGTTCCTCAGAGATCAGTTAGATTTAATCCGCCTATCTCCATTCCTTTTACCTCTTCTAACTACAGGCAAAACTCATACATACTGCGAGCGAGTAAAGACTTTAATATTCTTTGTAAGGAGTTCTCATTTGACCCATTTACCACCAAAACCTATTCTACACGCGCTCGGCTGAACGCGAACTTTTTTAAAAGTACATAGTGCTTATTGCCTTATATAATATGTATACTTATTATTTTTTATCGTGCTTGTTAGTGATCCTAAGATTTCTACAAATTTTTCTGTTTTTACCCGTTTGAATCTGTAATTGGCTCTATGTTTCTTAAACCACTTATCCATTTGTTATAGCTGTTGGTTCTCATATAAATAAATAAATATATTTATTCAAATATTGCTCATATAATAAGTATAGAAAATTTTAGCCTTATAATATTGGAAGAGATAGGATTCGCTCTCTTGTACACCAAAAATATAACAAAGATGAAAACAACAAAACAGACTTTACTAAGTATGAATCATAATAATGAACACACAATAATTGTCACAAAATGAAGAACACACAATTATTGTCACCTTTATTCTTAATAAAACTCCCATTATTCTAAAATAAATCATGAGAAAGACATCATGACACAGATAATTAAAATTTCGGAATGCAAAATGTAATATACTAATTTCATGCTTGAGGAAGCTGAAACTATAAAATCTACCAGAAAGATACTTTAGCGTGGTATAACAATGATGTTACAAGGACTTTCTAAATATAATAGTATATCGTAAAATTATACGGTGTAGCGTGTTATTGAGTCGAAACACAGTCATCAAGTGGTCTTGGTGAATTACTCAGCAATATATCACGGACTAGATTAGATTGGCTCCAGGTGGATGGGGACGCCAATGCGAAAGTGATGGTTACATTATAGTTTACCTTGAGAGAAATAAGATTGGTGATAAATTGAGCTGCAGAATAAGCGAAATATGGGATTGGAAAATAACGCAATAAGGTAGCCAGTCAAATGAAATGGTAATGTTGAAATTACTCGAAAAGATTTCCATCCAAATATGAACCCTTAGATACCTCAGAATAAACCTTTCTTTACTATAACCGTGATTGGGAAAAGTTAGGATCGATAATATACAAGCAAAACGCTAGCAAGAGAAGGGATTTCAAAAGACAGTTTCAAATTCAATGCGATACATTGGCAGCTTGTCACATCACATATTTCTTTTGCGATTATCTGCTCCGATATTCATACCGGCTGTCAAGCTAAAACGAAGGAACGATTTCTAGGATATTATGTAGATTTGAAGTCGGAAATAGAAATTTTAAAGTGCAGAACCTTTTATAATCTCAAAGTTATATTTATTTAAATAATACTTTAAGCACACAAATGTACATGATTAAACGTATGTAATGTATATGGCTAGACTATTAGGCTTCCTTATCGGAATATATTCCTGTGTTGAAGGAATTAAGGCTAATGGCCCAAAAACCTTCCAAAACATAGCGGTAGACGGTTCTGTCGTATAAACACGATCAGAGGATTATCAGATAAGCCCAATGAGCACATACCCGGGGCTTCCTATCATCAGGGCTTTAGGAAAATGTTTTGCATTTTCCTAAAGGATTCCTCAATATTTTAAATGAACCCTCGATAGAAAAGGTGTTGAATAATTTATATGGCTTCTTGTCTTCGGTATAAGGATGAAAACATCCAAATTATCCAAGGATGAACCTTTGGAATAGACACGGTTTTGTGGAAAATACTTAAAATGGAGAAAACTATCTAAGGCTGATGAAAACGAAGATGTTTTCAAGATTTGTGACTAAGTCTTGTTATTTTGACGTAATTCTGAAAACTATCAAGAAATTTTATAATTGGGGAGTGAAATATCACAGGAATCAACCTAGTCATATTTAAAACGATATTAATTCCTTTACTGAAGAAAACGTGACCAAACATACAAATGTAAACTTGGAGTAGAAAATCAAAAGGACACAGTTAATATTGATATTAAAAAAAATGCTCTAAGATACTAGAGAGCAGTAGTAGCCCCGACTTACAAATTGTAGGTTTGGGTTCGAACTCAGACAGGCGCTTCACTTTGTGTAATATATATTTCATCACCACTGCTCTCAAAACGGTGAAGGAAAACGTCGTGAGGAAACCAGTATATCTTTAAACCAAAAATTCGAAGACATGTGACGCTACCAACACGCATTAGGCCGGTGTGGTGGATTACAGCCCACTCCCTTTCACAGAATAGAGGTATGTGTCCCAGCAGTGAACGTTAAAGGCTGATTATGCTCTAAGAAAACATTAGATGATAGAAGTGATACTAGATTAAGAAGGATCTAATTTCAATCAAGGATTATTTTTGTAAATGTAATTAAGACACATGAAATGTAAGAAAGAGACACATAGGTAGAATTGAGAACATGCTCTACTAAATACGAGCTATTTTTAAATTCCATGTGTCATATCTAAAGGCTGGTACTGTAAATGTATTGTTTTGATATTATTGTTGTGATTGCATTCTATGTTTTGTTTGATTGTTTCACAGAGACAGAAGCGTAGAAGAGATTTAGATCACCAAGTGAAATCAACAATTTAAAATATTAGTAAGTATTTTTCAGCGAAAATATTATTTAAACGTTCTGAGTTTGAAAGGAGACGTATTGTTTACAGAATGACTAAGAGTAATGATAACAACAGCTGTTATACAATAATTTTAGTAAGAAGAAATCTAGTAGAATTAGATCAGATTAGAAAATAATAAGTCTAATAAATCTCTGGTGACTGGGAAGGGTTAGACCTGTTGACAAAGACAGGATGAAATTGATTCCGTTTTTTCTAAGACATGAATATTATTTCAGTCTTTATCGCTGCTTTAACCGCCTCTGTGATCTCGCCTGTCTCAGGCTCAGAGATCCCGAGTTTGATTCCCAGCGGGGGCAAAAATTTCTGCTCGGTTTGGTTGGTAGTAGGGCTTGTTCTAAGTCCGCCTGGCTAGCTACCACCATCTTACCTAAGTCTGTCGCCATAACCGCAATGTTAACAGCATTGTTGTGTTTCGGAAGTTAAAGCCCAATTCCTCTGTGGTTGACGATTCCGGGTGAAGCTTGCTTCCAGCTTGGGCCTGATCATCACTTACCATCAGGTGAATGAAGGCCAAGAGCTTCCCCGTAGGTTTAAAAAAAGTCTTAAACCAAAGCAAATTTTTCTGACAATCTTTATTACTTTTCAATACTTTGAAAGTCCGGTTCTTCTTTGCCAGATTCTTTAATTCAAAACAACAAAGGAAATATGTTGCTTTGAGGTTGTAATATTATCATTCTCCCCACAAACCCATACCAAAGTAATGATTCGTCGTTATTGTTAAATTTCAAACTCAACTCAAAGCATTTATTTCAATTAAACCATTTACAGGCACTTTTGAATTGTCAAAGAGTTGATCAGTTATTCAGAAAGTTGAAGCTAGTTGCCTATTCTAACGGGCAAGAAACTCCAAGGACACTCTTTTAAATATAGATATTACAAAATCCTGGGTACATCATTCTTGTTGCTTCTATATTATGACAGAAAAATATTAAAAAAAAAAATATCAATTCAAAATATAAGATAAATAATAAGCCCTGGCAGATAAGAGATGACCAGTCTCAACTGACGGCGCTCGTTCACGAATATGACGTGAGGATCAGCACCATCCAGCTCAACCATTTTGTAGGGAACCGAATGACACGAAAATCTTTCAGAATCAGCTGTGACCTTTGACATTTTAATATTAGAAGAGGGTAGTATCTAGTTGTTAGCGTCTTACATGTTTTTTTTCTGTAACTTGAAGCAAATAAGTTTTTGTATTAAAACGAGCAGACTGGGGGCAAAATGCCGACGGCAATGTACCGAAGGACGCGTTATTTTGTTTGGGTATATGAAGTTTTATGATTTTATGCTCTCAGGTTTGCTGGAAAAAGGGTATACTAGGTCTGTTGGGAAATTGGTGTGGGTGGCAGTTATTTATTGGTTTAAAGGGCACCTTTATTTGAGAGAGAAAGTATAATATATAGCGATTGACATGGATTTAAGACGTTAACTACAGAAGTATGTTAAGAAAAAATGGTTTTAGAAAAAGAAATGAAAGAATTTGGAGTATTTGTGAATGGATTTAAGAAAGGCGTTTGATCAGATGTAACATCTCTGTTATCAATTAGTTTAATGAAAATATTATTTTAATCTGGGTCAATAAAATGTATATTTAGAATTCACTGCTAAATACGTGGCAGAACAAAAACAAAAATGTTATTGAAAAATATCAGTGGCATTGAAACGATAACATGATTTACAACATTATTATCGCTAACAATTTTACATTTTAATTTTCCTTCTATTCACACTAAGCAAACAATATTTAAAAATACAACCATCATATCTCATACGTACGTAAATTCAATAATGTTTACATCGAATGCGTTGGATGAAAACGTATTCCGAATCAAATTAGGTTTATATATCCATCCTGACAACCAATTATGGGAAAATTCCTCGGAAAATATAAAGCAACGCGTTACGCACTTGTCCGATGTAGCAAAATAACCGTCTATTTGGTGAAAATACACGCAATATTTAGTACGCGACCGCCATGCCGATCTGGACCGTAAAACGCTTATAAACACTATTTTTGTATCGTTATTTTGTAAACGTAATCGTTTACGAACGCAACACTGATAATAATCACCAATTGTAGGAAACACTGAAGAATTTTTATTTAGATATAGATATTTTAACACAGCGTTCTTTTATTTTAATATATATTTTTCGGATGGCGAGAGAAAAAAGCGCGGGGTTGTGTTTGGGAGCGCGTAACGACGCCCACCGTCGACAGTGGCGCCGCGCGCGGCACTGGCTGGAAATCAACTAGCTTCGGGCAACAGGAACGTTCCATTTCACCAACAAATTTACATTTTCAGTGTCGTTCGACCTTATTGTCATTGTTATAGAGTTTAAACTAGTTAATTTCGTTGATTATTTGTAATATTATGTGTATCTATATAGGCATCAGGATGTCCCTTTTGTTCAAAGTGTTCTTGTTCCGCTCGTTTGAGTAGATTCCGTTTCATTTGGGCAGTATATAATCGTTACATTAATTTCTGTCTAGTTTTGTGCCGACCTATTTGTTTGGTGTTTGTAATTATGTAATTCAGGTTTATTTATTCTATGAATAGAATAGAATACTAACAACATAAACAGTAAACATTTACGTGTTTATGAATAAATATATTTGAATGATATGTTTATGTTTTGAATAGAATGGGTTTGTTATGTATTTTGCGGACTATTTTTCCGTAAATAGGTGAACGGAATTTTAAATGATCATAGTAGGTAGCTATTATTAAGAGCTTTTTGAATACACGTTGACTGAGAGATAAATAAATGGAAACCTACTGACTAACAGTGTAGGAAAATATCTTTAGGAATCCTGGATCAATGGTCTTTTCTTCTCTTAAGGTTTCACTAGTCGATGGCTCGAATTCGTTGGTGGCGTGGCTAATATGCATGCTATTTATTTCGTTTTATTTATTTGGTATTTATTTATCTAGTTTTCATTTATTTATATTTATTTAGTGAAATAGACAATGATTGATAACGAAAACGAGCGCGTAAAACACGAACAGACCTTTGGGCGTATATATTATGGAAAAACTACTAAATGTATCTACTCAAAATAAAATTATTTGAACTTTTAAATGAATTATTTATCCCTGTATGGTTTTTATTTTGCCATTTTCATACTACATAGGTTATTTATTTACGCCAAAATATGAGTTAAAATTTGTGTTGAAATATGGAAGTTTCGACGCTCATAACTTCTAAACCATTTTCCATTTCTGCTTCCATACAGGGCTAAATAATGACAAGACAAATTGATATAATTTTTAGTTTTGAACGTACACCGGCAAACAGACGAGTAATCACCATACTACGTTTGTATGGAAGAATTACCGAGTTAATAGTGTACCTACCCTTTTAAAGAGAAAATACTGCTTTACAGTGCTTAACATAACCTTTTGGCTTATTTTCCCAGAAGGGTTAGGCAAATGGGTACCTAATAGTACATACATCCACATTTCGCCAGTTATGTTTAAGTCCCACGTAATAGGAGGCAAGACTATTGCCATCAACCGGGCACAAATCCAGATTCCGAGCTGCTACTGTACTGAAAAAACCCAATAAAGGCTCAGGCGCGACGCGACTCTAATAAAAGAATTTCTTCTTCTTCGTTTCGCTCTTGACAGAGCAGTCGTGGTCACAACGAACTGTGTCGAATCGCAGGTGTGGTCGTTGCCCGCCTCACGATCTCTCTCCATCTGGTTCTGTTACATGTCAGTCTGGCGCATTCATTAACAGGGCCTCCAACCGCGGATTTTATTTGATCGGTCCACCTCATCGGCGACCTCCGGCGTGACCTATTACCTTCCACTCTGCCCTGCACCACTAGACGCTCTATGGAGTCATTATTTTTCAGAAAACTTTAGTATTGGAGACTGGACTAGTGCTGATAGACGTTGCTTGATGTCGAGTTCTTGCAGTATGGAGACGTGTGTGAACAATTTCTACGCGACTCTAATAAAACAATTTCTAACAAAACTTTTCGGTAGTACAATTACCGGTATCGTATCGCGCCTGTTTGCGGAGCCTTAACACTTTGCTCGATCTGAGAATCGAAACCCGAACTTGTCATAAACTACTCACATAATATACCAGGTGTTAATGCTCAAGTGGTAGGTGTTAACAAGAAAATGGCGCTCATGATATTAGTTATGAAAATATTATGTTTTTCGTTCCATATTTTAATATTCATAATGGTTGATGATTTATTTATTAATTATTTGTTTTTATCACATTTTCACAGCGTAGAATGTAGATAGCTTTCCACATTCATCATCTTCTACTTAGCCTTTTCTAAACTATGTAGGGGTCGGCTTCCAGTCTTACCAGATGCAGCTGAATTTTACATGGAGTGACTGCCGATCTGGGGGCCTACCACCAGCTCATAAGCAGTATTATTTTAATATTACTTAAGTGGGAGAAAGAGATGGAGCTATACGTACTGTAGAGCTTCATCTCTTTCCCACATTGAAGTAATATCAAAATAATACTGCTTTATGAGCTGGTGGTAGGCCCCCAGACCTCCACAACCCGCAGTTACTGAGTAATACGATACCCCTTGGTGAGACTGGTTGTCGGACTTTTGGGTTTCTGACTTTCCTCATACATCTAGGTTATTATTAGATAGTTTTCTTGCCTTGCCAAAGTTTATGATAAATAAATATAATATAAGGCAACACGCATTTAGGAAAACGTACCTATCTAAATACTCTATTATTTTCTAAGTTGTTTTATGAAAAACCTTAGGACTTAATCTCTCCCACAAATCTTCATTTTTCTAAAAAAAAACCGGCCGAATGCGTGTCGGACTGCGCATAAATATGGGTTCCGTTGTTGGGATGAATTGATTACATTTCCAAAAAACACACTTAACTTTGTAGTTGAAAAACATGTTCGCATACATCAATTTACGTCACGGTCAATCACGGTCGCTCCAACAGCAAACGTAAGTTTGTAATAGCAGTTTTTTTTTCACGTGATGATACTACAAATTAACGATTTTCAAATTTTTTCCTTTACTTGTGCTGTGAGACCTCGTTTCCTGTCAAATGTCATGATTCTATGTCAACGAGAAGTACTCTGTAGGTTTTGATTCACTTGCGAGTATCAAAATATGTTACATAAAATGCCGTATTTTTATTGCGTTGTCTTAGAAGCTTGATTTTTTTTTAACTCCAAGGGACCAGCATAGATCTACGTGTTTGATAGTAATTTCAACCGATATGCATTCCTGAGAAAATGGGTCTTGATAGACTGACAGACAGACAGACGGACAACGAATAAATCCTATTAGGACTCCGTTTTTTCCTTTTGAGGTACGGAACCCAAAAACCGCACAAAAATCCTAAAAACCGTCACACGTAACGCCATCTGTCACACAACGCATTAACTACAAACACATCATTAAAAATGAATTTTGGACACAATATCTTTGTTTTCAAGAATATTTTGATCATTAACCCTACCACAGCCGACCGCGATACAAAAGTCCCAGCTATATAATTCCGTTTAATAATAACTATGACCTACTTCATAAACCCACCTGTCAAATCGTATTATTAAACTATCGATGTCTACAGCAAATTATTCATTATTAAATGTTCAATCTATTTACAGTCTATTTGATAGTAATATGCTTTGAATATCTGAAAGTGTCGTTTTTGTATAATTATAATATAGCTATAGGCGTTATTAATAAAAAACCTTTAATACTCAAATAATAAGCATTTTATGTGGTTTAAAAAAAGGAATATGCGTTGATCACTACGTTTGCTTACAGTTAATAGACGATTTCAGACAAAAAATACATTGTTTTTTTTTACCAACGGCGTTTTTTAACATTCCCTACCCAAAGATTGTCACCGGGACCCTATTACTAAGACTCCGCGCGGTCCGTCCGTCTGTCACAGGGCTGTATCTTGTGAACCGCAATAGGTATACACTTGAAATTTTCACAGCGTGTGTAATAAAAATAAAATAAAGTTAAAAATTAAAGGGGGTCATACAGAAATGTGAGATTTCTGCGTTTTTTTAATATATTGTACAGTGGTCCGAAACCCTTCGTGTGCGAGTCCAACTCGCACTTGGTCGCTTTTTTAATTTTATCTGTCCAACATGCCGCGAGTCTTGATCAGTGTTTATTTATTTATTTTATTCGGGCAAAAAAAACAGTTACACAAACAAAAAAACGTATTCTATAATACTGCCCCCGATAGAAAAAAGACGCATCTAACATTTTTTCCAGATTTGAGTTATATACATTGTCGGAATCAGAAAAAAAAGGCGCAACTGCCTGATATATAACTCAAATCTGGAAAAAATTTTAGATGCGTCTTTCTTTATCGGGGGCAGAATATGTTTTCCTCCGCCTTTCAGAGGTTCTATTAAATACTTTATGCACTAGTAGAAAACTGTACAAAGGTGGATTTACGAATCTTTTAGGATTTGTAAGATCTAAGCAAAGCTTAGAAATGTTTACAGCAAGTTTCATGCAAAATGCAAATGTGAGTGGGTGTAATTCCGTTTGAAAAGCAAACATAAAGGAGTTTAGAAATGCTTTACTATAGTAGATTCTACAGAAAGATTTATCTTTCAAGCTTATTTTATTAAAACCCACAGCTTTTGATATTTGAAATCTCCTATTTTAAATAACTTCGCTAAGAAAATAATATACATAATACTTATCCTCAAGAATAATTAGGTATTGACCTTATAATAAAGTAATTTATATTCCAAGCACGCTATTTCCCTTCGTGTTAGGTTCCGTGTTGAATTTTAAATGAATTAATTAAAAGTAAGGACTTTTCATTACTTAAACATCCTTCGATTAATTCAATCCTTTAGATACACGGACTCTCTAACCTTTGCAATATTAATTAGCCAATTAGTTAACTTTTTAAATAAATATTTAATTTAATTATGAAGTAAAAACTTTCTATATTACCTACATTAGGCGATTTAAAAAAACTATATTGGCATGACAATATTGTTTCTTTAAATTATGAGGAAGTACTTAATGCAAGCACATTCCTGATTTGTTAAAAGTAAAGTAGTATAATCTATATAATAAAAATGATCCTTGTTGGTAAGCGCATCTTTGCAGAACGACTGGACTGATTTGGCAACTTTTTGTTTTAAAATGTATTGTGAATAGAAATGGAAGGAAATGTACAATGAGTCAGGTTCTTACGGAAACAAAAATTTAAAAAGTTACCAGGAAAATTGAAAAATTTGGGAAAACTGAACGTTTCTTTTTCTATGGGATTTGACAGGACAACGTCTGTCGGGTCAGCTAGTTATTAATAAATAAAATATACTTTTTACAAAAAGCATTTTCATTTAACATCCTTTTGATTTTAATATTTTACTTAATTTCCAAAAAAAATCCTCATAAGAAAAGTCAACTCCTTTCATAAATACGATACATCCACACATAATAATCTCACCTCTTCTCTCACACGATAATTTATAACGTCCACAAACTAACTCCTTCCTTTATCCCCTACTAAGACGTTAACGTCGAAAAGTTTTGACAGATACAAATCATCAACGTTATTAATAATAAACTGAAAATAAACTCAGGTCGCTTCATCATAAGTCGGGAATTTCGCAGCGGTGGCAGGGTTAAGTGAGATCCAATTATTGAGCGGAAGTAGGAGAAAAGGTTGGGCCTATAGCGATTTTTTGTCTCATTTTCATGCAGTTAGGTATGGTTGGTTCATCACGGACTAAAGTTGGTTATCAAAACTGCTGCTAATGAACAGCTATTAACAGTTTTGATATTTTAACATGAATGATATCAATATTTTGTGACAATAATTTTGATTTAAAAGAGCGTCCGTGGAGTTTCTTGCCCGTTCTTCTCCATAAGAACCCACTACGCTTTGGAAAAGGCAACTAGCTTCCTCTTTGTGACTGACCGACCCCTTGACAATTTTATTCAAAAGTGTTTAATTGAAATAAATGCTTTGAGTTTGTTTGAGTTTTAGTTTGATAACCAACTTTGCACAATCTTTTTATTCTACGGAATTGCAATGTTGCCATGATATGTCAAATATAGATTAAATTTCCAAATAGGTAGGTCTGGGTCTATTTAGAAAGGAATTATGCCAAAAGGCAATAAACATTGATGTAATAAGCGATGTTTAGACTTACATATTTTCGTGTTAGGTCTAAGTAATTCGCAAATTATCATTATTACGTTATTATAGTTTAAAATATAAATCAGGTCTCCCTGTAAGTTCTTCTTTGAATAAATACCATTTATAAATTTTCCTGAAATTTCAGAGATAAAGTAGTTTTTTCAAACAGAAATTCCTTACGATTTTTCGCAGAGGTGAAACTTCAAAACTACAAAATCCATAACTCAAAATCACAACTGTAGCATACAAGTATAATATTTACAGACTATTAAACGTTGTGATTTCAAAGAGAAATGCCAATTAATCTCTTTGAATAAATAATTTAGGCGCCACAACGTATAAAAATAAATACATTTAGGTACGCAAAAACCAACGCATAAAAATAACAACATTTATGCAAAAACAAGTACGCCAGATCGTTACGGATTCATGACATTTTTTATGACTTAAAGAAAACATTCCATTTTTACGTAGAGGAGTAAAACTGGAGTCAATAACATAATATTATAACATGAAACGCCCATGGGCGGCATAAATACTCTGACACTGACAAAAGAAAAAAAAAAGAAAAAATAAGTGGTGGCACTCTGGCAGTGCCGACAGAAGTGAAAAGACAGATTGCCTTGGTGGAAGAAAAATACTTTTATAGAACATTGATTCATAAGTTCCATAACCTTATAAAGAGCACAATCGCGTTTACAAAAAAAATACTTCCGAAACCTTTATTAAAGTAAAATACTTGTATAGAACATTGATCCGTAACTTAATATAAATAAAGAGCACACTCGCGTTTACAAAACCTTTAAAGTAAAATACTTGCATAGAACATTGAATGGACTAAGTATAAGGTGAACTGACTAATCACAATGTCTGCTGAAGGCAATTTCAGCAAACGATTCAAGCCGCTTCTTAGTCAAGTGGATTATGTTTGTCAACAGTCCGATGAACCTGACGTATGCTTGACAAAAACGAAATGGAGACGCTACTACGACGAACTACTAATGCTTCATGACTGTAGAAAGAAAGCCACTTCGAGGAGCCTATATCATGCTTTTGAATGTGATAGACTGCCGTTACGGTACGAGTGTGGAGGCTATCTATCCCCAAAGGACAAGGAGAAGCCGTGGTGAGAGCGGTACTGTTCCCATGAGAATACTCGTAATACATTTGAATAAAGAAATAAGGAGTATTTACCGTGTGGATATGGATTAGGGATTACTAACTGCACAAGGTTTCATGCGACGGGTACACTGTATGATGCATCTGTGCTGCATATCCAGAGATGTACAAGATACTTCAAAAGAAGTATCTGGAATACAAGATGTAAGATACCTTTAAGGATACACTAAGCAACTTTTAATGATTTTATACTAAAGATCACGTCTAAAAGAGTAGTGTTAATGATTTGGAATAAATATATGTTAAATTAGAGCATTTTTTTAATTACGTAGTCTGTGAATATTTTAAATTATGTTTATATTACATAGTGTAATTAATTTGTAAAGTTATGTCTACCGCGGATAAAAAAACTGAGAATCAAGCAAAAAAAAAAAAAAAACTATCAAGCGTATTTTTCTGAAACTTTCACCAATTTAAGATAATTTAATTATTTATCTTTTAATATACGTGTTTTATTAAAATACTTTTTGATTTATGTATAATAAATTAATAATGCTTCTAATTTGGGACGAGTCCTATTGCTGGTTGGACGTACGACACGTTGCGCAAGCTAACCACTCAAGGCTGCTGGTATATATCAGCGTCTTATGTAATGTATTTGAATAACAGATACTCTTAGAAGGAGAGATTTGCTACACAAACCTTAAGGATAAGCATTATGCGTCAACTCCTTATACACCGAAGATTAGTAGCCGTAGCTAGACGGCTACAAGTTATTTTAACAGGCAAAATATTGTATTTGTGGCGGCATCTACATCGCCACCTGCGAACTAGGCATCAAAGACCTGACGACACACAAAATCCTGACGTCACACAAATCCTGCATTGCGCAATTAGTGTTTACCGCGCGAACACCGTATATATAATTTCCCCGACATCAATGGTTGGGCAGTTGCCCGCCAGACACGACACCCGTCTGGTCGGAAGACCCTTCCTATTTTGTAGAGGATGAGTGAACTTTACACCCTGTTCCTCATACCTCTAAATATCTACCAAATAAATATGATCGATATCAAGGTGTACCATCTTACGCAATCGTTATAACTTCTGCCTTCAACATAGAGGCTAAGCATATGCTGAGACGCAGGTGACGCAGCACAGCACAGTACAGAATTTGCAGGGTAGGGCAGGCGAGGCAAACATAGGCTGTGAGCGTATGCTGCAACGCAGCTACACAGACACATTCGCGTCCTACCTAGTACAAACAATCTGTCATTGAAACAAAATTATGAATCAGTTGTAAAAAACAAGTGACGACCTGCACGCGTCGCGCAAAAATCTGTGCCGTCTCTACACCGAGACGCAGAGCAGGTCAAACACATGTCTGCGTCGTACGTCAATGAACCGCAGCGTACGCAGCTGTCAGTACGTTCTGCATTACAAAATCTGCTCTGCCCTGCTCTGCGTGGACCTGCATCACCAGCGTCTCAACATACGCTTAGCCTAATGCATTTTCTCCTCAAATAGGTACATAAAATTACAATATAACAAAGAAAATCTATTTCTAAATCAAGCAGAACCCGCTTATCCTGCGTAGGTGTCAAAAGACAATACAATTTACAAGAATGAATACTGAAAATAGATCGAATGTGAATACTCTTAAGGTACGCTTACACGGGCAATTAAATTGTTAAATTCTAAATATTCAGGCTAGGTGGAGCGACAATCTTCGCAGAGTGGCTCGCAACTAAATGAAAGACGCTGAGGATCGATTTGGATGGCGTGCGATTTGAGAAGCCCATGCCTTGCAGTAGACAGCTACATAATAATGATGATTATAGTTGATCAAATGACGTTAGGACAACATCAAGAGATTCGATGCTACAAAATATTGACATAGGAAAATCAATGAAGCCACTGCATTCATTAGCAATCATCATCATCATTTCAGCCGAAAGACGTCCACTGCTGAACATATGCCTCCCCCAAGCACCGCCACTTCAACCGGTTGTGTACTTCTCGCATCCAGCGGATTCCCGCGGTCTTCACCAGGTCATCGGTCCACCTTGTGGGAGTCCTTCCAACGCTACGTCTTTCGGTACGCGGTCGCCACTCCAGAACCTTTTGGCCCCATCGATCATCTGTTCTGCGAACAATATGCCACTGCCACTTAAATTTGGCAATACTTCGGGCTATGTCGGTTACCTTGGTTCTCCTACAAATCTCATCATTTCTGAGTCGATCACGTAGGGAAACTCTAAGCATAGCCCTCTCCATTGCCCTTTCATTAGCAATACTATTGTAGTAATATTGACGAAACTATTTCAGTATTTTTTTTTAGGAATTAATCTACAAAGCTTCACAAATTACTTAGGTACTCTAGACAAATGTTGCCCGTGTAAGCATAGCTTTATAATTAAGAGCAATCAGACAGCGGACATATGACGGGATATTGATGCAGACTCCTACATAACGAGTAAACAAGATCATGCAAGTGAGTGGGTGGGTGTTTACACCCCTTCATGTGGGTATTCGGGATTTGTGAATAGAATCACGTGTTTTGGTGTCAGACGTGCTTCACGCTTATCGGTTGGCAAGTAGTCGGCATTAATCGGTACGCCTGGGTGGGAAAACCAAATCATTCTGCCTAGCCTTTTCCCAATCATGTTGGGGTCGGCTTCCAGTCTAACCGGATGCAGCTGAATACCAGTATTTTACATAGAGCAACTGCCTACCTAAAATACGATATCCCTTGGTAAGACTGATTGTCAGACTTTCGGGCTTCTGACGACCCGTAACAGCTGTCAAAGATCCACGAATGACAGCCGGAACCAACGGCTTTGCGTGCTTTCCGAGACACGGAGGAGTCTCGGTATGTAAAGAAGGTCAACCAACCACGGACCAACTCCGGCAAACGTAGCTTAACCTGATGGATCAATCCGTGCGGATGTTAATACTTAGCACGAGCTTTTTTTTCTTGTTTGCCCTCCAAAAGTGACCCCCATATTCAAAATTCATTTATTTACGATACTCATCTGTGTTTGGGTCACAGAAATAAATATGTTTACCAAATTTTAACTTAATCGGTTCATTAGATTCGGAGCAAATTGGGTGTGACAGACGGACAGATTGACAGACACATGACTGATCCTATAAGGGTTCCGTTTCTTTTGAGGTACGGAACCCTAAAAACAACTGCAAAATTCCAATTTATCGAAAATATATCCCGATCTGCACGAGCCGATTGAAAGCCGAATATATGTTGTGATTGCTTCGGCTCGCCTTTTTTGTTCAACAAAGACTTTAGAATCGAGTGTGCCGACGCGAACACGCCTGTCTGATTTTGTAGTTACAATTGTGTTATACAAGTATGTAGGTACATCAACAAGTCGAAAGCTATTAGTTCGGGAAATGGCCGTTATGCAGACAGACTGACACTGAGTTGTAATATTTCTGTTTTGGCCTTTTGGGTACGGAACCCTTATCAAATGAAACTTTAGGGAATAAATAATAATGACTGGTATTCCTAATAGGTACTATCTTTGGGAATACAATGTCCGGTCTTAAACTCAGCTGTGTATAATTATGTAAATAGTATATTGTTATACGAGGGGCTAAAATAACCCATTCTATTGAGGTAGTTTTACTCCCGATCTTTAGCGAGGGAGTAAATAGAAACCGGATAGGTTTTAGCGCCGTGTGTTACATTCTACTTTTCACTACGATTCCGAGAAAATAAAATAATCCATTACAACATACAATTTGTTCTATCCCGGTATGCGGTAGAAAAAGCTAGTTTTACATAAGAATAAAGACTTTTTCGTTTTTGTAGGCTCGTTGGTTACAGACAAAAATTACTTTTTCCCCAAGAGCAAGATATGCTATATTTTCCCCGCACTGGTACGCTACAATGACGGACTTTTTGAGCAAGAGGATTGAAAAAGCTTTCGCAGACAGGCACTACGCGACGCGACAGCGCGGCGCGACACCGGTGAAACCATTTCCGTGAAGATATTGGTCCACCAGAGCGTCGCAACTGTTTGCGGGAGCCTTTACATTAAAATTGTTCACTGTAAATCAGGCCAATGAGAGAATTAGTTAATTTCACTCTTTTCTTGTAGGATATCAAACCCAGTCAAGAAATTATAAACTAGATAGCAGACCTAAAAAAAAGCAAAATGAAAAAAACACTCAGGAAAAACATAAATAAGAAAATAAGAGTAGACTACATATTGCAACACGAGTCAACAAATGAACCATTTCCCTTGACTTACAAACTCTGAGACAAAACAATATTTACAAACGTTTCCACAACCAACCAATTAAGAAAAGACTGTCTAGTTTATCTTTGAAGATGTTACAACAAGGTTTAAATGAACTGGATCTGATATTTATGGAACAAACGACACCAGAATCAGTAAAAACTGTTCTAGCCATTCAGACTCAATGACAGATCATCATAATTTATTCATCGTCACCACTTTGGCTCAAAGACTTCCACTGCTTGACTACCCGCAGACTTTCCCAGCTATGTTGGGGTCGGCTTCCAGTCTAACCGGATCCAGCTAAATACCAGTATTTTACATGGAGCGATTGCCTATCTGACCTCCACAACTCAGTTACTGAGTAATACGATACCCCTTGGTAAGACTGGTTATCAGACTTTCGGGCTTCTGGCGACCCGTAACAACTGTTAAAGATCCACGAATGACAGCCGGGACCAACGGCTTTGCGTGCTTTCCGAAGCAACGAGAGGTCTCGATACGTTATGGATAATCACCTATCCACGGACCGACTTCGGCAAGCGTAACTTAACCTTCGATCGACCTTTGTGGCTGTTATTATTTAGCCACGAGCCATGTCAAGTTCTATCTATAGTAATCTTTTTATCACATTCAAGTCATAGGTCTCGAGTTCGAACCCAAGGCAACACCTCTGGCTTTTCGGATTCATGTGCGTATTGTATAATTATCACTTGCTTCAAAAACGGTGAAGGAAAACATCGTGAGGAATTTGCCTGACAGATATTTCTCGACGGCATGTGAACCCAAGTCAGAGGCCCATGGACGGCTGTATAACTCTGACACCAGGTTAGTCACTAACCACACGAATGAAGAAGACCTTCAAAACAAATCCGCGGACAGTCGGGATATCGTTAAACTTTTAGTTATACTTAACTGTATGCGTTCATGACCCAAAAATGTTGGCAGTCAGTCAAACGTCCCGCCGTATAAACATTGTGTTGATATTGAAGTTCTTGATTCAGGAGCTCGATGGAATAATGGACGTGGATGTAATTAGGGATAGGGAGAGTAATTCTGATTATTATTGGTGTTTTGTTTTGGTTTTGATCAAAAATAGGATGAAAATTTCCTCATTTTGTAAACAGGAGGTCGTCCTAAATAGAGGGATTTACTAAAATGTACTGTGGGATTTCCAAATTATCCAAGAGCACTTGGAAATAATAAAATAATATACGTCCAGTCGTTGCCCGCAGCTTCGTCTGCGTATATTTTCCCTTTCTCCAGGTCCCTGGCAAACATAACGATCTGTTCAGTGTTTTAGGAGTGAAAAGGTAACAGACAGACAGATAGAGTTTCCTTCGCATTTATAGTATTAGTATGGATTTTATATAATTTTAGAGGTATGAGGAACAGGGTGTAAAGTTCACTCATCCTCATTAAAAAAGGAAGGATCTTCCGACCAGACGAGTGTTGTGTCTGGCGGACAACTGCCTAACGGTCGGATAGTCATATATTATGTCGTTCGCGCAGTAAACTCTAATTATTGCGCGATGCAGGATTTGTGTGACGTCAGGTGTTTGATGCGTAGTTCGCACGTGCCGATGTAGATGTCGCCACATAATCAATACTTTACTTTTTTATGTCAATGGATTACGGATCACTTAGGGGAGTATTGTTTTTGGCTACTTTTGTATTGTGTGTATTTTATGTCTAGTTTTTAAAATGTGCGTTTTGTTTGTGCAGAATAAACAAGTTTTCTTTCTTTCTTTTCTTCTATTTTTTTTCCAAATCATTAAAAGTCGCTTAGTGTCGCCTTAACATTTCCGCTCCGTGGCCTTACAAGAGATGAACAACTATGCATATTTATTTCGTAAATACAGATATTTTCCACTGTAACGTGTAGATGACTGCTCGAATTATCACTTGCCACGGAGGACTTTACAACATGCGCCAGTAGGTTAACAGCTTTTCTGGGAGTTTAAGAAAAATAAAGACAGTTTCACCTACTTTTTACGCCACTAAACTATTGAAGGAAAGTTACCCACATAGCATTTACGTGGTCATGATAAAACAGCTGGAAACAGCGTTTTCAATAGAAAAAAATATAAAATAAAATGTAAATGTTTAAACATTCTTTTGTTGTTTTGTTTGTTTATTTAGTTTTATTGCAACAGCTGGAAACAGCGTTTTCAAGAGAAAAAAATTAAAAAAAAGTTTAAACATTGTTTTGTTATTGTTTGTTGTTGTTTTGTTTTTAACATTGTTTTGTGTAAACATTTTTATTCACCGTTTGTCACGCTCTCAAGGCGTTGGTTTCCAAAAAAAATTTTTGTAATGAATCTGGTGACCTGGTGCAGGTCGCGGTATTCCACTAGACGCAAAAGCATAGGACCAGTAGATGTGATGACGCTTGGCGGGGAGGCATAGGTTGAAATGATAATGATAATGATAGGTCCCCTCAAGATCTTAGAGATAGGATAGAGGTTCTTTCTCTTAGTAATTTACATTGTGTATAGTCTTTCAATTAGGTATTAAACTGTTCTTAGATTTACTAAGATCATACCTAAAAGATAGAAAGATTAAAGTTCAAGTAAACGGCGTAAACTCGTTGGGGTCTGAAATGGCAATGGGTGTTCCTCAAGGTTCGATATTGGGTCCATTCCTCTTTTTAGTTTACATAAACGATTTACCCCAATTACTTCAAAATCAACCGAAGATGGTGTTATTTGCAGATGACACATCATTGATCTTTAAAATAGACCGACGGTCACAAAATCTTGACGACGTGAATAACTCTATTCTTCAGGTCCAAGATTGGTTTACGGTAAATAATTTGGTACTTAATAAAAAAAAAACCAAATGCATTAGATTTAAATTACCGAATGTTAGAAGTAGCGAATGTGACATCATATTGAATGGAGAAAAACTGGAATTTATTCATCAAACAGTTTTCCTGGGAATCACGCTAGACGAGAAACTACAATGGGGACCTCATATAACATCTCTTGCGGGGCGGCTAAGCTCGGCCGCTTATGCTGTTAGAAAGATAAGACAGTTAACAGATGTAGAAACCGCGCGTTTGGTCTATTTTAGCTACTTTCACAGTATTATGTCATATGGCATTTTACTGTGGGGTCGGGCTGCTGACATTGAATCCATCTTTATTTTACAAAAGAGGGCTGTCAGAGCCATTTATAATCTATGTTGTCGCGAATCTCTCAGGGAACTATTTAAAAAGATTAATATTATGACGGTACCTTGCCAATTCATCTATGAAAATATTATGTATGTAAGGAAAAATCTGCATCTTTTTAAGAAAATAAGTGATAGACATAATTTTAATACTAGAAATAAAGATAAAATAGATCAACCATTTTTCAGATTATCCAAAGTACAAACATCTTTTATGGGGTACTGTGTTAAATGTTACAACAAAATACCTTGTGATATATTACAATTAACTGAAAGAAAATTTAAAACGCATATTAAAAGTACTCTTTGTAAACAAGCATATTACAAATTAGAGGATTATATCCTAGATAAGAATGCTTGGAAGCATGCTGGTCTAGCTCCATAGGACAATTTTGAGTCTAGACAAAATCAAACTGGTTGCTAATTTAATTGTGTAATTAAATATTACAACATTTTTTGTTTTTACATTCTGTGATTACCTGAACTCACACACTGACGAATTAGTATCACTTGTAATTTTTTTTTTTTTGGGAATATCGTATAGGTTTTACAATGCTTGTAAATATGTGAACACCATGTATCCATTACATAATTATTTTTTCTATCATTGCTTCATTTTTATTTTTACCTATTGTGGTATAGTAATCTTATTCCAGGTGCATCGTTTTCACATATAATTATATAATTAATGTATACAAAATATTGTAAAACATTTTAAAAGAGTAACGGTGGAGTTTCTTGCCCATTCTTCTCCATACGAAAACTACCCTTTGGAAGGGGCGACTAGAATCAATTCTATTTTTTGTTTTTGACGTTCAAAAGTGCCTTTTTGTGCCTAATTGAAATAAATTATTTGACTTTGACTTTGACTTTGTTCCATTTAATGCTATTGAAACTTAATCTAAAGAAAAAACAGAACAAAAAAGTATTTATTGAGACTCATACAGGAAATCACAAAGTAAACTAAAACACACTCATAAAAACATAAATAAAAAAAAACAGTGGAACTCCGGGAGTGCCGACAGAAGTGAAAACTTGAACAATTAATAAAAAACTTCCAAAACCTTTAAAGTAATAATACTTGCATAGAACATTGATGCGTAACTTAATATAAATAATGAGCACAATCGCGTTTACAAAAATGAGGTGTCAGTAACGATGCCGCGAGTTCAATTGTTTTTTTCCATCTTAAAACTGCTCAGCGCGCATAAAGAAGTTTTCACAAAAAACCAAGCAAAAATAAAATTAAAGCAGAAAGTCCTGTACGAGATCAAAAGGCTCCCATCTCAGCACGATGCTGCGACATTTAAAAATAAATGTCGCAGCGCTGTTATTCTGATTCTAGTAATCTAGCAAATATGTTCCAGTTTTCCAGACAATTATTTCTTGATTTCCACGGACTATTGTACGAAATCGATTCCGCTTCGGTATCCGTTCAATTCGAACCGGAATGTCGGGAATCCTACTGAATGTATGCGAACTAATGTCGAATTCCGTAGTTTAACTACAGGTAGGAAAGGTACAATTTATATTGTACAGAAGTATAATAGATAAGGGGTCCACATAATTGACTACCTCATTGGTATAGTGGTCCCAAGCGCTATTGCTGAGCATGAGGTCCTGGGTTCGATTCCCGGGTAGGGCAAAGCATGGGACTTAAGCTCCGCGCAAACGGGCTACCGACCACAGCCACCGGTGGCTGGCGACAATTTATATGATTTTTAACACGTTTTGTATGGAATCGCCGCACACGTGTAGCGAGTGATGTCCATTCGCGACTCAGTGTCCGCGACACGCCACGCCACCGGTGGCGGCCTCTTGCCACTCAGTATCCGCGACATGTCACCGGTGGCGGCCCCTCGCTACTTAAAAAGGGCTTAATAGATTACTACTAGTTGCGGCCACCAACCACCTACGTTTGCGCGGTACCAAAAGACGTGGCACGTGACAGCCACCGGTGACTGTTTGCGCGGAGTCTTAAACATAACTGGTAAATTGTGGATGTACTATACGTACACCTCTGCTTTACCCTACGGGGAATACAGGGGTGATATGTATGTATTTAAGTATCTAACTCGTTTATAATATTACATTTTTTCGTATCGCTGGATTTCTCGTATGACTACTATTTAAATTAATGCATTACAGCTGTGAATCTCAAAATAATTCATGCCCTATGACTCGCCTTAATCGATCCCTATTTTAATAATTTTCTTAACATATCATTTAATTTGCTAATAAAGCTATGAACGCAACAGCGACGTAAAATAATATTACAGTAGGTACATTATTAGGTGGCTATAAATATTTTAGGGCGGTGTATAGCTGGCTTGACGACGTGGTCCCCACAATGAGATCACCACGGTAAATTGAAAATCATTTGATCATCGTCGCGATGAAATTATTTAGTCATCGGTTTTTTGCCGTCGCGTCGATTGTATTTTGTTTTTGGTGGCAAACAAGCTGCCGCCCACATGATGAAAAGTGGTCACCACTACTGATTTCGCCCGCTGCAAAAGAGGCAGAATAGACAGTAATTTGCCACGCAGAAGGTCACCGATGAGGTGGCCCGATCAAATTAAATCCGCGGTTGTAGGGCCTGGTAATGAATGCATCAGACTGTCAACTAACAGAACCAGGTGGAGAGAGATCGTGAGGCGAGCTATGACTACACCTAGCGTTGCATCTCTAAAAATCAGAAAACCGGACTTATCCGCTAAAACAGCCAGACTTCTGGGCCCACGGCCGTACGGGCGCCAAAAAAAAAAAGGATTTTTGACAAAAAATTCAAATAAAACACCTTTTAAGCTATTGCATAGCTTTTATCGCGGGCTTTGAGCACGGCGACCGGATCTAGAAATTCCGTAACGTAACGAAAATAAAACCTAACACCCCCCACTCCGCCTACCATGTAATGACAACGTGGTGTTGACGTGTTGTCATGGGAACGTAATTTTTGTTTTATGTCATTATCCCAAGTGTAGCGTAGACAAATAGGAAGTATGGAGGTTACAAATGCTATGCAATAGCTTTACCGCGGCAGTCCCCGAGTGCCACACGTTTTTTTAATTTTTTTAAGACAGTTTTAATCAGTATTATCATTTTCATTTGCATACTTTTCTTTGGTAAAAACCTGGTTTAAAGGACGAACTCGGGTAGAGTGAAATGTGTGTGCGGCTTGCGTCAAATGAAAGAACGATGGAAGTAAGAAAATAAAAAGCCTAACAAAATCCGGACGAAAACGGAAACTGCCTCGTTGGTCTAGTGGTCGCAAGCGCTACTGCTGAGCATGAGGTCCTGGGTTCGATTCCCGGGTCGGGCAAAGTGTTATTGGGTTTTTCTATCTGGAATTTCTCAGTAGCAGCCCGGAGTCTGGATTTGTGCCCGGTTGATGGCAATAGGTTCGCCCCCTATTACATGGGACTTAAACATAACTGGCGAAATGTGGGTGTACCTACTACAGGTACACCTCTGCCCAACCCTTCGGGGAAACAAGGCGTGATGTTATGTTATGTTATGTAAAATCCGGACGGGCCGGACGCTGTCAAATTGGCCCGGACAAAAGGTCAAAAAGTCTAACACTGTCCGGCTTTATCCGGACGGACGGCAACTCTAACTACACCTTAGATTGGACAAAATTGATGATGACAACGACTGCTCTTTCAAGAGCGAAAGAAGAAGGAAAGAGACCGCAGTAACGTTGTTCTCATTCCAGAAACAAAGATCATCGCACAAAAATCGCCACGAAAAAACAAAGAGCCCTCACAACCATTCAATGTCACATTACATAAACTGAAGAAGTAAAACACAAATCATGAGTCATACAACTGTTGATATATTGAAAAATATTTTTACCGCATTTTAAACCATTCAGTAGTCTTGCGCAATACTTTAGCCGAATACCTTGGCATTGGCATTCGACCGAAATAGATAGTGCATACTTAGATGCCATCTTGAATAATTTAGGCGGAAATTATTCAAAATTCGAATAGTCATAATTTATACGAATCGAACGTTGAAATGTGCAAATGTTCTGAATTCAAACTGTCTGTTATGTTATGAAATGAATTTCGAAAACACTGGCGGTATAAAAAAGTTCTTAATGCAAATTCTCTTTTCGAACTAAAATAATAAATTGTTTCTAAATTAAAATAGTTTTTAACCGCTTTTCAAAGTGATTTCACTTTGTTCTACTCTCGGGGCGGCTAGCAGCTTTTTAATTATTTTAACAAGCTGTGCCCGCAACTTTACCTGCAATAAAAGCTCGTAAAAATACAGTACTGTAGGATTAGCACAGATTAAGGACTGATTTATGACCCAGTCCTTCTCACAGAGTGGAGACCTGTGTCCCAGCAGTGGGAACATTATAGGCTGATTTTTTGAAGTCTGACAGTTTCTGTGTGGAAAAACGGTCAAAAATTCAAAATTTGTTCGCAAGATAAGACTTAAAGTGGGTAAGCATAAATTAAAATTAAAAATGGTTTATTATTTTTACAAGTAATTAAGTATATAAGAGACTTCGATTTTTCAATATCTTAAATAAATACAATTTACCCGTTTTATTTTTGATTCCATACAAATGAAGATACTAAATTAAATAATGATGTGAAGAAAAATTTATACATATTCGCCCTTAGGAAAATTAACCGTCTATGTGGTGTTATTTTTATCACACACACATACACACATAACATCACGCCTTGTTTCCCCGAAGGGTTGGGCAGAGGTGTCCCTGTAACAGGTACAGGTACACCCACATTTCGCCAGTTTTATCATAGATATTTAATTCTGTACCTAAGCAGGTGGGGTCTTATTATGACATAATAAAAAATATTATGGCATTAGGTATGCTAGTTTGTAAAAGAAAACTTCCACAGAATCTCGAATAAATTTTTATAATTATTTATTACAGCGATATACCACAAATTGTACTAGTTACTTAAGCCCTTAAACAACACAAGACTCAAAACACTATCCATATCTTAATCCCAACCTTTTAAATGCCACTCCAAACCTATCCTCGACGAAACACGTGAACTTTTCTCAAAACGAAACGTATTTCACTCAGACTTCGATAAAAATAGAACCGAGAAATAAATACGTAGACACACCATCTATTTCTGTAGCCCTGGTATATTTTTGACGCAATTCTTAAGACAACATAGTGCCGTCAGCTGATTTTGACAATTCGCTGACACATAGACAAATCTAGAGATAAGATGAAAGTTGGAATTTTAATATGCGAGGGTATTTTTTGAAGATATTATTGATGGCTATGGGAGGAAAGGACATGTGTATTGTGACAAATTGGTGGCAAAGGTTTGGAAAAAAAAAACGGGAGTTGAAATTCCTCGTCATGTCGCTTTGATCACATAAAACTTTATTTAATTTTTGTCCCTTTGGAATGAAACGGTTTGGAATTTAAACAGCTGTTTAGTGAGTTTATATCTAAAGAACAGCCAATTAATCATAGATATATAAAAGACATCATAGCTTCTCATTGCCTACATCTTCGGCGAGGGGCGCCATAGGAATTTTTGAGATGGGAAAAAACAATTGAACTCGCAGCACCGTTACCGACACCTCATTTTTGTAAAAGCGGTTGTGCTCTTTATTTATATTACATTATGATGGCAATAGGCTCGCCCCCTATTACATGGGACTTAAACATAACTGGCGAAATGTGGGTGTACCAGCTACAGGGACACCTCTGCCCAACCCTTCGGGGAAACAAGGCGTGATGTTATGTTATGTTGTTATGTTTACGGATCAATGTTCTATGCAAGTATTTTTCTTCCATCAAGGCGATCTTGTTCAAGTTTTCACTTCTGTCGGCACTTCCGGAGTGCCACTTTTCTTTTTTTTTTGTCATACAGGTCTGGAACATTGTGTATCCAAAAGTATACACATCTTTCTACATGTAAAAAGCGTTGTGTGTTAGGTACACGTTCTCTGTACATTTATTATGCAAAATTGAAAGCCCTGGCCTATCGCATTTGTTCGGTATAAATGGTCTGGAAATCGGGTATTTTTCAAAAAAAGTTATAGACTTTTAAATTTTAGGGTGATAATTTTCTTACGCAAGTAATCAATAAACCCATTTATAAATTTTTGTGTTTTTACTATATCTCTTTTTGTGTATGGTACTGGAAATTACTAAACAAAATTTAATTGAACTTGAAAATCAACAAAAAAATTGTGACAATCGTACGTGAACTATTTTTCAGATTCAGACCACGTGTATCTAAATGCCACACTGAAGAAAAACCAAAGTAAATAATGAAAAAAGGGAGGGTATCTAAGAAAAATACGATTATTATGTCATTTTATACACACCAAAACAAAAAACAAAAAAAACAGTGGCACTCCGGGAGTGCTGACAGAAGTGAAACCTTGAACGTTGATGTCTTTTACTCCACGGTGTCGGTAAATTGCGTTACAGTGTCGCGAAATCAATGGTTTAGACCCATCTCAAAATTGCCGAACGCGCCTAAAAAATTTATCAAAATTTAAAGAACGGGCACTTGTCTGGCGCTGAGTGTGTTTAAACACGATTATTGATTATTTCTTACAGAATACATTAAATTAGTCTGCCAGACGTGCTCAGGCAACCACCTCAATACGATAAACCTACGTAGAATAGGTAGGTAAATGCTAAGGACGATACTTGTGGAAGACTTACGTAATAAGAATTCCCTTAAAAGTATAAAGAAATCACAAATACGAGAGACAAAACGTAAATTCCTCGCTAACCTTTTAAGGACATACCGACACCTGACAAACGTACAAACAAACCTTGCGAAAACAATGCAATAAAAACCATGACCCACTACCCCATTTTACACAAAAAAGGGGTTTTGTTTGACATTTTAATAAGTTATGACATTTTACGACACCTAAAAAACACGATTCTGTGATTTTATAATCGATTTAAAGTTGAAACGATTCGACATTTTCGTCAATAAGCATGCAGTCTCCACGTATAACGAGATTTAATAAACTATAATAAAATGTAGAGTTTGTTTTTCAATCTGTTTATTAAAAATTAAAATCTTCTCAATGACGGAATTTTATAAGGAAGAAAACTCGCAGAAGAATGATTGAATTTAAATATCTGGATTATCAATACCAAACTCAAACCATTTACTTCAAATAAACCAGGCACTACTTTTGAATTGTCTAGGAGTTGGTCAGTCAGAAAGATGAAGCTAGTTGCCCATTCCAAAGCGAAGTAGGTTCCTATGGAGAAGAACGGGCAAGAAACACTCCTAATGCAATTTTTTTTTAAACTTTCATGGAACTGTGATTCCTTTCAAAGAATGTATGTATTTATTAGAAAATCGTCAACAAAAACAGTATATCTAGCAAACTAAAGTATGTTGTGATTATGACAGTACCTGGGCGACCGAGCTCTGCTCTGGTGAAAATAAAGAATGCTCATTTAATAATATAGGATAGTACATACTAATTCCATGTATAGTAAGTACATACTAATTCCATGCTGCCATGATATTAGGTACTTACTAATTCCATGCTGCCATGTCATAATTCTAAGGTAGCCATCTTGTTCTAAACTTGGGGTGACCGAGCTCTGCTCCGGTGAAAATACGGAGAAAATGATTTTTCCCAGATATGAGACCTAATTAGATCGATTTTTCGTCCCCGTACCGTCCCTTTCATTGAAATTTTTAGAGCCGTTTTCGAGAGCGTGAAGAACATAAATAAAAATGTTGCTTATTTAATATTATAGGATAACTTTTTTGCTGTCCATTCTCTCATAGCTTTCATGTATTACACCCACAACCCACTGTATAGTCTATAATTATTTAATTTAAAGAACCGTACAGTAAACAGTATTTAACATAAATAATAAAAAGTAAGCAAGTCCAAATAATGAACTAGTATTAAATAAATTAAATTAATTAGTGCTATAACTCACAATTAAAACGACGTAATTGGTGTGCATAATTATTTATAATTGCTTTATTACGATACGATACGGAAAGAACCGGTTTTGATTAAAAGGGAAAAGTGTTTAATGAATTATTTTGTAATGTCTGATTCATTGGTGTAGTGGTCGCAAGCACTACTGTTAAGCATGAGGTCCCGGGTTCGATTCGCAGGTCGGGCAGAGTGTTATTGGGTATTCATCATCATCATCATCATTTCAGCCGAAAGACGTTCACTGCTGGACTAAGGCCTCTCCCAAGCACAGCCACTTTGACCAGTTCTGTGCTTCTCGCATCCAGCGGATTCCTGCGGCCTTCACCAAGTCATCGGTCCATCTTGTCGGGGCCTTCCAACGCTACGTCTTCCGATACGCGGTCGCCACTTCTGAACCTTTCAGCCCTATCGGTCATCTGTTCTGCTAGCAATGTGCCCTGCAACTTAAAATTGACAATTCTTCAAGCTATGTCGATTACCTTGGTTCTCCTACGGATCTCTTCATTTCTGATTCGATCACGTAGGGAAACGCCAAGCATAGCCCTCTCCATTGCCATATGTTCTAAGATATAACCAATAACTCGGTATATGCCTACTGTCCTACCTACTATGTCGGCAATCCGCTAAGGGAATGTAGGAGAGGTCATTTGCAACCAAATGACCCTTTATGACCCTCATGCAAATGTCAACAACTTTCGAGTCATTTGGTATTTTATATTCTTAAGTAACAGAGGGATAAAAGCACATTTCTCCCGTCATTTCCACCTCTTCCTCGCCAAATCACGTGACTACAAAACCTGTACCTACCTACCTATCTAAGAATGTACCCAAGACACAGAATATTGGTGGTAATGACACATTAATAGTACTTAGAGAACAACAGACAACAGCCGAGTCACGCGGACCCAGCTCGTACCACCCGCTGACTCGGTCGGTAAGATGGCGCAAAGAAATGACTGGCTGGCTAAAAGTTTTTACGATGAAATTTATGAACGGTCAAGTTCGATTTTAGAATGAACTTGACCTTGATATGCCAGGGGCCGTTCCCGTATTTTTAAGAATGTCCTCTTTCGTCTTTCGTGTTAGTCTCAATTTATCAAAAATACCTAATAATAATTATAATTGATTGTCGCTGAGATGAGATTGCGACAATATTTTGAACGTTTTTAATTACGAGAACTGACCTTTTTAAAAGTCAAGTTCGATTTTGGACTACAAAAAACTTTTAAGCCATGACTTTCCAATTTAAGAGCGTTAGAATTTTCTTCCTGATGCACAGGTTAACATTAAATTTTATTATTGATTTCAATAAGAGAATTGTCTCCTTAGTTGCCAGCAAGACTACTGATCACGGAGAGAACCCGGGAAAATTCAGTCGGGCAAGTGATATTGATTGATGCTCGGTTGATGGCAATAGGCTCATGTAAACGTAAATTCTATGTACCACGTCACTAACTGTTCATACATAGTTAGAAGCCACACAAACATAGAAGACTAATAAGAACAAAACCGTTCGAGCTAGTGTTTAGTTAGTGAATAGTGTAAAGTACAGAAGTGTCAAACAAACACAAGAACGAAGTGTATTCGCCTTAATAGAGACAATTTAAGAAAAGTGCTATTGGACACATTCTTAGTAAAGACAATTTAGTAGTTTTGATTATAATTAAATTACTTATGAATCTATTTATAAGCCTAGATTGTAATAAGATTAGGGTCAAACTCAAACTCAAAGCATTTATTTCAAATAAACCAATTACAGGTACTTTTGAATTGTTAAGGGGTCGGTCAGTCAGAAAGATGAAGCTAGTTGCCCATTCCAAAGCGTAGGAGGTTCCTATGGAGAAGAACGGGCAAGAAACTCCACGGACACTCTTTTAAATAAAAAATATTGTTACAAAATATTGGTTACATTATTCATGTTGAAATTATACATGTGAGAACAATGTAGAAAGACGTGCACGTTAAAAGCGTCTGTAACAAAAACAAAAACAATTCAAGAATTAAAAGGTCTATCCTATTTTTGAATCCTAGGACAAGGGAAAAAATAAACTAACTGGTTAGTTTCTGCATGCAAAACCAACTAAGATAATGCGATCATGAAATATGCACACTCTACTAATGACTTCATAATAAAAATTAATTCTGATCAACAACACATTTTAGCGGCCCTATTGAACGAGACAATAGACCACTGAACCAAACCGGTGTTTAAATAATTATGCTATTATTATATTCAAAATTAACGCTTACTAATCATGTTTTGGATATCCATTGTTTGACCTATCATATTGATGAAAACATTTTGATTGTCTTTTGTTTAGAATAATGTTTGGCAAAAGGTTGAATTTATTGTACGTTGTTAAAAAAACCGGCCAAGAAAAAGCCGATAAAAGAACACGTTTCTTATATAGCCCCTAATTATTAAATAAAATTTTCATTATTTGTTGTTATAGCGGCAATAGTCAAAATCGGTTGAACGGACTGTAAAAAAGGTTTATCATAACATAACATCACGCCTTGTTTCTCCGAAGGGATGGGCAGAGGTGTCCCTGTACCAGGTACACCCACATTTCGCCAGTTATGTTTAAGTCCCATGTAATAGTGGGCGAGCCTATTGCCATCAACCGCTAACTGCTACTGAGAAATTTCAGATAGAAAAACCCGATAACACTTTGCCCGACCCGGGAATTGAACCCAGGACCTCATGCTCAAAAAAAAGCTCAAATGAACATAACATAACATCACGCCTTGTTTCCCCGAAGGGTTGGGCAGAGGTGTCCCTGTAGCAGGTACACCCACATTTCGCCAGTTATGTTTAAGTCCCATGTAATAGGGGGCGAGCCTATTGCCATCAACCGGGCACAAATCCAGACTCCGAGCTGCTACTGAGAAATTTCAGATAGAAAATCCCAATAACACTAATAAAAAATAATAAAGCTCAAATGGTTTATTTAAATGTCTAATCTCATTTCAAATGGAGTACCTACCTATAGTTCAATAAGATTCTCATTTAGGGTAAACTGTTTGTAGATCTTCCTCAGCGGTTTCCGAATACCAAACTCATATCTATATAGGTAAACTGGATTTCAGCAGTAGCCCAGATTTAAGAATTGTCACCGAACCTTTTTCTACAAAAATTAAGTACGTTCACTAACAAAGCTTTCAATCAATCTGTCTAGTCTTTTCCCAACTATGTTGGGGTCGGCTTCCAGTCTGCAGATGCAGCTGAATACCAGTAAATAACATGGAGTGACTGCCTATCTGACCTCCACAAACCAGTAACTAGGTAATACGATACCCCTTGGTGAGACTGGTTATCAGACTTTCGGGCTTCTGACGACCCGTAACGACTAAAAGATTCACGAATGACAGCCAGGACCAACGGCTTACCGTGCTTTCCGAGGCACGGAGGAGTCTCGGTATGTAAAGATGGTCTCCCATCCACGGACCAACCTCGGCAAGCGTGGCATCTGTTATTACTTAGCCACGAGCTCCTCACTAACAAAGCTTTATTGAGAAATATTATGTTAGACATTTTGATAATAACTTCAATGACTGAGCTTACGGAGGGAATCGCGAAAATGTGATAATGATTCCTTCGTTTAACTAAAACCTCATTTAAATAATTTCCTACTTATTTTAAAACAAAAAACAATCACGTTCTACTCTACAAACAAACTATAGAAAAAAAATATAAAAACAAAAGCTTAACTGACGTTGTACAGCGTGTTTCTGACACAGCCTCACGCAGAACTTTGCATTTTCTGTTCCGGACATTACAATGCCGTTACTTACAAACGGTCCTGACAGGCTTTCCTTATGAAATCTTAATGTTTTCAGTCACTGCTGTCATGAAAATATATTGTAAATGAGGGATACTACATCTGGCTTGGAATTTAGAGCTGCAAATTATTACTTTTTCTCGCAGTTGCGTTCTGTTACATATCCATATTAGGCTTTTTAAAAGTAACTAACAACGCCCCGCGGTTTCACCCGCATAAGTCTCGATCCCGTAGGAATATCGGGATAAAAAGTATTTTATATCTTAACCCAGGTTATGGTCCACCCACGTGCCAAATTTCATCCAAATCCATTCAGCCGTTTTCGCGTGAAAGCGTAACAAACATACAAAAAACAAAATATTTTCTCTTTATAATATACGTTTTGATGAGGGGTGGACGGGGTACTAAAACTAGGTATGTCCACCCCTCATCAACACAAATTGTGGCTTATTGGTGATTCACCCGAATTTACTTGCCCGAAACGAGCGAATAATAATAATACAATTAAATAGATATTATTATATTTATTCTTGAGGCGATGCACGAAGTTATTTTTTTTTTTTGTAGGTGAATCGATTTCTGGAGTTGTCCATTCGCCTACAAATAAATTAACTTCGTGCAAATTATCTCTAGTAAAAAAAAAAGATTAAAGTGTCGATTCGCTTGTTTCGGGCGAGTGAATTTGGGCGAATCACCAATAAGCCGTTGCATAGCTAAACTAGGCTTTTATAAATATTAAAATGTCGAATTCTCTTGCTCAATTTTGACCTTAAATTGCCGCAACGATGAAGAGGGAAAGCGAAAATAATAATTTTTGGATTGGTGATTAATTTTATTAAAGTTTGTAAAAACTAAATGATACACTAGTATCATTTAGTTTTTACAAACTTTAATAAAATTAAGGTTTGTAAAAACTAAATCTAAAATCTATTTGGATAGGCACTAGCCTATCCAAATAGATATTGTGAAATAGGCCCAATCTACACTTTAAAGTTTTAAGGCCCCGTATCCAAAAGGGTTACAAACGGAACCCTATTACTAAGCCTCTGCTGTCCGTCTGTCTGTCTGAATTGAAATATTTACAGATTGTGTATTTCTATTGCAGCGATAACAACAAAAAAAATTAAAAAAAAAAAATTTGAAAAAAAATTGTATTTGGACGCACACTGTATAAACAACGTGATTTTTTCGTTTTTTTTTTTGTAAATATTGTATGGTGGTACGGAACCCTTCGACTCGCACTGGCCGTTTTTTTAATTCCATTTTCATTCGACTCACACCGTTCTATTCTTTCTCGATAAAAAAACAGAAAATGCACAGCTTTAGCTGAGCCAGTCTATAAATTCTCAAACTGCAATAAGAACTAGGAACAGAGTACCTAGGTAAGTAATATTTATTGCTACATTATTTTAACGTAATGCTCCAACATTGTTAGTGGGTTAGTATAGTTTTACTCTTGTAGCTAATGCTTTTGTAGGATTACGTCAAGGAAAACGATCAATTATCTAGTTTTACAGCATTTTTGATTTTATGAGAAGCACTAGTACGAGAGCCCACGATAAAAAAATTGACCCATAGAAATATGGTTTAAATCATAAATCAAATCGAAAAATTTGATTAAACAAAACCAAAAAAAATTATAGTTTTTTCTTTACGATTTTACCAATTATGTAGGTAGATGCTAGGGGTAAATATATAAAGAAAACAATTTCTGACACACAATAAAAAAATATTTTGAAAATCTGACCATACAGGGTTTATTCTTTTTAACCTCTCAAAATCCAATAAATACAGGAGGGGCTCAATTTGAAATAATATTATTTTCAAGAATTTTATAAAAGAGTTTTATTTTGAAAAATTGTATATAATGTAAAATTATCTCAATGGCAATCAGACTATTTTAAGCGCTTATAGAAGTAAAACAAACCGTAGAACAATTGCCATCAGTCCAGTGACGTCGATATTGACGTCAGTCACAAGTAGTCATAACCCTAATGTATTTACAATATGACAGAACTGTTAATGTCAGTCAAGTTATGTCTGACATTCAGATGTCCATGGTACCTACATTTTGGATAGGAAAGGACCACATGTTTATTTGGATATAAAATTTTATTTGAAGGTGCATGCTGCACATCGCAATGTCATGCTTAATAATGTCAAAATATTGGCATAATCCCATTTATTTATGCAAATCTGATATTTACAAACCCATTATGGTTTCATCAACTTAATGTCAATAAAGAGAGAGGGCAACGTATTTAAATCCTATTTGGGTTATAAGACTTCTACAGGACGAACCTATGAAAAAAACCGGCCAAGTGCGTGTCGGACTACGCACAATGAAGGGTTCCGTAGTTGAAATGAATTTATTTATCCCAATAACAAACTTAACATTGTAGTTGAAAAACATGTTTTCCCATACATTCCAACTGCAAATCGTCGCTCGGCATCCAATACCGCGAATGTGACATTTTTTACGTTTTTTTTGTAATTGCAGTACCTATCATTTATTTGAACATGTAGAATGAAATAAAACAAAAATCAGATTTTCGTAAAAAAAAATCACATTCGCGGTATTAATATAATAATAATCTAAATCTTCTTTAAACGAGCAATTCTTGTATAGGTATATGTATATATAATCTGAATCTCGGAAACGGCTCCAAGAATTTTTATTAAATTTAGTATGCAGGGGGTTTCGGGAGCGATAAATCGATCTAGCTAGGTTTTATTTTTAGAAAAAGTCGTTCAAAAAAAATGGTCATCCAGATATTTTTCTTTATTCAAGTAACAAGGACTCATTGTGTTAGTAAACTTATGAACTATGTTAACTTATTTTACCAGGTCACTTAGAAAGTTTTGCGACTAACAGTTTTTGTCTAAAGGATACTGGCTAGTTTTGATGTCAATTAAAACGATGACTATTTATTACAAAAAAACATAACATTCCAAATTCGAAATTCCCTCCACATCTTTTACGAGCAAAATCAAAATACTCTGCCTTACTGAAAACTGGATTTACAACGAGAACATTTTCGCGCGATGATTTTATACGATTTCAAATGTCGACTAAAACCAGAAGAATCGTTTGAAAGACTTCGAATGGTATTCATAGAAAAAAGCCCTTCTAAAGCGACTGTTTTCCACTGGTTCAACGAATTTATGGGAGGTCGAGTAATTTTGGCGGACAAAGAAAGAAGTGGCCGCCCTATGACGGTTGTTAAATAACAAAACGTGCTGGCTGTGAAAAATGTAATTCAAGAGAATAGGCGAATTACATATTATGAAGAGGTTCAGCATATACTGCCGATTGGATCGGGAAGTGTGCATGAAATTCTACACAGGCATCTTCGGTTATGGAAGATAGTTTCACGCTGGTACCGTAAAATCTAACGCAGGCTCAGAAGAAGGTTCGGGTAATAGAATGGTGCCGAGACATGATAGCAAAATTTGTAGCAGGTTCGTCTCGGCACGTTTAAGACATCATTACGGGTGATGAATCTTGGATTTATCAATATGATCCAGAAATGAAGCGTCAGTCGACCGTGTGGCTGTTTCAAAATGAACCAACGCCTACCAAAGTGAAGCGAGCCAGAAGTGCAGGCAAAATTTTGACCGCAAGTTTTTTTTTTTTGCCTGATTATCTGGTGTCAGTACCCTGACGAGATCAAAGGAGCATCAATGCTGAATGGTATGTTACCAAATGTTTGCCAGAAGTTTTTACTACTGCAAGCAGCAAGCGACCGAACACTGACCTCCGTTGGCTACTGCTTCACCACGACAACGCACTGGCTTACTCGGCGCTCAAAACAAGGGACTTTCTGGACAGCACACCGGTCAAATTTATAGGTCATCCTCCTTACAGTCCCGATTTGGCTCCGTGCGACTTTTTCTTGTTCCCCAAAATACAAAATCAGCTCAATGGAAAACAGTTTTCATCACCTGAAGATGCACTGGCTGCATTTAAGGAGATTGGAGAGGTGTCTGATGCGGACTGGAAAATGTGTTATGAAAATTGGTTTAGACGTATAAAACTATGTATAGACACCAATGGAGAGTTCTTTTAAAAGATATAATAAAAAAATTATAACCTGTAGTATATTTTTTTCTAGTATCACAAAACTTTCTGAGTGCCCCACGTAATCTAGTTTAAATTTATTTCACCCCATGGGAGATGGCACTACAGTGATTGATGTATATGCAATCCAGCCTGCTAGCGATCTTTTTTAGGATATTGTTGGAGCTGGCCCGTACTCTACACACCAGTGATTGTTGCGTAAAAGCAATTAATATGTGCGTCCGCGAACATTCCCGATGCGCTACAAAAACGGGGCAGCCCCACCGATACCCTGAAAGCGTTGTTTTATTGGACACGAAGGGCATTGCACGACCTTTGGGTTTACCTAGCCCACAGGCTGCACGTGTAAAACGTTGTACAATAAGCTCGAAACAGAGTAATTTTAACTTTTTAAGTGAGCAGCGTGCAAACCTGCGAGCCAGCATGTTTGCCCTTACCGACAACGCCTTTCGTTCTCGCTCAATATCGAGTCCGTCATTGAGGTCAGGGGTCAATATATGACCAAGATATTTAAACGTAAATACTCTTTGTAGTGGAGTCCTATTGAGTAAAGGCTTGTGCAGACCAGCGCGACACGCGACGAGACACAAAGGCACCGCTCGTCGCGCGACGAGCGGTGTCTTTGTGTCGCACGACAAGTCGCGCTGGTCTGCACAAGCCTTAATACAGGTGGTACATAACCCGGTCTACCCCCAGCCTCAAAGATTATGATCTCCGACTTATTGGAGTTATACATCAAACCGTGTGTTTTGGCATACTGCTCAAATTTGGCGACCAACTTTCTAAGACCACAAATTGTCACGCTCAGAAGCACCTTATCGTCTGTATAGCTAATATTATTTACACAAATACCATCTATATAGCAACCCACTCTGGTGCTGCTGAGTTCGCCAATCCTGCCTCATCCCGCATTCCAACCTGTATGGCCTGGAAAAAGTTCCAGCCCATCGTACACTATTGATCTGGTTACCATACCACTATTTAAAGATGTTTATAAGCTCCGTTGGCAACCTATCCTTCTCCATATTTCTCCACAATACGTCATAAGCAACCAGATCAGAAGCCTTGAATAAATCGAGGAAGCTAGCGTAAATCGGCGTCCCACGCTGTGTATAGTAAGTAGGTATGTGATAGTATGCTTAAGACACAACACTGCACTTTCTGTTGACAAACCACGCCGAAACCCGAATTGGTTGTCATGAACATTTACAGTTTTATTTATTTGTGTATCGGCGTGTCAAACACTTTTGATATTTTGATATTATAGTAGCTAGAGAGATGGGCCTATTGGATGCCGAGCGACGAAATGTAAGTTTGTACGCACAATATTGAGAGATTTAGTATGTTATTTTAAGACGATAGACTTCTTATAGGTTTTCCTGTAATCTATGAGTAAAGAGGCATATTGTGTATTTTTTTCAAGATTTTTGGTCCAGTAGTTTCGGAGATAAGGGGGGGGGAATGGTCAATTTTCACTGAATTTATTAAATATCTTTAAAAGTATTTATTTTAAAATTATATAAAAAATATATTTGAGATCCTCGTAACAAGTCCTTTCATTTGATATGTCACACGGTACTGTCAGCAAAACTTTTTTTTTTAATTTTCTTGTTTGCGCCCCAAAAGTGACCCCTATATTCAAAATTTATTTATTTACGTTAATCATTCGTGTTTGGGTCACAGAAATACATAGGTGTACCAAATTTCAACTTAATCGGTCCATTAGATTCGGAGTAAATTGACTGTGACAGACGGACAGACAGACAGACAGACAGACAGACAGACAGACAGACAGACAGACAGACAGACACACGAGTGATCCTATAAGGGTTCCGTTTTTTCCTTTTGAGGTACGGAACCCTAAAAACGTTAAAACCAAAAAATCTACTCAAAAACTGGAGTCGAGTTTAAGTTTTAAAAGGGTTTTTTCCTTGAAGAATGTAGACAATAACGCCGCATTTGGCAATTTAGAATACCTATAATAAATCAAATAATTACTGTATCAGACACGACTAAAAAATTTCTATACCAAACTAATAACGACCCTAACCACCTACAAATTAGGCAAGAATTTCCAAACTCCTATATACTATACCACAAACAGTTCGAAACCCAATAACCAGTGTCCTTGCATTCCACATGAAACCCCACAAAGTATTCTATTAATATCACGCATTAACTGATTTAATACCAAATGTCACTGCCACAAATGAATCAACAGGTGATTTTAAGAAACGTATTGTAGGAAAAGATCCCACTGTTTGTAAATACGTTTCGTTGATTTTTTGTAAAACTTTTATTTTAAAAGAAAAAAGAAAGAAAGAAGAAAGAAAACTTGTTTATTCTGCTCAAACAAAACGCACATTTTAAAAAACTAGACTAAATACACACAAAACAAAAGTAGCCAAAAGCTTCGTATTCAATCAAACAAAAAATTTTGACAATATTGTTCATAGTAATTATAACACTGGTTTTACTTTCTCTTTAAGTAATATATACATCTATATCCAAAATGGTATTCTAACATGTCCGCACTGTGCACGTAACTCACAGCCAGGATAGGCTACATTAGCCACATAAGAGAACACGATCGTAACCCATAACCATCAAAAACAGAAATGGTCACCGTGGCCGAAATTGGCATGGGAAATATAATTATATATATGTCGCAGTAAGATGGTAATAGCCGTGATATAATTATATATCTAGGGACATAGCTTTATACCGTAATATAGTTAAATGAAAGCAGTTCATAACTATCTTACTAGGAATATAACTATGATACGAGCACGATCTAGTAATATAACTATTAGGGGACTCCGACCAAATAGGTTAGATTAGAACTGTGACCAACTACATCGAAATTAGTTATAATATTAGGGCACTCCGACAGTACATAACCATCTTTACTGTGACATATAAATGCCAAATATGTATAAGTGGAGAAGTGACAGATGATGAATGAATAAAATACAGCCAATGTAGATGTCATAAAATTAAATAATGAACATCTGACAGTAGATTTGTTAATAATAATTGATGTCAAGATAGTAGAAAAGCAAATACATGGATGATGCAAAAATAGAAGCTGCATAGAACAGAATAACGAATAGATAGTTTTAGATGACATAAGTAGACAGTAGTTCGGTGGATGACATTCAGAAGATCGAGGGTAAGACCAGGTTGAGACTCGCAAGGACCAGGGAAGCATGGCACAAAAGGGAGTAGGCCTATTCTCAGCACAGGGTGGAACATGACTGCCAGTCATAATAATGATGGAATAGACGTCAGGTAGGTGTTTTAGAGGTATGAGGAACAGGGTGTAAAATTCACTCATCCTCTATTGACAAGGGAGGATCCTCTGACCAGATGGGTGCCATGTCTGGCGGGCAGCTACCCAAAGATTGATGTCGGGGAACTTATATATATACTATTCGCGCGGTAAACTCTAATTGCGTGATGCAGGATTTGTGTGACGTTAAGACTTTGTGCATGTGGCGATGTAGATGTCGCCACAGCGTAGAAGTACCTAAAAGCCAAAGAATTATCGGAGAACAAAACAGGAAGGCAATTGAAATTACTCTTTTGAATGATCAAGATTTCTGCCTCTATGCATCTGCAAAAACAGCAGTACCGTGGCAGAAAACACAAAAACAGATACTGTTTACTTTAAAATTATTGGCAAAAGAGATATTTTCTGTATTTACAGACCATCAGTAAAGGACCTTCGAACCTTCTTAGAAATTCTGTAATTGCTAACAAAGGTTAGACTAACAGGAAACTTGGCATTGTTAGAAATATTTTGTGAGTATGTAGTGTAGGACTCGCCAAGATTAAAACATTATTTCTTGAGAATATTTACGTACGTACTCATACATTTATGTTTTTAGACGCCGCGTTGGCTAAGATTAATTGTTTTCTAAATATAATCTTCTAAACAGTGAAGACATATTGTTGTTAGTATTATTTTGCTTTGAATTTTTTTAAATTAGGTAATTATTATAATAAACGAAGTCCCTTGAAGAAAATAAATAAAATGAACTGTCAAACGTAGTCTCGGAGCTAGTTGGTTAAGAAAATTTCAATTACCATATTAGGTTGTGCCATTGCGAGAGAATAATATTTTTTCTTTAAACTTTACGGATTCTAGTTTAATACATTGAATATTAGGCGGATTGTCTAATAAAAAAGAGTGTTAAATGAAATTCCTGAACATCAAAAAAACGCCGAAAAAAAAAACAAATATATCATACCACTCTGAAATAGAAAACCATCTAAACATCGGAATTTTCAAAATAAACTAAGCAAGGATATAAAAACCGGCATTTGCCGACAAAAACCGCGGGCATCACTAGTTTAAAGATGAGATAAAATGTAGTGCGGGCGATTCCGCACTTGGATGCGTGCCAACGTCTCTTCCGTTCTGATCAACGAATAAAAACCGATAACGACCGAGTACAAGGGACAAGATCATGATATAAGACTAGAATTCGTTTTGAACTTTGCTTGATAAATGTGCCTTCTTTATAATACGTCATGTTTTTGCTGCAGAACAAAAAGCGGCCAAATGCGAGTCGGACACGCACACGAAGGGTTTCGTGCCACCGTTTAACACTTCATATTTCTTGAACACGTTTCTTTTATGGATCCCCATTTATGTTTAACTTTATTTTATTTTTATTATTTGTTGTTATAACGGCTACAGTAGTACATACTCTGTGGAAATTTCAAGTTTCTATCAATTACGGTTAAAAAAATACAGCTCTGTGACGGACGGACGGACGGACACCGGAGCCTTAGTGATAGGGTTCCTTGGCACCCTTTGGGTAAGGAACCTTAAAAATAATAGAAAAAATGCAGTCGATCAAAAAAAAATCATGTGATTAAAAAGCTAGCTGATTGAAAACTTGAACCGTGAAAAGCGAATGGAAAGAAAATATTATTTCAAGACTGTCTTCTTGACAAAAGAGGTGACTATTGAGTAAAAAGTTAATTACATTAAATTGGAAGCATCTAACCATGATCATGATTAGAAGAATAATGGTAATTTAATGAACGGTAAAGTTTAACCCAATTGTATTGGGGTTGGTTTTTAAATAGCATCCTATGGTTTAGCCAAAACGAAATGATGAAAAAGTGAGATATGATGGATGGACTATGTGAAAGCTAACATGGCTGTAATGGAGTTGGTTACCAAGATGACGACTAATAGAGAAGTATGGAAGAAACAGACATGTTGTGACGACCCCAAATAAATTAAGATAAGAGGAGGAGAATAAAAAACATTTAACATCATCAAATCAGAGATGATAATATCCGAAAGAAGAAAGAAGTTTAACCTTTTTGAAATGAAAACTGCTATACATACGCGTAGGGCAATTTTGAGATGGGACTAAACCATTCATTTCGCGACCTGTTACCGACACCGTGGAGTAAAAGACATCAACGCGTTGATTACTGCGGTGCCGATTTTTTTTTAAAGTTTTCACTTCTGTCCCGGAGGGCCAATGTTTTTTTTTTTTTTTTGTCCGGGGTTAGAAATCCTCATGGATGTCCTGCGCCCTGGGGCAGACGGAGAGGTCTGTCAGACTGTTATTGACTAAAAACCACCTCTATGTTCCCTTCCCACACTCAGACTAAAACCTGACCGGGTATCATAGGAACTTGTTGCAAGTGTAACCTTAGTATCTTACCTAACAGATTGATGCATCTGCTGTATAGCCTGAATGAAAATATAAATTACTAAAACGTCACCAAAAACTACACAAAAAAAAGTATGTTAATATATATTATAGCTACGTCTGTGACGGGCGTGTGTGTAAGTGATTCTGATATCCTACTTACAGAATAAACAACTTCATTTCATTTCAGTTCGTTCAAAGTATTATTGGGTTTTTCCATTAGGCATTTTTCAGTAGCAGCCCGGAGTTTGGAAGTTGCAGGTGAGAAATGAAATAAAATGAAATGAAATCGTTTATTCTGTAAATAGGATATTAGAATCACTTTTACACGTCATATAAAAAAAAAAATAAGCTAGATGAGTTCGGCGTTTCCTATCTGACTATTCTGAGAAGAAAGGCCGAAACAAACTCAGAGGTCGCAGTCTCTTTTAAATTCCAGACATAATCTTGGTCAGGCCATATGAAGACCATGTAGATTAGTGTCTGAAAAGGTCTTTTGAGGAAAGAACCACACAGATTTGAGTGGACCTGTCCAGTCAGTGCAAGCATTTGTCAGTAACCGTGGAGCTCAACTTAGAACATAAGGAGCTCAAAACGACGATCAACACCAAAGAAAGGACATTTGGGTAGGCCGCATAAACTACTCAAACTGCCAGACCATCACTAAAACTAGCAGAGAAATAAAGACTTTATAAAGTAATCATGTCATTTTGTTATATTCAAAATGACATGATTACTTTATAAAGTATTTAATTATTTCAACAATGTCAATGTACCTATATATAAAACTGGTATATGTTGATTTTACATAATAATTAAAATGTTTAGTTTTATGGTTTTATCACAAGGCTTAGCAGAGCGAGCAGTTCAATCCCAAGCTTTTCAATCTTCTAAATAATCTGAAACTGTATAGTACACTTTTTTACAAAGTTTGGTGTGATACCCCCGTGACCCGGAAAGCATGTGAAGACTTTGTTCCTGCACCTGATCACTCCTCGGTGGTACCGGACTGCCCTCCTATCGGACTATGAAAGTCAAAGAACTGAGAGTACACCAATGTTTGTGCACACATTTGTACACTATCAAATCTCCCGCGTATCGACGCGCCATCGAGCCTAGTCATGGGCTTACCTCCGTTGAGATTGGCTGCCATGGTCGAAATTCGATCAGAGGACTATTATTATAGCCAGAATGTAAAAGTTTATTTTGCCTTGATATTTGAAAGGTTAGGCTAGCTAACACACCCATTTCTATGTTTTAGGGTTCCGTCCTCGAAAGTAAAAAACGGAGCTCTTATAGGACCACTTCGTTGTCCGTCGGTCAGTCTGTCAATACCCTCTTTCTCAGGAACGCATGGAGGTATCAAGTGTAAATTAATAACAAATACGTAGATCTATATTCCCTTGGAGTTCTAAAAAAATCAAGCTTCTAAATCAACGCAATTAAAAAATACGGCCATTTATGCGACAAATTTTGATGCAAATAAATTAAAACCTACAGGGTACTTCCCGTTGACGTAGAATCATGTCAATCAATTTGGCAGGAAGCAAGGTCTTACAGCACATGTAAAGGAAAAAGTCCTGAAATAGTTAATTTATATTGTTATCATATCGATGTATGGGAGAACATGTTTTTCAACTACAATGTTAATGTTGGGATAAATAAATTCATTCCAACTACGGAACCCTTCATTGTGCGTAGTCCGACATGCATGAGGCCGGTTTTTTTTTACACCCAGATTACCATTAATCACGACCAAATTCTCAATCAGTACTTGATTACCATAAAAATCGCTATCAAGGCCTATTTCTTAGTAATATCTTAATTATCGCAATCATCCACTTATCTGCAACCATTGTACTAATCTTTGCATGTTACATGACAGGTTTCCAACTAATGGCTTGAAAGTTGCCAATATAGAAAAGACAAATTGCTCCATAAATCATCGGGAACATCGATGGTGTTGCCAGTTTACCTTATATGGGGAAAATTACAAGATACTTTTTTGCTGTTGGAACAACTTTGTTATGAGGGTTCGACAAGACATATTTCTTACTCATCAGTAAATTAGGATAGGTATCATTTTTGTAAAAAAAAAAACAAATTCCATCTGCCTGTGTCTTTGGACTCATTGTTATCGTTAGCTTTCTCTTTATCTTTAAAATTTTCATAATTATTCTTTCATAGGCAAATTTTTATGTATATTAGAATTTCAAAAAATTAACTGCCAGTACTTTAAGAAAAATAATTTGATTATGTTGCAAAGAGTTCTAAAAAAAAAATTGGGTTACCATTAATATCTCACTGCAGCACTGAAGCATACACCACAAGGTAAAAGTAACGCAATAAAATAATAAAGAATCACATCATAATATTATTATACCTCATAAATAATAACTTCAAAAAACGTAAAACTATTTCTGACGTCCCCGTTTGAGTATTACGAAAGCGTAATAATTCTAACCGGGACGGCACGAATTGGTACGAACTTGTACAAATTACGCGCCAGTTAGAAAAATGTCAACCCCATTATAATTTTATTAGATGTTTACGATATTATTTTTGTTTTTTTTTACGCACAGCTGTCGTGTGCAAAAAGTGTTCCCCAATTAGATGAGAAAAAAGTGAACACTTAGTAAATGGTGAGACTTCTAATTATTTTCGTGTCAATGGTACTTTGTTTTTATATTGTTTGAATAGTAGGTGGTCACGTTGCCGTTGATTGCGGCATCAGTGGCATTCTTTTGGTATTCTGTAGTGCAAGTAAACGGGCACTTAGGACACTCCATTCCTCCATTTCACTCCATTAAGTGGACATGGTCTAATCAGAAGAGTTGGATGGGTCAGATAGAATGGTTGGACATAAAGCGGAAGTTAAAATCACCCACAAAATACTTTCAAACTAATGTAATTTGACTTTGATCTGACTAGCTAACTGTTCAAGGTCAAACAAAACGAGAGAAAAAGAAAATCTTTCGTAAATCGTGAAAAATCATCAATTGCTTCAATGATCCGTCGCGTCGCCCGTACATTCTGAAGATCAAAGGAAATAAAGATTAAGGAATGCTTAGGTTTGCAACTTCCTCCAATTGCTACCTATACTTATCATGTTGATTCCAATTTTTTTTTACGACATTTTCTCCTAAATCTAAAAAAAAAAAAAAGTTTTCGAACTTTTTTTTTTAATAATCAATCAGCCTTTTCCCAACTATGTTGGGGATGTAACTTTTCTAACGAATGCAGCTGAATACCAGTATACATGGAGCGACTGCCTACCTGATTTCTACAACCCAGTTACTGGGTAACACGATACTCCTTGGTAAAACTGATTATCAGACTTTTGTTGGGCTTCTGACTACCCGTAACGACTGTCAAAGATCTGCGAATGACAGCCGGGACCAACGGCTTAACGTGCTTTCCGAGGCATAGAGGGGTCTCAATATGAAATGGATGGTCACCCATCCACGAACTGACCGCGGCAAGCGTATAACCTTCGATCGGCTGTTATTATTTCGCCACGAGCGAAAAAGTTACAAACTCTTAATTTGAATAACACTTTTTTTGTTTTGTTTACTTACTCCCTAAGATATTTTTTTCTGTCCTCAATTGCATGCCTAATTATTTTTAAATGGCGCCTATATATAAATAAATACGACCGGCAATCTTGTCTGTATCAGATTGGAGAGGTAATTAATTGCTAAAATTAACTTGGTGGTTATTTGTACCACAAGATACGCGAGAATTAGTTTAATAAACTGCGTGTTGAATCATGATTAATATTAACACATTGCAATGAATTCCTAAACAAGAAAGAAGAATTATTTCTAAAGAAGAATTGCCAAACTTTTAAGTGACAGTGGGCAGGCCACATTGCTAGCAGAATAGATGGCCGATGGGGCCGAAAGGTTCTGGAGTGGCGACCGCGTACCGGAAGACGTAGCGTTGGAAGGCCTTCCACGAGGTGGACCGATGACTTTGTGAAGGCCGCAGGAATCAGCTGGATGTGGGAAGCACAGAATCTGTCGAAGTGGCGGTGCTTGGAGGAGGCCTATGTCCAGCAGTTGACATCTTTCGGCTGAAATTATGATGATGATGAATTTGTATCACCAGCTAATTGCGTAACATGCATTTTTAATCACAATTTGAATGATTTTGAAGAATATTGCTAAGCCATTGCTTCATGTGTTTGAAAAATGTGTCTGCTCAACAACGTAAATAACGCAATGAATGTTGTTGAACTGGCAAAATGAAAGCCATTGCTAGGAGTTAGGAGTTCGCCCAAATCCAAGCGGAGAATTGGTAGACATCGACACCGGGTTGCAGGCAGTCTAAGGAAGCATTGCCATCCTTGGATAGCAGGCTAACCAGGCGTTTATTAAGCCTTGATAGGAATGGCCTGCGCCTGATGACGGGGACCATCACGGGTCACTGCTCGCTAAACAAACACTTCCACACAATAGGCATAACGGACAGTCCTCTGTGCAGGGCGTGCAGGGAGGCTGAGGAAACCGTCGCGCACGTGCTCTTAGAATGCACAGATGTTACCCAGATTAGAACTGAAACCTTCGGGTCACCCAGATCTTTCATTGATGTTCTGAACAGACCAGGAGTTTTAATTTACTTCTGGAGAGAAGTGGGCTGGTTGGAATAACCACCAAACGGCCGCCATAACCCGCCATAGTCCACCTGACGGACTAAGTGCGGAAACCAAACCCCATGACATAGAACATACAACAACAATTACCCCGCATTTTAAGGGATAGAAGATGTATTCCCCTATTCCATTTTTAAAATGACAGAAAGGTTTGAAAATTGCAGACCACCAAAAAAGAATTGTTTCTGGTTATTTGGAGATGCATTACTTTCCGTTTGCGGAGCTGGTGTTTATCTTTGCATATTAATCTATATATATAAAAGGAGTAAGGCCGCTTTCACATTAGGACGTTAGCAGCGCGACAGTAGCGCGGCAGAAGCACATGCCTTCACATTATAAGAACAGCCGCGCGTTAGCAGCGCGGCTGCCGCGCCGCAGTTTAGATCAGTGTGGCGCACTTAATTTAAAAAATGGACTATACCTAATCACGTGCGCTTGCTGTTGGGGAAATAATGGGGGGTGTAATAATAATAACTTGGTCTACTTGTATAGCTATAATTATATTTCAACATCCATATTTTTTTTCTTCAATTAATAGTAATAATTTTTATTTCTCTGTTCACAAAGGTTCATATAGTTTAATGAATAGAGATAAGAAATATAGCGTTTTGACAAAAATGCGTAAAATATGATCCTTTGCGAGAGGCTGGCGTCCATACTAGGAAACCCTGTGTCACGGATCACCAGGCTCTCGCCCCGAATTTAATCTAATTAACATTACAATGGCCAATTTTCAAACTCTAAACAAATTATTTATTGACGAAGGAAAAAAAACAGACATTGTTTTAAATTAATTACCCAAAAATTACAAGTTTAATAAAAAGAACATCGACAATGTCAATAGACAATAGTCGCATAGACAATCAAATCAAATTGAGTTTGTATTCCGACACTTGCAACACTGGCTCATCGCCGATTGAGCGAAACCGGTGGCCGCGACGGCCGCGCGCTGCCGCCGCGCTTCTGTTTATGATATGAAATTCTGATTGCGCGACGGTCGCGCGTCTGTCGCGCGACTGTTGCGCTGCTAAAGTCGCCTTAATGTGAAAGCGGTCTAACTGACTGACTGACTGACATATCAACGCAGAGCCGAAACTACTGGGACTAGGAACGTGAAATTGTGCAAACAGCTTACTTTTATAATGAAGGGGAGCATTAAGAAGGGGCTTTTGAAAGTTCCACCTTTAAGGGACCGAAAAGGGGGGATTGCGTTTGTATAAAAATCTTATCCTCTCTTGAATTCATGCAAGCCTAGTACTTTTTGTGCCAAGTTTCAAGCTTACTCAAGGAATAAGATTTTTTTACTAATTAAAGTGATTTTATTTTGTAACCAACTTTGTTAGTGTCTTTTCGTTAGCTGATGTTTTTCTTGTAGGTAACTAATATGTTTTTCTGATGTTTTTTTTTTTTTACCATTGTCCTTATTTTGGTGGTTTGAATGATTCTAAAAGTTTCTCTATTTTAATAGTTACCTACATTATATTTCAATCATTAGACGGTGCACAATTTCTGAGCAGTAACCTAACAAAAAGTACTAGGCTTGCATGAATTCACGATAGTATTCAATCATTATGTTATGTTACTAAGAGGATTTAGATGAGGCAGACAGATAGTTTGTAACCTGGATTAACACATAGGATACTTTTTATCCCGATAGTACGTTTCCATAGGATAATTTCCGAGTCCCACGCGAGCTAAGCCGCGAGAAAAAGCTAGTGTAACGTAAAATAGTTAAATATGTAGCTTAACCTACATGAAAATTTCCACATTCATCCAACACATAAGAAAATATCTCCCCAACAAATATTCCAATTTACACTATAGTACCTAGAACGCCCTACATACCTAAAGAATCCCTGAAATTCCGAGTAAGAGCGGCAGCTGAGAGCGAATCAATACGGTTGCTAGGTGTCCTGAACGTGCATATGTGTGTGAAAATGCACACATGCATAAAGTTTGATGAATGTTATGCGGCTCAATTATTCAGAGAACTGGGTTGCAGAGGATTTTGTATTTTATTGCATTTTGAGTAGGGTTCGTTTTGGCTTGGTTTGGCTATGATGCAATTATTTGTATGTAATCGTCATCATGTTGTTCTACAAAGGGAAGGTTAGGTTACTCGAAGTACTGTGTTGCACATAATTTTGTGTCTTGGAGTGCGTAGCAAGGTTAAGCTTGGATGGGTGACCCACTGACCGTTTTTAATGAGACCCTTATTATGCCTCGGATAGCATGTGAAACCTTCAGTCCTGAATTCTTGGTTATCATTAAAATACTGCATCTGTTTACTATCGCTGACCCTGTCAAAATTGGAAAAAGTTAAGGCTTATTATAGCACAATGTAAGTTAAAAAAATGGATTTTACAAACTAACAATATTTGTGAACGACCTTTCCAACGACACCCCACACTATGAGATATAGGAGAAAAAAATCATCCCCACTTTAAGTGTAGGGGAGGTACCTTAAAAGATTTTTTTTCATAATTTTATTTTACCACTTTGTCGGCGTGATTCATATGTATACCTATGCCAAATTACAGCTTTCTAGTATCAAGAGTCTCTGAGCTAAGACGGACAGACAGACAGACGGACATGGCGAAACTATAAAGGTTCCTTGTTTACTAAGGAACCATAAAACCCTGTTATTTGATGAGCAAATAATAATACTCACTCCCGCTGTAGCTACAGGTACCAGGGAATCATTAAAACGAGGAATATTTTTCTAGAAACGACAATACTGCGAAGTCCTTCAGAGCTCTACCTAACAAGAGTACTTATATTACATTTCTTCCAATAACCATGATTCCCTATAACAATGTTTATTCCATTAGCAGGAAAATCTGATCGATACGGTTCCTAGGATGTTTGGTGCAATGCACGGTTCGTTGAAGTATCAACAGAATGAGTCGACAGTCGACCAAACTGTTTGGTTCAAACGATTTTTGTAGGTTGGGTGGTAGCACCCGGTTCCTATTTATTACAACGGACGGTTGTTTTTTACTAACCGTAGTTTTTTATCGTTGTGAAAACTGTCTGCCCAGGGAAGATGAAAGCACATAACACCAAGCCTGTTTTTCCAAAGGGTTCAGGACTTATTTCAGAACTCCAGATTTAGGCGATTAAGCTTAGGTTTTGAATACGTTGTAATACCTACTTACTTTCTTGACGTGATAACGTCTTATAAATCGATGAACGCTGGCTGCACGCACGAAAAAGTGTCACGTTCTGCCTGAGTCGAGCGTGCAAGCGAGAGCGCGGAACAAGCGATAGAGAGGCACGATTGGCCTAAACGTTCGGCTTGTGACGTCATCACGTAAAATTGTCGTCCGTAAACCGACTTTACAGACAACCAATTTTTTTTTAAATTATAGGCTGACTTAAAATTATGGCCTTAAACTTTATTTTATCACAAAACAAGGTCAGGTATTCTTTCAGTATCTACTTTCTGTTTACATAGTTCCATTTCGCCTGTACAAGTTTTCTTATGATCAAAATCTAAAAATATACAACTAACACGTTTTAAAATCCGCCGTAAATCTGTCAACAATTTAGTTCACCTACACCTTAAATTCAAATTCAAAATGTTTATTTACAATAGTATTACTAGTAACAAAGCAGCATTCAATCAAATCACACCAATTTCTAGGAATGCATCCAAGTTTACTGTATTTCTATTTTCTTAATGTCCCTCGGCAAACTTTGTGTTTCGTGTCAGTTGTCGGATTTATCAGTTGCCCTTTGCACTTGGTGCAGACCGAACGCTCTCAATCGACTTGGAAGTATATAGAGTTGTTAGTACTTTTTTAACTTAATGTAATTTATTTATTAAAAATGGGAGGAAAGTCGCAGGAACGATAGATAGGAAAATAGTTTTACAGCTCTATATAGTTCACACGGAAATCAAAACAAAAGAACAATGAAGTACTTAGTTCTGAATCCAAATTAGTATACACGATAAATCTAATAGTTGATGGACATGGAAATTAGCATTCGTTTGTATTCGGAAATGCGATGATACCCGACGGACATTAAGAAAATAGAAATACTGTACCTATAACCGAGAAACAAGAGACAATGCGGAGCGATCGTAGTCCGCCACTGACCTGATTCTGCGATGAATCACACGTTAAGGCGGGGTGTAAACGAGTGTCCATTTGTTATTGAGAACAAAGTTTATTAGGCGCTGTTTCTTTGGTGTTGTCAAGCGTGAAGTTTTCAGTGTGATGGTTACCCTAATTGTGTAACTTATTTTCGTAAACGATTATGACTAATTTGTTTCATTTTGACAGTTCAACAACATTCATTGCGTTATTTATGTTGTTGAGCAGATTTTTTTCCAACTTGTGGAGCAATGGATTAGCAACCTGTTTTGAATCGAAACAAATTGTGATTGATCATGTATTACGCAATTAAGGTACTGGTTTATCATTATTATTTGTGGTTTCTGTTAGAAAATTGCTCAGTTCGGAGCGATCACCACCTTGTCATATTTTCCCCCAACTTGTTCCGACACAAATAAATGTATTTTCTCTTTTTCTTTTCGCTTTATTTTTCGTTCCTTTTTCTTTAGTTTCTTTTCTCTTTCTTTTCTGTCTACTTACTTAGTGCGGTCATAGTGACTGTTTCAGAAATGGCTCAATATAGGGTATTTTGGAAAAAAACGCAAGTTTCTAAAAAAAAACACAAAATGGGCTATCATTTTGTGTTTTTTTTTTAGAAACTTGCGTTTTGAAACGACCGTGAATGAAAAAATAAAAAAGAAGCTTTGTTCATGCTTGCTTTAAAAAACATAACAAAAACAACTCGTGCAATCCAGGCCTAAGTGAACTTTACATTGCAAAACTAACGTCGTGAAACCATCGTTTGACAACAGTAAACTTTATTATCATTTTGAAGTCCGTTCAACTAAAGAAAATTATAAATGATTATTACTAAAAAAGCTGTTTGCATATTAAAACTAGTTTTTATTTAATATGACTGACGTGTAAAAGTGTTTGTTTAAACTTACTAACAGAAAAATAAAAATTAAAAAAGATATACATATTCCTATGTTTAAAAGCGATTAGCCCCGCTACAGATTTACACCACAGAAAATCCTGATGAAAAACCGACCAAGAGCGTGTCGGACTACGCACATTGAAGGGTTCCGTAGTCGGGATGAGTTTATCCCAAGAACAAACTTAACATTGTAGTTGAAAAACATGTTATCACATACATTCTAACTGCAAATATAAGTCTGTGCGTACAATATTGAGAGATTTACAATGTTATTTTAAGACCATAGACTTCTAATAGGTTTTTCTGTAATCTATGAGTAAAGAACTATTCTCCGCATTTTTTCCAAATTTTAGTTTCAGTCGTTTCGGAGATTGGTGGGGTCAATTTTAATCAATTTTATTAAATATCTTTTAAAGTATTTATTTTCAAATTTTGAGATCCTCACAACAAGCCCTTTCATTTTCATTTCAGACACCAATCCACATGGCCTTCACATGATCTGACCAAGATTATGTCTGGACTTTAAAAGAGACTGAGACCTCTGAGTTTGTTTCGGCCTTTCTTCTCAGAGTAGTCAGATAGGAAACGCCGACCTCATCTAGTTTTAAAATATGATTGACGTGTAAAAGTGTTTGTACAAACCTACTTACAGAAATAAAATCATTTATCATTTATCATTATCATTTATTTATCATTTGATATGTCGCAAAACAATTTTTTTAAATTTTCTTATTTGCCCCTCAAAAATGACCCCCATATTCAAAATTTATTTACGTTACACGTCCGTATTTGAGTCACAGAAATACATAACCAAATTTCAATTGAATCGGTCCTTTAGATTCGGAGAAAATTACGAGTGATCCTATAAGGGTTTCATTTTTTCCTTTTGAGGTACGGAATCCAAAAAACCCCAATACGAGACACCTTGCTGAGCATGAAGATTGGAAGGAAACCAGCATGTCCTAGAGCCAAAAATTCGAAGACATGACTGTGACAAATACTTTTTACAACCCACCCCTTCTCGAAGAGAGGAGACCTGTGTCCCAGCAGTAGCAACATTATAGGCTGATTATTCGTGCAACCTGAAGATTGAACTAAGGATCCATGATCAGAAGTCATGCTATAATCTAAAACAAATCTCAAATAAACACATATATTATGTTGAGCTTTGACCTACCACTTTACACGTGTCTTCGTGTGGGCTATGTGCTAATAAATGGTGTGTCGAGTATCGGAAATGTGTTCGAACTAGTGAGGGGGCGAGGTAATTTCCTTAGTAACTGTTTTAGTTTGTTGGAAAGCGACTGCCAAGGCAAGATCATTGCCAATTTCGACGATATCAAAGTCATTATTGCCTATGTATCTGGAATGACCGGAGAGGAGCTCGTGGCTAAGTAATAACAGCCGCGGGTCGATCCATCAGGTTAAGCTACGCTTGCCGGGGTTGCTCCGTGCCTCGGAAAGCATATTAAGCCGTTGGTCCGTGCTGTCATTCGTAGAACTTTGACAGTCGTTATGGGTCGTCAGAACCCCGAAAGTCTGATAACCAGTCTTACCAAGGGGTATCGTATTAACCAGTTACTGGGTTGTGGAGGTCAGATAGGCAGTCGCTCCATATAACATACTGGTATTCAGCTGCATCTGGTTAGACTGGAAGCTGACCCTAACATAGTTGGGAAAAGGCTAGGCAGATTGATTGTATCTGGAATGACCGATCGACAAATCGATTCAGGACTTAATAGGGGATTATGTGGATGTCATAAATAGCAACAACTAAAAGTAAAGGTGATTGAGACGCCATTTTTAGCAAAATAACTATTGGTTTGCCCAAGCCCACTAAACTGTTGCCATCCGCTGGAAATCATGTAAGTGAAAATCTACACTAACAGGCCAATTCCTGTAGAAATCTTTCAATTGTCTCGAAATCCTCAACAAAAGAATTAAAAAAAAAAACTAAGAAGACCACTTAAATTTTTTTAAGTGAAAATTTCTTTAGGCTCGTTGGACATTTTTGGGATGGGACTAAAGTACTAAACCATTGATTTCGCGACACCATGACGACACCTCATTTTTTTAAACGCGATTGTGCTCTTTATTTATATTACGTTACGGATCAATGTTCTATGAAAGTATTTTTACTTTAAAGGTTTTGTAAACGCGATTATGCTCTTTATTTATATTTTGTTACGGAGCAATGTGCTATGCAAGTATTTTCTTTTCCTTTAAAGCTTTTGGAACTATTATTTTTTGTATACGCGATTGTGCTCTTTATTTAGATAAGGTTAGAGACCAATGTTCTATACAAGTATTTTTCTTCCACCAAGGCGGTCTTGTTCAAGTTTTCACTTCTGTTGGCACCATAGAAATATTATATCTATGGTTGGCACTAACGGAGCCACTACTTAAAAAAAAAAAATAGTAATGGTTGATAGTCTTTCTTTATCATAATGATTGTTTTCTAAAAAAATTAAGATGTTGATGAAAGATTATTATTTTGAGCCAGAACGCCTCTAATAGCCCTTGACCCAAATTCAGGATTTCCTACTACCTACCTTAATAACGTTCTCAAGATGACAGGCGTGTCATACAATGTGTTTTATTATGTTTATCGTTAACTACAGCTACATAACTACATAGCTATACTGGTGTGTCGATCTAATAACGGCATGGAAGCGTAGGAACTGTGTACTCCTGTCATCCAATGAAAGTATTATGCCGTATTCAAAATACACGGTATATTTTGTTGGGTTTGGGATCACAGTTCACAACTGACAAGAGTTAAGTAGTTCAGGGAAACTAAACTACTTTCTATTAATATCTAGCGTTTGATTTGTAAAAAAAAATAGAAAATATTAGGTAATGATGAGCAGAAGTGGATTTGATTTAGTCTGCTTCAAGATAGCTAATTGATTCAGGCGTGACCTTGCGGAAATCCATTATAAAATACAATAAACGTGGATATATTTAGTAACCTGTTCCGCTTAGCTATTTCCAAAGAGCCATAAAAAAAAGAAAATAAAAAAGGGACCAGGCTCACTCTGCGTTCAGCGCTCGGTGTGGCAACACGCCGTGTTTGGCTTCGCGGCAAGTCAATCGTCATCCTGAGGATGCCTCGTTGAGAGGTGAAACACGTGTCGATTTATTTCAGGATTTTTAAATATTTTTTATGGCTCTTTGGAAATATCTAAGCGGAACAGGTTACTAAATATATCCACGTCTATTGTATTTTTAAGTCTGCTTCTTCTTCTTAGCGCGTCGAAGACAAATATCGTTCAAGGACAGGCAAAATTATTTGTTGGGCCAAAGAAATAATTTTGCCTGTGCTCAGCGTTGCTGATACCATTCGCTAATGCAGACATTAGGTCCTCACGTGAACAGGTGACAGGGCATGTGGCCCAAGGTGAAAGAATAATCATAATTAAAAGATGCAACCTTCATTGGTTCTTTCCGGGGTTTATACCAAGGCGCCTTGTGAAACTAATCAAACCTCAAATACTGTAACTATTACTTGTGAATAACTCATAATTTGCCTAGCCTTTTCCCAACTAAATAATTAACTAGTGACTCAATATTATTTTCAGACCTGCCACGTCAACAAAGTCACGGGCACATCTAGCACGGCCATAAAACCAAACGCGGGAAGTCCCACTGGTTTTATGTGAAGGTGCACTTAGATCTCATAAAAACATTATTCTTATGGATAAGTTGTAAACACGTTAACGCTTGGTTGAACTAACAATCCGTCGTGTCTAGTCACATGCGATTTTCTGACATTTTTCCGACGTTTAGAGAGCACTCGAAGTCGGATATCGAAGTGCACTTAAGAAGTTATTTGAAAACTAGTGGTACTGACAGCTCTATTATGAAAACCATCTTAGATTTGAGGGTATTCGAAAATTAAAAATATTTTATTTCACATATGGAACTTATGAAACGTTAGAAACTAGGTGCACGGTTCCAATTGGTCGTTTTCTATGGAAAAGAGCCGGCAATTTCACTCCACGGTTACTCTTTTTAAAACAATTGGCTTTTACAAGACTTTCAAATAACAGTGTTAACACTGTAGGTCTTTCAATAAGTACCAGGTACTTAACAAAATAGAAAACGGTCAACAGATCTACAATCCACAAAGCCTACAGCGTTCTCACATTCACAAAATAGAAAAGAATCTATACAAAAGATAAATTAATTAATTAATAAAAATTAAAAAAAAAAATCGTAAAACGTTTCGATTTCTAGACTATTCACTGAAGAATTGAAACTAAAATGCAGTTTTGTAAAAAAAAAAAGATCTCATTTCTGTTAACATGTTGTAAACAGAGTTTGGCAGAATTGGAATTGGGGCTTGTGGCTAAGTAGTAACAGCCGCACTGGTCGATCGATAAGGTTAAGCTACGCTTGCCGGGGCTGATCCGTAGATGGGTAACTATCTTTATAGTATACCAAGACCTCTCCGTGCCTCAGAAAGCACGTTAAGCCATTGGTTCCGGCTGTCATTCGTGGATCTTTGACAGTCGTTACGGGTCGTCAGAAGCCCGGAAGTCTGACAAACAGTCTTTTTGGAAAGACTGTTTGTCAGACTTCCGGGTATTGAATTACCCAGTAACTGGGTTGTATAGGTCAGATAGGCAGTCGCTAAATGAAAAATACTGGTATTCAGCTGCATTTTAGTTTTTCTAAAATATTTTTTCCCACTCCAAATTCTACCCAATACTTTTCCAGTCCTATAATAAAAATAAAAAAATTGACAGCCTCAAAACGTGACTATGCAAAAACTAGCTTCTGTCCGCGACTTCGTCCTCGTGAAATTTCTTGTCACCCCGACCCACCCACTCCACTCAATTGCATCGCATCGCATCATCTGCGCGCGCTATTACTTTGTTTTCACTTAATATTCTTTTTGCTCGGCTCCAAAGGGTCCTAACTTTTTAATCGACTGGTGGTACCAGAGATTAGCGCGTTCAAACAAAAAAACAAACTCTTCAGCTTTATCATTAGTATGACAACCATGGAAACGGGTTTTGTCGACGGAAGAATAGACAAAATGACAGATCGTGATTGTGTATCTGTAATTTTGTCTATTCTTCCGTCGACAAAACCCGTTTCTATTGTGGTCATGCTAAGCATGCTGGACTAATATTTTACTTCTTATTAAATTAAATTGTTTCGATATTGATTCAATACGTGAGAATAATAAAAAAAAAATTGATAGTGACACTGACAATGTAGATATTAAGAGTTAAATTCAGTAGCAAGTTTAATGCAGTTTTGTTGCTTAAATTATCACCAAAACAAACTGAAAACTATAGATAACTAAATTCTCATTTACATACAAATAAAACCCACACAAATACTGTATTTATAGCAGGTAATACAAAATCAATCTCTCAATGTCATTCAGTGGAAGATTTCAAGTTTCAACAAACCATTGTTTACCTATTCGGGCTAAACGATGGAAATGAATCATGTAAGTACTTATTATTGTTAGAACGGTGTAAACAATGCTGGAGATGTATTAAATGTTTAATACCCAGTGACTTGTTTGCGATTCTGTGTAGGAGTCAAAACTAAACCAAGAAGATAAACTTTGAACTGTGTGCATCTTTCTACCTCTATCCCAATTTGCTGTCAGCGCAGTACGTTATAAATTTTTCTTCCAAACTTTTCTTAGCTTCTCTTAGCATGATCACGATCTTCTTCTTTTCGTGAGGTTAGTGACGAACCTGGTGTCAGAGTTTTAAAGACGCCCATAGGCCTCTGACTTGGATTCACATGCCGTCGAGAAATATCTCTCAGGCATGCCGGTTTCCTCACGATGTTTTCCTTCACCGTTTTTGAAGCAAGTGATAATTATACAATACGCACATGAATCCGAAAAGTCAGAGGGCGCACCTCTGACCTTGGGTTCGAACTCAAGACCTGTGACTTGACCTATGACCACAATAGAAACGGGTTTTATCGACGGAAGAATAGACAAAATTATAGATAAACAATCACAATCTGTCATTTTGTCTATTCTTCCGTCGACAAAACCCATTTCTAATGTGGTCATACCAAGGACAAAACCCATTTCTAATGTGGTCATACCAAGCATGGAGGTAGGTCTGTGTGACTGTGGCTGTAGTAAAGCCAATAGGTACTAGCAGCGTCCTCCTAACTGCTGATAAGAATATAATGTAATCACCAATGTGTTTCATTAAACGTTTATTGAGCTCCATTCATTTCAAACCCTTTGACGCTAATAAATTAGATGCCTCTATACAAATTAATAAATGCTATTAATCTAAATTATAAAAAGTTACGTACCTACTTAATGCTTACTAGATGATGATACTTAATGCTTTTTCAAATGTCTCGTATCAAATTTTGTTTTTACTACTGTTCCTTTGGATTTTTCCTAATTTTCCTTTTTCCTAAACCACTCCAGTATTGAGACAAAAAGAAACATAAAAAAGGTTAAAATCGGTCGAGACATTTTCAAGTTTTTGCAAGACTAATGCAGGGCAATTGTCTTTAAATAAATATAGATAGATATATTGAAAATCGCCTGCAAAACTCTGTGGTTCCCTCTACGTTTCAGATGTAACACAGCCGTTTTAAGGGGACGATAACCGACTTTTAATGATTTTATACTGAAGATGACGTCTAAACGAGTAGTGTTAGTGATTAGGAAAAAAGTATATGTTAAATTAGAGCATTTTCTTAATATTTCAATATAGACATATTTTTGAATATTTTTATATTACATAGTGTAATTAATTTGTAAATTTATGTCTAACGCAGATAAAAAACTGAGAATGACGCAAAATCTATCAAGCGTAATTTCTGTAAACTTCACCATTTTAAAGATAATTAAATTATTGATCTTTTAGTATACGTGTTTTATTAAAATACTTGTTTTTTTACGTGTAATAAATTAATAATACGTCTAATTTGAGACAGCGCTCCTTGATGGGCGAGTCCTATTACTGGCTGGACGTACGACGCGTTGCGTGAGCTCAGTACAGAACACGCAACCTAACCACTCAAGGTCACTGTCATATATCTGCGTCTTAAATAAAAAAATAGAGAAACCCATTCTACTTTAAATTCTTCAGCAATGACATACCAATAAGGACAGTACAAAGTCCGAATCTTCAAAATTATATTGGTTTGTTTTTATGAACTGTTAACGATTGGAACTGGGAATCCCCGAAGGTATAGCCAATGAAAGACTCACCGCGAAAGTATTTGAAAACATATAGACACATTTCAACTGTTTATGAAAGATTTATTGTTTGTTTTATGTGCTTATTTTTTTGCTGTAACTATGGTGTTTATTGGCAAATATACAGTGTAGTCACCCGGAGACTAGCCTAGGTGAAACATTTTTAGGGTAACCTATTTAAATAGTGGAAAATCCCGCAAGACCAGCCATGATTTTGTTCTGATATATTCTATTTAGAGATTTTTTGGCTGGCCTATTTAAAAAGCAAGAATCTGACAGAAGAAGACTTGGTTCTACATCCATTTCTTCTACTCAGATCAATAATTATTCTAAATGTTTTAACCTGTTAGACAAAGATAGCACCATTTTTTGTAAAACCTACTATATATAAGTAACATTCTAAAAAAAATTAAGTTGATATTATTATATTATAATTTACATACAGAAAGAAGCAACAAGAATAACATAAATTCAGGATTTTGTAATTATCTTGATTTAAAATAGTATCCTTGGAGTTTCTTGCCCATTCTTCTCCATAGAGAAATAAATAAATAAAAATATATATTTTAGGATAAGCTTCAACTTCTGACTAAAACTGACCCGACTCCTTGACAAAAGTATAAAATAATGTAATAAGTTTGAGTTTGATATTTTTATATCAACCTCAAACTTAAAGCATCATTAAAACAGAGTTTTGTAGTGAATTTGAAGATACAGTTTTTTTTTCTATATCTTCCAATTCACTACAAAACTCTGTTTTCACAGCAAAAAAAGAAGCGAGCTCGATGCAAAATTTTAACAAAACAGCTCTTGCAAAATATCTACAGCTACAACGCGTCATAATTAAACAGTCGATCGATACTTAATATAACTACGTACGTACATACACAGTCCGTTAGGATCTATATAAAGAAACAGTACATAGTTTCTTGACCCAGTGATTCATCCGATGTATCGGTACGCCACTGCTGTTTATTAGAGAATAAGATTGTTTTAAAAAGTGTAGATATAATTTAATTAGTTGATTGTGTTTTGTTTTATAGAAAAAATACAAAACAAATGAAGGTCCAAAGGCTTACAGTATTCTATTTTCTTAATGTCCCTCGGGAAACATCGCATTTCCGAATACAAACGAATGCCAATTTCCATGGCCATCAATTATTAGATTTATCTTGTATAATAATTTGAATTCAGAACTAAATACTTTGTTGTTTTGTTTTGGTTTTCGTGTTCACACGAATATAGAGCTGGAAAACTATTTTCCTATCAGTCGTGCCTGCGACTTTAGCAGCTTTCCTAAAAACTCAAGTCGATTGAGAGCGTCCGGTCTGCATCAAGTGCAAAGGACAACTAATAGAAATCTAACGACAGACGAAACACGAGGTTTGCCGAGGGACATTAAGAACATATTTGTACTGTACCTTGATATGATGCTACCCAGATTCATGGTTGCTATAGTATACAGGTTGATAACCTTGCTTACTGTTATCTATCAATACTAATACCTATTATAAAACCGGCCAAGTGCATGTTGGACCACGCACAATGTAGGGTTCCGTAGTTGGGATGAATTTATCCCAAGAACAAACTTAACTTTGTAGTTGTAACATGTTTTTACAACCGCAAATTTAAGTTGGTCGATTATTACTCGTTAACTTGTAAAGCCTACTCAGCTGTGATAGTTTTCCTTTTAAATTCGTTATATAATACTGCCGTGAATTTTTTCACATATCTAAAACCAACCATTTAGCTGGCAGAGGCACTTGACCTTAACAACAATTTGCACTTTAAAGCTTAACATTTCGCAAACGGATCTCTGAATAAAAAATGGTTTTACCACAATCACAATTTTTTTGAAAGACCTTTCCAACGATACCCCACACCAAGGGATGGAAAAAAAAAAACATCTCCACTTTACGTGTAGGGGAGGTACCCTAAAAAAAATATTTTTCATAATTTTATTTTACCACTTTGTCGGCATGATTAATATGTATACCCCTGCCAAATTACAACTTTCTAGTAACAGTCTTGGAGCTAGACCGCGGACAGACAGACAGACAGACAAACAGACAGACGGACATGACGAAACTATAAGGGTTCCTTGTTTACTACGGAACCCTAAAAAGGAAAGTAATTTGTGAGTTTGTATGTAGGAGGTAATCTTTGGAACTATACTGATCCGATTCCGAAAATCCTTTCACTAATGGGAAGCTATTGTAATGATACACCATTTTAGTACTAATATGTCTGTTGTTATATATTCTTGCACACATACAAACTTGGTATACTTTTAGCAATATTTAACAATATATTTAATTTGGTTAATTAAATCGTTTCTTAATATTATTAACTCAATAAAATAACGTTACAGAGTTTAGTCTTCTTGAAGACACCTTTAGGTTTCGAGGGTCGAACCGAACTAACTCAGAAGCTAAGAGACGCTCCAAACATCTTGTTTCCATTCTGTTCCGTTAAAAAACCAGTACTTTTACGGTAACTGTCAAATGAGATACTTTTAAACTTTTAATCATTTGAGGCAAATCACATACTTTTTATGTTATATTTAGTATTTAAAATCACTACAAATCGTATTAATATTTGGAAATCATGACACTACAGTATTACCGAGTGTCATAGGATATATTTCACGTGGACGAAGTCGCGGGCATAAGCTAGTCTCTTTATACACAGGAAAATTATATAAAATCGAAAACTATATCTACAAAAAAATACTCTATCACATTTTGACGAGTTATGCGAACATAAATGTAGGGAACAGCTGATTTTTTTCGCGATTTCAGGTTTGGTCCCATAGTAAAAGTTGTTCATAATGATGAGTATAGTCACGTGTTTAAGTTTGCGCACTGGTTAAAAACTTACCCTGCATAGTAGAAAGTTTTGAGTAGTGTCCCTATCATGGGAAAATAATGTATCATTAATTTTCAGTACGATACATACTCTTTTTCTTAGCTTGTCTATGGTTAAAAACCATTTTTTATTTTATTTGTTTTAAAAGATAAAAAAATTAAAGATGACACAATACGTAATTTAAAAAATAAGTTAACAGCATTATTGATTGAAAAATGCTACTACTCGGTTAACTTGACGATTTTCTAAATGACAATGACTTAGATATTTTATCCTAAAATTTCTAATCTAAAATAATTATAATATTCTTATGCAATTTAAAGACATTCCAACTTATTTAATTGTACTCGTTTTGAACTGTAATTCGTAATTTTGTTTGACACTTTTGACACAATTTCATTTTTATTTATTACCTTCTCGTTACTTCATTCATTAATGTTTGCATGCCTAATCTAAGATAGATTGTACATGGATCACATTTTAATACCTCATGTTATGTACCTACATCTATGCAAATAAATAAACTTTACTTTACTTTACTTTACCCAAAATTCAGGATTAGAATATTGATAACAGTGAAAAAACTCGTTTTTCTTTAATACATATAAATAATTTATTCTTCCTCATTTCAAAAGCGTTTTTTTTTTTTTTCAGTTGCGAATTTCCACTACATTGATTGAGAGTTACTTAGTTTTTGTATTTTAAAACTATCTATATAAAGTCTTCAAATATACTTTAACACCCTAATTAATCAAAACACACAGCTAATAAAACCTATTTTCGTTATTTTCACGGAATACCTAACAAATGACGTCATTATCATAAATTCTTGTTTTTAGTGAATGTACGTACATTCACGGTACATTAAGGCAGTGATGACGTAATCGTCACGTACTTTGTGCAACTAGTAAATAGAAAATGGTGAAAAACTACGGAAGTTTTCGGGAATATTTTATATTTTTTTTATAATGTATGGTTTTTGTACCTAATTTGTGTAGGTATCATTCGTTGTTAAAACAGGGGGAGATTTTGCCTTAATTTTTAAGAAACAATTAGCTACCTGTATAACCAGATAAATATTATGTACTGATCTCAATATAAATCAATTTTAAAATTCACTTCATGAATTAATCCGGTCCAGCCTGTCCCTTGCTGTCCTCCCCCAGCGACGCTTTAAGCCGAGGTCCGTACCCCACAGGGGGTGCCCTTAGCGTGTAGTTGCTTAGTTTATGCCGTCACTGGAGGCCTTAATTTATTGAGGCACCCAGAGGAAAATCCGGTTAAGCAGCCGACAACCTCCCACCTGAGAGATATAACATTAAAAAAAACCTAATTTTTTTTTTTTTTTTTTTTCTTTAAGCCATTGTAAGATCTTTAAAAATTATGGAATGCAAATAAAGATATGAATATGAATAATAGCTTCAAACTCAACAATTTTGTTTAATAAATGGGAGAATAGTCATCGCAATTTCTCTTTGATTCCCTTTGTGAAGGTGTAGTTCTGCTATAAGCTTTTACTTTTAGGTGCAGCGCAGACAACACACATTTTGTGCGATCGAGTCTGTGGCGCACGAAAATGTCTTATTTGTCCCCGATATTTTTCCGAATGCAGGTTATTCTATACACCGTGAAATTTGAATCACAGTTCTGCTAAAACAAACGTTATTCAGACCATGGTCTACTACCATTCTACAGCATCCAATAAAAAAAAACATAATTGGTTTTTGGAAAAACATAAAAAAGACTAAGTTTAAAATGTCAAGATACTGCTTACTAAATTTCGTTTATGGAGGTACATTTCCCTGTAGACAATGTTGTGTCCCGTGCGTGGTGTCTGTGTTGTAGGGAGTAACGATAATCTTGACATTTTAAACTTTGTCTTTTTTGTGTTTTTCAAAAACCAATTATGTTTTTTTTTATTGGATGCTGTAGAATGGTAGTAGACCATGATATGAACAACGTTTGTTCTAGCAAAACTATGATTGAAATTTCACGGTGTATAGAATAACCTGCATTCGGAAAAACATCGGGGACAAATAAGACATTTTCGTGCGCCACAGACTCGATCGCACAAAAAGTGTGTCGTCTGCGCTGCACTTAAAAGTAAATGCTTATGGCAAAAGTCCAAATATGGTTTTTTTTTTACTGGATGCTGCAGAATGGTAGTAGACCATGGTCTGAACAACGATTGTTCTAGCAAAACTGTGATTCAAATTTCACGGTGTATAGAATGTGCCACTCGATAGTAATTTCTGTCAATTTAAAATTTAATTTAGGAACCATTCCGTAGCTCACATTACGAATAAGATAGGAATTTGAATGTGCGCCACAGACTCGATCGCACAAAAAGTGTGTCGTCTGCGCTGCACCTTAGGAACACCATAATTATTGGTCTTGAAACACTAACCTACACTTGTTTTAATTGATGAACCCAAATTAATTAAAGACAAATGAAAGTGTCCGCTTTCTCCTGCAAAAATAGTCGTTACATTGGCGCCAGGTTTATGACTTACAATTTCTTTCAACCGTTTTCAAATTAAATCTGAATGAGAATAAGTAATTCAAGCACGAGTTTTCATAAAAATTAGTGCCAGCAGTTGAGTTCCTACATATTCACGCCTGCAATCCCCTGCCTTGCTTTTGGTGTGCACAGCCATATTTTTCCCGTTATGTTTAAAAGTCCCAGAAATAGCCTGTTGTCATCAACCGGGCACAAATCCAGACTCCGGGCTGCTACTGATGAGAACGACCCAATGGAAAACCCAATAACACTTCGCCCGATCTGGTGTTCGAACCTAGGACCTCATGCTCAGCAGTAGCTTTCTACAAAATACAGGACTTGACTCTACATCTTATCCAAATGTCCAGATATTTTGAGGACTAGTGAAACAAGATGCTAGAAGCCTGCAACCATCTTTTTAACCGACTTCCAAAAAGGAGGAGGTTATTAACCGACTTCCAAAAAGGAGGAGGTTATATGTTCGTCGCGTATGTTTGTTTTTTTTTTATGTATGTCCACCGATTTCTCCGTCAATTGTGGACCGATTTAAAAATTATTTTTTTGTTTGAAAAGGTATGCTCTCGAGATGGTCTCATTTAAATTTTATTAACTTTGCTTCGATAGTTTTTGAGTTAGCTTCAATAATACGTACTTTTTCCCACTTAGCATGTGGATGATATGATAAGTTCCTGTCACTGTTATTTACGAGTACATAGCAGGTAGTGGTTTTCGAATTTGTGTGGGGTAGGTACCACAACTAAAAAGTGAAAAATAAAAACTTTTTACAAAAAAAAAAAACAACCGACTTCCAAAAAGCACTACAAAGTGAAAAATAATTTTGGAAGTCGGTGACAAATAAAGAAAATTCAAAACCAAAGACACCGACTTCCGAAATTAAAGTTATTTTCACTTTGTAGTGTTTTTTGGAAGTCGGTTGTTTTTTTTTGTAAAAAGTTTTTTGACTATGTAGGTTACAAACAATACCTGAGAAAGAAATATAACATACACACTTAAGGTTGCACTAGTCGATGGCTCGAACTCGTTGGTGGCGTGGCTAATATGCATGCTATTAAGTAGAGTTATTTATTTATTTATCTAATTTTTATTTATTTAGTGAAATAGACGATGATTTATAACAAAAACGAGCGCGTAAAATTTCATGAACAGACCTTTGGGCGTATACATATTATGGAAAAACTGCTGGATGTATCTACTTAACATAATTTATTTGAACTTTTGAACAAATTATCTATCTCTGTACGGTTTTTATTTTGCGATTTTCATGCTACATAAGTTATTTATTTACGCCCAAATGTGAGCTAAAATTAATGTTGAGTGGAAGTTTCGACGCTCATATCTTCCAAACCAATATTGAAGTGAAAACTTCTTTAGGCGCGTTGGGCATTTTTGAGATGGAACTAAACCATTGATTTCGCGACATTGGAACGACACCAGCTTTTGACCATTAAAAAGACATCAACGCGTTGATTACCGCGGTACGTGCAGTAAAAGAGATCAACACGTTGATTACCACGGTGCCGATTTTTTTCAAGTTTTCACTTCGCTTTGTTGTTGTGTTGTGTATTTTCTTTTGTCCAATTCTGCTTCCATACAGGGCTAAATAATGACAAGACAAATTGATATATTTTTTAGTCAAACATAGACCGTCAAACAGACGAGTAATCAGCATACTACGTTTGCAATGGAAGAATGATCAACTAGCGTAACCTTAACCCATGCCTTCTTCCTGGGGGTAGGCAGAAACTACAGAACGCCACGTGCTACGATCCTTACGTACTCCTTTTGCTTCGTTTACGTTCATACATCTGGACATACACGCACGCCGGTTGCGAGTACTACGCACCTGACCTTTCTGAAGAACATCACCAACAAGGTCACTATATGTCCTTCTAGGGTGTAATGAGAAAGATTCTTAATTAATTTTATGGGTTATCCTATTTACTTTTCTTTTAGATTTTGTTCTTTTCTTTTAGATTTTGTGAATGTGAGAACGTTGTAGGCTGTAAACTTGTGTACCATTTTTTATTTTACTAAGTACCTGGTACTTGTTGATAGGCTTACACTGTCCTCTCATACCTATTAACACTGTAATTTGAAAACATTGTAGAAACAATTTATTTTGAAAAGAGTAACCGTGGAGTTTCTTGCCGGCTCTTCTCCATAAGAAGCGACCAATTGGAACCGTGCACCTAGCTTCTGACGTTTCATAAGTGCCCTTGTAGGTTTATGTGAAATAAAATATTTTGATTTTGATTTTTGATTTTACTAATATGATTATAGCCACTGTAGGTATTTTACTATCGCCGTTATTATATTTAGCGTGACATCATGTGACATTGTTAGCAACGGAAGTTCATTTTAGAGCCTTTGTGGTACCGCACGAAATTAGCAAAATCGTGAAGAATAATACAATTTGGTGCCTATTCAAATAAGATAACTTTTCACATTAGGATATCAAACCGTAAATTAATGATAATCACAAGATTGCAATGAACAATCGTGTCATATTTCCTACTAATGAATTGGTGGTCGCAAAGCCAGCAGATGAAGTAGTTATGAAGACTTAAGAAGATGCAACTACCGTGGATGACTCAGAAATCTTGACGCAGCTGCCTCCAAGTTACTCAAACAAAAGAAAATCGGAAGCAACGACTAGTATTTAGACCAATTAAAGAACAAGTGCAATGGCCAATGAAGGAGTCGATACCTTTTTTTTTTTTTGTGTGGGAAATTATCAAATAACTTTTCCCGCTCTGGGCGGAGCGGGAGGGCGTGTCAGACTCTTACTGACTAAAACCCACCCGTGTTCCTTCGGTTGCCCTGTTGCCGGGGGCCACGATTTCCCTATCGGTTTTCTTCGAGCCCCCGGCAGGCATTGGCCCTAGCGGACCCCGTCAATTCTGCTGACATCTCTTTGAGGCGCGCGTGGAACACAACGCGCCGTCGACCCGGGCTTGGTCCTTATCGGACGGCGAGCTACCCATAGCTCACCGTCCGCAAGCCCGCGCCTACGGTGGCCGGAAATCGGCTCGCGATTCCCGCCCTGGGCGTCTCCTCCTGCGGCGGTTAGGGGTGTGAGGGCGCGAAATTTGCCTCTCCCTCACGCGTTCCGCCTCCTCCTTCGCGAGCATTACCACTTCGCAGAAGGAGGTGACGGCCTGCCATTTCCTCTCGCTCCGTACCATGGCCTGAACCAGGGCCGGACGCGAAAGATCACCACCGCCGATCGCCTCTACGAGGGCACGGCGTTGCTCCGCCCAAGAGGAGTCGATACCTATAAACTGAATGTTAATCAGAAGACAGACTGAGGTGGTTTATATTTAATTCATTAAACCTAACTTGGTTTCCGTACGACTTTTTTGGGTGACCACTGAAAATCAGCGCTGTGTTGTGGGTCCCCATAGCACAGCATCATGCTGAGTGAAAGCCTTCTTGTCACAGTCATGACGTGCCAGCAGCTGCCGCATATTTCTGTTTTGTGCTCGTGATTATATTTAAATTTATTGTTTTATTTTATTTTATTGTTTTCTTCTTTTATGCACGTGTTTCTGTGACAAATAAACTTATTTTTCTTTCTTTCTTTCTTTTCTAGGTGAGGAAAATGGTTTTTGAAAACGAAAAGATGATGATTGTTACACCTGACAGGGGCCCAAAACCGAAAAAAAAAATATAATAGACTTAGATATATTTAGTAACCTATACTACTCCTAAAGAGTATTAAAAAAACCCTATAAGAAATCGACACGTGTTTCACCTCTCAACGAGGCATCCTCAGGATGACGATTGACTTGTTGCGAACCCGAACACGGCGTTATATCACTGTGCGTCCGACGCTCGACGTGACAACATGCCGTGTTCGGGTTCGCGACAAGTCAATCGTCATCCTGAGGATGCCTCGTTGAGAAGTTTTTATGCCCAGCACCAAATTCATGGATGGAAGGACCAGCTCAATTGTTTTTACACTCACGCCTTCTTCCCATGGGGTAGGCAGAAACTAAAAAATACCACCTACTCCTTTTGCTTCGTTTACGTTCATACTCCTGGTCACACACACACGATGGCTGCGAGTACTGCGCACCTGACCTTTCTGAAGTACTCCATACTCATATCATACTCACACTCATCTTACTCGTATGTCCTAGGGCTTCCCCTCCCGGAATTTCCACTCACATCTGCCGTGTATAATCTACCTTACCGTCACGTAAAAAGAACGCTGAGCGACAGTGCAGCAGATGTGTCTGCAGTCGGGTATAGTCGAGTCCTAAAGTACTAGGTTTTATAACATACGTATAACTGTTCTATTGTAGAATTATAATAGGTATTAGCTACTTAGTACTTTGGAATAGGCTGGAGTCGATAAATCGCTCAGTACGCAAGTGAACGGACAGCGTTCTTTTTACGTAACGGGACCAGTAAACCATGCTATAAAACCTCTATTAAAGTTTCTAAAACAGCTTATTGCCAACATTAAAACAGCCAGTGTCATAGTAACCATTATATCATCCAAATGAGTGTTGTACTAAATTTCATTATGCAACTCAAATTTCAAAAAAAGTAGGTACCTACATTGTCCTGCACGCGCGTTTTACTACCACAGCTCCGTAATTTAAAAAAAAACTTATAGGTTATTCGAATCCACGTCGTATCCCGCCATTTTTGTTGGAGTATTGCAAAATTTTATTACTTTGTTGTTTACAAAAATGAGTACTATAGTATACAAGCTTTGATAACACACCACCAGATATTTCTAATGCAGCAAAGGACATTTCTAACCAATTTCTATTACCAAAAAAGTCAAGAAAACAATATTGTACACCACCCTATGATTTCAGAACCGTTTATAGAGGATTCATATCATGGGTGTAGATAAAGTCTTGCATGCAACTATTCATAATTAAGTATTAAAACACTCATGTGATACTATTATCACACTCGGCTTCATCTTTTTTAATACCACATAATATACAACAGTTGCATAAATAACTATTTGTTAGTTGTTATTTCACACTGTTTACTATATAAAAACATCAAGAGTGATGAAAAGCAGCCTATCCAATATACCTTCCAATATCGGATAGTGCCGCGATATTGTGTGAATTGAACCTGAAAAAAGTTAATAACGAGCGATTTTAATTTCGTTTCGCTGACGCCGTTCGTCGATGGCATAGATTCGACGAAAATTTAATTTTCTCTTCGACACTAACGTTGTTAAGTGGTCCTGCTTGATAGGAAGTTTGATGGTTAGTGGGTTTCTGTGGAAATTTTGTTTTGAAGTGAACATCGCTGTATTTGGCTGGAGCTTCAACATGAATTTCCAGCAAAGCTATCGAGACTTTCATCGTCATATGTTGTTGGATAAGATAATTAATTAGAGGCAAGATACATAACGCCAACATATTAGAGTTGGTGTGTTTGAGTGTGCCCGACAGATATCTGTGGCGACGTCGGCGGCCTCAGCTGCTGGCTGTACCTCGTGGCCGCACTAATTTGGTAAAGGAGGCGCTCCTGACCCTTGTAGCAGAGAAATTAGATGTCTTTGCTTGTACACGGAGTGAATTCACAAGGATAACATTGTTTATAATAAGTTTTAGAAAATAAGTTATTATTAAGTTTGCTTCACTATTGCATTGGGTTTTGCCTGTAAAAATAGTTGTAAGTGATTATATAAATAAATAAATAAATAAGGCAGCAAAGTAGGAAAGTGATGTGTTTGACCTGTATGTATGTGTGTCCGTCTCTATGTTCCCTCGTAACTACAAAACGGCTGAACCGATTTTGATGAATGATATGTCGTTAGATTCGTCTTTATTGCGAGTGTCACAGGGTGTATACAAATTTTAAAAAATGGCGGATTTCTACACCAAAACATACACTGTTTAAAAAAAACTCGCAAATCTATCGAGTTGGGTATCAAAATGAAGGGTTTTAATAGATGATTACAAAAATATAACAAGTTACATGTTTAAATGTAATTTGGAATGAGAAATGATAAAAGACTAAAAAGCGGAAAATAAAAAAGTAGGTAATTAAAAAAACAAAAAAAAAACAGCAAAAATGCCAATAACCAATAACCTTAAAATATATGGTGTAACTTTTGTTTGTTCCGCATCATCATCAGCCTATAATGTTCCCACTGCTGGGACACAGACCTCCTCTCTTTGAAAAGGAGTGGGCCTTAATCCACCACGCGGGCCCAGTGCGGGTTGGTAGATGTCACATGTCTTCGAATTTTCGGTTCTAGGACATGCCGGTTTCCTCACGATGTTTTCCTTCACAGTTTTGAGAGCAGTGGTGATGAAATAATTTACACAAAGTAAAGCGCCTGTCTGGGTTCGAACCTACGACCTACAAATTGTAAGTCGCGGCCGTTACCACTGGGCCACCACTGCTCCGCATGCGATACCAAAATTCTATAGATTATAATGTAATTGTTTTTCTCTTTTTAATTATGTATTTTTCCTGTCGGGTTTTTTTGTATTTTTTATTACTTTTTTATTCGTTGCCTTTCTACTGTTCCTACAAACTTATAATGGCAACACGAATAGCTGTTATAACTATACAATTTCTATAGAAGCTGGTAGGTACTCGTGTTAAGAAGCAACTGCCATATTACGTTTTAAAGAGCAATCTCATTTAACGAGAATTTCAAGTGTTTATCGAAATCCTAAATTCTTTTGATTGGGTGATAGTAACCACAAGAACAGTAAAGCGTGTTAAAATTTCTAAAATAAATGAAACTTTCGTCAGTAAACCGCCTTTTTAGGGTTCCGTAGTAAACAAGGAACCCTTATAGTTTCGTCATGTCCGTCTGTCTGTCTGTCTGTCTGTCTGTCCGCGGTATAGCTCCAAGACTGTTAGTACTAGAAAGTTGTAATTTGACATGGGTATACATATTAATCATGCTGACAAAGTCGTAAAATAAAATTTTGGAAATTTTTTTTTTTTAGGGTACCTCCCGTACACGTAAAGTGGGAATGTTCTTTTTTTTTTTTTCTATCCCTTTTTGTGGGGTATCGTTGGAAAGGTCTTTCAAAAACATTATGAGTGTGTTAAAACCATTTTTAATTCAGAGATCCGTTTGCGAAATATTAAGCTTTAAAGTGCAAATTTTTGTTAAAGTCAAGTGTCCCCCCCCCCCCTGCCAGTTAAATGGTTGATTTTATATATGTGAAAAAATTCACGGCAGTAGCTTATATAACGAATTTAAAAGAAAAACTATCACGGCTGAGTATGCTTTACAAGTTAACGAGTAATAATTGACCAACTTAAATTTGCGGTTTATTTATGCGGCTATTTTACCACTTTGTCGGCATGATTAATATGTATACCCATTCCAAATTACAACTTTCTAGTACTAACAGTCTTGGAGCTAGACCGCGGACAGACAGACAGACGGACATGACGAAACTATAAGGGTTCCTTGTTTACTACGGAACCCTAAAATATATGTTTAAAGTTCTCGCAACAAGCCCTGTTACGAGAATTTGATTTTAGGTTTTTCGCGAAAATAAAATCAGCTGTTCCCTACATTTATGTTTGCATAGCTCGTCAAAATGTAGGGAACAGCTGATTTTTTTTTGCGATTTCGTGATTGGTCCTATAGTGAAAGTTGTCCATAATGATGAGTACTATAACCCCTTAATAGGATGCCCATGAATTCAATTTCAACCTGTACATAGTTTGTTTGTTTATGTGAACGCGCTAATCTCTGGTAGGTAATATTTGTTAGGCCAATTCTTCAGGAAGGTTAAAGGCTACTTAACATCACGATATGAACCTTATGAGCCGAGCAAAACAAAAAAAAGTCAGAATGAACGTAAAACTAAATTATAGCGCGGTCGCACGATGCAATGCGACGCGGTGGGTTGGGGGAACAAGAAATTTCATGCGGACGAAGTCGCGGGCAAAAGCTAGTGTAATGTATGTTCAGTCAATCGACCAAATATGTTCAGTACGAAGTCACAAAGCAAAAAGATAATTTAAAAAAACCGGCCAAATGCGTGTTGAACCACGGACAATGCAGGGTTCCGTAGTTGGGATGAGTTTATCCCAAATACAAACTTAACATTGTAATGGAAATACATGTTCTCTCATACATTCCAACTACAAATGTAAGTTTTTACGCACAATATTGAGAGATTTGTCATGTTATTTTAAGACCACAGACTTCTTATAGGTTTTCCTGTAATCTATTAGTAAAGAACCATTCTCTGTATTTTTTTCAAAATTTAGGCTTAGTGGTTTCGGAGATAAGGGGGAATGGTAAATTGTCCTCTATTTTCTTAAATATCTTTAAATGTATTTATTATAAAATTAAAAAAAAAAAATATGATTCTCGCAATAAGCCCTTGATACGTCACACGGTACAGTTTGAAAAACTTATTTTTTTATTTTCTTATTTGCCCCCCAAAAGCCACCCTCATATTCAAAATTCATTTATTTACGTTACACGTTCGTGTTTGGGTCACAGAAATACAATATGTATACCAAATTTCAACTTCATCAGTCCATTAGATTCGGAGCAAATTGGCTGTGACAGACAGACAGACACACGAGTGATCCTATAAGGGTTCCGTTTTTTCTTTTTGAGGTACGGAACCCTATCAACTGTATATTGCGCGAATGAAAAAGGGAATTAAAAAATGTTCTGTGAAATAGAGCTGCAGCTGCAATTTTTCAATATTTTGTTTTGTTCATTTTTATGTTCCGAATGGCAAAGGACAATTATAAGGCTTTGATTTTTTTGTTATGGTGAGATGAATTTCCACATCGTCGTAGATACTGCAATACGTTTTATGTCAGATTAAGCAGATTTTTCAGGAGAGATATAAAAAAATTTAGTGTCTTAACGATTACTTATAATAGTGATTTAATTTTTTTACTACATTTTCGATAAGATGTTTTTTTTTTTCCAACTTATGAAGCAATGGATTAGCAATCTGTTTCAAATCGAAACAAATTGTGATTGATCGTGTATTACGCAATTAGTTACTGATTGGCTGTTGGCATAGAACGTTTTACGGATGCGTTCATAATTAATATATTAAGTAAATATGCAAACATAAAATGTTGACATGGAACGTATTGCAATATCAACGACGACATGGCGCTTTGATGTAAAATATAATTTCTACCTTTAAAGGTAGAGAAACCTAACAAAATTTGTAGGAATAAAAGCATGTCATAATTCTCCTGTTCTTTTCTAAATTTATTTGGGGTCGGCTCAACATATTGTTTTCTTCCATACAAGTCTCTATTAGTCGTATTCTCGGCAGCCACCACCTTTTTATCCATATAATCTTTCACAAAATCCATCCATCTCACGGGGTCATCCCCCCATTCAAGTCAAGTCAAATAATTTATTTCAATTAGGCACATATAAAAAAATAACATCACGCCTTGTTTCCCCGAAGGGTTGGGAATATGGAGGGAATTTCGAATTTGGAATGTTGTGTTTTTTTGTTATAAATAGTCATAGTTTAAATTGACATTAAAACCAGCCAGTGTCCCATTAACAAAAACTATTAGTCTCAAAACTTTCTGAGTGACCTGGTAAAAGGCACTTTTGAACGTCAAAATTTACAAAAAAATATAATTGATTCTAGTCGCCCCTTTCAAAAGGTAGTTTTCGTATGGAGAAGAATGGGCAAGAAATATTAATTGGAGGGCACGGCAGTACCGACCAAGTCGAGCAAAAAAAACACAAAGGTACAGCCGTACCATCTTTTCTCGAAGCCGTTCAGGGCATTTTCAACCCCCTGTAACTTCGTTGTGGCTACAAGCCTGAATTTTCAGTGACCTAGAGAGCTTAGTATAACTAGGTATATTCCCAAATTACATTCACTTTGAACGTAGAAGATAGAATCTACATTCTACATACAACAAAATCTACCTAGTATTAGCACTGCACTTTATTTAATTAGGACTATTTAAAATAGTAGATTATTCTTACGTGATTATGTTGCCGTGCGATGACCAAGTCATTCTATTTAATAAGAAATTAAGATGACAAATAGGTAGGTAGGTACTGAATAAATTAACAGACTTGGTTTTACATTGGATCTCACATCTTTTTGCGGTAGAGACTTGCATTTTTTAACATGTTATGTTTTTGATGGGATAGGTATAATAATACTGTAACCATAAAGTAAAAATCTGTAGAAGACCTATTAAATTTGGTCTTTTCAATATCACTCTTACTCAAAACCTCTTTGTACAAATCTGTAATATATATAGGTACCTACCTATATATTTGTAATCACGTTCTTGAAAACTGCTCTAACGATTTCTATGAAAGTTGCAATATAATATTAACGGGGGCGAAAAATCTATCTAGCTAGGTCAATCTGAGAAAATTCGTTTTGTCCTTATTTATTTATAATAGCTCGGTCGCCCAAAGTTTAGAACAAGATGGCTACCTTAGAATAATGACATGGCAGCATGGAATTAGTAAGTGCCTACTATTATGGCAGCATGGAATTAGTAAGTGCCTACTATCATGGCAGCATGGAATTAATATGTTCATACTATACTTGGAATTATTATGAACTAGGTATCCTATACTATTAAATGAGCTTTCTCTATGTTCACCAGAGCAAAGCTCGGTCGCCCAGGTACTCTTTACTTAAGAAGATACTGATAGCAGTGATAGCCTAGTCACCTAGTGGTGTGACCGTCTCGCCGTCGGACTGCCAAGTCATAGGTCTCCAGTTCTAGCCCACACCTCTGACTTTTCGGGTTCATGTGAGTATTTGTATAGTTATCATTTGCTTTACAATGTGAGGAAACCGGCATGCCTGAGAGATATTCCGACGGCATTTGAAACCAAGGCAGAGGCTTATGGGTGGTATAAAAACTCTGACACCAGGTTAGTCACAACCAGAATTGTTACGGAACTTCGATTCCGACTGTGAAAGGTCGGAACTTCCGATTAATTTTACACCTCCGACTCCGACTTCGGCTTAGATAATTTTGAATCGAAGTTATATCGAAGATCCAAATGCAGCGATGCACGTGACTAGAGCGCAACTACTTAAATGCAGTTAACGGAACTACTTAAATGCAGTTAACGCGAATACAGCCAAGAGTAATATTTGTGAGAAAATTTTAGATCTACCCCGCCTCCGGTTCCGACTCCGATCAATCAAATTTAAAACCTCTTACTCCGGCTTCGGTTCCTGTAAAACAATCTCCGTAACATCCCTAGTCACAACCACATGAAAAAAAAGAAGAAAAGAAAGATTTTTTTTTTCGGACACGCACAGGAATTACAACATTAAATTAAAATATGGAAATAATACAACGATAGCAATTTCAGAAAAGAATATAAATAAAAATAAGAACGTACTAGCGACCAGCTCCTGCTTCGCCCTTTTTTTTTTTTGACTTGACAAATCATCGAAATTTCTATATTGTAACTAATCTTAATGAATTATATACCTACCTTCCAAAATAAACACTCTAAAAGATGGTGCAAACTTCAACAAAATCCATTGTGTAGTTCAGATGATAAATGGAATAAGCTACGCTGCCAGCCGAAACATTTCCACAGATGTAATTCCTGTAATCCAGGATCTACGGTAATGACCAAGCGATTGCTCGACGTCTCTCAAGATACGCCAAATCGTCTTCAAACCAAAACCGATCTTATGAGCATGTATAAGTATGCTACTGATTCATCCATTACAAATACATTGGATGCATTTGCCGTCAAAATTCCTTTCCAAATTATCCATGTTTTTGAACATGCTATTTGACGTTGTTATAAACATTTCAGAATCACGAGTAATATGAGAGATGTTCTTATGTGGTATTTTGATCTTTAATACCTACGTGTTTAGATTTGGTGGTAAGGTGTTGCCAGGGTGTAATTTCAAACCTATTTCCAATTTCTCGAGCTTAGGCTAGGAGATAAAGGTAGAACGTCGTGGAAGGTTTCACTGCACTATAGCAGCGTTTCACTCTAGAAAAGTGTAAAAATAGGTACCTACATATATCTAAAGTATAATGATCATAACATTAATTACGCCATGATAATTACATATTGACCATTAAGTATGTCAAAACGTCAAACAAATAGCTTTATGACAGCTGCACGGTTTTTTTTTTTGGGTGTGATATTTTTAAATAACTTGTCCCGCTCTGGGCGGAGCGGGAGTGCGTGTCAGACTCTTACTGACTAAAACCCCCGTGTTCCTTCAGTTGCCCTGTTGCCGGGGGCCACAATTTCCCTATCGGTTTTCTTCGCACCCACGCTCAGATTGCATTAAGTAAACCTACGGCGCGTGATTCGCCGGCAGAACGAAATGTCATTTTAAATTTTAGAACTAAGTATTGAATTTATTTTATTTTTTATTTTAATATTTCACTATAATTATTATGCTGCACCGCTTGACGTCATCACATCAACGCCGGCTGTCGCTGAAAACCAGCGCTTGGGCTCTGTCTCGCATAGGGTCGCAGCATTATGCTAAGCGATGGCCGTTTTGCGTGGCTGTGACGCATATTTTCCCCCAAATTGTTCTTTTCGTGTATTTGTTCTTTCTTTCTTTCTTCATAATTATTTTTTCCTAAGACAGTGCTCACACAAAACAGTTTCGTCTATAGTAGGTACTAGATAAGTATACACAGAACTGTTTTGTGTTGTGTCAAAATAGGTTTTCAGTGCATCTTGATAACATGGCTATGAATAGTCAGTCTAAACACAGTCTTGGCTCAAGTCTGCTTACAGCCTAGGACCATCACAACAATTAAAGATGAAAACACGTAAGATATCTTGTCGTCTCGAATTGGAACTGGCCAATATTCCGGGCGCACATTTGTGCATCCGTCCTTTACGATTAATCTCGAGTTTAGTGACAGTGATTTAAAATTAACACGATTGCCCTTACGATTTTTAATGCCCCTGAAACAGCTGTTGCATGATTCACGCGACATTGGCCCGAGGAACGCCGGGGAACACGAATATATTTAATTTTAAATACAACACGACCATGAATATGATCGCGGATTAACAAAAACTGCGACCGAAATCGTATATTCAACTAGCATTCGTTTGCACAACTGACAAAAATCTCAGTGTATAAACTCAAATAAACTTTGGCAATAATACAAGATCGTTTGTTCTTAAGCTATTTTCTGCTGAGATAAACATCATAACAGAATTTGCAATGTTTCACTTTGTTGCTCTTTTTGCGGATGTAATCGGGGTCAATAGCAACTACAAAAGATGTTTTAAAAGTACTCACATTGTGCTGATGTAGCGTCAGGACCACGTTGTCGAAGGTGGACGAGTTCGAGAGAGCCTCGGAGCTGCCTCGGAGCAACTCGGCCAGCAAGTCAGCTCCGGGCTTCACTCCAACCAGCTTCGAAGGCGATGATGTTGCCCTGACGTGGGTCGGACCACGACCAGTGGCCCGTGGTGACGTCATTGCCCCAACACTGGTTTTCCGACAAGGTACTGTTGCGTCTGACAAACTCCTTCTGCCAACTTCTACTGACCGACTGCACGGGGCCTCCAAATTTTTACCGTACGGCGCTCTAGTAAAGTGATGTCGTCTTGCTTCTACATCAGAATTATCTGATGGACTAAATGGAGAAGGTGAAGCTGTTCTGTCTCTGGAGCACGTGTCACTGTCGGCTTCAGAAGGCGAGTCACCATATTTCCGTCTCGCTCGGAACGAATCATCATCTCTCTCGTCCGAGCTTTGTTGATAAAACCTTGCTCGTCTCGCTTTTAACTCTTCAGACCTCGGCCACATTGGTGCTACTCCTTCACACGGACTTGGCGGGCCGTTATTGCAAGAGTCGTCTGATTTGTCACCGAGTAACGATGAAGTCCGCGTTTCAGCTGACAAACGCATATCTTGTAGTGATGCCTCACTGCTCTCACGTTTACAGCCGTTTACTGAGGGTGGGCCTTCTTCTTCACCACCATCGTCGCTCGGCGTTGTGATGTATATTCCTTTTCTTCTTCTAGTTTTGTCAAGCGGCCTACGTCTTTCTCTAGCACCAATAGGAGCAGGTGTGCAAGGATTCTGTACCGCAGCCAGTAAGTGGGCAACTTGTTCACTTGTTATGGTTTCATCTTCCTTGTCGCGATCCAACGACCCATCGGACGTGGCGTCTGATCGATGCGGCTCCTCGAGCGGTAACTCCTTCGACCACTGTTTCACTATACACTCATACACAGGCACAGGGATTAGATTCTCTTCAGGACACTCCTCTATCGTACTGGGAAAATTCGTACAATCACAGTCCACATTAGCACACGCGTTCGTAGGGGGCTCAGGGAGGGGTGGGAAAGCGAAAGGCTGGGGTTCTAGTGGCGAAGTACCTTCACTGTGTGCTTGTGCACTGTCGGCTTGTGAGCCGTCACTTTCTTCGCGGAGTTCGTGTAAGACACGCGGTGCCATCAAAGCTGGCAGACTTCCGCCAGCCTCAGCCGGGCCCTCCTCCCGCACAGGAGGGATGCGTCGCGGCAGAGGGTGCGTCAACGAGCGAGTACCCAGCTGCTTGTGAGAAGTGTCTGGCGGTGGGGACCTTGGCGCTGGCGACGCGTGCGCAAGCAACCCCTCGTCAGAACCTACCGCGGAGTCAACCGACGCAACTGACCCGCCCTCCGTCGTGTTCTCATCGGTTGCAAGACTTACGGTCTCGGCATCACGACGCTTTGCACTCGCGCACTCAGACACAGATTTAGCGGGGCGCTTTCCAAAATCAAAAATTGACGGATTCCTCGGACCGCGATAATATTTATCCTGTGCGAAATCACCTTGTGAGAACGATGCGCTACGGTACGGTATAGTTTTTTGGGCGTAGGATCCGACGATAGAGCGAGGCTCTACGCGGACGAGGGTGATGTTGTCGGTGTCGAAGTCATCAAAGCGGTCCACGGAGACGCCGCGCGGTGGGCTGTGTCGGTGCCGGGAGCGGGGTGGCGGCACCGGCGGCAGCACCGGAGCCGAGTGCGGCGGCGGTGGCGGCGGCGGCGGGGGGGGAGTCGGGTGCGAGCGCGGTAGGAGGCGTTCGGTGAGGGCCTGCAGGCGCTGCTGGCGCGAGGGCCGCTCGTCGCGCGCCCCGCGGCCCAGCCGTCGTTGGATACGATCCAGCGTGCGTCGATCGGGCTTGGCGCGGCCGAGGCACGCCGCCACCGCCTCCTCTGAGCAGCAGCGGCAGGGGCAGGCCCGCGGCGGCGGTGCGCGACGGACAGCGTACCGCACCGCGCCCAGCGTCACGTACGGGGACCTGCGCACACGACGCCGATATAATTTTAGATGCGAGAATGAACGCGCGCGCGACTCGCCGAAAAGCTTGGCGGCAAGTGCGACCGATTTAGAGTGCGCGAGCTTCCCCGCGACTCGCCGCTGAATTCCGGGAGGATTCCCCGCGACCCACTCCGCCACGGTTCAACAGTTATATCGGAGCAGATGACTCGTGTCTGAAGACGTGTTGCTTTGAAGCGAACAACGCTTGGTGTAATTGACAGTTGCGCGTTAAAAGATCCACATACTAACGATGTAGTGCAAACATTAGTAAGCGTCTCGGTAAGCAGGTGTCGGACAGACAGACGGAAGACGCGTGCACTATAAATAGTCGAACGTTGGCGATTTGGCGACACAGCGACCTCGTAGCAATGTTTACAATTTTCTTGGTTGGTTGCTGTGGGTGATGTTTGAAAATATTACAGCCATTACTTTTTGTTCCCCAAAACCCTCCTACAGAACCAACACCACTTTCTCTACATTGCATTATGCCTACATTATCAAATAGAAAAAAATATAATCTCTCAATCATCTTAATACCTGGAGTATTCTCTTCGTCTCCTGGCGCCATCTGTGGGCTCACTAGCGCGCGCGTCTGACGCCATGGGCAGTCACGTGACCCCGCGCATACTGCGCCCGCGTCACTCACTCTGCAACAATAATAACATGCAGCTTAGTATGGAAGTATGTAGGATGAACTGGACTTTGGTTGGTGATAAAATCGTGTTTATATTGTGCTGACAATGTGTGAGGCAAGGGGACTATACGATTTGCACATACCACTTAGTAATAAAGCCAATGATCGAACTACTTTAAGCTTTGTTACTGGCACAAATACAGCTTTCGCGGCAAGTATTGTATCTAGACAACTAACAACAACAACTAAACACAACTAACTATATACAGCCTGTTTTGTTTTGAAGCATAAAACGTTATCAATAGATAGTAAACACTCAATAGATATTAAAATTCTTCTGGATCCAGTATTGGGTATTGTGGGTGCTTATAACAGGCATTAAGGTCACATGCATACCCAGATCTGGGACATTGGACAACTACTCGTATCTAAAGACTGTACAAAGATATGTGAAGAAAATGAACACAAAACACGAAACGCAGAGGCCAATTTTATTGCTCAGTTACTTCGGCAACCTTGTAATCCCTTTCAGCTGATAACGTACACGTAGTAAAAATACATTGTCGTGCCATCGACGCGACGAAAAAGCTGATAACGTGGCAAAATTCATGAAACGGCGGTTGATTGACATTGTCAATATGTGCTTTGGCATGCATGGACCATGGTTTAATTTATGCAGACAAAAGCATGGAGAAAACGAGACAGCACTAATAAAATAACCGTGGAAAACTGAAATATCATAATATTGTGACAACAGTTTTGTGGTTTTCATTGAAGTGACAAATTTGCAAGACAAAAAGTATTATTAAGCCGGTGCTGTGGGCGTTTCCCACAATGCATCACTGAATTATAAAATTTTCTTAGACTTTCAAGCATATACAAAATAATAAAATTTCTTGTATCAATCACGTCGTTATGTTGAATTTAAGCATCAAAATTCTTTTAATGTTTCTTTTTCTTCATCTGTAGCATTTTCACTTGCATACGATTGAACTACATCCGACATCTGACGGATTTTATCGGAACTGTTTTACAGGGCGGGCGGCAAGCGATCGGTTACCGTTTATCTTATGGTGTTAACTGGGCGGGCGGGAACATACTACGTTATTGATTCGACAGAGGTCGCTGTTGATAACACTGGTTTTAAATATTTGTTAGGAATAGAGTTTAATTAACTATTTTCAATGTTGATGGTTTTTTTTAAAGATAATTAAAACGTCGTTGAAAAGCAACTTATATAGTTAAAAAAAAAACAACCGACTTCCAAAAAAAAACACTACAAAGTGAAAAATAACTTTAATTTCGGAAGTCGGTGTCTTGGGTTTTGTGTTTTCGTTTTTTGCCACCGACTTCCGAAATTAAAGTTATTTTTCACTTTGTAGTTTTTTTTTTTTTTTGAAGTCGGTTGTTTTTTTTTGTGAAAAGTTTTTATTTTTCACTTTTTAGTTGTGTTACCTACCCCACACACATTCAAATACCACTACCTGCTACCAGTGACAGGAACTTATCATATCATCTACATACTAAGTGGGAAAAAAATACGTATTTTGTAGCTAACTCAAAAACTACCCAAGCAAAGTTATTAAAATTTATATGGGACCAATTTGAGAGCATACCCTTTCAAACAAAAAAAGAATTTTTAAAATCGGTCCACAAATGACGGAGAAATCGGTGGACATACATATAAAAAAAAAAAAAAAAAAAAAACAAACATACGCGTCGAACATATAATCTCCTCCTTTTTGGAAGTCGGTTAAAAAGCCAAATATATTTTCAGGTTATTAAAACAGTAGTAAATTAGTAATACTTACCTAAACTTTAGTGATTTGGTTATTGTCATTGTTTAGATGGATAAATTAATTTAACAACAAATTATTGTTCCCAAATTACTGCAGTCAATCTATCTAGCCTCTTCTCAACTATGTTGGGGTCGGCTTCCAGTATAACAGGATGCAGCTCAATACAAGTATATTACATGGAGCGACTGCTTATCTGACCACAACCCAGTAACTGGATAATGCTATACCCCTTGGTAAAACTGGTTGTCAGACTTCCGGGATTTTGACGACCTGTAACGAATTTCAAAGATCCACGTATGGACAGCCGGGACCAACGACTTAACATGCTTTCCTAGGCACCGAGGATTCTCGGTATGCAAAGATCGTCACCCATCCACGGACCAACCCCGGCAAGCGTAGCTTAACCTGATGGATCCACCCGTGCGGGTGTTATTACTTAGCCACGAGCTCCCCAAATTACTGCAGTCTCTACTTAAAATGATTTTGAACAAAATAAAAAAAAACAAAATATTTTATTTCACATAAACCTACAAGGGCACTTATGAAACGTCAGAAGCTAGGTGCACGGTTCCAATTAGTCGCTTCCTATGGAGAAGAGCCGGCAAGAAACACCACGGTTACTCTTTTCAAAATAAATTGTTTCTACAATGTTTTCCAATTACAGTGTTAATAGGTATGGGAGGACAGTGTAGGCCCATCAACAAGTACCAGGTACTTAGTAAAATAAAAAATGGTACAGCTTACAACGTTCTCACATTCACAAAATACGAACCGTTCTTTGTTTCATTCACCAACTGATTCCTCACAACAAGGAAGCAACAACAAACATAATAATAAAACACCGCTGACAAAGTATTCAATAAACAACCACACTTTATTAATACAATGTTGCACTTTGGTACAACCGACCTTCGTTACAATTCTCACCGATTTATTCCTGATGATAAAACGATATTCATACATCACAATTTAGTAAGATCACAAGACTTGGTATTTATTGAGCAATTAATTAACTTGAAGTGAAGTACGGAAATATTGTGACAATTTTATGGGTAGTATGGAAATAACGCTTTCAGTGTTTATTTGTAAATAATTGACAATCGCCATTCGGACTTCTTAAGAGTAGCAAATGCAGCAAAATTATGGATTATGGATAATTATCCATATTTTGCTGCATTTACCCCTGCAGAACCCCGGCGTTCTGCTGGGGTAAATGCAGCAAAATATGGATAATTATTTCTTTCTTTCATACCTTTCCTGACCTTAAGCCCCATTTACACGGTGCAAGTATCTAGAATGTTCAAGAGCATAAATTGCATGCCATAAAGCACGTTCAAATTGCCATCAAGAAGAATTGCATGAAGTGTTTACACGCGTGCGATTTTCATAAAAAGGCATACAATAATTAAATACAAATTTTGCCATTCAATAACTGCAGCTTTTTTTTACACCAAGGCAACTATTACATGCAAGTTTTGCCACATCTTAACACAAAGTTGCACGTCACTATTGATTCAAGTATTTGCGCTGCCAAATATTTCATTCAATTTTATTGAACGATTTCTTTTTTGTTTCATTTACACACAGTGTGTCTCTCTCACTCACCGCATTCATGTTTGAATGATAGAAAAATTTCATGACAGAATTTAATGTGATCTTATTGCACGTGCCATTTACACCCATACCAGTTCTGAACTAACTTGCCCGCATCGTGCAACAATTTTACGTGTTGTTTAGATGGTGCCAGACAATTGATCAAATCAAATCAAATCATTTATATATTTGCAAACATGGGTAAGAGATACATAGATATTTTTCGTTATAGTAAAGTTCTCCATATTTTACCATTATATGGGTATGCAAATAGTGTAACAAAATTTAAAACTATCAATAAAATGTCGACTAAATTCAATAAATCACATTAAAAACAGAAAAAAAATTATTTAAAATAAATCGATAATATGATACTTCAATTTTTAATGGTATACCACATGCAAAAACTTTGCACCGTGTAACTTGGGCTTTAGAATAAACTTAGCAAAAATAGTAGCTATGCACATAGTTAGATTTCAGCAGAGCTTTTTGTATTTTTTTGTGTAACAGATACCAAAATGAAGCCTAGTTTAAAAAAATCGTAGAAATCTTTAGCACAAACCTTATATTATAATAAGAACCATCCTAGCTCTAAAATAACTAATTTAGTTCCGAATATAATTATTTAACCTCAAAATGTATACTAATCCCCAAATGAATCTTAAAGTCGTTACCCCAATATCATAATTTAAACTGTTTAATAAAACTACATATTTACAATATTTCAGGGATAAGGAAAATAATATGAAACACCAATATATTTTGTCAGTCATTTATATTTCTTTGCCAACATCAAATTCAATATTCTACACCACACCATCACATCTCCTATTCCCCACATAATATCACTATTTAATCAATATTCTAATATTTACCATAAAACTAATGGTTACCTTAATTTACATTAGATCTCCAACCAATATCATGCCAATCTATCTTTTTGCCGACACAGCCACTAAGTACGTCTTACCGTCACGAGCGCCAGACCCAGAAGAAAGGTTCCCGCGCTACTTTTGACACATCGAATCTTTGGGTGTTGCCAGTACAATATCCAACAATTACGTATTAATAAATTGAAACCTAACAATATTAATAGAGTAGCTTGTTTTGATTAATTCGTCAATATTACCCAATATGGAAATAATAATGTAGTTACTTATAAATATCCTATTCTACTATCCTACTAATAATAATTAATAAAGGCGAAAGTTTGTAAGGATGAATGGATGGATGGATGTTTGTTACTCTTTCACGCAAAAACTACTAAATGGATTTGGTTGAAATTTGGCACACAGATAGTTTATAACCTGGATTAACACATAGAATATTTTTTATCCCGATATTCTAACGGGATTGACACTTATGCGGGTGAAACCGCGGGGCGCTGTTAGTTGGTTACAATAAATGAGTATTATAACAATTATTCAACAATACATTTACAAATTATTTAAGTATACCATAGATATATGTTTTTTATATTTCTATGAAGTATACCATTTCAACTTTAAAAAATACAATAGACGTGGATATATTTAGTAACCTGTTCCGCTTAGCTATTCCTAAAAGAGCCTTAAAAAACTCCTGAAAGAAATCGACACGTGTTTCACCTCTCAACAAGGCATCCTCCGGATAATGATTGACTTGTCGCGAACCCGAACACGGCGTGTTGCCACACCGAGAGCTGAACACAGACTCAACAACTCAACTCAACTTCAACTTATAAAACAAAATGAAATCCCACCAAAAACAAACTGATCGATATAAATCCTAATGTAAGACTACATTCACCAGATCAATTTGGTGATAGCTAGGCCACCTACATACATTCTTAATCATGCCATCTGGTTAATTTCCCATGTGCTGTATTTAATCAATCTAGGCTTTCTTTATCAATCTCCCGATCGATTTTATGCCCTGAAATCAAGAGTTAGTTGTTGTTTTTTTTTTTCAGGTCATGGCCTCTATAAATATTTTGGGAAGGGGACATTAATCTAGCAAATTAATTATGTAAAGTAGGTACAATCAGCACTATTCTAAGTTTTAAAATTATTAAGTATCACGTAAAAAATTGTTAGATTAAATTGCTTGTTAGTCTTACAGGCTAGATTGTAAATCATTACTAAGAACCTGGTTCCTTTTAATAAAGGATAAAAAAAAAAAAAAATTAACTGGCAATATCACAAGCTATCTACTTAAAAGGTGAAAAATCGTGTGCACAAAATGTTGTTCTTTCAAGAGCCTTCAAGAGGACAGTAGGTAAGGAATTCTCTGGTATTGGGCGAAACAGCGAAGCTAAAAAAAAATAGTACCTACGTCTGTGGTTGTTAGGCAATACTTAAGCTATTGAACTCATATACCATAATAATAATAAATTTTTCTCAAACATAAGTACTTGGAAATTCGAACATTATTTTGACAAATCGAAATTGCGGTACCTACTGGTCGAATACATGCGAACGCCCGGCCGGTAATGTTTGTATGAAAATTCATATCTGTCGTGTTATTTAAAAATGGAACGAAGTTTTTACTTCAACACATGACAACCAAGGAGGTTACAAACTTGTCAATCAAAGATTTTATTTAAATTTCGATTTGGCTTGCAAATAGAGCTGTTTAAAAAAAAAAAGAAACAAATGAACGCGCGTGAAAAATTATCGGTGTTCGTCATTGATTCTGGAATTTATAATTCATTTACTCAGTTTGAATTTCTGCGCATTATTTAAGAAAAGTACAATACAAACCTTGGCCGCCACCAGGCATTGATGGATTCACGTAAGTGTGCCTCAGCAATGCCCGAGTTGCAGGCCGCAACAGTAATGTGCTATACATTTACCACATCGCCATCTGCATCGGTTCAAAAAGAAGAAGAATACCTACTTACCTAATAGCAAAAACCCCGCAAAATCGGTCATTGTTAAATTGCTACCACTGACTTACAGTTGACTGCATGAGTTATTCAACCAACCAATCGATTAGATTTGCAGGAGCGAATCTGAATAAAACATTAAAAAAAAACTAAACTTATCGTATACCTATTTTGACGAATGTGACGAAACTGTGACGTCATGATTAAGATACGGATTGATAATTTAGATATAGCTATCGCCAACGTCCATACTACGTTGAATACACCGGTTCTCGTCCGATCACCGAAGTTAAGCAACATTGGGCGTGGTCAGTACTTGGATGGGTGACCGCCTGGGAACACCACGTGACGTTGGCTTTTGCTTTTTCAATATTTCTTCATTTTTTTAAATAATTTTATTCGTTTTGTATGTGATTCGATTTTTATTAACTAAAACCTACTTGACCGGAAAGAAATTCTTTGGAATAAATCAAGAAACTAAGGCCCGTATTATAGAACGTCACTCAATACTCAAACATTACTTAAAACTAGATTCAAGCCATTTGATTGGTTGAAACTAGATTTAAGTAATGCTTGAGTATTGAGTGACATTCTGTAATACGGGCCTAAGTGACCGAGGTAGGTAAAGTCAACCGCACCTCAATGGAAGGTGACACTTGAACTGCAAAAACCACGCAAAAACTGTTACTTAATGTGAAAGTGTTCCTACTAAAGGCTCGTGCAGACCAGCGCGACACGCGGCGCGACACAAAGGCACCGCTCGTCGCGCGACGAGCGGTGCCTTTGTGTCGCGTCGCGTGTCGCGCTGGTCTGAACAAGCCTTAAAGGCTCGTGCAGACCAGCGCGACATGCGACGCGACACAAAGGCACCGCTCGTCGCGCGACGAGCGGTGTCTTTGTGTCGCGCGACAAGTCGCGCTGGTCTGCACAAGCCTTAACTTGTTGTACATACGAGTTATTCCACCAGTGAATCGGATTTAGGGGAACGAAACAGAATAAAGCACAAAAAAAACTAATCGCATACTTTGGCGAATGTGACGAAACTATGACGTCAGGATTCAGATACTGATTGATAATTTTGTTTGAGCTATCGCCAACGTCCATACTACGTTGAATACACCGGTTCTCGTCCGATCACCGAAGTTAAGCAACATCGGGCGTGGTCAGTACTTGGATGGGTGACCGCCTGGGAACACCACGTGACGTTGGCTTTTTGCTTTTTTAAGATATCTATATTTTTTTAAATTTAATTAAATAGGGTTTTATTTGCTTTCATTTAGCTAATTAGTAGGGATTTTTGTGTTTTTTTTTATTTATTGAACAAACCAAACATGAATTTTGAAGGTACGTAACTAACTGATAAAAAAATGAAGAAAATTTATTTGATGATCCTTGACGATAAAAAATGATAATTTTGAAAAATAGAGACTATCTATATACCAACTATCGCTTATGATAAGTAAGGATAGGATTTTTGGTGTACAGGCAGTCACAACAATAGGCAACAATAAGCTTGCAAACAGGTTTTTCCGCAAACGACTTCTTAAATACCTACCCTCTAATCTAGCAGAGATTACAAAAATTGAATCAAAGTTAAATAATTTATTTCAATTAGGCACTTAAAAGACACTTTTGAACGTCAAAATTTACAAAAAATTTAATTGATTCCAGTCCGTCATATGGAGAAGAATAGGCAAGAAACTCCACCGTTACTCTTTTAATTTTTTTTACAATATTTTGTATACATTAATTATAAAATTATATGTGAAGACAATGCACCTGGAATAAGATTACTATAAGTACCACAATATAGACACATGGTGCTCACATATTTACAATCTACGTTTCTGCCTACCCCACATCATCAATGTAATGTAAACATACACCTGCATTATATCACTTGTAAGCCAACACTGTCCGTTGAACCAGCGGCCTTGCGCTGCGGCTGCAGACCGCACATAAAGTCGATATCACAATATTATACACATTATAATGTATAATGTGTGATATCGACTTGACAGTGGTGCCGATTCCCTTGTTCCCAAACTAAACTAAATTTAAGTTCAGTACATCTTTTTCTTTCTATTTCATTAAGAAAAGGACAGAAGATAAATTTTAGTTTAGTCCTGTCAAATTTCATAATGAAATAGAAAGAAAAAGATGCACTGAACTTAAAAGTTTAGTTTGTGAACAAGGGAATCGGCACCAGTGTTGATATTTTAGTTTGTAACTATTTTTGGTGGGAGTGCGAATATAGTCCACAAATCGAACGGTCCTAAAAAGTGGTTTAAAAAAAATACTGTGTATTGAAATCGAAATGAATTTGCAGCGCGACAGGCAAACAGACGAGCAACACTTTGCTGTCGACAGAGCTGACTTTAGCTGTCGACAGAGCCAACTGCTACTGTTGACAAAAGCAACAGCTGTAGTATTCGACACGCCGACTGCTGCCCACCAAGTCGACAGCATTGTTGTAGCGCATCGTAAGTCGACTGACATAACAGCGCGGGCGCTGAGCTCATACTTCAGCTGTCGCCATTGGTCAGCGTTTGCTGTCCACGTGTCGACGGCAAACGCCGACCAATGGCGGCAGCTTCAGTTGCCTCTGTCGACAGCTGAAGTTGGCTCTGTCGACAGCAAAGTGGTGCTCGTCTGTACTCTGCTTAAATATCAAAATGGTTAGAAGCAAAAATGTTATAATCACATACGCAAACTCACGCCTTCTTCCCATGGGGGTAGGCAGAAAGATCCCTAGATACTCCTTTTGCTTCGTTTATGTTCCTGGTCATACGACATACACCCACACCGGTTGCGAGTACCTACTACACACCCGACCTTTCTGAAGAACAGTACAATAGGGTCACTATCACTAATCACAGAAAAAATATGAAGATCGATCATAGTCACAGAAGAAACCTACCTACATGTGATTATTGATAATGCAGACAGGAAGATGTTTCTGGCTTCTGTTAATCCTGTTGACACCTTGCCTTAGTGAATCTTTGTTATTAATTTTATGTTTATTTATTATTATTTAATTAAAATGTTTTTTTTATCCACGAGGAAAGAAGACGTGGCATAATCCTTGTCAATAAACCAATCTTTAACCCTCTTGAAGACAAGAAAGAATATTTTAGCTTAAGACTGCCACTTAATTTAATCTTTATATACCCACCTATTTATTTACCGCACTAAACACCTCACACCTCACACCTCGTTGGTCTAGTGGTCGCAAGCGCTACTGCTGAGCATGAGGTCCTGGGTTCGATTCCCGGGTCGGGCAAAGTGTTATTGGGTTTTTCTATCTGAAATTTCTCAGTAGCAGCTCGGAGTCTGGATTTGTGCCCGGTTGATGGCAATAGGCTCGCCCCCTATTACATGGGACTTAAACATTACTGGCGAAATGTGGGTGTACCTGCTACAGGGACACCTCTGCCCAACCCTTCGGGGAAACAAGGCGTGATGTTATGTTATGTTATGTTAAACCTAACCTTATTGTTTACGTTTACAACCTTACTTATTTTACGTAATCCTAACATACAGTTAATACAGTTCAAATCTAATAATAAAAACAACATCCTTTATAAATAGGGTTCCTTCCATAAACTATTAATAACAGAACATCAAAAGCTTGCAACAGTTGTAAATGTATGTAACATGTTTAAAATATTCGATATTACTCTGGTGAATGATTTACTTGGGTTATATTGAGTGATAGGTTGGGTTCCGTCTATAATTTAATGTTTTTAATCTTACTCGGATGCACGCTTCGGGTTACGAGCCGAAGTGGCACGGACATCGGAGGTGATCAGCTGATAAAAAAGGGCTCCTTTTTTAAGGGGTAGTAATAAACGCCCCGGAAAAAAATTAAAATATGTGCATACTCAAAATATGAAATTTACTGCTATAAATACTAATTTAGCTTAAATGCGAATACAAATAAAGAAACGACCGAATAAAATACTGAAAAGACCGAATAGAATACTGAAAATTCCGAAAAATCAATACTGAATTTGCTGACGTAAAATTTTTAAACATGCAAACAAGCATACACCATACATGCAGCATGCAAGCGAGCATGCAATATGCAGCAGGCATGGTTTCTGCCACGGCTCTGGCGCTGCGAGGTTTCGGCGGTCCCACGCGAGCTTATCATTTCAGATGGTTTTAATGCTCACCACCGCAGCTTCGGCTTGCTGGCCGACTCAGCAGGCTAGCCTCAGCCGCGGGCGGGGAGCGTTATAAAACCAACTGCTCCTCAGCTCACGGGCCGCCTCGCCCTTCCGCACCTACGCGAGCTTAAATTACAGTGTAGGGGTAGGGCAGACAAGACTACGTGGAGTCGGTTTTGCAGCGATTCGTTTCTGTCACTAACTTTTGTAGCAACATTTTGACTTTTCGGAAACTTTGTATTTTCTTTCGGAAGTTTAGTATTTTTCTTGGAAATTTAGTATTACAGTCAACCACAGATTGAGAAATGAGATGGTATTGTATTCGGGTACGACCGTAAATATTCAGAAACAAACTGTTGGTTTTTCGTACATACCTATTTCTGAACACAATCAATTTTCTATAATTTATTTTATATTTTCTCACGAAAAGCTGGAAAGCATCTTTTTAATCGTTCGTAGTATAACTTACTGATCTGTGTGAAGGTACTGCGAAATACATGTTGTGTTGTTCAATGAATCAAAAGTTTCGCCTATAATCAACTAAGTGTTAAACCATTAATGCTATAAACTATATTTTATCGCTATAAACAAACATTTCTCCAAAAACATAACACCTTTAAGTTTTATCGCTACTCTCTTCTCACAAAACATAAAAAAGTATACAAAACATCAATCACCTTGAAAAAGACTCCAAAATCATGATTCTAACCTATTTAGAGCATAATAAATATCTATACGGAACCACTAAAAGAATTCCACTTGACGTGTAGCGCTTATAAACGTGAATACGTGAACTGTCCAGTTTATATTGGCCTTTCATGGTGGCCACTAACTTTAAAAGTTAGTGTAGTGTATTTAACACAATAATTATAGAAATGATGACTATTTTTTTACATCAGGTAGATTATTAAAAAATATTGCACACGTATTTTTTTATTTTTTTTACGTTGTCTACAGATTACGGCGACACATTGAGTTAAAATGTGCCAAGGCGTTCCTTTTTTTTTTTTTTTTTTTCTGTAGCGCATCTCATAGTTGGCCTCTGAGGCCATGACTATTTAACAGAGCAAACCTGTGGGTGCCTTAAGCTGCTACACTCAAAGCCTCCAGCCAGGGACTTATAAACTAAACTTATAAAGTAGGTGAACGCTCGCTAAGGGCTCCCCCTGTGGGGTACGAGCCTCGGCTTAGGGCGTTTACCGGAGGGAGGACATCAAAGATGGAACGGGCTGGATCAAAGTTTTGATCATGATTATTAATCGGGGAATTTAAAGCTACGTGCTCAGCTGCAACAACTGCTGGCACATCGTCTTCGAGCTAGGGTCGGGGGGGAGTATCATTAACTCGGGGGCGCGGCGGTCGCGATCGCAAAAGACCTCGACGGCGAGGTCGGAATGACGGGAAGCGTCTGTGCTTGTGTCCTAGCGTACTCGTTTCCCTATTAGACTCCTGATGGATGGTAGTCGGGTCGTCTGGGTCGGTGAGAATATGCCTTGGTCGGCGAATATGACTGATTCTACTTGGGACATAATTGGCGGCATCGACAACCAGAGGGTTGCGATGTTTGGCCGCGGACTCAAAGAAACGCTTCGAAGCGCGTTTGAGGAACTGATGGATGGTAGGGATTTTAAGATCGATATGGAGGCTCTCGTTCCTCACGAACCAAGGGGAGCCGGTAGCTCTACGGAGGAAGGAAAGTTCTTGAGTTAGCTTCAATAACACGTATTTTTTCCCACTTAGTATGTAGATGATATGATAAGTTCCTCTCACTGGTAGCAGGTAGTGGTATTCGAATTTGTGTGGGGTTGGTACCACAACTAAAAATTGAGAAATAAAAACTTTTTCCAAAAAGAAAACAACCGACTTCCAAAAAAAAACACTACAAAGTGAAAAATAACTTTAATTTCGGAAGTCGGTGACAAAAAACGAAAATTCAAAACTAAAGACACTGACTTCCGAAATTAAAGTTATTTTTCACGTAGTAGTGTTTTTTTTGGAAGTCGGTTGGTTTTTTATTTTTTTTGTAACAAGTTTTGTTATACACATTTTGCCCCGTGCCATTTTAAACTGGACACTCAAGCATTGATCGCTTTTCAGTTTCAGTTTTCAAAGGAAAATAAAGATAATGGCCAGTAAAAGTGGTAGCGATCTAATTTCATTAGAAAACCGTTGAAAAATAAGACTGATTGATATTAGTTAGTGTTGAACTAGCATTTTTCCTTTGAGTTTGTTTGATCAGTTGTATTTGGGTGAGCAAAGTGATACAATTTGGAGCACTCAATGTGAATTTTAGTTCACAGTGAGTAGTGATTTGGGCCAGGGCTAATAAAAATTAAAATCTTCGTGTAATGCCTGTCACTCGCAAAATTTGCGAGTAGCATGCATGCCATTGTGACATCAATGATAATGAAATAGTAGATTGTTATACAAGGGTCGAAAGAAATCAATTCCCATACGAGGTATTTAGACGCCCGAGTAGGAATTGATGACTTTTACCCGTGTTAAAACACTCTACTTTTCATTTCGAATTTAAGGAAAGTATTTTTTTTTAGTTTTTCTAAAATATTTATTGCTAATAATAACATGAGTATTCTAGTACCTATTAGTCTTTTTAAAATTTTAAATATGGAACACACCGCATCACCGCCGCCGGCCGCCGCGGGTCGTCCCGCCTATACCTAGGTATTTTTTTTTAAGTCACACTGGCTGTTTATACACTAAAAAGACTACAGTATTTTTTTTATCGATATTTTTGTATAAGGGGGTATTACACTATAATATCTATCTATAAATCTATGATCAAAGATATAATCAAATTGTAAAATAGACATATTATAGGTAATTAGTAAGGGGGATTATATCCATAAGTCTATTGTATGTTCATAAGTTTTACACAGCGGACGTATTATTTACAAACAATAGGTATTCCTAGTATATTTATGTGTATGTTCTAAGAAATCGCCGTTGTATACATAATAAGACAATAATAATATTGTAACACAGCCCATACCTACAGTTGGTTACAGAGTATCTTGAGTTCTAGTTAATTGTCGTTGTTCAAAAATGTAACAGTATACTGCTCCGTTTAATTATATTTATATAGACTATTTCTTCCCAAACAAAAGATAGATGGACTACGTGAAAGATAATAAAGGCTTGTGCAGACCAGCGCGACACGCGACGCGACACAAAGACACCGCTCGCGTCGCGTGTCGCGTGTCGCGCACAAGCCTTAATAGTCCTTCAGACCGAATTTTGGACATAGCGGCCAATCTCAGCGGAGACTGCTCATCTACACGGGAGATATAAAAATATAAAATTATCTATACTAATATTATAAAGAGGTAAAATTTGTTTGTTCGTAAGTTTGTATGTAGGGGGGTAATCTCTGGCACGACCAGTCGGATTCGAAAAATTATTTTTGCATTGGATAGCCCAATTATTGAGGAAGGTTATAGGCACGGACGAAACCGCGGTGGTGGTGGCGCATGGTGGTGGTGGTGGGGCCGAAAGGTTCTGGAGTGGTGACGACCACGTACCGAAAGACGTAGCATTGGAGGGCCTCCCACAAGATTGACCGATGACTTTGTGAAAGCTGCAGGAATCCGCTGGATGCGGGAAGCACAGAACCGGTCAAAGTGGCGGTGCTTGGGGGAGGGTCCAGCAGTGGACGTCTTTCGGCTGTAATGATGTCCTCCTAAGGCATTCCCTCCCGGCGATTACACGTACATCTGCCTTATAAATACCCTTTTTAGTCGCCTCTCATTGATCCTCTCAACATGACCAAACCAGGACACCAGAAAATTTCATACAAAAGTTCATACAATGGTTAAAATCCGAGCCAGTTATCAAAACGGTAGCTGTGCTGAGCGTGTATCGCCACTTGTGGAGTGGCTAGAAAGGGGGGTGAATACTTAGATGACTTTTTACTTGATGACGGTCATTACTTTGTGGAAGAAAAAGACATACTGGGTGGGAAAAATAAACTGAGAAAGATGGTGACGACGTCAGGAATTTCCCACACAAAAAAAAAAAAAAAAGGAAATCCCGTGACCTAATAACAAAATAAGACCTATTTCCAAAACTAGATTTCGTATTAAGACTATTTATTTATTTATTTATATCAGATACTGTGATCCATATGTATGTTAGTATACCTACTTCAAAATTACGTTAGCAATCAAAGATTAAAATAGGTACATGCTACAATAATAATTATTATAACTAAGATAAATAACTAAATTGAAATAGGTTCATAAAATCAGATTGTAAAATAAATTAATAAGTTAATTGCATCTTTAAATTCATTAAAATCTTTAAAATAATTTACATTCCTTAAATTTATTAAAATTAATGTCAATTAAAATCCAGAAATTCATTATAAAATCATAAATAATAAAACTAAAAGTCAGAATCAGTCAAAGTAAGTCTTAACAAGTGATCTCCAAAGCGGGGATGAGATCCTATCGACTATTGTCTTCAAGATTTCGTTGCGCCTGCCACTCATTCTGCAGATCAGGGATATCGTCCACTTGCGAATGATGGCATGAAAGCCATCAGTGCACAACAGCGTGATGCACTACACTATTAGCTACCTCTCAAATTAAATCTACATAAAAACATTTTTATAATTCGAGGTCGATTCGCTAAAAACGCGTAAAAAGTCATAAAGTTTCATAATCTAACATTTTATTTTTATAAAAATATTTAGGCAATCGGTTCATGTGTAGTTAACACAGATCGTCACTTGCGCAAGAGTTTATTGCATTTTATTTTGAAGTTTGAGAGCGTCTCTATGGCATGTATGGTAGAGATATTTTTTTGTGGATGACAATGAATTTGAATGAGTTCTACTAATAAAATAAAATTAATTAAATTAAATTACTTTATTGATTTAGACAACAATGATCCATATGTTAGTTAGTTAGATACAAAAATAAAACTTAAAAGCTATGTTAGTGTGTTACAATTATAATTAAGTACAAATAATATTTACATACAGATCGTAGAAATAGTAAGGTAATGAGTAGGAGACTGGCAATCAATATTGACCAATGAATGTTGTGAACACATATGTTTGAGTCAAATTCAATGTTTCATTTCCGAAGTCGTCCGTAGGAAAGACCAACTTAAATATAATGCGTTTACTGACCGAACCGACGACCTATCTATCACCAGTTTTTAACCGACTTCCAAAAAGGAGGAGGTTATATGTTCGACGCGTATGTTTTTTTTTTTTTTTCCGATTTCCGACCGATTTTGAAAATTCTTTTTTTGTTTGAAAGGGTATGCTCCCAAATTGGTCCCATATAAATTGTATTAACTTTGCTTGGGTAGTTTTTGAGTTAGCTACAAAATACGTATTTTTTTCCCACTTAGTATGTAGATGATATGATAAGTTCCTGTCACTGGTAACAGGTAGTGGTATTAGAATGTGTGTGGGGTAGGTACCACAACAAAAAAGTGAAAAATAAAAACTTTTTACAAAAAAAAACAACCGACTTCCAAAAAAAAACACTACAAAGTGAAAAATAACTTTAATTTCGGAAGTCGGTGGCAAAAAACGAAAACACAAAACCCAAGACACCGACATCCGAAATTAAAGTTATTTTTCACTTTGTAGTGTTTTTTTTTGGAAGTCGGTTATTTTTTTTTGGCATACTGGTGTTAGGTTTCAATTTATTAATACGTAATTGTTGGATATTGTACTGGCAACACGCAAAGATTTGATATGTCAAAATGGGGGTAACAACGACCTACTGGGTTGGGCGCTCATGACGATAAGACGTGCTTAGTGGCTGTGTCGGTAAAAAGATAGATTGGCATAGGATTGGTTGGAGATCTACTGTAAATTGAGGTAGCCTGTTAGTTTTATGGTAAATATTAGAATACTGATTGAATTATTGTGATATTATGTGGGGAATAGGAGATGTGATGGTATGGTGTAGATTGTGTAGAATATTGAATTTGATGTTGGCAAAGAAATATAAATGACTGACAAATTATCTTGGTGTTTCATATTATTTTCCTTATCCCTGAAATATTGTAAATATGTAGTTTTATTAAACAGTTTTAGATTATGATATTGGGGTAACGACTTTAAGATTCATTTGGGTATTAGTATCTATTTTGAGGTTAAATAATTACATTCGGAATTAAATTAGTTATTTTAGAATAAGGATGGTTCTTATTTCACTGGAGATTGAAAAACCTATCTATCTATGGTTTTGACGTCACAATAATCTGTCAGACAATAAGGACCTTACGAAATTGTGGGACGACACTCAATGACAGATAGAATTATACTGTCTACCATCAATAGCGTTCTGTATTTTACTGATAATAGGTTATTGGGTTCGGCCGTTAGTAAATCACTAGTTATTTTACCTAGTGACGAAAAACTATTAAACACTCTGGATATCACAAGTATTAAATTAACTTTGTTGGGTGTGGCAAAAACAACATGAAAGTAGAATAAATGCTGTGGAAATGCATTCCTTGCGAAGCATGTGTGGTCTGACTATGAATGATAGGCTGAGGATAAGACAGCGGTGTGATTTAAAATATGGTGTAGTGACAAAAATTGAAAAGGGTATGCTGAGATGGTTTGGGCATGTTGAGAGGTTGAATGAAAGGCGACTAACAAAATGTATTTACGAGGCTGATGTGAAGGGAAAGGCCGGGCGGGGACGCCCTAGGAGGATATATACTGACCTTATTGGTGATGTTCTTCAGAAAGGCCAGGTGCGTAGTACTCGCAACCGGCGTGCGTGTATGACCAGATGTATGAACGTAAACGAGGCAAAAGCAGTATGTAAGGATCGTAGCAGGTGGCGTTCTGTAGTTTCTGCCTACCCCCATGGGAAAAAGGCGTGAGTTTATGTATGTATGTAAATTAACTGATGGAGTTACCGATGTAAGCAAAGTTACTGTAGCCCTTAATTTATTTTAAGGACGTTACTTAGATACCAAACTGCATCCAAGTTATTGACTACCCAAGGCAAACACTTCATACACACTTTAAAACAACTACGATATAAAACTACTTAAGCAGCATCCTCTACCTCAAAACTACTAAACAACGAAAATTAAACAGATAGTTACCAAGAAAAAATATAATATTTAACCGACTACTAGGAAAAGATGCAAAAGACCAATAAACTGCTCTTTCGCGGAATCTCAAGACTTGGCAAGAGTCCATGATATCGTGACTTGGTGAGTCTGAGACCGAATTTATGTCGTTAACAGGTAAAACTTCCGACTTACTGAGCTATTCGTCTGACGGCCTAAGAATAAACGGATTCGAAGAAATAGAGTTTATTATAGCGTGGGTAAATAGCTACTGGCGGACGATTGATTGGAGTTGGCGGTTTCGGCGGTTAAATCTTGGATTGGTGTTTCGAACATATCTAGACTGATCTTTTTGTGCATCCAACAGCATGTTAAAAGAAAAATTGTTTATTCTGTACAAACTAAACGCACATTACAAAAAAAAATACATAAAATGCAAATTCACAAATTAGCCAAACTATTCTAAAACTAATAAAAGTTTGAAAAATTTTGTCTATTGCTTATGTCAAGGCTAGAGACTAAAGACAATTTACAATTTTGCTTGCACAGAGAGTAGCCAAAAGCCTCGTAACCAAGCAGTAGAAGTCTGTCAATTTTGTTTATTGCTTGAATGTCGAAGCTAACTCTAAACTATTCACCAGTATTTTTTACCAGTTTAATTAAAGGAGAAATTTGGAACATTCCGTGAATAGATGTTTGGTCCTTAAATACTGGAGAACCGGCTTCTTGATATAACTTCTTATTTATTAGATTTGCTTTTAGTAGTTTGCTTGATATCGTGACTTAGTGAGACCGAGACTGAATTTATGTCGTTAACAGGTAAAAGTTCTGACTTGCTGAGCTCTTCGTCTGACGGAATTAGAACAAAATGATTCGTTGAAACAAAGTTTATTATAGCGTCGGTAAAGGTGCTGTGGGTGTATTGATTGGAGATGCTTGCGGTCTGATATTAGATGGGTGCATCTAATCCAACCATGATTTCATTATACCTACTAATATTATAATCTAAACTGAACTGGGCCTATTTGGCGCAGCCGCGAGGCACACTTTCCTGTTAAATGATTATTTTACACTTTGTTTCTGTTTCCTTTTTTATTTTTTACTTGTGTTATAATTGTTGTGTTGTGTGCCTTTTTGTCTGTGCTAAATAAATGTATTTTCTTTCTTTCTTTAAACTAATATTATAAAAAGATTAGATTTTTTGAATGTTTGTTTGTTTGTTACGCTTTCACACTAAAACGGCTGGACGGATTTGGATGAAATTTGGCACATGGGTAGACTATGACTTGGATTAGGACATAGAATACTTTTTACTCTGATATTCCCACGGGATCGAGACTTATGAGGGTGAAACCGCGGGGTGCAGCTAGTGCTAAATAAAACGTAATGCCTTCTCCAAAATCTTCGTGGACAAACTTTTAAGTTTAATGAAATTTAATGAGAAATCTTCCATGAAGAATTTTTTGGTCCTAAGGGACTGATAGAAGGACCACTTTTTCGCTAATATATTTTGTATAATTTGTGGTCATCATACTATCATCGATACTTTCGTCCACATACTATTTAGCATCAAAGTTAGGTAGCCTCCAAATTCAAAATAACACATAACATAACATCACGCCTTGTTTCCCCGAAGGGTTGGGCAGAGGTGTCCCTGTAGCAGGTACACCCACATTTCGCCAGTTATGTTTAAGTCCCATGTAATAGGGGGCGAGCCTATTGCCATCAACCGGGCACAAATCCAGACTCCGAGCTGCTGCTGAGAAATTTCAGATAGAAAAACCCAATAACACTTTGCCCGACCCGGGAATCGAACCCAGGACCTCATGCTCAGCAGTAGCGCTTGCGACCACTAGACCAACGAGGCAGTCAACATTCAAAATAATGGATTAAAAGCAGAAAGGATTTTATGGATTTGACAGTTTACCTATACCTACGTATGCACACAGAAAGACAAAGAATAAAATAATAGAAACGTTTAATTTTAAAACTAGCCTAGAAAAATAACGTTATTTCCGCATTCTCGAAGGATTCCTCTAAAAACTTTCCGAACAATGAACCGTGATACATTTAAAGGATTATGCTAATTTTATGTATTGTAAATTAGAATTTATCACCATTAATGAACCAGGGCCAAACTTATGTAGATTTTTTTATTGTTGATCTTAATCCCGCCTTAAATTATGTGTCGTTCAGTGGATCGGTCCTTGGAGCCGTATGTTGGATCAATATCACAGTAAAACTGTGCCTATGTCACAAATCTTAAAGTAAAAAAGCAGCATTACATTACGATTTGGTATTTAAACCAGTACCCTAATTGCGTAACTTATTTTCGTAAACAATTACGACAAATTTATTTTATTTTGACAGTTCAACAACATTCATTGCGTTATTTACGTTGTTGAGTAGATTTTTTTCCAACTTATGAGGCAATAGATTAGCAGTCTGGTTCAAATCGAAAATTCGAAACCGATTGTGATTGTGTTGTATTACGCAATTAGGGTCCAGAACTCAGCAGTACCTACTCCTTGGCAGCAGAAATGGAGTTTGTTTTAAATACAACATTTTTTGTCGGTTAATTTTGAATAATTTTTTTGGGAATTAATTACACAGATCGATGGAAGTTAACCCTAATCCGTACTTATTTTACATACTTCCTTGACATAATATTTTCAATATTTGACATTATATACCTATAATTTTCTATTTTTTTTTATCTAATTAGATTTGTTACAGCTGTAGTGGCAATCATGTCATTTGGTTTAAATAGGCCCTTATTTTTATTATTTTGTTTATCATTTATATAGATTCTTTTCTTTTCGATTTTTTTAATGTGTAAACATTGTAGGCAGTAGACGTGTGGACCATTTTCTATTTTACTTAGTACCTGGTAGGTACTTGTTGATAGGCCTACACTGTCCTCTCATACCTATTAACACTGTAATTTGAAAACATTGTAGAAACCATTTATTTTTAAAAGAGTAACCGTGGAGTTTCTTGCCGGCTCTTCTCCATAAAAAGTGACCAATTGGAACCGTGCACCTAGCTTCTGACGTTTCATAAGTGCCCTTGTAGGTTTATGTGAAATAAAATATTTTGAATTTGAACATACTGTATAATATACGTAGGTAGGTATTTAAAATATTGGTTTTATGAGGTTACAGAAGTTAAAATGTCTATAAAGAGTCTATAAGTCGCCTACAAGCTCATAATCTTGAATCTCTGCGTTAACTGTTAAATCGACATTGCGTAGGAAGATAATCGAACATACCGATATTTTCATTATTAAGTTACAGAAATGAAATATATTTACTATCAATAATCATAATTTATGAGGAAAAGCAATGATGTTCTTAAAAAAGAGGGTATGAGTATTATATGACCGTATGAGCTTATGACCACACGGTAGACAAGTGACCGCTGATGACGACTGGAGCCGAGTATACGCGACTCAACGTTTCGTTTTCGTTTTCGAAATGTTGTACTGGTTGTACAAAGAACTGTTCGAAACGTTTTAAAAACGTTATTTTAAATAACGTTTCCGAGCCCTGGAGCCGAGTATATACCCGATTTAACGTAACCGACCCGATTGTGACGGTTCAATTTCGGTCACTGTTTAAAAAATGCGTAAAGAAGTTTTCACCTTAAAAGCAAATACATCCTCAACACATAAATGAATGCACCGTGTGCAGTTTCGTCACCAAAGGAGACAAAAAAGGATCATTTTCATTTACACTTTGTTCCATTTTATTTTTGTTCGTAGTAAAGCGTGTTCACTGTCTAATATTGGCTTCGTAAGTCGTGGGCGAGGATGCATTGCTTTTCTTTTTAAACACGATTACAAAAATAAATTTTAGCCTACACTCTCCTCCAAACAAATGTCAACCGTGCACTCTGCGTGTTAAGGAGGAAATTGAGTTGGTGGTCGATTGATAATCCGTTGACGACCTACAAAATTTTTGGGATACATTTATATAGTATTAAAATAACTGGATATGTTTCATAGGTAGGTACTTAAGTTTATAAAAGAATCGGGGTTTTATGAGTATTATGTTTGTAGTTTCCAATTCGAAAAAAACTTATTTTCATCTTTTCTTTTTGAGTTTTCCTCCTAGTAATAATAACACGGTCAGTTGCCGAGTGCAATAATTATGAGTCTTGTCAGTCAGCCATCAGTAGTTTTAAAAGTGCTGTATCTCCAACTGTCGGAAATACCTATGTCCTCTCGCTAGCTCTAAATATCTATGGCTCGATTCGATATGTAGACAACATATTTGTTGAAAGCTCTCAGTCAACTGAAGGCTTTTAACTGTGGCTAGCTCTTGAGTCCAGTCGCTCGACAGACACGAAAGAATATTTAGTGGTATGAGGAACAGGATGTAAAGTTCACTCATCCACCATAGAAAAGGGAGGATCCTCCGACCAGACTGGTGTCGTGTCTGGCGGGCAACTGCCCATTGGTTTGAAGTCGGAATCTTGATGTCGATCGCTCAGTAAACTCTAATTGCGCGATGCAGGATTTGTGTGACGTCATTTCTATGATGCTTAGTTTGTATGTGGCGGTGTACAAATATAATGAAAACAAATAAATTAGAGAATCTCATACCATGACTGAATCAAAAACTAGATAATCCTACTTATATATATAATATTATACTATAATTTATATTCCTATCCTACCATATTTATTAATTTTATGAATGTGAAAGTTTGTGAGGATGGGTGGATGTTTGTTACTCTTTCACGCAAAAACTACTAAACGGATTTGGATGAAATTTGGCACACAGATAGTTCATAACCTGGATTAACACATAGGATAGTTTTTATCCCAATATTTCCAAGGAATCGAGACCTATGCAGGTGAAACCGCGGGGCGCTAAATGCGTCAAAAAGAATACCACCACATAAATTACCTCAAATAAATCTAAGTACCTGAATAATTATTTCATTAATAAATCTACCCATAATAGCAAACCAGACTAATTCCAGCACAACACATTACATGTATTACTTCAGAACTCATCAATAAAGCTAACATGTAATTGTCGTCTATTTTCGTCGCACGCGCACGCTGTAACGAGCCGAGGTAAATGAATTATGGCAGAGCTTGTAGACAGAGTGGCAACCTATTGATGTCTTGTTTTAGTGGCTAGTGGCAACACGTGGCTGAATGGTCGGTTTGTCATAGGGCTGGTAGCAATTGGGTTTTCTCGAGGGCTGGCAGTAAAGAAAGAAGAAAAAGAAAGATTTATTTCTTATTAAATAAATTTATTCGACCCAGATTAAGGCACATCCTCTCACAGAGAGGAGGCCTGTGTCCCAGCAGTGGGACTCTGCCGACAGAAGTGAAAACTTGAACAATAAAAAAAAAACTTCCAAAACCTTTAAAGTAAAAATGCTTGCATAGAACATGAATCCGTAACGAAATGTAAATAAAGAGCACAATCGCGTTTACAAAAATGAGGTATCGGTAATGGTGTCGCGAGTTCAATTGTTTTTTCCCATCTCAAAACTGCCCGATGCGCTTAAAGAAGTTTTCACTTCAACGAAAAACTTAAAATAGTATTGTGTGCCTCACGGCTGCGCCAAATAGGTCCAGTTCAGAATAAATACCAGCCAACTAGTGCATGATGCTGGTTTTCAACTGGACCTTATATTACGAGGACGTCTTACGGATGTAAATCAGTTTCAGCACCTACTTGGTTTTGTTTTTTTTATCCGTTCTAATTAAAATTTTATGTCATAAATGTGATAATACATACGTGTAGTTCTGGGACTAGTAATTGCTTATTTTTATAATTATTGCTCGTGGTAGCAGGTCTATTAGTAATGATTAATGAGTAACCTATTAAAAGGAATAATAAAATAGAATTATATAGAGCTTTGCCAAAACTACAGACGACAAAATTAAGAATTTTCAGCTTTGGGGCGAATTGTTTCCATGATAATTTTCAGAAGTGTGTCTTACATAAGGTTAATCGCTCATCAGAAGTAACAATTTGAAATTGAGAGAGTCTTTACGTCGTAGTAGTAAGGTACATTTTCGTAGTGCTAATGTTACAGTAAGCGTCGAAGTTTATGGCAGTTCTGAAGTGGGCTGTCTGCTGCGCAGTACCGCACCCCTCACACCCGCAGTCACATGAATTGGTTACTGCGCAGCTACTCGCCTCGTGTTCAGAGTCGCCATAAAGTTTGTATCGGGTTGTACACACGGCTACACATCAAGTTATATTTTCATCATTTCTAATATTAACTGACCTCGCATTGTACGGAAATCCTATACAATGCGAGATCAGCATAAACTGGAAATGTATAGCTTGATGTGTAGCCGTGTGTACCACTAATGTGCAGTCGACTATTTTATCTATAGTAGTTATTAATAACAATTCCCAAAGTAGAGATTGTTACACAGTTATTTAGAATTAGTAAAGTCACCAGTCTCATATCGATTTATGACTGAATAACTTACAATACGCACACTTGGCTTGAAAATCCAATCAAACAAAATCACTTCCAATTATAATATAATCTAACAACAACAGTTATCCTACCCACAATCACCTACCGCCCGTTTTATTGTTTTACGATAGTTAAGAAGATTAATGATATTTTGGCCAGACGGCCTACGTTCCCGCCCACCGGGTGTCACTCGCGGGCGATGTAAAATTGTGAAATATTTACTTTATTTACAGTAAAACAGGTATGTGTGTTTCTAATGATTTTTGCACTCCTCTTGCTCAAAAAGTCCGTCATTGTAGCGTACCAGAGCGGGGAAAAAATAGCATATTTTGCTCTAGAGGAAAAAGCAATTTTTGCCTATAACCAACGAGCCTACAAAAACGAAAAAGTCTTTATTCTTTTTTAAAACTAGCTTTTTATTACCACATACTGGGATAAAAAGTTTGCCTAATTGGTGCCCTAGGTCCTCATTAAGCGTGACCTAATTGGTGATGTTCTTAAGAAAGGTCAGGTGCGTAGTACTCGCAACCGGCGTGCGTGTATGACCAGATGTATGAACGTAAACGACGCAAAAGGAGTATGTAAGGATCGTAGCAGGTGGTGTTCTATAGTTTCTGCCTACTCCTTGCGAAGAAGGTGTGTTTATATAAGTAAGTTCTTATGTTTGTTGAACAATAAAAATCAAAAGAATCGGGGTCATTATCCACCTTAAGACATCCAATGTCGGTCATATAATGTCTTCCCTAAACATCGCCTCAAAGACTAGTTCTTTGCCTCTTAGTAGACGATGGACAATTTGGAATCGTATGGAAATCTAACGCGCACGCTCAGACCAAATAAAAAACCAAGACATAGCGCTGTCAACAGTGACGTGAAGCCGGTTTCGTAAACATGTGTGCACTTAGTGAGGTGTAGTTTGATTTTAGTTCTATTGTAAATGGTTGTAAATGTGTGCGTGTGAGCGTTTAAGCACAGAGCGGAGGTTTAGTTTTGGCATGCTTCACTGTATTGTTCGCAGCGCTTTGTCTTGATTTTTGCGCACACGTAGGACAAAATGACGGGATTTCCATAAGATTCCAAATGGTCCGCGGAAAAATTTTCCATGGTCTGCTCAGCGCCTTGCAGCGGATTCCCGTTATTTATTTTCCATAATGAACACTCAGTTTTAGGCTAGGCTAAAATTTATGAGTATATGACCCTGTTAGGGCGCAACAACTATTATTACATTTAACTTATATCTAAGTTAAATATGTGGAAGTTAATATTATATGGCATACTTACTAGATATCAATATCACAACATTCACTATTATTACTAATACAAAAAATCTATTTGTAACATATTTTATTTTATTTATATTAATTAAAATCATTTAAGAATCGGTTACCTAAGTAACTTCTGCTCTTGTTTGCCTTAAAATTGATTGAAGAATCAACATTTTGCCAAAGACGAACGGAAACAATAAAATAAACACAAAACCAGTTTTAGCTCATAACGTAAATATTTTCTTTGCAATTTAAATAAATAAATAAATTGAACATTTATATGCTCTAAATATTATATTTATTGGCATGTTTATTACTCCTAACGACGGTTAAGCAGCTTTGAATGGGGCCGGTAAATGGATAGGTTGTCTTGAATCGATTGTAGTATTGTTGTCATGATGATTCGGAGATAAAAAGAGTAGGTAGCTGGTATTGTTAGTTAGGTGAAAAGAAAGTTAATATGGGGCCATTTACAAGATAGATTTATGTGATACATCAACTAACAATGATAATTCTAAAAAAGCGGCCAGTCTCGTTCAAACCAATTTTCGGTGGAAGTTTACATGGTAATGTACATCATATATTTTTTTTTAGCTTTATCTTTCTCTTATTTTAGAAGTTACAGGGGGGGACACACATTTAACCACTTTGGAAGTGTCTCTCGCGCAAACTATTCAGTTTAGAAAAAAATGATTTTAGAAACCTCAATATAAAAAAAAAAAAATATATATTAAAAAAAATTTCATCAAACCCATACGTGCCCACACCTATGTTTAATAATAATAATAATAACCCCACCGCCGTATCTCTACGTTGACGTCGTGGTGGGGCTTGCGCGCTCCGAACTCTGGGTCTGTGCAGGTAAAGTTTACTTTGCCGAAACAGGTCTAGGATGAGGAGCCAGACCAAGAGAGATACAAAAACCCGCAGGGCAGCATGTGGCGAGCTGTTGGGCAGTAGCGACTCCCACGGACCCTATCTTCCGGGAGAAGTCTTTTTCCTCACCTCTGGCTTGCCTTTATTGGCCGGCTAGAGTGAACACTGACGAGGAATAGAGCTCCCACCTCATTCTTGCCTTTATTGGCTGGCTTGAGTGGAGATTCGCAAGAGCAAACATGCTCGGAGGAAGGAAGTATTCCAGTAAGATGCTGGTAGGGATCTTGACCGTACTTCCGGGATTGTCCTGATAGCCGTGGAATACCTCTCCACTCCTCATAAGCACCTCAGGACATGTTGCCCCCTTGTCGCTACGACACTATGTGCTAGCGACCGTTTTCGGGGGCCCATTATTGAGTGTGCAAGTCACCCCCTGCCACTTTATCCGTGTGCATATAAAACATAGATCAGGCAGGGGCCATAGTCCTTCCATAGTTCCAGGTGACCAGTCCACTTTAGCAACCCAAACCCATAGTCCGATATCTTTGTTTTCATATCTTACAATAGTCCTACACCAACCGGGGGTTGTCCTTGGCTGCACTTGCATAGTGCGAACAGGGATAATCGTCGGTTGGTACCTCATTTCATTAAAAACGTCTAAGGGGCCTCTGCGAGTTGGCTTCGGCCCCTCGTAAGCCTTCCAAAGGTCCGGGACCCCTGGGTCCCGAGAAATGTGAAAGACGTATAAATAATAATAATAATAAAATATTTATTTGCGTAAAACATGGTATACAATGGTGTTAAATACAAATTTATATGGCACAAACATGTTTAGCTAGGATAAAAACATAGCATGCAAAATTATAAAGTTAGGTGAAGAAGGCATCCACCACCTACATTTTCAAAAAACATCAACATTTTTTATTAAAAAATTCTTTTAAACTATAAAAACTGCATTCCAATAACCATTTGTAAAACTTAATTTTAAATAATCTTGTATTTGAAAATGGGTAAATAGAATTAAAACTTTTGCTCAAGTTGTGTGTGTCACAACAGATTGTGTTACAGATTTAGGTACTCTGACAACTTTAACACCAAACTGCAATCATTAGTATGTCTGTAACTAAAGCAGTTCGCCATCGTCTTAAAGGGCAATTTATAAAAAACCCATGTTCAGTTTTACAAAGAATTTCAGATGTAATAGAACTTCTATTCTATTAACCATTTCAGAGCGTCATCCTAATCGTCATTTGAATTTGAATTTAACGCCTATTAAAAATGCGAATGTGACTTTGTTTGTTTGTTAGGCTTTCACGGCTAAACGGCTGAACCGATTTTGATGAAATTTAGTATGGGGATACTTTGAACCTTGGGAAAGGACATAGTTTACTTTCTATAGACATACCACCCGGGCGAAACCGCGGGCGGAAGCTAGTACAAAATATCAAGGGTATACATTTTTTGATAAGCGATTACTTACTTATTAGAATCTAGTTAGCTAGATATTTATTTGTTCTAATACAAATCGCGCCACGCGGTTCCAACTGCATAAGTCTCGATACCGAGAGAATATCGGAATATAAAGTATCTTATATCCTAACCCAGTACTCTAATTTACGCAATTAGGGTAGGTACTAGGTACAACACAATCACAATTTGTTTCCATTTGTAACAGATTGCTAATCCATTGCATCATAAGTTGGAAAAAAAATCTGCTCAACAACATAAATAACGCAATGAATATTGTTGAACTGTCAAAATGAAACAAATTAGGCATAATTGTTTACGAAAATAAGTTACGCAATTAGGGTACAGGTCATGGTCTACCATTGTGCCAAATTTCATCCAAATCCGTTCAGCCGTTTTACCGTGAAAGCGTAACAAACAAACAAACTCACTATCGCATTTATAATAATAATATTATAGTTAGGATTAGCCAGAAAATTATTTGCCCGAAGCTAATTTCATTTTTGACACTTGGACAAAAGCCAAAACAATAATACCGATCGACATAAGATACAAATAGATATTATGAAAATGACTTCGACATAATTTTAAAAACATTTCTTGTTAACACTTCAGTTGACAAAATGTTAACGTTTAAACTTGAAAATTTTAAATAAATAAACAAACGAATAACTTGATAAATGATCAACACTTAAGATTTACGTAAACATAAATCATTTCGTTATTTATTAATATTAAATTAAGTGGGTGTTTATTAAAATAAAAATGTAAATGGGTCGTTAAATTTTGAAGTGAAGTAAATTCCGTGTCAACAAGAATTCTGAAATGTATATTTTTGGAGGATAATGTATATAAACGAACTGAGATGTGACATTAGTCAACAAGTCAAAAAAATAATTGGTATTCGACCTTCACCTTTATTTTGAACTCTATTGTTGTTTTATATGATACACAAATATATACATTGCTACTATGTAATAAAGAATTCATTTGCATGCATTTTTTCTGGAACAGTGTTACTATCAGTCCGGTTAACCACCTGATGGGGAAGTGCCGCCAGGCTTTCACGTTGTCATGTCAACATGAAAAAAAAAATGGAAAAAAATCTCCTAGCATGCTCTAAACCAGCGTTTCCTAACCTTTTTCAGCTACGGACGCCTAGGAAATCAAGCGCAATTATCAAAGTGAGGGTGCTTGCGCTAATAAACAAACAGCAATACATTTCTGACCATTTATTTAAGTACAGTAATTACAAAAAAAACTTTTAAATAATAAATACGTATTTTTTTATCGTTATTATAAATGCGTTAGCAGTTGGTGTTGCTTTTTAAGTAAGCGTAGCGATGACGAGACTTTTGGTGGCATTTATTTATTATTGTTAAATAGTCTAAAGATGAGAGTGCGGACCCCCATATATATATTCGCGGACCCCCGGGGGTGCGCAAACAACAGGTTAAGTAACACTGCTCTAGATAGACAAGACGAAGACTATACAAAATATTGTAGTAAAACATTTAAAAAAACCGGCCAAGTGCGACTCGGACTCGCACACGAAAGGTTCCGTACCATAATCTATAATAAAAACTTTTTACAAAAACAAACAACCGACTTCCAAAAAACTACCTACCTACTTACTACAAAGTGAAAAATAACTTAAATTTCGGAAGTCGGTGGCAAATAACGAAAATACAAAACCAAAGACACTGACTTCCGAAATTGTCGTACTTCCGAAATTATAGTAACTCATGCAGTTGCTCTTGGAAAGCACCATTTGGTTAAGTGGAACTGATGATGAAGACCACAAATAGCCACCGGAACTACTCAATAATAAGTATTTCACGGCTTGCGATTCGATTACTTTAATATGGTTGCAATGCAATTTATTCTCGTCACAATACATATGGAGAAGTACCGGGAGAACTCCTCAACGATGAACGTCCCTGCATCGGGAAAAGCAATATTTTGTAAAAAATGATAAGCAGTTGGCATTAGGCTAATGTAACTTAGATAAATTACAAATTGACCCACTAAAAAGCGAGAAATAAAACTTTTTTACAAAAAAAAAAAAACAACCGACTTCCAAAAAAACACTACAAAGTGAAAAATAACTTTAATTTCGGAAGTCGGTGGCAAAAAACGAAAATCCAAACCCAAAGAACACACAACAAACACCACTTCCGAAATTAAAGTTATTTTTCACTTTGTAGTGTTTTTTTGGAAGTCGGTTGTTTTTTTTTTGGAAAAAGTTTTGTCCGAAAGGGTTACCGTGGCTCCTGGCAATACAGGCAACTGAAGGAACACGGGTGGGTTTTAGTCAGTAAGACTGACTCACCCTCCCGCTCCACCAAGAACGGGAGAAGTTATTTGATAATTTTCGGACCCCAAAAAAAAGAAAAGCATGCGATTTACTTTGTGTAAATAATTTCATCACCACTGCTATCAAAACGGTAAAGGAAAATATCGTGTGGAAACCGAATCGATTTCCTAAAACCATCACTGGGTCCGCGTGGTGGATTACGGCCCTACTCCCTCTCAAAGAGAGGAGGCCTGTGTCCCAGCAGTGGGAACATTATAGGCTGATCATGATTTAATTACATGTGCATTTAAAATAAAACTAGGAAGTAAGAAATACTTACAACACACTCATTGAGCGTTGAAGATTGTCATTTGACACGCTCATAAAGTTTCAAGATTATTGACATCTAAATCTGTGTATTTAAACACGGTACTTAGTGAGTGAGGCACTGGATATGAAGTGCAGTGTTGGAGTGTTTAAAATTAGACAGCAAAACCACAGATTACAAAACTCAAGAGATGATAAATGATGAAAAAGAACCCTATTTTTGGTAGATTAAACTTCAATGTAATCGGGTTTTAGTTTTTTTACAACTACATCGATAAGTTTTCTTTTAATTTTTAACTAAGTATTGTTGGAAGGATAGTGAAATTAATTGTTTATTAAATTGACACACTTCTTTATGAAGCCATTTCATACAACTGTCAATTAATGACAATTGTGATTTGATTACATAGTACAAGTAGTCGATTTTATTAACAATACATTTTCCTGATATCTGTGGCCCTAGTGAAAAGGGGTATAAGTCCCATTACTTATACGATTACTTATACCCCTTTTCACTAGGGCCACAGATATTACCTACTGCTTATGGACTAAGGACCGTAATCACTAATCAGTTAATCAGTAAGTCAAACTGCTTAATAGCTAATTTTTAATTAGTACGCTTGAAAATAAGTGTTATGCTTATAATACTCCGACCTGACGCTCTTATCTCTTTTTAACCGACTTCCAAAAACGAGGAGGTTATGTTCGTAGCGTGTTTGTTTTTTTTATGTATGTCCTCCGATTTCTCCATCAATTATAGACCGATTTTAAAAATACTTTTTTTGTTTGAAAGGGTATGCTCTTAAGATGGTCTCATAATTTTTTTATCAACTTTGTTAGGATAGTTTTTGAGTTGGGTTCAATAATATGTATTTTTTTCCCACTTGGTATGTGGATGATAATGATAAGTTCCTGTCACTGTTATTTACATAGCAGGTAGTGGTATTTGAATTTATTTAGTGTGGGGTAGGTACCTACCACAGCCAAAAAGTGAAAAACAAAAAAAAATTCACAAAAAAACAAAATTACCGACTTCCAAAAAAAACACTACAAAGCGAAAAATAACTTTAATTTCGGAAGTCAGTGTCTTTGGTTTTAAATTTTCATTTTTTATCACCGACTTACGAAATTAAGTAAAAAGTTTTTTCATCGAATAGTTGCACCCTCCGACCTGACGCTCTTATTTTTTTCTATTTATCCTTTGTACATTTTATCTTTTCTGTTTTTTCTATTATCTTTTTAATCGTGTGACTATGATTAGCCAACCCGGCTAAATAAAACGTTACAGTTCTATTCAATGAAAAACTCAAGCTTCTCTATGTAAATACCTTAAGAATTCTTGAATGGAAGTGTCAAAAACAAAAAAGTGTTAGAAAAAGATTTAATAAATAAAAAAGTATGTTAAACCACTATGCAAATTCGTTGACACAAAAACCTTCTATTTATAATATCTTGATTTATCGGTGTAAAAAATTATCAAAAATCGATTATTCGAAATCAACGGATTATTCAATTTAAAACTCGATTAACATCGATTTTACATATAAATATCGATATTATGTTAAATAATGTCTTGATTACATGCAAATCGGTTTTAAATTATGGGAGGTCTCCTTAATTGATTATAATTTTTGTGTTTCCTCTATTTTTTGTGGTGATAGTGATTAGTTTAAAGTTTCGATATCGATTATAGAGCGGAAACGTATCGAATCGATATAGTTGTCAGTTAATATGATACTTTATACGGTGATCTGGTAATTATAGATGAGCAGTCAGATGTTTATCGTTCTGTAGAGAGTTAATTAACACTATAGATAGGTACCTATTACAAGTGTCAATGACCGCTGTGTATTCTCGATTCTACACCATTTGCTGATCGCAATAAACATACAATATTCGGTACAATCGCTACTATAGGGACGACGAATAATTTTTTTTTTGTTCTTCAGGTAGGTTATTAAACAATATTAGACACGTATTTTTTCTTTTTTACGTAATCAAAAGATTACGGCGATACACTGAGTTAAAATGTACCATGACGTCACTTGTATGTAGATTTATTATTCTTACTTGTGACGTAGTGAGCCCCCATCCACAACTTTAATGCGTTTTATCCGAATCATTTTTTACCACGCGCGAAAGTTCCTAGTTCGGATCGATTGTATTGTTTAGAATATTTTTTTTATAATTTGAACAGACATCTGTGGTGCTGGGGAGTTTGTTGCGCTACTTCTTCTTCCCAGCTAAAGCACTAGGAAGTGGTGAAGGGTGGGTGTTTTGGGGACTGTCTTATGTAATTTTGACGTTCGAAAAGTGCTGATTCTCTAGTTTATTTTTTTACGATTTTTGTTGATTTTTTTATTTCGTTTAACAAAACTTAAAAATGTAATATCCTAACCTAAATAAAACTATTAGCAAACTAAAATGTCGCGTCGAAAAATTCCTCCGTATTGCTGTCGACTGGCAATGTACCCAAGAAATTGGCGGCATTACACGTTGTATGCAATGATATTATTATAAATAAATCATTGGTTGTATGGCAATGCTTAGCCTCTGGCCAAGGTAAAAACCAGCCCTTGGATCACGGGAGGTGTCAACCAGTCGTTTGGAGATTTCATTCAACCTAGTTTGAATTCCGATGCCGCAAGAAGTCGCGGCACAGCGGACAGAGCTCCGGCGGGGTCTCATGGCGGAATTGAGGGTGCAATTGTCGCAACCCAGCGCTGGGCACGCCACAATTGCGGCGATAAGACCCCTCTTTGAGGAGTGGCTAGAGAGGCGCCACGGCGTCCTCACCTTCCGCCTGACGCAGGTTCTCACCGGACACGGCTGTTTCGGGAGGTACCTGTTCAGGATAAAGCGGGAGGAAACGCCCGGGTGTCGTCACTGTGTGGATCGCCCGGAGGACACGGTGAAGCATACGGTGGAGGTCTGCCCGGCTTGGGCAGGGCATCGCCGTGTCCTCGTGGATCGGCGGCGGTGATCTCTCGCGTCCGGCCCTGATTAGGGCCATGCTACGGAGCGAGAGGAAATGGGAGGCCGTCACCTCTTTCTGCGAAGCAGTAATGCTCGCGAAGGAGGAGACGGAGCGCGTGAGGGAGAGGCAAATTTCGCGCCCTCGCGCCCCTAACCGCTGCAGGAGGAGACGCCCTGAGCGTCGGGAATCACAGGAAGATTTCCGGCCACCGTAGGCGCGGGCTTGCGGACGGTGAGCAATGGTAGCTCGCCGTCCGATAAGGACCAAGCCCGGGTCGACGGCGCGTTGTGTTCCACGCGCGCCTCAAAGAGATGTCAGCAGAATTGACGGGGTCCGCTAGGGCCAATGCCTGCCGGGGGTTCGAAGAAAACCGATAGGGAAATCGTGGCCCCCGGCAACATGGCATAGGAAGGAACACGGGTGGGTTTTAGTCAGTAAGAGTCTGACACGCCCTCCCGCTCCACCCAGAGCGGGAGAAGTTATTTGATAATTTCCCACCAAAAAAAAAAAAAAAAAAGTTGCACGGTTCCAATTAGTCGCTTCCTATGGAGAAGAGCCGGCAAGGAACTCAACGGTTACTCTTTTCAAAATAAATTGTTTCTACAATGTTTTCAAATTACAGTGTTAATAGGTAGGTATAGGAGGACAGTGTAGGCCTATCAACAAGTACCAGGTACTTAGTAAAATAAAAAATGGTCCACAAGTTTACAGCCTACGACGTTCTCACATTCACAAAATCGAAAAGAAAAGAATCTATATACTTAATCTATACAAAATTTTGTCTTGTATTCGCCGAGCATCCCGAGAAATACACGGTCTAAAATAATGCAGTAAGAAAATACGCGAGAATCTATTCTAAAATTATCTGTTAATTAAGAAAGACTTGATTGTTCAATCTGTCTAACATTTTGCACCCGGCGTTGATTTACAGTTGCTCAGAGTTATTTTTCTTTTGTATATACCTACTCTCGCGTCGACAAAACACAAGCTATACGAGAACGAACTTTTTAATCATGACTCGGGTAAGAAGATAACCAAAGTAGTCAAACTTACTAATGAGTAAGTTTGACTGCCTCGTTGGTCTAGTGGTCCTCGGTTCAAATCCTGGGTAAGGCAAAGCGTTATTGAGTTTTTCTATCAGGAATTTCACAGTAGACGCCCGGTGGATTTCTGCCCGGGAAATGGCAATAGGCTCGCCCTCTATCTTACATGGGACTTAAATATAACTGGCGAAATGTGTACTTACTACTTGTACACCTCTGCCTAAATCTTCAAGGGAAACAGGCGTGATATTATGTCATTAGTAAGTTTGGTAGTGAGCCTGCCTATTTTAACAGTTATCAATCCTGTGGTAGTTCTTTTAAAGCTTAAAATTATTAAACGCTTTATTTAAATGCTCAACCTAAAGACTTAAGGATATAAAGTGATTCTGCAAGCCGTGTGCGCGTGCCCGATGGGATTTCCCATTGTCGAAAATCACCACACAAACAAACTACAACCTTCACCAAACAACCAACCTACAAACAAACTCCAACCAACCACCAACTAAACCAACAAACCAACTACCAACTTTCCACCAACTCTTTCAAGAAATCTTTCCTTAATTGCAAAATTTCATGCTTCTAGGTCCCGGTAAATTATTTACTAGCCAACATTAGTACAAAAAAAAAATTTGATTATTAATATAATATTATTATTCAACTGTACGTTATCTGTCAGTGAATTAATGAATTTAAGATTTTTATTAATTAGGTTATTCACTAACCGACATGATTATAATATAAGAAACCTACAACACCATATTGCAGCAAAAATATAACATCAGCGCGTTCTATTGGACATTATAAATGTCAGTATTCATAAGCAATCTGTCATTCAACGAAAAAGACATAGTAATTTGCACAGCTGAGTCACAGAGTAATTACACAACACCGAGATGTTCACAATTTATTTGTTGTTTTATATGCAGCGTAGTGTAAGGCTGCCTGTCCATTGACGCGAAGCGCGGCACCGGAGCGGGGCGAGGGAGTAATGCGGAGCGGAGTTGCGAACTGGTACGGAGTTAGGCCGTGTCCACGCGACGAGTAATTTGAGCGGGCTGCAATACCCCGCGGCCGGTTTTTTCCGCTTTCTCGCTCCGCTTCCCGGTTTTGTATGAATTTTTAAACTAGTTCGCAAATCCCTGTCCACTGAAGCGAAGCGGAGTTTTTATGCATTTTCATTGGTTAATATTGCCACAGTTCCGCTCCTCTCCTGTCCGCTCTAGTGGACAGTCAGCCTAACCATCCTGTTTACTAGAAAAAATCCGCAGATTAAAAACAAAAAAAGTACCGTTGCAGGTGACAATTAAAAATAGCTCAATCAATCTGCCTAGCCTTTTCCCAACTATGTTGGGCTTGGCTTCCAGTCTAACCGGATGCAGATGAATACCAGTATTTTACATGAAGCGATTGTCTATCTGACCTTCACAACCCAGTTACTGGGTAACACGATATCTCTCGGTAAGACCTGTTGTCAGACTTTTGGGCTTCTGACTACCCGTAACTGTCAAAGATCTACGAATGACAGCCAGGACCAACGGCTTAATATGCTTTCCGAGACACGGAGGGGTCTCGACATGTAATAGATGGTCACCCATCCACGAACCGACCGCGGCAAGCATCACTCGACCCATGCGGCTGTTATTATTAGCCACGAGACAAATAAAAAATAGATCTAAGAATAGATAGAATTGTTATTATTAATAGGAGTCATTAAATTATTTTTAGATTTTATTTTTAGCACCCAAGGGAAATAAAAAATTAAAATATTTAATTACCTGTTTACTTTTCCTTCAAGAATAAAAATAAACGTAAAGAAAATCCGGTAGCCGAACTGTCATCCATAACATTATCGACTACCATCAAAACAAAATGATTTATTATAAGGTTTTTTCAACTGCAAAATTCGATTATCATTCACACCTTTTAAAATAAGAAACAGCAGCGCATTTGCGTTTAGAACAAGTTTTGGTTAATTGAAATTGAATCTTAACTGTTAAATATTAGATTGAAAATTGATTGGCACCTAATTTCTAGGGTTGTCAAAAACAAGTTTGTGATCACTAAGAGCAAAACCACAGTGTATGGCCCCAAGAGTTAAATGAACTTGCGGTGTGACCTTTACATTTGTTTAATATATGAAGTACCTACAATTTGTTTTTACTTATTTATTGATGGTGTGCCAATAAGGACGGAAGAGGTCGTAACTTCGTAAGGAAATCGTCGTTTTTTTTTTTTTTTTGTTTATTATTCTGACAGCTTCTGTGGTAGAACCGTAAAAGCTATGCTAGTACAAATAGTTTTTATAAAGAGGAAAAACTCTTCTTAGGATTTTTTCAAGGTTTCAAGGCATTTCAAGAATACCCTTTGTGAGAAATTACGAAGAGACATTTGAAAATTCTTCTACTTAGATTTCCTCAAGAGGTGTTTTTTTTTTCAACTATACTGACTTGCCCGATTTTGTGCACTGTGATTATTGAAATAATGAGAATTTGGTTTTTTTAAATTCGGAACACCATCATCATCATCGTCGTTCTCCTTCGCTTTTATAAAAGAAAGAAAGAAAGAAAAAGTATTTATTGTGACTTGCACAGGAAAAACACACTCATAAAAACATAAATAAAAAAATAAAAATAAAAACAATGTAAAATTTATCCTAATTTATTAGGCGTAACATTTATTTTTTTGGGTGGGAAATTTTAAAATAACTTCTCCCGCTCTGGGCGGAGCGGGAGGGCGTGTCAGACTCTTACTGACTAAAACCCACCCGTGTTCCTTCAGTCGCCATGTTGCCGGGGCCACGATCTCCCTTTCGGACTTTTTCGCAACCCCGGCAGGCATCGGCCCTAGCGGACCCCTCTTCCAAACTTCTCTGTTACTCGTTATGTCGGTATAATTACTCCCTTTCTAGCCATACATATTTCACACAATCCATCTATTGTTTCTTTTTTCTTTCCCCAATCTTATAGCCCTCCACATTCATAATATGGATTTTATTATTTTTCAAGAAAAAGTGGCATCAGTTCGATATCGATATAGCAAGCGGTACTTTTTTCTTTTTTTTTAAATCTTTTTTGCTAAAACCAGTCGGCAAAATAGTTTTATTAGTAGGTAACTGGTGAACACCCATAACTAATTGCTACCGGAAAAGCTTGTTTATTTTATAATACGTTTATGGTCTCTTAACTTCGTTTACTGACTACAAATTGGCAACAAAATTAGTTTACGACTCGCAAGACCATAAAAATATACAAATAGGATCTAACTGTCTAACATAATTATCAATTTCTTCGTTTTTTATGAGACTCAACTAATTAAGACGCCAAAAAAATTTGAGAAAAAACTATTTTGACTAACTACTTCTCTATATTTTTATGGAAGTTTTATCAAATACTTAGTTGCCAATTTGACTTATAACGAAATGTAAAAATTATAAATCCTTCTTTTAATATTTTATGTTTTTATAATAAACATCTAAACACCAATTAATGTTTGAGAAAGTAACCCCACAGAAATGAAACAAACACACAATTTAAAAATAAATTAGAGCAGCCTAAAAAGAACCATAAAAATCACTTACACCTAATCGATTCACGATTATCATAATGATAACGCTAATTATATGCTAATGACATTATTATAACCTTTAACAGTACAATAAAATAATAATATTTGAAGAAAAAAAAAACTTAATTTCTTTATTAGAAAAGTACCGCGCGGTCACGGATTGAACAGGTTTTCAAATCGATTCATTCGAATACATTAGCATCGAATGATGAATCGATTTCTACGATCGAATCTTGTTGATGATTCTGTAGTTTATTTCTCACTGTGATTTTATGAAGTCATGTTCTTGAATGATTAATTTAAAGCTTTTAAGTGAATATTTTTTAAAGTTCTTCGCGTGAGCGATTGTTTGTAGAGGAAGGTGTCAAATTCTTATCTTGTAACAGTTAAATACTGCTTATGAGAGGTCAGGGTGCTTTGCAAGCATAATTTAATAAGTAGGAATGGAATCAAATGACATTGTTTTTGCCAAGTCGTCAAAACATGTGAGATGTGATGTTTGAGCGATATCAATAATGTGGACATGACTTAATTTGCTTTTAATAGGAGATTATTCACCAAGGGGATAAACCATTGTCTTTTGTAACGGTTTTCATACGATTTTCTAAGTTGAGGTTCCAAATTCAAAACAAATTATTGACCAGCGGATTAAAATGAAATTCATTACAATATTATTGCCCGACTAGAGCCTAAGAAAATAATGCCTTGCTTTAGGTTAGGTTTGCATGACATATTATTTGACATGAGCGAGCGGGTGGTGTGATTACTTTTATGCATTCTTAATTATTGTTGAAACTGCACGTGTGTTTAGCCCAATTGATTGGTCTTAATTGATGAGACCAGGCCTTGATTGTGGAAAAAAAAACAGGAGTTAAGTCTTACTACTTACTCGGCTTTTATGTGACCTAGAAGTGGTCAAATCTTCGTTGGAATGCTCAAAATTCCAAATAATTAATTACCCATAAGAAAATAATGAACTCTTAACAAATGACGGTGTTAGCCCAAAAAAGGCTACTTTACATTAAGAGATAGATTACAACAAATTAAATAAAACGCAGTACATTAAGCTTTATGTAAAACATGGCCGTTTGAGAGCTAAGCCGGTTCCAATGGACATATTGATAAATGTTTTCTGATACCAATGATTTAGGACTTAATCTAATTACAACTAGCAATTGGTTTTACTTGTGAGTTTAGGAGAAATTTCGAATTACTCACCTACATCTTGTAAGAGTTTCACGTTTGTTTTCGAATTGGAAACAAAGTCTATGATAATCTTTATATTATGGACTAATTTCATGGAGGTGTTGTGATCAATGCTCGTGCCTTATTTGTTCGAGAAGAGACTGTTGCCCTGCAGTGGGACAGTAATAGGCTGATTGTTTTGTGATTTTTAATTTTTATTATTTACGTAATAAAATAACTTATCAGTCCTAGATATTATAGGTTTATTAGCCTTCAAAGCAAAGTTATATTGATAATGATAAGCTGATTTAATAAAATTATATTACAGTTAATTATAATTATGTAAAGCATGTTTTACTGATAAAAACGTTAATTGAATGCCATTATGAAAATAAAACTGTTCATAGGTTTTTTTAACAAAACATATCGGTTCAAGAAGTCAGCTTGGTTATTTCAAATCTAAACGATTTCTGGAAGATCTTTTTTTCTTTTTCAGTATTTTTAATATTTGGGAAAGGTCTTCATTAGCTATGGTCAAAAGAAAAAATATTATTAAGTACTAAAAATGGAACTATCAGCATCAAATTCCTAATGACTAATGAGCAATGAATTAAATAGAACATTTATGTTGAAATAGACAAATAAATAATTATAACAAATGTTTCCTCAATAGCATAAAAATTTATACCAAGACTAATAGAGTTCTTTTCAATAAAAATGCCAATAAATTACATTAAGCAAACTAATTTTGAAAGCATGCTACATTAAAAGTTGAGGATTTATAGGAAAAGCATATTGATTTACATTTGACATAATTTATGAACGATATAAATTATGCTCAGCTATAATGTTATTTACGAGACATTTTTCGCCTCGTATTTAATTTTTAAGTGTGCCGACAATTTTGCCGGTTTTAGACGACAGATTGTTATGGACCTTCTTAGTTCCATATTTGTAAAGTATGTTGATTGGAGATGTAGTACTTATCCTATACTATTAAACGAGCAATATTTGTATATATTTGTTTGCATATAGATTTGTACTCACACGTTCTCGAAATCGGGTCTAACGATTTCGATGAAAGTTGCAATCTAGGGGTTTACGGGGGTGAAAGATCGATCTAGCTAGGTCTCATTATCTGAGAAAATTAGTTTTCCCTGTATTTTCACCCGAGCAGAGCTCGGTCGCCTAAAGTTTAGAACAAGATAATGAATAATGACATTCGAATAATGATGGCAGCGTGGAATTAGTAAGTACCTACTATCATGGCAGCATGGAATAAGCGAGTGCAACTTGGAGGTTGCACTAGCCGGCCGCTGCCGCGGCACCGCTCGTTTCGCCCGTACGGCTCGCGCGCGATTGGTCACAGTTCTAACCTAACCTAACCTATTTCACCTAGTTCAAAATGACGAATCATACAATCTGCCGCAGAAATGTTTTCACCATTGTCTAATTATCTAGTCGTTATTTAAAACACATCTCCTCTTCTTTCGTCTCGTCTCCGCTTTGATGGAGTCCGGGCCTAAAGAGGCCTGCAAACACGGCTCGCAACTACAAATCGAGATGTTTGCAAAATTCAATTCCAAGCACGTTTGCGCTAGTGTGAGTGCCTGTCGGAGCGATACACACATACAGTGAGCAATACTACCACGCACACATTGACAATTATTGCTTAGGTAACGCGAAAGTACTACTAGCTTTCGAAAATTTATGATAAATTTGGATGTGTTCCGTAATATCAAAAATTATGAATGAAAACTTAATATTTTTCCATTTTGTTTTCGATAATTTGTAACTTGATAATATATGCTTCTGCAGAAACAATATTATAAATATTGTTGTTTAAAATACAGAAAAACAATATGAAGACATGTCATTTACACTGTAAAAATGTGCGAAATTAAATTCGTAACTTCATTTTAGAAATGTTTTTTGGAAAAGAAAAGATGTAGGAGCCTAGATAAACACTGTTTAAATTCGAATAATAATAATATGGTAAAGTAATCATCATAATAATAATAATATCCCCACCGCCGTATCTCTACGTTGACGTCGTGGTGGGGCTTGCGCGCTCCGAACTCTGGGTATGTGCCGGTAAAGTTTACTTTGCCGAAACAGGTCTAGGGTGAGGAGCCAAACCAAGAGAGATACAAAACCCGCAGGGCAGCATGTGGCAAGCTGTTGGGCAGTAGCGACCCCACGGACCCTATCTTCCGGGAGAAATATTGTTCCTCACCTCTGGCTTGCCTTTATTGGCCGGCTAGAGTGAACACTGACGAGGAACAGAGCTCCCACCTCATTCTTGCCTTTATTGGCTGGCTTGAGTGGAGATTCGCAAGAGCAAACATGCTCGGAGGAAGGAAGTATTCCAGTAAGATGCTGGTAGGGATCTTGACCGTACTTCCGGGATTGTCCTGATAGCCGTGGAATATCTCTCCACTCCTCATAAGCACCTCAGGACGTGTTGCCCCCTTGTCGCTACGACACTATGTGCTAGCGACCGTTTTCGGGGGCCCATTATTGAGTGTGCAAGTCACCCCCTGCCACTTTATCCGTATGCATATAAAACATAGATCAGGCAGGGGCCATAGTCCTTCCATAGTTCCAGGTGACCAGTCCACTTTAGCAACCCAAACCCATAGTCCGATATCTTTGTTTCCATATCTTACAATAGTCCTACACCAACCGGGGGTTGTCCTTGGCTGCACTTGCATAGTGCGAACAGGGATAATCGTCGGTTGGTACCTCGTTTAATTAAAAACGTCTAAGGGGTCTCTGCGAGTTGGCTTCGGCCTCTCGTACGCCTTCCAAAGGTCCGGGACCCCTGGGTCCCGTGAAATGTCAAAGACGTATAAATAATAATAATATGGTAAGTAATATAAGAATAATATGGTGGAAATATGCCCAAATTACAAATGATTTAGGTATTACGTTTATATGGACAATTCGTGCGTCGCCGCGTTCTTAACAAGAACTGGCAAATGATGTCAATACCGAAAAAAGTGTGACATTACACAATTACGCGCTTTAGTTTAGGAACCATGAAGATTTTGTTTGTGCAGAATACACAAACAAGTATTCTTTCTTTCTACTATCTTGTCTATAAATAATATACCAATTACCAGCCTATTATTGTCCCACTGCAGGGCACAAGCCTCTTCTCATACAAAGAAGACACGAGCATTGATCACCACGCTTGCTCAAGACGGGTTGGCGATTTCAGACTTATATTCATTATAAGCGCAAGCTTCCTCACAATTTCTTTTTCCTTCATTTATGTCAGTAATGTCCAAGATAAACTCAGAAAGCACAAATGAATTGAAAAAGTCACATTGGTACTTGCCCACATTTGAACCCACAATCTCGTGCTGAGACGAGGCCTTAACTACTGGCCCATCACGACAGCGTGACGTTACACAATTTCACGCTTTAGTTTACTACTAAGATTATCTTGCCTATAAATAGAGACGAAAATATTTAATTTATCCTCATGCTATTTCGCTGTCCCCGGCGAATAAAATGGTAATGTGCTACTACGATAGTTTTTTAAGGTTATTGCATATTCGATATTTAGAGGTCCGATTACACTCTGTAATTTTTTTTCATTCATTTCCTACGGTTATTTCAGAAGGTACGAGATTTTAAGGTGTATACAATACACCTTAAAATCTTGTGATGAATGAATGAAAAAAATCACTTTTCTTTTGATATTTGACTAATTCCGCTATGTATATTAATTAGTTAGGTAATAAGATTTTCACAAAAAGCTGTTTTTAATTTTTCCTGTAAAATTTGGTTTTTACGATTACCATTTTATTCGCCGGGGACAGCGATTTCGCTCAGTGAAAATCTTTATTATACTAATAGTAATAATACTGTTGGTAATTGTGATGGTGTGGTATTTGACATTTTATTTTAATTTGAATTCTGTGACCTTTATAATTTGTACCTATTTTAATTGCATTGACATTTTATTCTATTATGATTTATTCTGTTGCAGTATAGTGAAATTTTATTTTATGTAATATGGGTTTTGCCTGAATTAAATGTTTTTTTTTATTGGTTATAATTTTTGATGTGAAACATCTATAGCGGCAGTTTAGACCGAATAGCGGCAGGTTAGACCGAATAGATTTCCGGCCACCGTAGGCGCGGGCTTGCGGACGGTGAGCAATGGGTAGCTCGCCGTCCGATAAGGACCAAGCCCGGGTCGACGGCGCGTTGTGTTCCACGCGCGCCTCAAAGAGATGTCAGCAGAATTGACGGGGTCCGCTAGGGCCAATGCCTGCCGGGGGTTCGAAGAAAACCGATGGGGAAATCGTGGCCCCCGGCAACATGGCATAGGAAGGAACACGGGTGGGTATTAGTCAGTAGTAAGAGTCTGACACGCCCTCCCGCTCCACCCAGAGCGGGAGAAGTTATTTGATAATTTCCAACCAAAAAAAAAAAAAAAAAAAAAGGTTAGACCGAATGTTGGCGTGTGAGGCGTCGCCACGCTAACATAATAATAATACGTAATTAGATGATGATAATGATGATGACGATGGCGTCAATGGCGATGGTGATGAGTCAGTCAAAGTCGAAGTAAATTTCGATGTTTCACATCTGCCAGGAATCCCGCGACGGCAGTTTTTTTTTTTTTATAACATATTTGCTCTCTCTTTCCTGCAATCAAAATCTAAATCTAAATAATCAAATCTGTGGGAGTGATTTCGTGAAAAGCGACGGAAGTGTGTAACAGGAAGCCGGGGAAGCGTGCGTAATTTGATTTGACCAATGAGCGCGCGCGGTGCTAGAGTTGGCAATCAGATGGTACCAACCCATTTTTCGAGAGGTTTTAAATAGGATGATGATGAATATGGTTTATATCATATACGTCAACCAAGATGTCAGATGTTACACATCATAATTATGCGACCACAGTAAGGTTCGCTCGTTTTTTTGTGTTATCTACTATTTACATATTTCCAAGTGTTACATAGGTACGGCATTCGATCTAGATACTTTTTTATAGAAACAGGTGGCTGAGTAGATTCTTAATATTGTAAATGTGAAAGTTTGTTTGTTTGTTACTAAATCATGCAAAAACGGCTGAACGGATTTGGATGAAATTTGGTACACAGATGATACTGTTTATTCCGGTAAATAACATGGCTTAACGACCGTTATCAGTTTATGTTAAACTAGCTTCTTAAATTAAAATCTGCTAAGATTAAAATTGATAAAAAGATTAAGTAATTCAGACAGATCGTAATTTATGCTAATGTAATCTAGAGTAAATAACACTTTTTTTTTGTCATATAATTTTCATCAGTCACTTTTAATCGACTATTTCCGTCCAATCAATTTTAATTCATGAAATGGATGGCCTTTAAGGGCGCCCCACAGCGTTGTCGACACAAAAATAATTAGTCAAAATAAATTAATGTTATACTTTTGACAATAAAAATGTTACACAATTATGCACATACATAAATTATTCGTGTATCTGTTAACGATCACTATTATTTATAGATGTATTCAGCGTTTTAATTAATTAAGACTTTTGTGTTTTATGGGCCAAGAATAAAACTGTTTGTGATGTATGATATTTTGTATGTTTTTTATAAAAAAAAAAACTGTAATAAAACAAGAAATAAAATTTTTGATCCAAAACTATTAGGTAAATAGCTACAGTAAAAATGTTTTCGGATTACTTTGTTTGTATCTATCGATAAAAAAACTTTTTACAAAAAAAACAAACGACTTCTAAAAAAACACAAAAAAGTGAAAAATTACTTTAATTTCGGAAGTCGGTGTCTTTTATTCTGTATTTTCGCTTTTTACCACCGACTTCCGAAACGTATATACATATGGTGAGGGGCGGGCGTTTCGGAAGTCGGTGGTTAAAATTGTTACAAATAATGAAATGAAATGAAATTGTTTATTCTGTAAATAGGATATCGAAATCACTTTTACACGTCATATAAAAAAAATATTAAAAATAAACTAGATGAGTTCGGCGTTTCCTATCTGACTACTCTGAGAAGAAAGGCCGAAACAAACTCAGAGGTCGCAGTCTCTTTTAAAGTCCAGACATAATCTTGGTCAGGCCATATGAGGACCATGTAGATGAGTGTCTGAAAAGGTCTTTTGAGGAAAGAACCACACAGATTTGAGTGGACCTGTCCAGTCAGTGCAAGCATTTGTCAGTAATCGTGGAGCTCAACTCAGAACTTAAGGAGCTCAACTCGACGAACAATACCAAAGAAAGGACATTTGGGTAGGCCGCATAAACTACTCAAACTGCCAGACCATCACTAAAACTAGCAGAGAAATAAAAACAATATCCACAATAGCTAATGGTGAAGGTGTAAGTAAGGTATATATACACCTTACACCTTCACCATTAGCTATTTGTAACTATTTTGCAAGTGGGATTTGTAACTGAAACTTTCTTAGACAGCTTGACTGACCAAAATAAAATCCATATTTCTAAAATAAATACGCAATTGTGTTTGTAAATCATTGAATTAAATTTAATCAAGATGCTAATCTTAGGCAAAAAATATTGAACTATTAATTAACCTCACTGACTCATTTTCTAACTTCCTACGAATTATTCCACTTTACCCTACCAAGCCGCCCCACAGGTGGGGCAAAGTGGAATGCCATCTCACTCCCAAACATTAGAATAGAATAGAATAATATTTATTTGCTTAAAAACATGGTATAAAAAAAAGATGGTAAAAAAAAAACAAGAGCAACATGTTTTTGCTTAACAGTCAGAAGCGTACAAATTTTTATAAGCATAATTTACCTAACATTTATTTTCAAAGAAGTCTTTGACACTATAAAAACTGTGACTATGCAACCATTCATGCAATTTATTTTTTATTGCATGGTAATCGCTCTCTCTATTCTAGTATAATACGGAATACCTGATCAAATATTTATGTAAACGTATTATCATTATAAATGTGAAGGAAACCACCAAATTACCGTAAAAATGGCTATCTATCAACAATTCACCTCTAATGTGCAAAAGTTGAGGTCAAATGATGGTCAAATTGTTGAAAAAATCAACAACAGGTGAACAGTTTAAAAAAAGAATTGATGTGTTTCAATTTTCTAGTAGTGTTGTACTAATGGGAGTTATTTGTCAACGTTTTTTATGAGTCTGCCAGCTTTTTGTGAGATTTACATTCAAATTTAAGGTATTTTTAGTTGGCTAATTAGTAAAAAAAACCGGCCAAGTGTCGTGTCAGACCACGCACAATGATGGGTTCCGTAGTTGGAATGACTTTATACCAAAAACAAACTTAACTTTGTAGTTGAAAAACATGTTCTTCCCCATACTGCCCCCGATAGAAAAAAAGACGCATCTAACATTTTTTCCAGATTTGAATTATATATCAGGCAGATGCACCTTTTTGCCGGAATCAGAAAAAAAAAAGTGCATCTGCCTGATATATAACTCAAATGTACATCGATTACGAGTGCCAAATTTCATGATTCTAAGTCAACGGCAAGTTTTGATACTCGCAAATAAATCAAACCTACATGATTTATTTGCGAGTATCAAAATATGTCGCTTAAATGGGCGTATTGTTTTATTGAGTTGACTTAGAAGCTTGATTTTTTAGAGCTTCAATGCACTATTGATCTACATATTTTATATTAATGTTTTAAAGCTCTAAGGGACTAACTTAGACCTACGTTATTTGATATTAATTTAAACTTTATACCTCCACGCGTTCTTGAGAAAAAGGGTCTTGACAGACTGATGGAAGGACAACGAAATGATCCTATAAGGGTTCCGTTTTTTTCCTTTTGAGGTACGGAACCCTAAAAATAACTGCGAATATTATTATCATTAAAGATAAAATATTAAACAACTATATATTTCCTGACGTTTCAGGTTATTTCCTAAGTAGATAGCATACATTCAAAAGTAAGACAGTTGTTTTCGCAAATAAGAATGCCAGCTCACTCGTCCATCGCCTTGACTGTAAAATATCCTAGGCCTTTGTCAGTTAGGTAGCACACGAAGCAATTAAATTTTCCTCATTACCCAACTTTTAACCCCCGACACAAAAATATTAGTTCGACTGATATGTGTCTCTGTCTGTGGCACCGTAGCTCTTAAACGGGTGAACCGATTTGAATGCGGTTTTTTTTATTTGAAAGCAGGTTTTCTAACAATAGTTCTTAGACATGTTTTATCAAAATCGGTTCAGCCGTTTGAAGATTATCAGCTCTTTTCTAGTTGATGAATGGATGTGAGTATCTTCCACAGGTCTGATCGATTTCGCCCGGGGCGGGAATCGCGAGCCGATTTCCGGCCACCGTAGGCGCGGGCTTGCGGACGGTGAGCAATGGGTCCGATAAGGACCAAGCCCGGGTCGACGGCGCGTTGTGTTCCACGCGCGCCTCAAAGAGATGTCAGCAGAATTGACGGGGTCCGCTAGGGCCAATGCCTGCCGGGGGTTCGAAGAAAACCGATAGGGAAATCGTGGCCCCCGGCAACAGGGCAACCGAAGGAACACGGGTGGGTTTTAGGCAGTAAGAGTCTGATACGCCCTCCCGCTCCGCCCAGAGCGGGAGAAGTTATTTGATAATTTCCCACCCAAAAAAAAAAAAAAGATCTGATCGATTTGAAATTTGGTATTCTGTTACTTTAAAATTATATTTGAAGAACATAGTGTAGCGGTTACACCGCCACATACAAACTACGCATCAAAGACATGTTGTCACACAAATCCTGCATCGCGCAGTTAGAGTTTACCGAGCGATCGACATACATACAAGATTTCAACTTCCAACTGATGGGCAGTTGCCCGCCAGACACAACACCCGTCTGGTCGGAGGATCCTCCCTTTTCTATGGTGGATGAGTGAACTTTACACCCTGTTCCTCATACCACTAAATTGGTGACCCCGAGTATGAACGTCAACGCAGCCTTCGTGCAATTACATCGGCGTGACGTCATCATCATCATCACTCCCGCAAGCTTTCGTGAGGCGAGTCACACAGCCAGCCAGCACCCATAGCTTCAACGGGTATCCTGACCACCAGCATGCAGCGAACGCGCATTCCTGGTCATCACCCTCAGCCTCATCACCCCGACTCACTGGGGAATCAACGCAAGCAGCCTCATCACCCCGACTCACTGGGGAATCAACGCAATCAACTCAATCACCTCAATCACCCCGACTCACTGGGGAATCACAGCAATCACCTCAATCACCCCGACTCACTGGGGAATCACCACAATCGCCGCAATCACCACAGAAAGTTCCGACTCACCGCGAACTATGCGGCACCCGGTTCCGACTCACTGGAACCACAGCTGGCACTGTGTGAAGCATCGCAAGATTCAGCCCACTATCGACCTCCGGTCTCCGGAGGGGAGTGATGTAGCGGTTACACCGCCACATACAAACTACGCATCAAAGACATGACGTCACACAAATCCTGCATCGCGCAGTTAGAGTTTACCGAGCGATCGACATACATACAAGATTTCAACTTCCAACCGATGGGCAGTTGCCCGCCAGACACAACACCCGTCTGGTCGGAGGATCCTCCCTTTTCTATGGTGGATGAGTGAACTTTACACCCTGTTCCTCATACCACTAAAATAGTAACCTTGAACTGATGCTGCAACATCACCTGGAATTTGCAGGATACCCAACTCCCTTACCAACTTACAGCACAGGTATCGTGTTTGGGCTCATTGGAATGGTATCAATGAATAGGTTATAGATAGATGGTGAACAGGGTCTGGTGACGGAGTATATATACTTACCTACAATTTTCTATATTGTTTCTTGTCTTTGTTTTTATTATTTTGTTTATCTTTTCTTTTAGATTTTGTGAATGTGAGAACGTTGTAGGCTGTAGACTTGTGGACCATTTTCTATTTTACTAAGTACCTGGTAAGTACTTGTTGAAAGACCTACACTGTCTTCTCATACCTATTAACACTGTAATTTGAAAACATTGTAGCTAAACATTTATTTTTTAAAGAGTAACCGTGGAGTTTCTTGCCAGCTCTTCTCCATAGGAAGCGACCAATTGGAACCGTGCACCTAGCTTCTGACGTTTCATAAGTGCCCTTGTAGGTAAAATTCAAAATATTTTATTTCACATATGAAATAAAATATTTTGAATTTTGAATTTTTTGTTTTAGGAAAGTGACTGTTATTTTACTTGTTCTCCTACAATTTCAGTCTCATTTTCCATAGTCACATTTTCTGCCTATATTTACCCACTATTAATTTGTCCTGTCCAAGAGAGAATGCGGCTGAAGAAGCTGCCAACTCGGTGTAACCTCTTACAAACATACACGTGACATATTGTAATGCACTTTATATGTAACTGATATTGACACATTGTATGTGTGCCAAGTTTCTGTTGATATAAGTGGAGGCCAAGAGTGACGTCCATGGGCACACCACATTTCGCCAATTATGTTTAAGCCCCATTTAATAGGGGCGAGCCTATTGCCATCAACCGGGCACAAACGCAGACTCCAGACTGCTACTGGGAAATTCCAGATAGAAAAACTCAATAACACTTTGCCCGACCTGGGAATCGAACCTAGGACCTCATGCTCAGCAGAAAAAAGCAGCAAATTACCATTATACAGTCCGTGCAATCCACGAAGACGCGCCCCACTCCGCTCCGCGCCGTACTAGAGTTCAGCTTACAGTACAGTAATCGCGGAGTGGGGCGCGTCTTCGTGGATTGCACGGACTATACCTCCCACTTACTATTAGGCCACGTGCACTTAGGATGCGTATTCGTACGAATTTCACTCGGGCGTACAAGTACGACCATGGTCGTACGAATTGAGTGCGCACACTGGATACGTTTTTCGCCGTTAAATACAGGGGCCAGAAAGACGTATGATTTTAAAAACAATATTGCATTGTTTGCAGGGAAACTCATCGCACTGAGGTGATATTCCATGGCCGCCCAGAAGTCCAGATCTAACACTACCAGACTTTTTTCTGTGGGATTATCAAGAAGAGTTTACAGCAATAATCCAACCATAATTGCCCAGTTGAAGAAGAAGAATAATCCAAGAAGAAATAGCCGCTTTTCGACGCGCAATGTGCCAGCGAGTTTTTACAAATTTGAGGTCCAGATTTGAGGAGTGTTTGCAGCGCAATGGTGTACATCTGGATGATGTTATTTTTAAATATAAACTCAAATGTTCACTTTCATTTAAATAGAAATTTGTATGTGTACTATTTTTGCTTTTATTTTTATTTTTTCCAATCCACCAAACATTCTGGCCCACCCGTTAGAACAAATCCCAACAAGGTCGGATTGTTTTCGGACGTCGGAACTATACGTACGACTAAGTCGCACCCAGTCTGTGCGCTCCCTTTGTACTTGGGAAGGTTGGTACTGTTCGTACGTGTACGCACGAGTAAAATACGTACGAAAACTTATCCAAAATGCACGCGGCCTAGATTCTTCCCACTAATAATCCATTACCAAAGTACCTCAATACTTTCTCCCATGTTAACATCGATTAACACAACTGTCATATTTATATAAAACATCAAAAGGTTATAATTAAGCGCTATTCATTGCGCATACGCAGCGCTGACTCTGCAAATATACGAGTAATTAAACCACAAGCATTCATTCGCGTTCTATTGTATCTTTTAATTTCTTTTGATAAAGATAAATATCTTTTGTTGTACATAAGTACCTATCTTTATGCCTATGTTGTCATTAGGTGTTATATTATGATGATCAATTAATTGAAATATTGATTTTATCGAGTGTTTTGCAAAAAATGATACTCTGACCTTATTGGTCGTTGATCTTCATTTAAAATGCACAGTTTTCAACATGACGCATCATGATTTAGCTCAGCTGAACCAGGGACCTATAGATATGGTTTCCAGGAGCAGGTTCTTCTTTTATTTTCGTCAGACGTACACACGGCTACACATCAAGCTATAAATTTCCAGTATAAGCTGACCTCGCATTGAAATCCTATACAACGCGAGATCAGCATAAACTGAAAATATATAGCTGGATGTGTAGCCGTGTGTACCAGGGATGTTGCGGATGCAAATTTTTTTACGTCCGCGGATGCGGATCTCAAGATTTTTTAAGGGATCCATCAAGGCGGCGAGGCGAAATTCAAAAATCCTTACGTTTTTGCAAATTGCACCGCTGTTTCGTTGTATGTTGATCATAATTCAATTCGCGGCAATTGTAATAAAATAATAATCCGGGAGTGCCGACAGAAGTGAAAATTTGAACAATTTAAAAAAATACTTCCAAAACCTTTAAAGTAAAAATACTTGCATAGAACATTGATCCGTAATATTATATAAATAAAGAGCACAATCGCGTTTACAAAAATGAGGTGTCGGTAACGGTGTCGCGAGTTCAATTGTTTTTTCCTACCTCAAAAATGCCCAACGCGCCTAAAGAAGTTTTCACTTAAAAACATGACACAATAATAAACAACAACAAAAGCGAAAACCATGACACTATTCTCTGTTATTTTATTACATTCAACAAACATTGACAATCTCTTATCAGGACAAACAGTATCTGACAAAGGAACTCCATTGCGAATACTTTCAGTGTTAAATCATACCTTTTCTTTGTACAGCCGCATTCTTGTATGTAGGACGGTCAAACGGTGAACTGTTCATAACGTTACTCTCCTTTTTGTGACTGCAGTCGAGTAAATAAGAAATGTTTCTTGTACCCTAATTGCGTAACTTATTTTCGTAAACGATTATGACAAATTTGTTTCATTTTGACAGTTCAATTATATTCGCAATATACACGCAATTAGGGTACTGGTCTACATTTAGTAGTAGGTACCTATCTACATTTAGTAGTACCTTCATCTTAAGAAAAGCCTTTTGCTGGCTTATTGGTGATTCGTCCGAATTTACTCGCCCGAAAAGGGCGAATCGACACTTTTATATGTCGGAGACGGGTATGTGACTTTCGTTATTATCAGCGATATTTTAACTACTGTGGGCGTAGTGTGGATAGTGTTGGTTAATGCGTAATAGAAAAACAGTTTGCAGTTCAGATCACATTATAATTTACTATCAAATGAATCATACTAGCTAAATTATACACACACTGGGTGTGACGGCGTTTATTAAAATCACCAGTTATCACAATGAATGATCACAAATTACAACTAACACAATAACTGAGCACCACTAATCGAGAACAGTTTCGTGACGTCTTCTCTCCGATGCAACCAGAGAATGATTGCCCTCCTCGCCGTGGCCTTAAAACATCACGACTCTGTAGAAGCGCGCCTTTTTTGGTGTAGGTAGATCACTCTTGATGTCGCCAGTGGCGCGCTTGCGATTCGGTTCGTGTCCGTACTAATGACCGGATCCAACATATATATATTTTTTTGGGGTTATTCGCACAAAGTTAATTTATTTGTAAGCGAATTAACATCTCCAGAAATCGATTCGCCTACACATAAATTAATATTTATAAGTGTCACCAATGAGCATGTTTACTATCCCTTTACCCTACTTATGCCTAATTGCTTTTTAAAGTCAAGTTTATTTTGGTGAGATCTCTATCTACCATAACATGGACTCGGCATTAAGACGTTACCTACATATTATTTGCCTCGACACTATTAAGATTTTATGATATTTAATTATTATTTACTATTTTAATTTTTAAATTTTAATAACAGGTCCTAGTCCTAGTTTTTTATAACATTTATTAAATCACAACAAAACATATTAAATTTGATTAAATTAAAATTTCACCTAATTTTTTTTATTATAATATTATCATTTGAATAATTAAATTACATTTTTTTTTTATCGCATGATTTTATTCAAATTCAAAATTCAAATTCATTTATTAATTTTGTGAACATAGGGTAAAAAATTATACAAATGTTACAAATAAATATCGGTCCATACTACGTCCCGCCAGAAGGCATACAAAATTGTTTAGGTAAATAGATAATCAAATGTAACATTAATAAAATGAAAAATAAAAATGTATTATATTATTATTTATATATTTATGTATGATATTTCACTACCTAGAAGTACGTTGGGTAAGTTAAACTAACAAACGTTTGGTTCAAACTCGAATAAGGATGGCTTACTACGCCATAAAAGCTATTTTAAACTGAGTATAAAAACATTAAGGAAACTAACGCGTTTGGCAATAAATTGTAAATGCGTGTAATGGCCTGAAAACAAAACATTAGTACACACGGCTACACATCAAGCTATACATTTCCATTATAAGCTGACCTCGCTATGTACGGAAGTCCTATACAATACGAGATCAGCAGAAACTGGAAATGTATAGGTTGATGTGTAGTCGTGTGTACCTACTGACAGTACTGTTACATCAGCAGCTTGACTCTTGAGCAGTGGTAACGGCCGCGACTTACGAGATATAAAGTCGTTGGTTCGAACCCATAAGGCACTTTATTTTGTGTAAATTATTTCATCACCACTGCTCTCAATATGTGTAGGAACACGTTATGGGGAAACCACCATGTCCTAGAAACGAAAAAAATAGTGGCACTCCGGGAGTGCCGACAGAAGTGAAAATTTGAACAAGATCGCCTTGGTGGAAGAAAAATACTTGTATAGAACATTGGTCCGTAACCTTATCTAAATGAACACCACAATCACGTTTACAAAAAAAATCCTTCCAAAACCTTTAAAGTAAAAATTCTTGCATAGATCATTGATCCGTAACCTAATATAAATAAAGAGGACAATCGCGTTTACAAAAATGAGGTGTAGGTAACGAAAAAAAAAAACGGTGAAGAAAAACATCGTGAGAAAACAGCCATGTCTTAGAATGAAAAATTCCAAGACATTTGTGACATCTACTAACCCGCACTGGGCCCGCGTGGATTACGGCCTACTCCCTCTCACCGAGCGGAGGCCTGTGTCCCAGCAGTGGGAACATTATAGGCTGATAATGCTCTGCTGCATCGGATAGGTATCAACTGTTGACTATTAAAACACTTAAGTTAAAAAGACACTAGAACTGTGACTGGGCTATGGGCTCCTAGAATATATTATAGTGGGATGAGGAACAGGGTGTCAAGTTCACTCATCTTCAATAGAAAGGGGAGGATCCTCCGACCAGACGGGTGTCGTATCTTGTGGGCAACTGCCCGACGATTGATGTCGGAACGTTGCTTTTACAATAATCGTCGCGCGGAAAACTTTGCTTGCGCGATGCAGGATTTTACGTCAGTGTGTTGCGTAGTCCGTGTGTGGCGATGTAGATGCGGCCACAAATAAGACAGTTTTCTTATTATGTGGGCAGAGCCATGATGTCTTTGACTAAGGATAATGTTGTAGCAACGATATTGGAATAACATCTCAGATCTAAAGCCAGTATAATATCCATCAGATTAGATAAAAGTCCTTCAACTTGATATTTCGAATGTGCACGAAATATTTACGAACAAATGAATGATGCTATATTGATGTTGTAAGCGGTGATAGCCTAGTGGTGTGACCGTTGGACAGTCAAGTCATAGGTCTCGAGTTCGAACCCAACGCACGCAGCTCTGACTTTTCGGATTCATGTATAATTATCACTTGCTTCAAAAACGGTGGAGGAAAACATCGTGACGAAATCGACATGCCTGAGAGACATTTCTCGACGATATATGAAGCCAAGTCAGAGGCTCATGGGCGGCATAAAAAATTCTGACACCAATATAGTCACTAACCACACGAAAACGAAAGAAAGATGCTATTTTTTAAATATTAGCTGGTCATCATAGTGGGGGCTGGCTTGCAATGACGTATATTTTACGTCTCGTAACTCCAGTGCTTCTGCAATACATGAATTCCTTTAGAGAAGAATTCGGATGGTATAATCTTGTTAGATGGACAGAATTTATGAAAGGAAGTAAGTAGTATACAAAGGGTCATCCCAAAATTCCCAAGAACATCTTATTTAATTTGCCATGAAAATTATAACTATAAAAAAACCGGACAATAGGGTAGTTGCCTAGGTAAAAAAAAATAACTATTTAGTCCGTCTTTCAGATAATAAAAAAATATTGGACACGTATTTTTTGCTTTATCATATTAATCAAAAATAACTTAGAAAACACGCATTAAAGTTGGGGAGTGGGGGCTCGTTATGTCACAACGCAGTATTAAATCTAGCAAGGCGTGATGTCATGCCTGATTTTACGAGTGACTCAATGTATCGCCGTAATCTTTTAATTACGTCAAAAAAGAAAAAATACGTGTTCAATATTTTTTAATAATCTACAAGACGGCAAAAAAAAAAAATTAGACATTTGCCTATTGCGAATCAGACTCGCACACGAAGGCTTCCGTACCACCGTACAATATTTAGCAAAAAAACGCCGAAAAAAACACGTTTCTTGTATGGGATATTATTTTTTTATTATAGCGGCAATAAATACACAATCTGTAAAAATTTCAACTGTCTGCCTATAACGGTTCATGAGATACAGCCCGCTGACAGACAGACCGACAGCGGAGACATAGTAATAAGGGTTCCGTTTGGCACAATTCGGGTACGGAACCCTAAAAACCAATAATTCAAAGTACATAATTTCTATTTACATAGTAAATGGCATTACCCCTTTAAAAGACAACTATCTTAAAACTTTAAACACATAAGAGTTTACCTAAAAGTTACTAAAAATAACTGAGACATTATGATCTATTTACCTTATGTCTGACTAAACGATTATTGGTCAAACAAGTCGGGTACAGTACCCAGTTACCGGCTCATTATTAAACGAAGCCAATTTATTGGTTAATTAAAATCGAAAATTAAGTGTTTTCGGAACTTAATTTATGATAATGAAATTAATCGATTGGCGATATTGAAGGTTCATTTTATTTTAATATTTTTTTTAATATGGAAACTTGATTTAAGAATATTTTAATTAATGAGTTGAAAATAATCGTAAATCTCAATTAAGAACAGAATCGTTTATTAATTTACTTAAAATAACATCTTTATTTATGTCATAGTTTCTCGTGGTTTTAATATTATCTAACTATGTAGGTATTTTGATATTATCAGGCTAGTCTTGTCGATTTTAATCATTATGGGTGCAGACGATTTTTTTATTTTGATTGAGATGATAAATTGTAGAGAATTGAATATTTTTAGGGTTCCGTACCCGAACGGTGCCAAACAGAACTCAATTAGGTACTAAGCCTCCGCTGTCCGTTCGTCCGTCTGTCTGTCAGCGGGCTGTTTCGCATGAACCATAATAGGCAGACAGTTGAAATTGTCACAGATTATGTATTTCTATTGCCGTTATAACAACAAATAATAAAAATAAAACAAAGTTAAAAATTAAAGGGGTCCCTATGCTAGAAACGTGTTTTTTTACTTAAATATTTCAAAAAATAGGTAGAGTTAAATATTGTACGGTGGTACAGAACCCTTTGTGTGGGAGTCCGACTTGCGCTTAGCCGGTTTTTAACCGACTTCCAAAAGGAGGAGGTTCTCAATTCGACTGTATGTTTTTTTTGTATGTTTGTTACTCGATTACTCCGCCAATTATGGATTGATTTTGATGATTCTTTTCTCGTAGATCATACTTCAGAGGTGGTCCCATGTAAATTTTATTAACTTTTCTTGGGTAGTTTTTGAGTTAGCTTCAATAATACGTATTTTTTCCCATTTAGTATGTGGATGATATGATAACTTCCAGTCACTGTTATTTACAAAAAAAAAAACAACTGACTTAAAAAGTTTTTTTTTAAGTACCGTATTGTGTGCTTAATGTCTTCAATCAAATTCCATTAAGTACTAAAAGGTTTACACTGATGACCGACTGTTCCTCTTACCTCACGTTCTGCGTAAAATACTGTGAATTATTTACATGGCAAAAGGCGACAAACCAAAACAAATATTTGATTTTAGTACAAATTGGTTATTTTCTCAACACCGTTGGCGTCTTACTGAAAGGCTGGCAAATATGGACTTATTAGTACGTTTAAAATACTAATTATAGACTTGTTATTATTATTTGATGTGACCGTCAAGACTGCCAAGTCATAGGTCTCGAGTTCGAACCCAAGGCACGCACCTCTCCTGATTCGGGCCATGCTACGGAGCAAGAGGAAATGGGAGGCCGTCACCTCTTTCTGCGAAGCAGTAATGCTTGCAAAGGAAGAGACGGAGCGCGTGAGGGAGAGGCAAATTTCGCGCCCTCGCGCCCCTAACCGCCGCAGGAGGAGACGCCCTGGGCATCGGGAATCACAGGCAGATTTCCGGCCACCGTAGGCGCGGGCTGGCAACATGGCAACCGAAGGAACACGGGTGGGTTTTAGTCAGTAAGAGTCTGACACGCCCTCCCGCTCCACCCAGAGCGGGAGAAGTTATTTGATAATTGCACACCAAAAAAAAAGGCTCACTCCTCTGACTTTTCGGAGTCATGTGCGTATTGCGTATTGTATAATTATCACTTGCTTCAAAAACGGTGAAGGAAAACATCGTGAGGAAACCGGTATGCCTGAGAGATATTTCTCGACGGCATGTGAAGCCAAGTCAGAGGCCAATGATGAGGCTTTAAAACTCTGAAACCAGGTTAGTCACTAACCACAGGAAAAGGAGAAGATTATCTATCTATACTTAATATCCGTCGGGTTTGAAAAAATATTTTTGCTTTGGATAGCCCAATTCTTGAGGAAGATTACCTATAAGCTATTTAACATCACACGACCCTTAGGAGTCGAGCATAACGAAAAAAAACGTGTGTGGTCGGGGGACCTCCGTCAGGAATGAAGTTCTTTCTCACGTATGATTTAAAACAAATTTTTGCAGCCGCCATCTTGGATTTATATTTTGACCTAATATCGGCTTTAGTGCCCTCGAAAACTATGAAAACTACACCCATGACGAAAAATTTGAAAAGTCGGTATTTGTTGATCGAAGAGTTTTTTTGAACTGAAAACTTCTTTAGGCGCGTTGGGCATTTTTGAGATGGGAAAAAACAATTGAACTCGCGACACAGTTACCGACACCTCATTTTTGTAAACGCGATTGTGCTCTTTATTTATATTACGTTACGGATCAATGTTCTATGCAAGTATTTTTACTTTAAAGGTGTTGGAAGTTTTTTTATTGTGAACGCGATTGTGCTCTTTATTTAGATAAGGTTAAGGTAAGTATTTTTCTTCCACCAAGGCGATCTTGTTGAAGTTTTCACTTCTGTCGGCACTCCCGGAGTGCCACTGTTTTTTTTTAATTATTGTACTGGGTCTCTAGACAGCATATTTTTGTGTGTTGCGAACTCAGGATACTGGAGACCCATCAAAGACGTAACATGTACAAAATAAAAGTCTCGCAACGCAGTTCTTGTGAACGCAAAAAGAGATCTAATGTAAAACCAAGTCGGTTAATTAATTCAGTAGCTATCTATGGGAGCACTTATCCAATAAAGTCATACATTGTTACCTAATTAGTCAACTAACAACATTTTATAGTGACCGTATCAATATTAGACATCTTTATTAATTGTTTAATAACTAGAATGAATAAATAATAAAAAAAAAAAATAGAGCGCCCCCACGTAAACAAGTAAATAGGCATATTTAGAGACTTAAGACAACATTGTACAAGTACATAATTATAAAGATAATTGTCGAGAATTTAGATAATACAATTCTGTAGAAATGCAGTTTATTTGAATTTGAACGTGTTATCAGTTGATGTAGTGAGATTGTTTGATAATATCACATTCATTGCATTCCTTCTTTTATGAGCATAAGAACATACCTTTATTAAAATAACACTAAGGTAGGTTTCTAGCATAAAATCAGGGAAATTCTCCAAAGTACAGAAACACCACATACATTCTCCAAAGTACAGAAACGCCACAAGGCAACTACAACAGGTAACAAGCACAGTATATCACTAGGTTCACATATAGGTTCATATAGGTTTCGACCTGATTATCACCCAAAGCGTAATCGCACAACATGATTAGCAACAATAATAATAAAATTTAACAACTACAGTAAAAAGCTTAGTTCACAAAATTACAGCTGCAAGGTCTGTGCGTCTGCCCTCCGACACACTTCTGATTAGGCAAGGAATGTTTAGGAGACCAAACACGCCAGGTAAAGTACAAAAATGACACAAGTTACATTATTTAAAGCGTTACAAGATTAATAAAAACATTAAAAAGAAAGAGTACGCACATGTCTTTTGAACGCAGCGGCACGAGAATCGAAGATGTCGATACTGTTATTGTCCTTTGTAATTTCATTATAAACTCGACAAATTCTAACGATTATGCCATTTATATGCCATTTTGAAAAGTAACTAAATAACTCTGCTTAAAAAACTATAACTTTAAAAAAACAATTTATCTTTAACAATTTAATTTTGTGCGAGCGACTAAGGACTTTAATATTCATTGTAAGGAATTATCATTTGACCCATTTACCACAAAACCTATTCTGCACGCGATCGGCTAAACGCTGACTTTTTTACTAAGTGTTTATTGTAACTTATATAATATGTATACTTAATCTTTTTTATCGTGCTTGTTAGTGATCCTAAGATTTCTACTACTTGTTCTGTTTTTACCCGTGAGAACCTGTAATTGGCTCTGTTTCTTAAACAACAGTTATCCATTTGTTATAGCTGTTGGTTCTCCTATAAATAAATAAAACCGTAAACCAAATATTTAATTTTATAGGTACTTAATTCTAACATGTCAAAATAAATTACAAATATACATAGGTATTACAAATATACATAATGCTGTGTGTCCATTACGTTACATCTACAAATAATATTTGACACAGCATTCGTCTATTTTTTTAACTCATTATCAATATGCAAGATGTTTATCTTAAATGATAGTAATAGCTTATAATTTATTCCGTGTACAGTTAGCAAAAAAGTGCCCGCGTTACGTCGAGCGAGTGTTGGTAATGAGAGTTTTTTGTTGACGGTACTCTACATACATCGTGAACTATACGCTAATCTACATATTTGTTGTATGTGATGTAGTGTTAGGAATTTCATAGATATGACGTATTATAATTATCTATACATTGGTGCCGATTCCCTTGTTCACAAACTAAACTAAATTTAAGTTCAGTGCATCTTTTTCTTTCTATTTCATTAAGAAAAGGACAGAAGATACATTTTAGTTTAGTCCTGTCAAATTAATCAGCGCTTGACGTAAATTGACGTAATTTTAGTTGGCAAGTTTTTAATCACGTCTAAACTTGTATGGAGTAATGACAGGCGCTGATTAATTTGACAGGACTAAACTAAAATTTATCTTCTGTCCTTTTCTTAATGAAATAGAAAGAAAAAGATGCACTGAACTTAAATTTAGTTTAGTTTGTGAACATGGGAATCGGCACCATTATATACATTATGATATAATAGTAACGAAGTCAAAACTGTACATTGAATATTTTTGAAAAACGTAATTGCTACGAGGGCGAGGTGTGGGGAACGAGTCTGATGACGAAGAATTATTTTAGAATTTTTGTCTGTTTATCTGTTTTTCTGGATGTATGTTCCGGACTGACGCAAACACGGTTGAACTGATTTGGATTAAATTTGGCATACAGATAGTTTCTAACCTGTATTAATACATAGCAACTTTTGCTACTTTTATTTTTTTTGTACTACTTTAAATCCCGGGAGTACATTTCCGTGGGTTTTTTTTTGTGCAGGAATTGGTTTTATTTAATAAGCCACCACATTTCAACAGTATGCTGTAACATTATGCTCCATTAAATAGGGGGTGATCCTGGTACCAAATATCCGGACTCAGGGCTGCTACTAAAAGTTTCCTTACTACAATAATTCATTGTAGATTATCGTGATGACCCAGTGGTAAATGCCTAACCTCTCATGCACGAGGTTGTAGGTTCAAATCCGGGTAGTTACCAATGTGACTTTTCGATTCTTGTGGTATTTTCTGAGTATGGACATTACTAACATCGGTAAAGAAAAAACATCGTGAGGTAACTTGGACTTATCCTAACTAATATTATAAATGCGAAACTCGAAAGTGAGTTTATTCATTTGTGACGTTTTTATGCCAAAACGGCTGAACAAATTTGGATCAAACTTGGCACATGAGTAGACGATGACCTGGAGAAAGACATAAGCTACTTTACATCCTGGATCGCAGATGAAGTCGCGGGCAACAGTCAATCTAACTCTGAAATCGCCAACACGTCTTGAGCAAGAATGGTGATCAAAACAACGTTATTTATAATAACGTTTTTACTCAATACTCAATACTTTATTGCATTCCACAATGTATGTGCTTAGGTGGTAAAAATTAGAAAAGAAACAATCGTGGACTTATCATCTGTTACGACGCCTTATTAAGGCGGATAACAATTAAAATTCTATTGTGTCTCGTTAATGACAGTTGAAGGGTTAACAGATTTTTTTATTTATTCGTGAATAGATGGAGTTTTTTTTCGTTTCTGATTGATTCAGGTAATTTGTTATATATTTTTATGGACATAACTAGAGGACTTGTTGAATGTATTTTTAGGCGGGATTTTGGTAAGTTTAGTCGTGTTTTGTATCGGAGTGTGTATCTTGTTTGTATGTCTTCTCGTTTAGTGTAAAAGTGTGGGTGTTTGTGAGCGAATTTACATATTTCAAGTAGGTATATATATACAAGGCAGAGTTGAAATGTTCAGGTTTATAAAATGGGGTTTGCAGCTATCAATTTGTTGTAGGTATATTAACTAGGATACGGACGAATTTCTTTTGAATTGTAAACAGTGTAGGTGAGTTTTTAAAACGTTTCGAACTGTTCTTTGTACAACCAGTACTTACAACATTTTATTCGGAACGAAAACGAAATGCGAACATTTTCAAGACGCAGCCGCGCACGGGGCGTGCGCCGACAAGCATGAACTTGTTTAGTTAAATTGTACCTTACCTTTATTTCATTACATCATTGATTAAAAAGCGCTTGCCGCTTACATTTTGATTTAGGTTGTGTTGCGAGTTTCCTATCGATCAACCCAAAAATGGTTAAAAACGGTTTAATAACCGAGTACGACTAAAATTTTGTTCTTCTTCAAAAACGTTTTAATAACGTTCCGTTCGAACGTAACCGAAACAAATCGTTTCTTAGGTTTTTAAGACGAAACCGTTTCGAAAAATATACCGTTATCCGAGCCCAGATCAAAACTTGTGACTTCTCTTTATGAGAAGAGGCCTTTGCCCTACAGTGGGGCATTAAATAGACTATAGTTATAAGGTAGTGTATCTACTTTGGTATTTATTGTTTTAAATAAAACTAGCTTCTGCCCGCGATTTCGTACGCGAGCGTATAACCTTCCTTGGGATATACAATGCAAAAAGATTTTTTCAAATCCTACTGGCAGTTCCGGAGATTACCCCCTACATACAAACTTACAAACAAACAAACAAATAAATTTTACATCTTTATAATATTATACAGGGTGGCAGGATTCAGTTCATAATAATTCTGAAACGACGAAAAATTTCAACGCAGGGGGCGTTGAAATTTTTCGCCGGTTATTTAAAAAAAAAACAGCTGTTCCATAAATGTTGACCACTTAGGTCACTTTTCTATGAAACAGTAGATTTTTTTTTTTATAACCGACGAAAAATTTACTAGGTTATAAAATAATTTGATATCGCAACTAATAAATCTATGACGTCGCTAAGTAGGTAATGTCGTTGTCAACATAATTTAATTACGTGACATTCGTGCTTGTTCCATAAACATGGATAAGCATTCTAATTGTGTAAACAAACATGATTTAATATAAGCTGACAATGACCTAAATCTGTAAAACACGTGTGAATGTATGTAATGAGAATTTGTCGTTAGGAAAAGAGAATAGAGAAAAAATATGTAAAATCGTGAAATTGGAATCAAATGTCTTCAGATTCGTGTTAATTAATCTTGCTTGTTTATATCTCAGGAAAATAATTGGGTTATCCAATTTTTTTTCTTGCGAAAATCTAAATCGCACTCGTCACAAAATATAATTTGTTTGGCCGCTGGATATTTTGAAGAACGAAAATTATGGTTTTTACTCAGTATTGATAAATCGCAAATAGGATAATAAAATAGTAATTAATATTTTTTATCCGTTTGTCTGTTTATATGTTCCGGATTGGCGCAAAAACGGCTGAACGAATTTAGATGAAATTTGGTGTGTAGATAGTTAATAATCTGGATTAACACATAGGTACTTTTAAACCCGGTTACTACCGAGTTTCCGACATCCACGCGGATGAAGCCCCGGGCAAACCCGTCCGGAAACCCAAACATCTACTTCTTGATATCCCTCGTTCTCCGATACTCCCAGTTTATAAACCGGTTGATTAAAATCTTCGATAAAAATAATAATTTGAGTCTCCACCCAGAAACCAACTCTATACCCTTCACAACTCTATAAATTCCACCTTGTCTATTTGTCCATATCGCTGTCACTATAACATTATTTGTGGTAATTATTGTGACAGCTTCAACCGCTCCCACTGTCATGGCCGCCGTGACGTCACAATAGTATTTTTTTAAATAATACTCTTGTGGTCTATGCAACCACACTTTCTCACCTAAAGTTATATTTTATGGCTGATATCCAACAAGGCATAAGTTTTTTTGGACATTCGCGAAATGAGGCCTCCAATGAGGATTAGAGGTTTTCATGTAAGAGTAAAAAATATCATCCACTTTTGGATAAAGGAAAGGACCCGCATTATGACTTCTAGACAGTTTATCAATAGTACTTATGAATCAATGCAAATTATGTCGTGCTTTCAAATTAATTACAAAATATATTGTAAAACGGATGTTGCAGTCCATCGTCTTGATAAGTTCTCTCTAAAACACCCACGAGAAAGATACTATTTATAAGGTACTATTTATTTTATTCTAAGTCGGAATTTATATTACAACGTACTGTATATGATGCTGTTACATTTAATCTTAGATTGTAATATACCACAACCACAAAAACATAATTTACAAAAATAGGTTTCCAAAAAAAAATAGCCATAATGTTTTTAGGCTCTTGCAGACTGGCGCGACGTGTCGCTCGATGCGATTCTGCAATATATAATATCCGTAGAACAAATTCTATAAAAACGCGCGCGGCACACAAGAGCGACCTGTCACGCCGAGACATAAAAATACTCTCTTGTGTGCTTTATCGCGGCGATATCAACGCAATCACGCGACGCCATACAAAATGGGTTTAGTCCCATCTCGGCACCCATGAATTTATTTATCATGCCCATGAAAAATTCCATCTTGGCATCCTGTCTACCATTGTTAGGTACACATCGAAAAATGGAAACACAGTATCGACGTAAATAATAATCTCTACGTTGACGTCGTGGTGGGGCTTGCGCGCTCCGAACTCTAGGCCTGTACCGGTAGAGTTTACTTTGCCGGAACGGGTCTGGGATGAGGAGCCAGACCAAGAGAGATACAAAAACCCGCAGGGCAGCATGTGGCGAGCTGTTGGGCAGTAGCGACCCCACGGACCCTGTCTCCCAGGAGAAGTCTTGTATTGTCACCTCTGGCTTGCCTTTATTGGCCGGCTGGAGTGAACACTGACGAGGAACGGCGCTCCCTCCTCATTCTTGCCTTAATTGTCCGGCTTGAGTGGAGATTCGCAAGAGCAAACGTGCTCGGAGGAAAGAAGTGTTCCAGTAAGTGCTCGTAGGTATCTTGACCATCTTCCGGGCTCTGGGATTGTTCTGAAAGCCGTGGAATACCTCTCCACTACTCAAGCACCTCAGGACATGTTGCTCCCTTGTTGCTACGTCACTATGTGCTAGCGACCGTTTCTGGGGGCCCATTATGGAGTGTGCAAGTCACCCCCTACCATTTTATCCGTGTAAATATAAAACATTGATCAGGCAGGGGCTGTAGTCCTACCATAGTTCCAGGTAACCAGTCCACTTTAGCTACCCAAACCCATAGTCCAATGTTTTGTTTCCATGTAGGTACTGCAATAGTCCTACACCAACCTGGGGTTGTTCTTTGGTGCACTTGCATAGTGCATACAGGGATTATCGTCGGTTGGTGCCTCATTTCTTTAAAAGCATCTAACGGGCCTCTACGAGTTGGCTTCGGCCCCTCGTACGCCTTCTAAAGGACCGGGATCCATGGTCCCGAGAATAGTTAAAAACTAAAAATATTAATAATATATATAAATCGGATTTTTTTGTGGGTATGATAATTAAATTCATGGGTGCCGAGACGGGAAGGTGCCGAGATGGGACTAAACCACAAAAAAAATCCTTTGGTGTTGTGCTGCTTGTCGCGCCCGCGATATTGAGGCGCGCTAATGTGAAAGATATTGCGTGGCGAAAATATGGCAGAATCTCCACGTGACACGTCGCGCGATAAGTTGCGCCGGTCTGCATGAGCCTTTGTAGTGTAAACAATTTATAGTAATCTTTTCAAAAAACAATGTAGTAGTGCTATTTAATTATAATTACAGTTGAGTAAAAATCTGAAAGACATTTATACAAAATTGCTGCCAACTTTTTACGCCCACCGTACCTTCCGTCAAGTCACATTTTAAGTAATGTCACCGTCATACTTAACTGACTACTGGCATTTAATTGTGATTAACATGTCCCGTTTTCATTTAACTTTCACTTAAATGTAATTTTTTTAACGTCAGTCATCAATCTTCAGAATTGACTGGTTATTAAAGCATTGAATAATGTACAAGGAAAATTTTGAGCTTTTCTGGAAGTGAATAAAAATTGTCGTATTTTTGATGATAGGAATTCGAGAATAATGAGCTTCCTCAATTTAATCAGTCAAGCCAGCCTATCTCAGAGTACCGTTATTTGTAGGTCTTGTCCGAAAATGGGAGGAAATACACGTGCTAAACGTGAACCATCTCATCTGCAGTAGAGCTATCGTATAAGGGTCGTTTGCAAAATTAATGTAAATTTTGTTTTAATTATGTGTCCATGAAAATTATTGGTAAAATAAAATAAAATACACTTCGAAATATAAATATATAAATCAACATTCAGACTAATTAATAATAAAATAGCAAACATAACTTAGGCATTGGTCAAAGAATCAGCATTGCCATACAACGTGGCAATGCTGCCAGCCTTTTGGGCACTTTTCCTATTGACAGCGATACGGACGAATTTTTTGATGCCCTATGATCATTTCCCCGCCCCCCTCCCTTTTTATATACTTGTACATATTATTATTTTAAATCTGATAGTTTTTAAATAATGTAAATACCTTTGTAATTGAATTTTGTGAAATAAAATATTTAATACTTAGGCATTTATATTATATTTATAGTTTGTAACAGGTTTATGGGTATCTTTATATTTGAATATGTTTTTATTCCTCAATTTTTCGTAACTGCACATAACACTGTTTGTCTCTGCATCACCCAAAGTTTGACTGGTGGAAAATGCCTATAACATTCCGCCTAAGTCCGCCTCTGTACATTTCTGTGCTGAAGTATTAAATAAATAAATAAACTTTTTTTATATATATAGGTACAGTAATTGGTTCTATTTCTTTAAAAAACTAAATTTTTAAATTCCTGTTGTACCTAATTTGTTTCCAATACAAAAGTGCAATGTCCACAGACGCGCATATTTAAAAAACGCAGCACGTAAATAAATAATGCACGCAATAAGTATTCTTAAAAATATATTTTGCTGAAAAGTAAATGACATTTGTTTTTGGCGTAAAAAATCGCTGTTTACGGTAGTGCTCAATGTAACGCACGCAAAACATTGCGCCTAAGGGCCCATGCATGCATGTAGGTACAAGGGTCGTGGGAGTATTTATTTAAAGTAAAATTAAGTAAAAGTCCAATACACAAAGTTTAATACAATAATCAATTTTCTCCATACTTTAAAGCCTCGTGCAGACTGGCGAGACGCGACGGTGCGACGCTGCAAAAGTAATTGTTCTACCGTGAAGTTTTCTTATAAATTGTTTTGTTAGAGTCGCGTCGCGCCAGTCTGCGCGAGGCTTAATTCGTATTCATAATCAGCTTATAATGTTCCCACTGCTGAGACACAGGCCCACTCTGACTCCTCTTCGTCCACAGTAACCCTCAAATCCGTCCCGGCAACCTCACGCGCTCGCGCTACCGTAGCCCCCCCCGCCCCTGCCCCCGTCCCCTCTACCTCTACCGCCCCCCCGACCGCGTCGTCGTCATCCTCCGCGAAGGATACCCCCGCGCCCCCCGCTCCCGTGGCCCCCCCGACCGCTTCATCCTCCGCGAAGGATGCCCCCGCGCCCCCCGCGAGAAAGATCGCCCCTCCACCCCCCTTGTTCATTCAGGACAAAGGGAAGTGGACGGACATCTCAAAATGGTGCGTCGATCACAAGATCGATTTCACCTCGGCCCGCAATACCCAACAGGGTATAAAAATCCTAGTCCCTACATCGCGCGATTATAGGGAACTAACCCGTCTCTTGAGAGCGAGAGGTGTGTCATACCACACCTACTCCCTCCCGGAAGAGAAACAAGTTCGCGTAGTCATTAAACGCATTCCCAGGGAAATCCTCCCGTCCGAAATTCTTGCCGACCTTCAGTCGCAAAACGTCCCAGTAGATGAGGTCCATCGTATGCACCGCTCCAGAGGCGGTGACCTCTACGATATGGTCCTAGTCATATGCCCGCCCGTTGAGGGCCACCACCCGATCTTTCAAATTCGTTCTCTGTGTCGTCTCACAGGGTTCGAAATTGAAAAACCTCAAAAGAGTGGCATTGTCGGACAATGCCACCGCTGCCAGTTATACGGCCACTCACAGCGGAATTGCCATGCGACACCCAGGTGCGTAAAGTGCCTGGGCGAGCATAGCACTTCCGACTGCTCCCGCCCCAAAGACCGTACCCTCTGTACCGTACCTCCCAGCTGCGTTTTATGCGGCGAAGAGGGCCACCCGGCTAACTACCGGGGTTGCTCAAAAGCCCCTAAGGCTTCTTCTCCCAAGCTGGGGAAGCGCTCCGGCGCTCGCCAGCAAAGGGAAACTCCCTCCTCATCCTCTTATAGGATCCCCTCCGCCCTTATGCCCCAACGACTAAGCCCTCAGAGGCCTAGTCCGTGGAACTATCTCCACCACCAGCAGTCTTTCCCTGCCTTGGTGCCCTCTCACGGTCACTTCCCTCCCCCGCCCCCCGTCCGCCCCTCCCACCTTAGGGACCCCCGCTTCCGTGGCACCGTGCCACCCGCACCCTCCGCGCCCCCCGCGCCCTCTGCACCCGCCGCGCCCCTCGTTAAACCCGCGCCCGCTCCCGCTCCTCAAGCCCCGCGTCCCCCGACTGCCGGTCCCGCGACCGCGCAGCGCCAAGGTCTTGATTCATTCAACATCATTACCTCGACCTATATGGCATTTGTCTCCCCGCGCGCAAAGGCAATGGCCAATTTAATCATCTCCGCTCAAGGCAATATCCCTCAGATACAGTCTATTTACAATGCGTATCCGGATATCACGCAAGTCCTAGATAGCCTAGCTATCACACCTAAAACCTTCAATGGATAATACGTCGATAGCTAGGTTCAAACCCCGATCCCTAACAATAGGCTTCTTTAACGCCAATGGCTTAAAAACCCAAAGGGCAGAGATAGGGCTCTTCCTCCGCGATCACGATATAGACGTTCTCTTAATTCAAGAGACGTTCCTAAAGCCCTGCAATCGTGACCCGTCACTTGCCAACTACCGGATTGTTCGCAATGACAGGTCGCGTTGTCACAAGGGTGGCACCCTTATCTATTATAAAAAGCAGCTTCACTGCATCCCATTAGACCCTCCTCCCCTCTCGGTATTAGAAGTTTCTGCCTGTCGCCTAGGTATGTCAGGTCACGAGCCGATCACTCTCGTATCGGTCTATAATCCCCCTGATAACGCCCCGGGGCACTATCAATCCCTCTCAAACGATCTCTCGATCCTATTCGCTATGAGTAACTCGCTCATAATAGCGGGCGATCTAAATGCCAAACATCCCTCTTGGAATAGTTCGGTAACCAACCCCAGAGGTCAACACCTGTTCGACCTCTCAAACTCCCTGACTTTTGACGTCATTGCTCCGATGACTCCCACTCATTTCTCTCTCATAAATCCCAATCATACCCCCGATATCTTAGACGTGGCGCTCCTTAAGAACGTCAACCTAAAGTTAGAGTCAATAGAAACGGTACAAGAGCTCGACTCTGATCACCGCCCGGTAGTAATGAGACTATACCCCCGCATAGGTCTCCCCGACCCGAACGCCCCCCCTATCACTAAGAGGATCACGGACTGGAAGAAAGTAAGCACACAGCTGAAATCCAACACGACCCCTCAGTTAGACTCTATCCCCGATCTCTTTGACTCTGTCGCCGACACCACGGCCGCGATCGACTCACTCACTGATCATGTACAAACCGTCCTGAACGATTGTTCAAGGGAAGTGTTAGCGACGGACGATCGTCGCTGGCGCTTGCCGGACGATGTGCGTGCATTACTGACTGAGAAGAACGCGGCCATATGTGCGTACGATAGCTTTCCCTGTAACGCCAACAAAGCCCATATGCGCTATTTACAGAGATCTGTAAAGAAACGTGTAGCGGAGCTGCGGGACGCGAGCTGGGGAAAGTTACTCGGCGAACTAGAGCCAAACCATCAGGCCTTCTGGGAGCTCCAGAGGAAACTCAGGGCTCCCCAATCCTCTGGCATGCCCCCTCTGACCCGTCCCGATAAAACCATCGCATTCGACGATGCCGAAAAGGCTGAATGCCTCGCAGACAGCCTCGAGGCCCAATGCACTCCCAGTTCCCTACCAGTAGACCAAGCTCACCTGTCAAAGGTCGACGCAGAAGTCGAACGTAGAGCCTCCCTCCCTCCCGTCGATGACCCTGACTGTCCGCTGCCCCCCGTCCTCCCGGACGAGGTGCACGACATCATCAAAGGTCTTAAAGCCCGTAAAGCCCCCGGTTCAGATGGTATCACCAATAGGGTGATCCAACTATTCCCCGCCCACCTAATAATGCTTTTGACCACCATCTTCAATGGTGCCTTAAGCAACAATATCTTCCCACAGTCGTGGAAAGAAGCCACCGTCATCGGTATCCCTAAGCCCGGCAAGCCCAAAACCGAGCCTACCAGTTACCGTCCCATTAGTTTGCTCAAGGTTCTTGGAAAAATCTATGAGAGGCTTATTTATAAGCGCCTCAGAGACTTCGCCGAGACCAAGGGCCTCATCCCCAACGAACAGTTCGGCTTTCGAACTGAGCACTCTAGCGTGCATCAAGCCCACCGGATCGTAGAATTCATAAGCGCTGGTTTCCAGCACGGTTATATGACCGGTGCAGTATTCTTCGACGTAGCGAAAGCGTTCGATAAAGTCTGGCACAACGGCTTAATATACAAGCTGTACCAACTCGGTGTGCCAGATCGTCTCGTGCTCATCTTACGAGACTTTTTACCGAACCGCGTCTTTCGCTATCGCATCGAAGGAGCGTTATCCACTCCCCGCCCCATCCGTGCAGGTGTCCCTCAGGGCTCTGTAGTGTCCCCCCTCATATTCACGCTATACACTAGCGACATCCCTAAAGGTTGCCGTAGTTCGCAGTTGGGTCTGTTTGCAGACGACACTGCCATCTACTGCAAATCTAGATCCCCCGACTCTATTCGCCTCACTCTCCAACGCGCAGTCGATAGACTGGCGGCATGGTTTACAAAGTGGCGAATAGAAGTGAACCCTGATAAAAGCCAAGCGGTTCTCTTTACGAAACTGCGTAAAAGGCTTAGATACCCCCTCCCCCGACCGATCACCATGTTCGGCAAGCCGATCCCTTGGGAGAAGCGAGCCAAATATCTCGGTGTCGTTCTCGATCATCATTTGACCTTCGCAGAGCACATAAAGATGGTTCGTTCGCGAGCCGCTTTCGCTCTCGGTAGACTCTTTTTCCTGGTCAATGCACGTAGCAAATTGTCACTTAGGTGCAAATTGCGCGTTTACACGGCGTGCATTCGACCGATCATGACCTATGCGGGTGCCGTCTTTGCTCATGCAAAACCCCGTCATATACATAGGCTGCAAACCGTGCAGAATAGATTCCTTCGTAGGGCGACAGGTTCCCCATGGTTCGTCAGGAACGAGGCTCTCCACCTCGACCTAAAGATTCCCACAATCCACCAATTTCTAAAACGCCTTTCAAAGCGTTTCTTTGAGTCCGCGGCCAAACATCGCAACCCTCTGGTTGTCGAGGCCGCCAGTTATGTCCCGAGTAGAATAAGTAAAGTTCGCCGCCCAAGGCATATCCTAGTAGACCCCGATGACCCCATAACCCTCCTCCAGGAGAGCAATAGGGAAACAAGCACAGTGTACAAACACAGACGCCTCCCGTCATTCCGACCTCGCCGCCGAGGTCCTTTGCGTTCCCGACCGCCGCGCCCCCGAGTAAATGATACTCCCCCCCGACCCTTGCTCGAAAACGAGGTGCCAGCAGTTGTTGCAGCTGTGCACGTAGCTTTAAATTCCCCGTATAATAATAATAATGATAAAAACCCTTTGATCCAGCCCGTCCCATCTTTTGATGTTATCCCCCCGGATAACGCCCTAAGCCGAGGCTCGAACCCCGCAGGGGGTGCCCTTAGCGCGCGTTCATCCTAAGCTTTTTAGCTTAGTTTTATATTTGTGCCCTGGCTGGAGGCTTTGAGTGTAGTAGCTTGAGGCAGCCACAGGATTGACCGGTTAAACAGCGAAGGTTTCTCAAAACCAGCTGTGAGATGCCCTACAAAAAAAAAAAAAAAAAAAAAAAAAAAAAAAAAAAAAAAAAAAAAAAAAAAAAAAAAAAAAAAAAAAAAAGACACAGGCCTCCTCTCGGTGAGAGGGGGTGGGCTGTAATCTACCACGCGGGCGCAGTGCGGGTTGGTAGATGTCACATGTCTTCGATTTTTTTTTTGGTTCTAGGACATGCCGGTTTCCTCACGATGTTTTCCTTCACCGTTTTGAGAGCAGTGGTAATGAAATTAAATACACAAAGTAAAGCGCCTGCCTGGGTTCGAACCCACGACGGATGCTCCGCAGTTGCGGATGCGGATACGGATATCCGTTACATCCCTGTGCCAAACCTACACCTCCATACATGCTGACACGCACACATTTACAATCAAACTACACCTCACTAAGTGCACACATGTTTACGAAACCGGCTTCACGTCACTGTTGACAGCGCTGTCTTGATTTTTTATTTGGTCTGAGCCTACATTATAACAAGTGCCTTATTTAAAAGATTATTGACAATGGTCTGGTTGATCTTAATTACAGAGTAGGTAGGTACCGCTATTGTAGTAGTACCTTTATCTTTCTTAGAATCCTTCAGATTGCAACGTAACAATACTAAGAAATAAACTAAGAATTTGTTTCATTGTTCGATTTGTTTTTAACCGACTTCCAAAAGGAGGAGGTTCTCAATTCGACTGTGTTTTTTTTTGTTACGCGATTACTCCGCCAATTATGAATTGATTTTGATGATTCTTTCTTTGTTTAGTAGGTTATACTTCAGAGGTGGTCTCATATAAATTTTATTAAGTTTGCTTGGGTAGTTTTTGAGTTAGCTTCAATAATACGTATTTTTTTCCCACTTAGTATGTGGATGATATGATATGTTCCTGTCACTGTTATTTACATAGTAGGTAGTGGTATTCGAATTTGTGTGGGGTAGGTACCACAACTACTCGTAAAAAGTGAAAAATATAAACTTTTTACAAAAAAAATACAACCGACTTCCAAAAAAACAGTACAAAGTGAAAAATAATTTCGGAAGTCGGTGGCAAAAAACGAAAATTCTAAACCAAAGACACCGACTTCCGAAATTATTTTTCACTTTGTAGTGTTTTTTTTTTGGAAGTCGGTTGTATTTTTTTTTAAATATCATTATTTCCTTCCTCAACTGTCTAAACTGCGTTCGCAATTTAGTTTCCAAACTTGTAGACAAGTATTTGTTTTTGTAAAAACAACAAACAGTACTCTAATTGCGTAACTTATTTTCGTAAACAATTATGACAAATTTGTTTCATTTTGACAGTTCAACAACATTCATTGCGTTATTTACGTTGTTGAGCAGTTTTTTCTCCAGCTTATGAAGTAATGGATTTTATTGTTTCAAATCGAAACAAATTGTGATTGATCGTGCATTACGCAATTAGGGTACAGTTCAGGTTGCGCTACAATTCCAAACACTCATGACTTTTTCAACAGTTTTACGACTTGAATACTGTTACCATGGCAGTACATGATTCTGAACGCCCCTGTGTTGAAATTTTTCGTCGGTTATTTAAAAAATAAATCTACTGTTTCATGGAAAAGTGTAATACCTACGCAGTCAAAATGTAAGGAACAACAGATTTTTTTTTAAAGCTTTTTTTGTAAAAGCTTTCGCGTCGATGTCCCTGCCACCCTGTATTTTACACCTTTCCAGGTGTGACATTTTTCAGAAACTGGAGTTATAGTTTGCAGAGCTTAGCAAGCTGAAGAGGCAAAAAGCTGGCCACGACTATCGAAGGACTGATAGAAGCAGACGAGTTCTTGAATAGACACCACGCATCAGCATTGTATGATACCAGTCCCCCTAGCCAAATAGACGGAAGACATCAAAAAGCGGGTAGGGAATTGAACAGACTGGGTTTTGAAGGTCCAGAGTTGGGTGTTCCGGCACAAATTAAGAGAAGTAAATGGCCAGCTGTCGTGATGGCCATATGGTAAGGCCTCCTACCTCAGCATGACGCTGTGACATTTAAAAATAAGTGTCGCAACGCTGATATTCTGTCGGGCCCGCAGTGATGTCACGGATAGATACAGAAATAAATAAAATAACACATAACATAGCATCACGCCTTGTTTCCCCGAAGGGTTGGGCAGAGGTGTCCCTGTCACCCACATTTTGCCAGTTATGTTTAAGTCCCATGTAACAGGGAGCGAGCCTATTGCCATCAACCGGGCACAAATCCAGACTCCGAGCTGCTATTGAGAAATTTCAGATAAAAAAACCCAATAACACTTTGCCCGACCCGGGAATCGAACCCAGGACCTCATGTTCAACAGTAGCGCTTGCGACCACTAGACCAACGAGGCAGTCAATAAAAAATAAATATGTGAAATAACGTATAGGTACTCTTCTCTGTTTGAAAAGAACCCTGCAATGGAACAATAATATGCTGATATTATTATTATATCCACCAGTGTTCTGCTGAGGACTGAGTTGAGACAATGATTATGATATAAAACTTTAATGAGACTCACCATACAGGGTGGCATCGACGCGAAAACTGTTACCATGGATTGAGTACATGATTCTGAACTGCGCTGAAATTTTTCATCGGTTATTTTTTTTTAAATCTGCTGTTCCATACATTTTGACCGCGTAGCCGGTATTGCACTTTTCTATGAAACAGAAGTTCCTTTTTATTAAAAAAATAAAAATTTAACAATTTAAAAGAAAGGGGGCGGGGCAAACAAAAGGGGATGGCCTGGAGAGTGATGCAGCATTATACTATTAGTACAGTATAAGCAGTCCGGTGTCAAAAATGGGCTTCTAATTCTAAATCTAAAACAATTTGACTTAAGGTACCAATTCAAATTGATTTCTATATAATTTAAATTTTAATGAGGAGTATGTAAGGATCGTAGTAGGTGGCGTTCTGTAGTTTCTGCCTACCCCCATGGGAAGAAGGCGTGAGTTTATGTATGTTAAACTTTAATTAATATCGGGGTAAAGTATGGGGAAAAAAAGTGGAGAAGTTTGTTAATTTACCCCGAATTTTTTACTTAAGCTTCGCAGAGGGATGGGAAAAATTGTGCGGGTAGCCCTTCCAGAGGAAACTATTTGTGAGAAGTTATTTTCCCTCTACGACTTTCCATTCTGGAGATATAGTCACTCCCATACGACGTGCACACATGCAAGGATCGGGGAGAAGCCTGCGATCAGGGAGAGACTAAATCCCAAAATAATGGACAATTTTTTTTTTTTTAAATATGTACCTAACATGTACTAGTGGCTGAGGGCTTACTAGTATTTAAAATAAAATAAAAACACAATGAATGTTAAATAAAATTATATTTTCCTAGTTTTTTTTTCCTAAATAAGTTCAAAATCATGGTAAAAGTTTTCGCGTCGATGTCCCTGCCACCCTGTATAAGTAGGTATTGAAACAATTGCACAACTTCATGAGCTATGATATGATATGATATCACAGACAGACTGACAGACAATGGCTTTAAAGTTATTGCACCCACTCCAGGGTTTAGTGTTTTAAAAACACTTAAAATCACAATTATCTAGTAACGTTATCTCATGTCTTGGGTTTCCTTAAGAACCACTGTAAGATTCTCCTAAGGCGGCAATAAAAATATAATGACTTAGAGTTTCCTATGCCTTTCTTTGTAATCAAACACCATATACTATTAAGCCAGCATTTTACGAGAATATCACATACCATACTAACAGACATAGCGATATTAATGCCAGTTTTACACTAGGAAATATCTAAATGGACGCACTTTTAAATTTTCAGCTCTCGGCGCTGAGCTGAACGTTGAAAATTCAACAGTGCATTTTTATTCAGGCATTCATTTAGGTGTCAAAACGAGCATTAGTACTTTAACCCATTTTACTGTAATTTTACTGTTATTCACACAAAAACTCATTTATAACCTGTTCCAGCAACTACGGATATGTTCCGTACTCTAATTTAAAACAATTTTGCCTAATTTGTTTCATTTTGACAGTTCAACAACATTCATTGCGTTATTTACGTTGTTGAGCAGATTTTTTTTCCAACTTATGAAGCAATGGATTAGCAATCTGTTTCAAATCGAAACAAATTGTGATTGTGTTGTATTACGCAATTAGGGTACTGGTTAACTTATCTTGCAGATGATTTTATACCCAAATTATTCAATTTCTAAATGTATCCGGAGGATACTGTCTATCTGAGAGGCAAAACCGGTAAGATTTTATTTTCATATAAATCTCCTGCCAAATACGATACTGGCATAACTCAGAATATCAAAAAATCTAGTTTTTATATCGTTGGTCGGCATCCAATACCGCGAATGTGATTTTTTTTACGAAAATTAGATTTTTGTTTTATTTAGGTATTTATTTAACAGTTTATGTACACACATATAAACAGACAAGAAGAAAGGAACAAAAAAATACGTACAAAGGCGATGCTTATTAATTTCTAAAGAAATCTCTTCCAGCTCTTTTATTTCATTCTACACGTCCAAATACGTGATCTTGCATTCAAAATTGATTTTCGTCAAAAATGTCACATTCGCGGTATTGGATGCCGAGCGATGATATGGAGAATCAGAGCCCGAACTAATTTTATGGTGTAATAAATGGCACATTTTAATTAAATGACCACCATAAACATTAGTAAAAGGAAGCATAGGACTTCTCTCACATTACGACATTCTTGTGTACGACATGTCACGCTACACATATCCAGTATAACCTGACCTTTCATTGTCCGGAAACCCTTCAACAATACGAGGTCAATTTATATTGAAAATATGATTTCTTGTTATGATTACTTGTCGCGTGTACTCTTTTTCTTTGTGTGGATATTATTATTTTTCGACCAGTAATGCCAGTTCGATGTCCTTATGTCGTGTTATTACTTCAATCAAGTCCTTGGTATTAATGGTGGACGTAAATGGCAAGACAAAGTTTGGGTCACTCTGCCATTTGTTTCTGTGGTGCTTCCACGTCACTAGGTTGGAATTTAGAGAACCATCGAAATGGTGGTCTGTTTAATGAAATCTCCAAATGGCTGGTTGATACTTCCCGTGAACCAAAGGCTGTCTTTTATCTTGACCATATGCTAAGCATTGCCATTCAACGTGGCAATGCCGCCAGTCTCTTGGGTATTACCAGTCCACAGCGATGCAGATGAATTTTTCGACGCCATATTACATAACATAACATTACGCCTTGTTTCCCCGAAGGGTTGGGCAGAGGTGTCCCTGTAGCAGGTACACCCACATTTCGCCAGTTATGTTTAAGTCCCATGTAATAGGGGGCGAGCCTATTGCCATCAATCGGGCAAAAATCCAGACTCCGAGCTGCTACTACACCATATTATAGTTTGTTAAGTTATGATGTTATATTTATTTATTTAGATTTTATTTACTAAATCCCAACCTATTGACGTTGTTTCTGCAGTAACTAACTTGGATCCAAAAGAAGGAATATATAGAATACAACAGGTACCCACAAGCAATGAAAAAAAAGTTCATGTTTTTTTTTTCCTAATATTCGAGCACAGGCTCCAAGTCATTATAATAATCTCGAAATCACACCTTATAGACATGTGCCTCTTTAATAGCCTCCAAATGACGTCTCACATATCGTATATCATTCCAAATGTTTGATTTAGATTTGTCTTAATTTGTATCTGTTTTATATGTCTAAGATTTTTTGTGTGTAAAACTAATTGGCCGTTGCGGTTTATATTTTGATTAAGTTCATTGGTGGTCGTAACTTTGTAAGCGAGTTTTCTGTTTCTCACGCAGTGTAATTAAGGAGGTAGAGCGAATTTGATAGACGGAACTGATATTTTTAATTTTATAGAATAAAAAGATCATTACCATTTAGTACGCAGCGTAAAGTAAGCTATATATACTGATGTGCCAGTCCTAGGAGTACAAAGAATTCTGGAGAAACGATTACCAATAAGATTCACATTACTATTTCATAATAATTATGCATTCCCTAGCAAACGAGTCCTGACTCCAGCATGCTTAGCATGAACACTATAGAAACGGGTTTTGTCGACGGAAGAATAGACAAAATGACAGATTATTTCTGTTTATCTGTCATTTTGTCTATTCTTCCGTCTTCAAAACCCCCAGAAAACCCGTTTCTATGGTTGTCAGACTGCGCGTGCCGGAGTGGAGACCGCGTATCGGCAAGCGTAGTGAAGGTCACCCCGTAGTTTGATTGACCGACGTCTTTAAAACCGGCCAAGTGCGTGTCAGACCACGCACAATGAGGGTTCCGTAGTTGGGATGGATTTATCCCAAAAACCAACTTAACTTTGTAATTGAAAAACATGTTCTCCCGTATGTAATGTATTGGAAAACATGTTTTTGCAACTGCAAATATAAGTTGAACGATTATTACTCGTTAACTTGTAGAGCCTACTTAGTTGTGATAGTTTTCCTTTAAATTTCGTTATATAAACTACTGCTGTGATTTTTTTCACACATCCAAAACCAGCCATTTAGCTGGCAGGGGGGGGGACACTTGACTCTAACAAAAATTAGCTCTTTAAAGCTTAATATTTCGCAAACGGATATCTGAATCCAAAAATAGTTTTCCCTTACTCACAATGTTTTTGAAGGACCAATGATACCCCAAACCATGGGATAGAAAAAAAAACATCACCACTTTACGTGTAGGGGAGGTACCTACCCTTAAAAAAAATGTATACCCATGCCAAATTACAGCTTTCTAAACGCCGCGGTTCGCGCCGTGAATTCGCAGCAAAATTCGCGCGCGAGTGTAGAGCGGGCTTAATACTAAGAGTCTCGAAGCTAGACCGCGGACAGACAGACAGTCCGTCTAACGCAACTATAAGGGTTCCTTGTTTACTACGGAACCCTAAAAAGGACAGTACAGTCGTGACAACAAAACAATACTTAATAATAAACTGCAAGCTAGTAATCAAGTAATGTAATAATCCTGAACATACTCGTAGTGACAAATAAATGTCCCGTTGCAATACTTCAAGACCTTACAAGGCACGATATTATGTACCATCGAAGAAACCCATACCTATACACCGTAAGGACTATTTCTGCTTGCAGCGCTCGGCCACTATAGTAACGGTTACCTACGAAAAAAAAGGGTCGTGTGCACGGGATTTTGTTTTCAAATTACTAGTACTTAAGACGCAGACGCCAGTGACCTTGAGTTAACTTGCGTGTTCACTGAGCTCACGCAACGCGTCGTACGTCCAGCCAGTAATAGGACTCGCCCATCCAGGAGCGCTGTCCCAAATTAGACGCATTACTAATTTATTATACATAAAACAAAAGGTATTTTAATTAGATACGTATACTAAAAGATTTAATCATTAAATTAACTTTAATGATGAAGGTTTCAGAAAAACACGCTTGATAGATTTTGCGTGATTCTCAGTTTTTTACCCTCGTTAGACAATAATTTGACTATGTAATATAATCATAATCTAAAATAATCATATATGAAATTATTAAAAAAAATCTAATTTATTATTTTTTCCAAATCATTAACACTACTCGTTTAGACGTGATCTTCAGTTTAAAGTCATTCAAAGTCTGTTATCTTCGCCTTATTATTTATTTATAGTTAATTATTAAGAAAGACCGTAAATCAACACCAACTCAATCAATAGACAAAGACTTAAGAAAACAGACAACCGGCTAACCTATATTAGGTTTAGATAAAAAGATATGCCTATGATGTAACCAACACTTTATAACAATTTTTTTATTTAAAAGAGTGTCCATGGAGTTTAAAATTTCTTGCCCGTTTTTCTCCTTATGTACCTACTACGCTTTGGAATGGGCAACTAGCTTCATATTTCTGACTGACCGATAAAATTGCATGTATTGGTTTAATTTTTTTATTGATGCAGAATACATAATTATTTTATAACTTATTTATGTATATACAACTAACTATTATATAATATTATGTACAAGTAAGTAAATGAAAATAAAATAAAAAAGGGAAGTGCTCATTGGGCGTCAAAAAATTTGTCCGCATCACTGTCAGCGGGAAAAGTGCCCAAAAGGCTGACAGCGTTATCACGTTGGATGGCAATGCTGGTTCTTTGGCCTAAGATTAGCCAACCCTCTGGTCACGTGAAGAGTCGACCAACCACTTGGCAATGTCCCGAAATAATCGGTGAGCACTCGAACCCCACGGACCTAGTGTTTTAACCCCAAACGGCTCAAAAATACAGCTACTAGTAAGGTTGCTATATTTGCGCCGTCTAATTGTTTTAATTGAAATAAATGCTTTGGGTTTGAGTTTGTTACACCCTTGTCACAAGTGGACAGACAGCGTAGGCTTAGTAATTGGGTCCGTAACCATAATAACGACAAAACCGAGTGCCTTATAGCCTATGCTGAATAAAAATGTTTTCTAGTTTTCTTTCTTTCTAAAAAAGGCATAAGCATAATCTTTCTATAACGTTGCCACTGCTGGAATACAGGCCTCCTCTCTGTGAGATCCCACGTGGGCCCAGTGTGGGTCACATATCTTGAAATTGTTAGTTCTAGGAAAACGAAAAATATATCTTCCAAAAACCTCGTTTACATTATCCTTCGTTAACACATCGACCCTATTACCAATTTTCTTTGTACTTCCATTGATTCTACGGAGTAAACAAATTGCAAAGTGCTTGTAGTTCTGCGTTGATGTACCACTCAAAGCGACAATGTATGTTATTACTTACAAATAGTAATGAATCATGGATGATCTCAAGAATAAGCCTTTAATCTCCTGTCATGTGTATAACTCACTCGACTGATAATATCTAGGCCTCTCTGAAGGTTTGTGACCCCTTTGGTTCATTATTCTGAATGCGTCATGTTTTCATTCGAATATTTGGTTGTCTGTGTTCTATCTTCGCCTCTTAGCATTTTTATTGCATCTGGAGCTTCATTGCTGAATTCAATCTTCTTTCATAAATGATCCTTAGGATCCTTCCGTCCTTTCTTGGAAGATTAGTGTACTGTATCTATTATAGAATATTTGCTTTAACGTCATACAGAGTTGTCATTTACCGTCGTTGGTCCCAGCTGCCATTCGTAGATCTTTGACAGTATGGATCCAACCAGTCTTACCAAGGGATATCGTACTCAGAAACTGGGTTGTAGAGGTCAGATAGGCAGTTGGTCCATGTAAAATTCTGGTATTCAGCTGCATCCTGTTAGACTGGAAGCCGACCCCAACATAGTTGGTAAGTGGCTAGTGGTTGGTGGAAGATCACCAAACATAATTACATGACCTACGACGTCTAAAGCGTATTTATGACAATCCTCTTTGTAATCATCACCACTACGGTAATTCGAAATTCAGCATACCTTTGCAATTTTTGTACATTATTATATTAGACATCGGTTTGTTTCCACAGTTTTCGATCGTGAGCTTTCCTTGTATCACCTGCTGTCGATATCTGATATTCCTCCCCACCTTCGCACCGGTCTTCGTCTTTTACTCTACTCTCTCGGATACCATTCAGTAATAACGCTTGGTAAAATAGAATTCCTTAACTAACCAGGTCTAGACAAAAACCTTTATTATTTTAAACACATCGTCCAATAACATTAGATTGCACAATGAAACTTTTATTTCGTAAATAACTCCCATAATCTACTGTTATGAACAAAACGATTGCATGTCAACATGCACTTAATTCTTAGAACGTGACTATTCTATACGGGACATCTACTGATGACTACGTATTTTTGTATATCTATCATCTAACTTCTGCCCGCGACGCCGTTCGCGTGGAAGTCGTAAGATACACATTATACTAAAATAAAAGCTACATTTTTATAAAACTCCCTCGGTTCCCGACCCACGGCGTCGTCGCATCGCAAGCGCTTCTTTCAGACTTTTTTCTTTTTGCTCGACTCCTGAGGTCGTAGCGTGATGTTACTGTGTAACCTTCCTCAAGAATTGGGCTATCAAATGCAATAAGAATTTTTCAAATCCTACTGGTAGTTCCAAAGATTAGCGTGTTCAAACAAATAAAGTCCTCATTCAGCTTTATTATTAAATTGTATTATAGTAATATAGTATAAAAATACCTCGACGTTTATTAATGATAACTTTGGCCCACACAAAGCAAATTCAAAAACAAACATACAAACTTCAACCCCACCCCCAATAGGCCTGCTCAAAGACCTCTGTACTATGGAACATAACTTTAAAACATCTTCAATTAATATCGATAGTTTTCCAATTACTAAAAAAGTAACCGTGGAGTTTCTTGCCAACTCTTCTCCATAAGAAACGACCAATTGGAACCGTGCACCTAGCTTCTGACGTTTCTTGAGTGCCCATGTAGGTTTATGTGAAATAATATATTTTGATTTTGACTTAAATATGCCCAATTTTGCTTGCAGATCAGCCTGCAGTCCATTTGCGTAATGCAATTTGTTTCACAATCCGAAGCATTTTAAAAGGCATTTCTAATCTATTGCTTCATATTGTTTGAAAAATTCATCTGCTCGATAACGTAAATAACGCAATGAATGTTGTTGATTGTCGTAATGAAAGGCATTGCAATTCTTATTGTGTTATGCAATTACCCCGCTATACTTATATGGTTTTATGACACTGAAGCTATCGAAGAAAGGACAAAAAACTATAGATTGGTTTGGCGCAAACCTGAGAAGATATTATGGTCGAAGGTGAAGGTGCTTATACTCGGAAATACACGATAAATGTTAATGATGATTTGGAAACATAACATCAGCTAGATTTCAATAGCATGCCTGAATGACTATATCCCGGTTAGGGAGAGGTGCACCTACAGTACACCCACATTTAGTCCATTATGTTTAAGTCTCATGTAATATATCCAGAGTCCTGGCTGCTACTGAGAAATTCCAGATGAAGAAACTTAATAACTGTGCTTGAGCCGGGAATCAGACCCAGGACCTCATGCTCTCTAGACCAACGAGACACGAGGTACGGGTTACGAAGTAGGTACACAAATAATATTCCATCTATTAAACAATTTGGTAAACTACACTAACTTCAGAGGCGAAACTTGAGTATGCTCTACAGTGTACACCATCTTCGGTTGATCTTGATAGCCCCATGGGCATAATAGACCTTTTCTTAAAATTAATAGCTATACCAACGAAAAAAATCCAACACTGTTTATTTAATCACGCACCTAATCACGGGCTTATGTTTGGCATCAGATTAGTATGAATGAATCCGCGTACTTTATGGGTCAATGAACTCAAATCCGTAGGAGATACTCTGTAGATCATGTCTGTATGTACTTGTACCTATGTACATAACGTCACCAATAACGTTGTATTTAGGAGTCAATCAAGCTACAAGGCTTTCATTAATCTATTCTTTATTGATTGAGTTTAATCAATCCGTTTCAAAGTCTTTGGAGTTAAAGTAAAATCTTGAATGTGATTTTGTAAAGGCTTTAATTTTTTATTTGATTGAATGTACCTATTTAGTTCATTTAGTTCTAATTGAGCATCAATGTTTTACGCGTTTGTGTTCTCTTCCGTTAAAGTGCCTACCCGTACAAGTAATTATTCTCTAAAAGCTTGATTTTTTATTTGAGGTCGTCTTCGGAAGTTTAATAGGTAATCCCATCAAAATCATTGTTCAAAGTTCAAGAACATTACCTACCAGAACCTATTTTATGGGATCACCTATTTCATATAACTTCAAGATCAAATCTAAAAACCCAAAAGTTTCATGTGGGCACATTCTCAGCCCTATTGTAACTATTAAGATTCAAATAAGAATAATAGCTTAGTGAACAAAAAAAATACTTTTCATGTCAAAGACCCCAAAATAGAAGTAGATTCATATAGGAATTCTAAAGTTTTTCTAGATATATTAAGTCAAAAAACTCAACCACGTTAAGAGTTCAAAACTCATACCTACCTACTTTAACGATTTGATCTCTGAACGCGCATTGTTTTTTTTTTGGTCTTAAAGCGCTCGTAACTTTAACAAAGCTTTGAGAGATCTAACACGTCTATAAATTTAAGCATGGCTTTACAATTTCAAGTTACTATTTCCCTCAAGCCTACATTGTTACAAAACAGCAAAACAAGAACTTCAAGAAAGTCTTATTCAACCGCGTTCATATCAGATATGGAAATTAAGCCACAATGAATCCAATATAAGAGGTCTTTGCTTCACCAACGCCTATATTTTTGTACGTATGCATAATGCGACCCGAGACGAACACAGCAGGACTAAAACGAAAACAATAAAGAAAGCGCACGTATAAATCGACTTACCAGTTTTTGTTGAATCAAGATAAATCGTTGTACTAATCGACACGAGATGCTGGGACCAGTACCGATACCAATTTCACCGTACCGAAACTTAGCACAACACAGGATGCAAAGTTGCAATGCAAAAAGTCACTAGTTGAAAAAACATCAACTGAAAATCGTAGACACGATTGTTTTAAAACGTAACAAACTCACTGATACACTGTTTTATTTATAATACAGAATGTTTTTGTGATTAAAAAACGATGATTCGATGATGCGTGGAAGGCGAACCGTCGCCGTGCGGTGCGCCGGCGCAGGCCGATCTAAAACTGACCGAACCGGTCGTCGTCGTGAAGTCTCCGAAAGAAGGATCGTGACCGGCCGCCATTGGAGCCGATACACGCTCACTTCACTGTGTACGTGAGTTTTTGTTAACGTTACTCTTACTTTAATCATTGTTATGTATTATTTTTTTAACATTTCATCTAACAAGACAACTGTCCTTACTGCTGCACACGTCATTATCTTCTTAGATATATCTTTCTCCGTGATTTTGTTTCTTGTCATTGACGTTCAGATCCTAATTAGTTGAAATTGCTCCTGTAGGTAGATAATGTCTTATTTTACGATATGACGCTTTCAAAATTTAAGATAGTACAATCTTTGTAATGTTGAGAACATTATTTTAATTAGATAAATTGTTGGTAGCTTGCATTTCTGGAATAAACGGCTCTATATTAATTTTTAATTAATGAAGATATAAAACTTACAAGATACTATGAACAGAAAACAAAACCTTTTGGTTTATTTGTACAAACATTACTCAAGAACACTAGAACTGTTTTGTATAAAACTTTTATTGCAGTAATTAACGACAGCAGACTTTGCAATGTTATTGATGTTTACCAGAGCAAATGCGGAATCATTATCTATTACAAAACAATTTGATAGGTAACGATAATGCAATGGTATGTAGTTGTAATAAAAAAATACATCAAACTGCACCATTGCGTCTTATGACTTCTTTCCTGTAGATACCAAATTGAAAACAAGGAATAAAAATTAAACACAAGAGTAAGTGCTCCAAGAAGGAATAATAAATTGGATGTAGAAAGGTCAATACCGAAAATAATGGCGTGTCATTACATTGAGGAGTCGAACGCTGTAACAACTTGGTGGATCGATTTAGGTTGGAGATGAACAGCTCTTTCAGAGTCAAATACACAATATGCCTTCGTAAATTTAATCTTTAAAACCAGCATAATATTAAGTTATTATAAATCGAATTCACCTTCTATCGTCCATTTACTATAGCCGTCATTGGAAGGACCATGTTCAGCAGTGGATGTTTATGGACTGAAATATTGCTTCAAGTCAAAAACATTTTATTTCTTCTACAAATTGTAATGGAAACCCAAATAAATTTTCTTTCCAAATTGGCACAAAACCTTCGCCAAGAAAATTGAGGCCTATCGACGTCGCTATAAACACATTTGACCGATAAACATCGCTATCTCCTCATATCACTTGCAATCGTGCGCATATCGTACGGATAAGAACACGACAACAGCCGACAATGCCCGATGCAATGTCAACATGTGTGATAAGTGATAATATACAATTAAACTGTGCCGTTGGTATATCTAATCATCTGTTTTTGATATTATGGTCTCGTTTTGTAGTCATTATGATGATATGAAGTCATATATTTTTTTGCGATGGAGTTCTTGGTGAAATGGGTCAAGCTATCTGAGGATTTAGGAGATATAGAAAGTAAATAGAGGTTTACAAATAAACAGGTGAACGGTATATATAGAGACTTGATGATTTCAGATAGAAAACATAATTAATTGTGAAATCAAACTGGAATACATCATATTGTATAGCAGTACACTGATACACACACAACATTTATTAAAGGCTTATGTTTAACTTACCACCAGATATAGTAACATATAACAGACAAAAATAGTAAATGATCACCAAAATTAAACCCGCATTTTATTGTAAAATTATAACCAAAGTTTTAACATCTCGCTATCCTATTTATGCAAAATGACTCCAAATAAATCATTATTAATCCAAAAGTAGTTAATGAACACCAAATCATTAACCACATTTCAATATAAAATGACATGCAACAAAATAAAATCTCGTTATCCGATTAAAGTAAATTACCCTCGGCAAAAAAAAAATTTTTGCCAAACATAGTAAATAAGCTCCTAACCTTTTTGTCTTTTTTTATTGATTAACCACTAACAAAAAAATAATTTCTTGAGCGTTTCGTTTATTCAACCAAATGATATGCCTAAGATAAAAATGAAACTCTTACAATTTCAATAATCCTTTTTTTAATTATTTAGGTTTAATTGCGGTGGGAGGAGATTGCAAGCCGGAGACATAACTTAATATGGCATCATAATAATTTATTTGGTAATAAGCCTAAATTTTATGGCAATCACAGTGGTTTATTTAGGCAGAAATAGCGCATTAATTTGGTCGCTAAGATTTGGTGATCATTTACTACATTTGGTGTTCGAATACAATTTGAAGAGCAGTCGTGACTAAAATAGCTAGTATTATTGTAATTTTAGACTTTATTTTTCTGGTGTCAAGTATATATTTTAGTTAAAAGAACTAAGGGTATCAAAGCATTTTATGGTGGTCATTATATTTAACCCCTTTATTAAATGCGCTAAGGAGTTCGATCCTCAACAACAGGATGGAAATCAGTCGAGGCAAAATCAGACAGAACCACTAAAAGAGGCAAAGAAGAAAATAAGGTAGGTATTCCCATGTAGCAGACTTAAAGACAAAGCAAACACTTACAAGTGCAACAAGCTAAGAAAACTTCACGAATAATAGCGAAGACAATATGGAAATTCAACCGAAGAGGAAAATAAAGTCTTCTCAGGAAGTCCCACCGCCATAATTATCATGATCTGCGATATTTTGTAGAACCAATCAAATTAACATCATGCACTGACTCAAATAAATATCCAATGTAGGTATATTTTGTTTAGCCAAGAAAAATATTTATTTGGCACTTGCATCGATCTAATATTACTTGAAAAATTACATCTGTATTACCAGGCATATAGACTAGCCTACTTATTCAATGTTAGATGTGTGTTACTCGTCTTGCAGTCTTTATAGATTGATTCCGATTAAAGAAAAAAAATTAGGTTGGAGCACCAAATAGGTTAATGTAGTGTTTGATAGCGGAAACATCTGAGAATAGCTCGCGTTTCCACATCTCGATCTAAACTCCCACTTGTTAATTACTATGGCTTGTTTATATGGTGCGGAATTAGAGAAAAATGCTGCTTCTAGTATAGCTATCAGACATACTATGTTATTTTCACTGATCACATCGAATTTCGTTTCAGAGATTGGAGATTTGATTTGAGATTGGAGATTTTGTGTCTAAGGAGACAGACACATCACAAATCTCCAATCTCAAATGCAATTTCCGTGCAGGATACATATTTACCCGCGTGAGCACGTCGAGCCAACTAGGTACGGGTCTGGCGCGACCAACCACCAACCGTCACCATTCCTGGCGTTTGCAGCGTGACACATCCGCTGGGGTCATCGTCGCACCAGGTTGAGCCAGGAGAGTACTGCGCTACTCCCAAGGGAATTAAGGGAATCTTGTAATCATAAACCTTCCTACTCCCTTTTTGTATTTTATATAAAATATACTTATTTTATGTTGACAAGGTTACGTGGTCTTCATTGGCATGTGTTTAAGAATATGAAGGCATATTTTTAAACACACATTTGAAATGAAAATACAAAGTTCCATTATTTAAAAAATAGTTAATATTTTTAAGGAGGAGTCGAATATATCACATTCATGCATGATGGTCGAACTTGAAACGAGTTGAAGCCTTGTCACAGGTTCCTGGTTTTTTGACTTCGACTCAACTTGGTATATTGGTCTTCCTATCCTTCATGACACCATGGGCTGGTCCACCATTCAGTGAGAGATTTACTTTATCTGTCGTTTCATTTGGCTTAGTTTTCTAAACACGGCCACTGGAATTATTAAAAAGTATTTTTCTGTGGTTAATTATCATCAACAGCTGCTGAAATACGTCCACTGGTTTAGATTAATCGACGTACAATATGTTACCATGGATACATGATTTTGGAACCCCCTGCGTTGAAATTTTCCGTCAGTTATTTAAAAAAAAATTCTGCTGTTTCCTATAAAAGTGCAAACCTACCTAGGCGGTGAAAATGTATGGAAAAGCAATTTTGTGGTCCAGAATCATGTAGATACTGAATCCATGGTAGCAGGTTGCGCATCGATGTCCATGCCACCCTGTATGTTCTCAAGACTGGACTGAAACTGGACTTAATCATCCCCCAAGCATCGCCTTAAGTAAGTGGCAATGCAGCTGGCTTGAATTTTTACGATTGCTACTACAAGTCACACGCTGTGTAATGCTGTGTGTTCGCTACGCTAGCTGTGTTCACAAAAATCCAAACCAATTTTAGCAGAACTTCTTCTTTTCGTATGTTTAGTGACAAATTTTTTTTTTTTTTTTTGTTGGGTAATTATCAAATAACTTCTCCCGCTCTGGGTAGAGCGGGAAGCCGTGTCAGACTCTTACTGACTAAAACCCAACCGTGTTCCTTCAGTTGCCATGTTGCCGGGGGGCCACGATTTCCCTTTCGGCCCGTATTCGCAGCCCCGGCAAGCATTGGCCCTAGCGGACCCCGTCAATTCTGCTGACATCTCTTTGAGGCGCGCGTGGAATACAACGCGCCGTCGACCCGGGCTTGGTCCTTATCGGACGGCGAGCTACCCATTGCTCACCGTCCGTAAGCCCGCGCCTACGGTGCCCGGAAATCTGCCTGTGAATCCCGACGCCCAGGGCGTCTCCTCCTGCGGCGGTTAGGGGCGCGAGGGTTACTCCTCCTTCGCGAGCATTACTGCTTCGCAGAAGGAGGTGACGGCCTCCCATTTCCGCTCGCTCCGTACCATGGCCCGAATCAGGGCCGGACGTGAGAGATCACCGCCGCCGATCGCCTCCAGGCCCAAGCCGGGCAGACCTCCACCGTATGCTCCACCGTGTCCTCCAGGCAATTCACACAGTGGTGACACCCGGGCGTTTCCTCCCGCTTTATCCTGAACAAGTACCTCCCGAAATAGCCGTGTCCGGTGAGGACCTGCGTCAGGCGGAAGGTGAGGACGCCGTGGCGTCTTTCTAGCCACTCCTCATAGAAGGGTCTTATCGCCGCAATTGTGACGTACCCAACGCTGGGTTGCGACAATCGCACTCTCCATTCCGCCATGAGATCCCGCCGGAGCTCTGTCTGCTATGCCGCAATTTCTTGCGGCATCGGAGTTAAGCCCCGGCGTTTCGCCTCCTCGCGCCACTTCCAAATGTGCGCGAGGACCTTTGCCTCCAGATCCCATGGCGTTAGTGACTAACCTGGTATCAGAGTTTTAAAGCCACCCATGGGCCTTTGACTTGGCTTCATATACTGCCGAGAAATATCTCTCAGGCATTTTCCCACAATGTTTTCCTTCACCGTTTTTGAAGCAAGTGATAATTGTACAATACGCACATGAATCCGAAAACTCAGAGGTGCGTGCCTTGGGTCGAACTCGAGACCTAACATGACTTGGCAGTCCGACGATCACACGACTAGGCAGCTCACTGCTTAGCAGAACTGATAAACTATCGAAATAGTTAGCTAGATCGCTTCAGCATACATTGCACCGTCTGGGTTATCCAATTACCTATTATTTATTACGTTTATCTCCAAACTTCATTTAATTAAACTTACGCAGTAAAGCCTCTTACAACGCAATAACAAAGAGGAAAAATTGCAACTTTTAATTGAACTCAAACCGGATTGATATCCCAATAGCGATAACTTACTTTCAAATTAAACCATGCGTGGTATGTACTGTGTTGAGAACTGGCTATTGTTTTGAAATTAACTAATGTCATAATAGGCGGTACAGACCAATGCTTCAAATTTACTTATTTATTTAATACTTGAAGCACATAAATGTACAGACGGACTTAATACCATAGGCATTTTCTACCAGTCAATCTTTAGATGATGCAGACAAACCGTGGTAGGTGCAATATCGAAAATTGTGGAATATAATATTTATTAATCGAAAGTTTGTGAGGATGGATGGATGTTTGTTACTCTTTCACGCAAAAACTACTAAACAGATTTGAATAAAATTTGGCACACAGATAGTTTATAACCTGGACTAACACATGGATACTTTTTATCCCGATATTCCCACGGGATCGAGACTTATGCGGGTGAAACCGCGGGGCGCCGCTAGTATAATAATAATTGTTTTGTTGTTAGGTAGTAAATATGAAGGTGGTTAATTAAGAACTGGTATATATTAATAGAGGAAGCCTATGTCCAGCTGAAGAATGATGAAAGCTAATGAAGAAAGAAATAAGCCGATTGCATAAGTTTTGGCAATAAATACTGATGCTGCCAGTGCCAGTGGAACATTCGTGTAGAAGAATATAAGTTGAACTCATTATCAGGACGTTCAAGGCTCAAATTAGCTTTCAGACCTCCTTCCTGGTCTGAAACTGAAGACTTACCAGAACTTCACGTCTCAAATGATCCTGCATTTGGGAAGTGACGTTCAGGTAAGGCTTTACGAGCCACACACCCTATTCTTCCTACAACAATTTGTTTGGTTTTCCCATCAGGACTAAACCCTCACCCACATCAGAGGAAATAATTCTGTAACTAAGGACCAAAAGCATGCACCAATAATAACATGGTAGGTAAAGTACTGGCGTCTGGCCAATAGTCTGCAATGCAGAAAGTTTTATATATGGTAAACTTTTACATCAATCAGTTATGTCAGTTTCGGGGTAGTTGAAATGTCAGATGGATTACGCTTTATGTTGTTTTCACAAAATAAAGTAGAAAAATGGTTAAACCTACTAAAAGTAGAGTGCGGGAGTTATTACATAATTTATTATATATAAATTCCAAGATGTGAAGTAACAGCACCATGTCGTCCTTAACCAAAAACGACAATGTTTACAAGATTTCGAAAAGTTGACGTGTAACTTAGATCTAATGATTTTGATATTTTGGCTTTTGATTTTTGCCTAGTAGATTATGTGTAATTGACTATGCCGTACCTATGCTCTACCTCCGTACGATGACAAAACTGTATCAAATCCACACTGCATTGTGCTAAAGTGACTATTCTTTACCAGGAATAAATCAGAACATAAACAAAATGACATATCAAAAACAAAAAGACAAACAAATCATCAAATTCTTTTTTCGTAGGACAAATGGTGTTGCAGTCTATAGATTTCAAATTCCACTATTTTTTTACTTATGCAGACTTAGCGTGGCCAGAATCTACCAAAAATATTTTAATGGCTCATAATATTGACGCTCAATATGCTATGAGCTTAAACTAAAAAATACCTATGTATCGATCGATTACAAAAATATTGACTATTGATATTTCATGGATAGTTGCATCAATTGAAAATGCGGTACTCATGCGCATTATAAAATGAAATATGGAGTAGAAATCTCGTTCGGTTATATTTTTTTACGTGTGGCCTCTCTGTGAGTGGGATGCAACTAGCCAACATTCTTGGGACCTACTAGCATTATGCCCTCCTATTCCGTATGTATGAAGTAAGCAGAAATTGGAAACGAATGAATCGATTTAATACACTGATAATAATGTAACTTCCAAATTGGAAGTAAGTGCCTGATGGTCATTTGGAAATCCCAAAGCACCAGAAGTTCCATCACATGGGATCCTTCTATCCATCACTACCTACCGAAGTTTTACTAAGTATATCGGTAGATACATCTTTTTTCATGAACTCACGATTTTATTTATGCTCACGCTCTTCTGCTCTGCGCTCAGCTGAATTTCGTCTTTCGATTCGCGTCATAGATACACTTTAAATACGTATTTCTATTTTCTTAATGTCCCTCGAGTATCATCGGATTTCCGAATACAAACGAATGCTAATTTCCATGTCCATCAATTATTAGATTTATTGTGTATTTGAATTTAGATCTAAGTACTTTATTGCTGTTTTGTTTTGATTTCTGTGTGAACTATAAAGAGCTGTAAAACTATTTTCCTACCTGTCGTGCCTGCGACTTTAGCAGCTTTCCTCCTATTTTTTTAAAATAAATTACATTTACTTAAAAGAGTATTAAAAACTCTGTATACTTCCAAGTCGATTGAGAGCGTCCGATCTGCACCAAGTGCAAAGGGCAACTGATAGAAATCCGACAGCTGACGAAATACGAAGTTTGCCGAGGGACATTAAGAAAATAGAACTACAGACTACCTTTCCTTACCTATTATATTACACCCCCATTTCGCCCATGTCTAAAGAGCGAGCCTATTGTCATCAACCGGGCACAAGGCTACTACTGAAAAATCCCTGACGAAAAAACCTAATATCACTATGTCCGACCTGGTAATCAAACCCAGGACCTCATGCTCAGCAGGAGCGCTTACTACCACTAGACTGACAAGACAGTCAAAAACAAAAAATAATCATCATAATAATCAAAAAACAAGTAATAATTAGTTAATTACGGAACTATAAGGCTTGATTACCAGATAAAACTAGTGAATTTTATAACCAAAAATTTAAAAGAAAAACGTAGAAGCAAAAAGCCAACGTCACGTGGTGTTCCCAGGCGGTCACCCATCCAAGTACTGACCACGCCCGATGTTACTTAACTTCGGTGATCGGACGAGAACCGGTGTATTCAACGTAGTATGGACGTTGGCGGTAACTAGAATAAAATTATCAATCCGTATCTGAATCCTGACGTCATAGTTCCGTCACATTCGCCAAAGTATGCGATTAGTTTTTTTTTGTGCTTTATTCTGTTCCGTTCCCCTAAATCCGATTCACTGGTGGAATAACTCGTATGTACATCAAGTTAGTAGGAACACTCTGACTAGAGTAACAGTTTTTGCGTGGTTTTTGCAGTTCAAGTGTTACCTTCCATTGAGGTGCGGTTGACTTTACCTACCTCGGTCACTTAGTTTCTTGATTTATTCCAAAGAATTTCTTTCCGGTCAAGTAGGTTTTAGTTAATAAAAGTCGAATCACATACAAAACGAATAAAATTATTTAAAAAAATGAAGAATTATTGAAAAAGCAAAAGCCAACGTCACGTGGTGTTCCCAGGCGGTCACCCATCCAAGTACTGACCACGCCCGATGTTGCTTAACTTCGGTGATCGGACGAGAACCGGTGTATTCAACGTAGTATGGACGTTGGCGGTGGTGAATAACAAAATTATCAATCCATATCTGAATCCTGACGTCACAATTTCGTCACATTCGCCAAAGTTTGCGATAAAATTATTTTTTAGTGCTTTATTCTGTTCCGTTCCCCTAAATGTGATCCACTGGTAGATTATCTCGTACAACCGGTCAGTAGGCACACTTTGACATTGACAGATTTTGCAGTTCAAGTATTACCTACCTTCCATTGAGGTGCGGTTGACTTTACCTACCTCGACGGTCACCTAGTTCGGCGATTTCATTTCTTTCTGGTCAAGTAGATTTTAGTTAATGAACTGTCAAATAAAATTGTACTTCTAAATATGTCACCTGGATTACCACATTATCACGGTTAATTTTATTTTAAAAAATGTAAAAATATTGAAAAAGCAAAAAGCCAACGTCACGTGGTGTTCCCAGGCGGTCACCCATCCAAGTACTGACCACGCCCGATGTTGCTTAACTTCGGTGATCGGACGAGAACCGGTGTATTCAACGTAGTATGGACGTTGGCGGTAGCTAGAACAAAATTATCAATCCCTATCTGAATTCTGAGGTCATTATTTCGTCACATTTGCCAAAGTATGTGATTAGTTTCTTGTGTTTTATTCTGATTTATATTATGACGATTTTGCGCGGTTATCGCAGTAGATCTACGAAACAGATAGATATCATTCACACTCATAATAAAAGTTTCGTGATACATAAGAGCCTATACTACTTTAGCTCAAATTCACTTTTTTTTCTCGCTCGCACCATACTGCTCGCGGACTGAGTGAGAGCGAGACGGAGTGGGGTGCTAGCGGCTCCGAGGCGCCAATAATTTAGGTAATTGCTTCTTACGGCGAAAATAATGGGAAATTAAAAAAAAAAAACATAGCGAAATGTGGGTGTACCTGCTACAGGGTCACCTCTGCCCAAGCCTTCTACATTATCTGTGCCTTCGGGGAAACAAGGCTCGATGTTATGTTATGTATGTGTTAAAATAAATAGAGGCAGTCAATAAAACGAGGAAGTTATACTTACTCCTTGGTTTTAGTTTTTATGGTGTATTTGTTTGCTGTAATGCCAATAAATGCATTTTTCTCAAACATGCCAGGTCAGGACAACCTTCTTCGAGATAAATCGAAATTGCTGTACTGGTCAGAAACAAGCGAGTAGGCGGCCAGCAATGTTACTATAAAAATCCATAACTGTCGTGTTTAGCGGCCAAATTAATTACTATGAAAACTCATATCTGTCGTGTTATTTAAAAATGGAACGAACTTTTTACTTCAACACAATATGGCAACCAAAGAGGTAACTCATCAAAGAATTTATTTAAATTTCGATTTAGCTTGCAAATAGAGCTGCAAAGAAGAAACAAATGAACATTTGGCGCGTGAAACATTATCGTTGTTCGGCATTGATTCTGGGATTTATAATTAATTTACTCAGTTTGAATTTCCGCGCATTATTTGAAAAAAGTACTATACCGACAAGCCTTGGCCGCAATCAAGCATTGATGGAGTCACGTATGTGTGCCTCAGCGTATCGTCCATCAATGATTTATTGCCCTCCCTAATTGCTGGCCGCGACAGTAATGTTTACTACCTATTTATTTTTCTTTCTTTAAAAATCGCTGGCAATCACACCCCAACTTTACCAGAACATCGTAACGGCTCTTCGATTCTCAGAAACTCCCAAGTTGTTGCGTGGTCATTGTTTTTATAATGTCATGTTGGTTTTATTTTTACAGATTACAGTACACAGGCTCATTTGATGAATGTTGTATGGCTCTACTTGATAGACGGATTGCTGTGACGGTCGGTGAGAGAAAAATGTGGGTTTTCTTTTGTTTCAGTTCACGCATGGTTGGTGGAGTAGACCGTGACAATTAAAGACGACATTAATTTTTTGAACAGTCAGAAACGGTACCTACCTACCTAGAAGATAAATTAAACAAGTTCTTTTTACTTCCTCTTGTCATCTGCAAAAGCTTTGGGTTAAGTCGACCTGCGCAGAAGTTTAAAAATAGTCTGCAGTCTCACGGGTAGGGTACTGGCAGACACTTCGCGTGTCCACTGTACCGGGACAAAATTAAAAAAGGTTTCTTGGGTTAAAACCTTTAATATATTGAATTCAATAGTACAGGCATTTTATATTTCTAGTTGCTTGACAACCTCCGGCTCGACTGTCTTGCAAACCAAATCATATTCAAATACAATTTTAAATATAAAGGCACCGCCCGTCGCGCGACGAGCGGTGCCTTTGTGTCGCATCGCGTGTCGCGCTGGTCTGCACAAGCCTTAAACTGACAGAGAGTTCGAATGCCGAGCTGTTTTCTTACCAGCCTGCATAACATAAGGTTGCTTATTGCATAAAACCTTACAGTACCTACTTTAGTCTGACGAAGATGACGCAGGTGACGATAGCGTCATTTGCGTCAACTTCGTCAGACTTCAGAACTTCGTTTTTTTTTTTAGGTTTGGCATCTCTTAGTTGACCTCTGAGATCATGACTACTTGACCGGGCTTTCCTGTGGGTGCCATATGCTGCTACACTTAAAACCTCCAGCTAGGGGTTATTCAACTATGCTAATTAAAACTAGGTGGACGCTCGCTAAGGACACCCCTTGTGGGGTACGAACCTCGGCTTAGGGCGTCAACCGGAGGGAGGACATCAAAGATGGGTCGGGCTGGTCAGGAGTTCGACTTTGTATCTAGGTACTTATAGACAAAGCCTAACTTCTTTATGGCTGCGGACACGAAACCAGCGGCAAGGAGCGGAAGCCAAGGGCGGGCGTGACGGAACAATTTTGTACCATTTCCGTCGCCCCGCTCGGCCGCCGCTCCTCGCCGCTGTTTTCGTGCCCGCAGCCATAAACTCGACGTATCAAATTTATGTACAGACGCCAGCACATCAAGCTACCCGCAACTGTCAAATTTTCCCAATCAACTTTGAACCTTAGACAATTGACAGATTGACAGATTGTAGTAGCTTGAAGTGCTGGCGTCTGTACCTACGTCCAAGCACTATCTATCTATAGTGAAACCATGTTTCAAAGAATACGTCTATGAGTGTACCCTAGCCTCGTAAGGCCAAAAATGTCCCACATCTTAAAAATCACATGACATAGGGCCTAATTTATTTTTTAAGAAAAAAATTAGGTCGTTGTGCCTTACGATTACGAGGCTAAGTATAAGAAAGTTTAGGTACTTATCTACTTTTACAAGCGTGTTGACGGTCATTGAACTCTATCTAATTAAGTAGGCAGGCACCTAGGTATCATAGGACCGATATCCTTTATAAACTTTCTATCTTATTGATAGCAAGTCACGACCATGTCCATTGAATGCAAATTAATCAATATAATAAGCTAGTAAGTGCACTGGTAACTGTGCTGGTAATCCCTGAAGAATGTGCCGTATAATTTCAATCATAGTAAATAACTTTCTCACTATCTTCACTCAATGAAAACGTTAAAATATTAAATGCTTAAATAATAATTATAATAACTGGCGAAATGTGGGTGTACTATAAGTACACCTCTGCCCAACCCTTCGGGGAAACAAGGTGATGTTATGTTATATCATTAATAATATTAGGTACCTATGTAGGTACTAAATATTCATAAAATAAAAAACTGAACATACTCAAATAAATGATTCTTATTCTTATTCAAGTCATATCTTTTATAGAGCAAATTACATAAAGTAATTAAATAGAATGAAGACTGAAAGTGTAGTGTATCGTTACCTACTTGGATTTTTACCGTCATCTCTGTCCACCCCTCAGGAACTTCATACAAAGCATGAAGATAATAGTTTACTACTTTTTTCAACAGATGGCACTGCCGCTACGCTCTTGGAAGAACACTGAAACGCCAATAGATTATGTATAGCTTGTGAGTTGTTCTTGTTTGTAAATTCTTTTAGGATATTGAAATTAATTAATTTGATTTTATACTATGGAAAATAATAATTTAGCAAATAATTCCAAACGATAAACGAAACGTAGTAATAGATAACCTGTGGCTTGGGCGCGTTCCAGTCACAGCTTCAAAAAACGCCATTTAATCAGCGGTTTCATGTTGCTGTTTCTCATCTCAAATAGTTAGTTAGAACGAGAAAGATTATTATAAATGCTAGAAATTTTTATAAAATCTAAAACTTTGACACTTTCTAATTTAAAAATTTGTTGACAACGAAGTTGTTTGGGCGTACTTTATCGAATGAAATATTAATTTTCCGTCGTTTTAAAGGCTAAAACTTAGAAATTCACACCCTACAATCCAAATCCATCGGTATATTCAAAGTCCTTCAAGTTTTCAGTTAGAAAACCCTCATCCAAATAACTGTTAATTCTGGGTGTGGCTGTTGTTCGTGCGAATTTCTCGCTAAATACGCGTGAAATCGGTACAAAATCGTAATAAAGAAGTGCCAAAGAGTATTCTATAAGTACAAGATATGGCTCCATTACTGGAATCATGCTGGTCGCCATGTATTTGGTCTTCGAGCGTGAAGAGTGGAAGCCGAGCGGTTGCGGTATACACAATTGCCATGAGCCTGATCTTAATTACATTTATTGGATATCAAATGAATGGTGGAGACTCCACGCAGCTCTGGAATCCGCTGTTCGAAGCTGATGTTAGAGGATGTGAGTATACTTTCATGCAACATTCTTGAGTTGTTTATATTATTTGTTAGGTAGGTATGTTCATTGGACCATTGTTTGGATCATCTTACTTATACTCGGTTCCTATAAACAAAAACGAATCGTTTTGCTCACCAATGGTAGCTTTTTTATTGCCAAACTGGGCATATAGATAGAATCCTAAGATAATTTTACCTTTGCCTTTTCCGTAAAGGAGGGTCTACTATGCAAAGCTATGAAGTGTTTGCTTCATTATTGGTAAAGATACAAGTCTTATTTTCAACCAATAAATTGTCTGTAAAGGAATCTGCCATAAGAGGGTTTCCATAGAGAATATTTTGAATTTGGAACACAAATCAAATGTACCTAAAGGGTAGCATTCTATCACAGTAAAAATTTAAATTAAGTTCCCAATGGTTTCTTTGTTAAAACAATCGAAGTGTAAACTAGGTTGCACTGTTACTTGTGATAAGGACCCAAAGCATGGCAGTTTTAATTGTAAGAATGCTTGTTTCTAACTGCAAACAAATTCTGAAAGACTTAATTAAAAGTTGTTGTTAAGTGTTTCTTTAATTTTGCTGAGTTGATGAAATAATTAGTCATAATAATTTTATTTAATGTTTCAGCTCTGCTAGTGTTTGGGGGTATATTCATTGCAATATTAATACTACTCATCATCTTCTCTATATTGATGGTAAGTTAAAATAGTATACTTATTGGTTTCATCTCTATGGGTTTCTTGGACGCAAAGAATGTCACAATTAGATATTATGCGGTTGACATCGGATAGAATTTCTGATTTGTCTTGTGAGAACCCAGAACTACTTTCAGGTTCTAGCTGTTAGTGTTTGTAAAAGCAACAAAACAAAGAAACAGGAGAAATACATCGATCTGAATGACAGTTTACATGAAAAAACACTCCGGGAGTGCAGACAGAAGTGAAAACTTGAAAAAAAATCGGCACCGCGGTAATCAACGCGTTGATGTCTTTTACTCCACGCACCGCGGTAATCAACGCGTTGATGTCTTTTACTCCACGCACCGCGGTAATCAACGCGTTGATGTCTTTTACTCCACGCACCGCGGTAATCAACGCGTTAATGTTTTTTACTCCACGCACCGCGGTAATCAACGCGTTAATGTTTTTTACTCCACGCACCGCGGTAATCAACGCGTTGATGTCGTCACAGTGTCACGAAATCAATGGTTTAGTCCCATCTCAAAAATGCCAAACGCGCTCAAAGAAGTTTTCACTTAAAAAAATGTGCCTTTTCTTTAAAAGCAAGCAAACACTATTTGCTTATGTTGTTCAATTAATACTAATATGTTATGTCAACCATTTCTAGGTGGTGGGCATCAACATCTGGATGCGAGGCTTCATTCTGCCATGGCTCATCATTATGGGACTGATCATCCTGTTCCAGCTGCTATTCGGACTCTGGCTTCTTGGAGGATATTATATTTATGTGAGTATGCTTTCTTCATACTTAGGTTATGGCAACATTCTAAAAATTATCATTGCCAGCCCAGACTGTCCCTTTCAGGGACACTGGGTGGGGACAGTCTATGTAAATAAATAATTTATAAAAACTAAAAATACTAACCTACTTATTTAAGCACCATTGTTACTAACACCAAAATTATGGTCCTTAGTCTGAAATAAAGGTTATTATTTTATTTTTATGAGAGCATTAATTCTAATATTCTAATGTCTTCATACTTAGATTGTGGATTGGTAATTGCAGTAGTAGGTAGGTATGGGCGTTATTTAACGTCAGTAGTTACAATAACTGGCTACGGGGCATGTAGCTGAATAACTAGTTTCGAGTCACACATAAACATGTGATTTTTGTAACTAGTTAAATCATAATGCAGTGATCGAATGAAAAGAGTGAAACGAAACAAAAGTACGTTGCGACGCATGTTGTTTCTTTCGCGCGTTTAATAATGTAACTGCATATGTAGCTACAAAAACTTATTTGTTCCAAAAACTTAAAGCTTGTGATATGTAACGTATTACGCAGGTAATAATTTATATTTTCGTTTCGCAAATAACTAATACTTCGATAGAATCACTGTGTTGAATCACTGAATAGAATTTGAAAAATAACTAGTTACTAAAATCACCAGTTTTCAAAACCGGTGACGTCCTCGACGTCACTAGTTACGTTACGTTTCGCGAAAATCATGTAACGACCCACCCCTAGTAGTAGGTTATTTTGCCGGATAAATGGCTCATTATTTTTCCAATCATGAGAAGGTGTTATGTATAGGTAGGTACTTATAAATAATTATAGTGTTACTTATCCAGCCCGTCCCATTCTTGATGTCCTCCCTCCGGTTGCCGGCCTAAGCCGAGGTTCGTACCCCACAGGGGGTGCCCTTAGCGAGCGTTCATCTAGTTTTAATTAGCATAGTTGAATAACCCCTGGCTGGAGGTTTTAAGTGTAGTAGCGTAAGGCACCCACAGGAAAGCCCGGTTAATTAGTCATGATCTCAGAGGTTAACTACGAGATTCCATACCTAAAAAAAAACGAAGTGTTACCTACTTATAAACTTAAAATCTTGGTTCTGAAGGAATGTTATTTTTAAGTGAACAAAATTATAATGTGCGTACCATTCATGAGTTCAGAGTATTTATTTGTAAACATAGGTCACAGATACACAGGTGTGTGAGATAAAAGATGAGATTGAGATTTGTTATAGTTTTTTAAATATGAACTACATTTTTTATTATTTTAATATTTTGTAATTATTTCAGTTGGACGCCACCTTTGCTGCTCTTGTGGACTTCTTGTGGATGGCATACAATGTAAGTTTTGAAATAATATATTTTTAATATTTATCAATTCTGTCAATGAAAATGGAAAGTCTGTTACTACAGTGCTGTCCTCTATCAACTTAGCCTTTGGCAGTCCACAGCTGGACATAGGCCATAGGCCTGTCTCAGGCTGCGCGACAACACCCTGCCGCCTTCCTCGGCTGTTTTTTTTTTTTGAGAGGAAATATTGCCACCACTCTTCTGAAAATTTTCCACTGTCCGCCCACTATGAATGTGAACGTAGTGATGAGTTTATAAGGTCATCTCCTCGTCGCCTCTGCTTTAATAATAATAAAATAATAATGATTTTTTTTCCTTAATTTGTTAGTAAACATTAACCTTAATAACTATGTTAGTAAACACGCAGGTTTGACAAATAATGGACGAGCGGGCAATCACACTTCCCCGCAATGACATTCAGGAGACTGTTCGACTGTTTAAATACTTCATGTATTTAATCGAACTTATAATAATAATAATTTAGATTTTGCTGTCTTAAAAATAATTGAACACTAATATAATGATTGCGCCTCTTTTTGTGAACCTCAAATAATTCCTATTTTGGAGTTCTAAAAATATTAAATAGCCAAGTAACTGCGACCAACTTGGATGTAACACTCGCCGGCTGTTGCCATGGCACGTCTCAGTTTGCGCGCGGTTGGTCATATTTACAACCAAACCCCCATGCCACCTTGATCCTTGAGGCGCACCTCACCGGAGGATTCGCCTGTAATGTAACAATCCAAGATTCGATTTTGAGCATTACGTTGCAAAACTGCCGCACTGACTTACGAGCATTCGCCTGTAATGTAACAATCCAAGATTCGATAAGATTTGCATTCACGTTACAAATTGTATCACGGGTGCTCCCACTCACTACTGTTAAGCTTAAGCTTGTTAAGCTTTACATTACAGGCGAATGGTCCCGGAGAATGTACTGTTACAAATTGTATCATTGCGCACTGTAATGCTCGGTTCTCCTCACTCACTGATGTAATGCTCGAATCTAAACTGTTACATTACAGGTGAATGCTCCCGGTGAGCGCCTTTAGGTTTAAAGCTTGATTGTCAACCAAGTCAGGAAAACTGACGATCAAAGATGTGTTTGAGGGTGGTTGTTGTCCTTTATCAGTTGCTTGTAGGCTTTTATTTTCACGTTGACCACGTTGTAAATATGTGAGCAACATGGTGCTCACATATTTACAACGTGGTCAATGGTCAAAATCTATCACATATTAAATTATCTGTCGTTGCTTCATTTTTAATTCTTTTACCTATTGTGGTATAGTAATTTTATTCTAGGTGCATCGTCTTTACATATAGGTAATATTATTTAACTAATGTACGTGCATATACAAACAATTGTAAAACATTTTAAAAGAGTAACGGTGGAGTTTCTTGCCCATTCTTCTCCATACGAAAACTATGAAAGGGGCGACTAGAATCAATTTTAATATTTTGTAAATTTTGACGTTCAAAAGTGCCATACATGGGCCTATTTGAAATAAATGATTTGTCTTTGACTTTGACTTTGACCACTATCAGGAATCATAATGGGTTTATTGTTATTATTATCTTAGCCGAAAAACGGCCACTGCTGAACATACGCCTCCCCCAAGCTCCCGTGCCTCCGGAAGCACGTTAAGCCATTGGTCCCTTCTGTCATTTGTAGATCTTGGAAAGTCTTACCCAGGGGTCTCGTTTTACCCAGTAACTGGGATGTGGAGGTCAGATAGGCAGTCGCTTCATGTAAAAAACGAGTAATCAGTTGCATCCATAGACTGGAAACTGACATAGTTGGGAAAAGGCTATTACGCAGATGGTGAACTGTCAGAAATCATTATGGGTTTATTATCATTATCATCTCAGCCGAAAGACGTCCACTGGTGAACATACGCCTCCCCCAAGCATCATCACATCGCCATTATTCATCATCATTTCAGCCGGAAGACGTCCACTGCTGGGCATAGGCCTCCCCACAAGCACCACTACTTCGACCGGTTCTGTGCTTCCAGCATCTAATGGATTCCTGCCTTCACAAGGTCATCAGTCCACCTAGTGGGGGGCCTTCCAACGCTACGTCTTCCGGAACGCGGTTGCTACTCCAGAACCTTTCGACCCATAGGCCATTTGTTGAAAATGTGCCCTGTCTGTTATGTCGATTACCTTGGTTCTCCTGCGGATCTCTTCATTTCTGATTCGATCACGTAGGGAAACTCCAAGCATAGCCCTCTCCATTCCCCTCTGGGTGACATCGCCATTGTAATTCTTTATGGGTGCGAGAAAAGTTTTGAATAGGTAAGATTTATAAGAGTAGGGGAAGACCAAAGAAACGATGGATGGGCTGTGTGGAAGATGATATGGATAGAAAGGGGGGGACTACCGAGATGACGACTAACAGAGAAGAATTGAAGAAACAGACATTTTGCACTGTTGTTGTTATAAATTGGGATCAAATTCAAAAGTTATTTATTCAAACTAAGCTGAGAATCAGCACTTTTCGAACGTCAAAATTACATAAGACAGTCCCCCAAAACGCCCACCCTTCACCACTTCCTAGTGCTTTAGCTGGGAAGAAGAAGTGGCGCAACAAACTCCCCAGCAGGGCAAGAGAATGATCCCGGGTCGACGCGCCTTAAAGAGATGTCAGCAGAACTGACGGGGTCCGATAGGGCTGATGCCTGCCGGGGTTGCGGTTTTGTCCGAAAGGGTTACCGTGGCCACTTTTTTTTTTTTTTTTTTGGTGGGAAATTATCAAATAACTTTTCCCGCTCTGGGTGGAGCGGGAGGGCGTGTCAGACTCTTACTGACTAAAACCCACCCGTGTTCTTTCCGTTGCCATGTTGCCGGGGGGCCACGATATCCCTATCGGCCCATATTCGCAGCCCCGGCAGGCATTGGCCCTAGCGGACCCCGTCAATTCTGCTGACATCTCTTTGAGGCGCGCGTGGAACACAACGCGCCGTCGACCCGGGCTTGGTCCTTATCGGACGGCGAGCTACCCATTGCTCACCGTCCGCAAGCCCGCACCTACGGTGGCCGGAAATCGTCCTGTGATTCCCGACGCCCAGGGCTTCTCCTCCTGCGGCGGTTAGGGGTCCCTGGCAACATGGCAACTGATGGAACACGGGTGGGTTTTAGTCAGTAAGAGTCTGACATACCCTCTCGCTCCGCCCAAAGCGGGAGAAGTTATTTGATAATTTCCCGCCCAAAAAAAAAAGACCAAGAGAATGATGTTGTGTGCTAACTATTATTTTATTTATTTTCAGATTTACTGCTGGCTCTGCGTGTTCTCGCAATATCAAATAATATTGGAGATGCAGTCGCCGAACATAGAAATATTAGTGGAATATTAAAACCAATGTTTGCACAAATGTTTGTAATAAGGTAATTTTAAAATCACTCTTTAGAAACAAATGAATTTTCCATAGAAAAATCAGGCACTTAATCAAGTATTAAGGCCTATTCAGATATAAGCGATATCGCTTTCGCAAAACAAAACTCAATGAAGGTTACTAGGTATAAAAAAGAGAATGATTGTTGCCTGTACAGACGCCAGCACTTCAAGCTACCCGAAACTGTCAAATTTTCCCAATCAACTTTGAACTTTACGTTTCAGTGATAAAGTTGAAAATCTATTAAATAAATTGACAGATTGTTGTTGCTTGACGTGCTGGCGTCTGTACATTAGATTTGCACAACTTTTATTAATATACAAGTAGACTTTATTACATAGATTTATATGTTTGTTATATTTATGTAAGTAGTTAGTATACGCCGAATGTGCCTAAAGTAGTTAAAAAGTTGCAGTATTTGAAATGCTTTGTAAAAGGTTCACATTTTAGACTATTATTTGTATTTTTCTTTGTGTTCTAAATGATTAGCTTTAAGGGTCCCGTAAACAGGAGCGACGGGACAGCGCGAAGTGACTCTAATAAAAGAATTTATAAGAAAACTTCACGATCATTGTTCTACCAGAATCGCGTCGCGCCTGTCTGCGGAAACCTTTAAACATTTCAATTTAAAATAAATATTTTTATTTTTACGTTACTTTTTTCACAATATTATAAATACTATAAAACTGGACCTGCAGCTGTTATATTTATACGCATTTATTAATTATATAATGTGTGCCTAAGTTATTAGCTATTTAGCTTTAATTTGGACAAAAACAAATCAGTTTGGAGCGGCGCAACGCAGCACAAGAAATTGTGAAGATCTAACGCAAAAAAAAATTGTGCAAACGCAACGCAATTTATGGTAACAATGCAATCCGCAACACGAGTCAGGCACCTGTCCCACCCGCCGGCGATGACGAGTCGAGCTAGTAACTAAAAACAAGTAAGCGAGAGCGAGACGGCTTCTTCCTTTCGTATGGTTAGTGACTAACCAGGAGTCAGAGTTTTAAACCGCCCATGGGCCTCTGACTTCACATGCCGTCGAGAAATATCTCTCAGGCATGCCACGGTTTCCTCACGATGTTTTCCTTCACAGTTTTTGAATCAAGTGATTGATAGTCATACAATACGCACATGAATCCGAAAAGTCAGGTGCGTGCCTTGGGTTCGAACTCGAGACTTATGACTTGGTAGTCTGACGGTCACAACCTCTAGGCTATCACTGCTCGCGACGGCGAAGAGTAATTACTCGCGTGAATCTCTCAGCGAGTGTTCTGCCTGCCAAGCGAGCGCCGCTGAGCGAGTAATCTCTTAAATAGCTCTTGTCGCTGCAACAAACAAGTACTCTCCGGCGATGTAACCAGTCAGCGATCAACTATTAATATATGTATCTCTTTTACTTACACGGGACCTGCAATCTTTTGTCGCTTCCTCGTCGGCGGCGGGACAGATGCCTAAAATTGTATATCTATATTGGTATAGTTTGACCTCGCCGCTGTACCGTGCCTTAGGAATGCGCGGCGAGGCGGGAGACGGGACGGGGACGCCGTGAGCGTTGACAAATTAGCAGCGGGACGCCGTGAGCGTTGACGAATGAGCAGCCTGCACCTGTCTCGCCGCGCACATATCTAAGGCGTGGTATAGCGGTTTTCGTCAAACTATAGAATCGTTGCGGGTGCCGTAGAGTGCTGTAGTGCAGTGGTGGCCTAGTATTAACGGCCACAGCTTACGAGTGAGTTCAAACCCTAGCAGGCACTTTACTTTGTGTATATTATTTCATCACCACTGCTCTCAAAACGGTGAAAGAAAACATCATGAGGAAACCGGCATGTCCTAGAACCAAAAATTTGAAGACATCTACCATGTTGTGCGATTACATTTTGGGTGATCAAGTCGAAACCTAGTGATATACTTTAATTGTTACCTGTTTTAGTTGCCTTGTAAATAAAAAAAAAAAATAGAAAATATCAACCCGCACTGGGCCCGCGTGTTGGATCACAGCCCACTCCCTCTCACAGCCCACTCCCTCTCACAGCGAGGAGGCCTGTGTCCCAGCAGTGGGAACATTATAGGCTGATCTTATGTTGTAATGCCAAACCCTACTGTTTTGTTTTTGCCATTAGTTTTAAGATCTGACTTAATTCTTTCCGTCCAATGTCTTTATATACAAAATAATCTTTAACCATTTATTATTTCATACATTGACTGCCTCGTTGGTCTAGTGGTCGCAAGCGCTACTGCTGAGCATGAGGTCCTGGGTTCGATTCCCGGGTCGGGCAGTGTTATTGGGTTTTTCTATCTGAAATTTCTCAGTAGCAGCTCGGAGTCTGGATTTGTGCCCGGTAGATGGCAATAGGCTCGCCCCCTATTACATGGGACTTAAACATAACTGGCGAAATGTGGGTGTACCTGCTACGGGGACACCTCTGCCCAACCCTTCGGGGAAACAAGGCGTGATGTTATGTATTTCATACATTTATGAATCTCGTTTTCAAATGTTTTTATGTATTATTAAATAAGTATTTGTATAATGATTGACGCCTTATTATTAATTCTTACTAGGATTTTTATATCAATTGCATCAAAAGATGTATTTTTCAACATTGTTTCTTCGTGAAAAATGCGACCAGTAAATAGTTTCTTAGCAATGAAATTACTACACGAATGCTGCTAATGTTTATTTAATATTGTGCATTGCATTGTGAATTTTACGTACATTGAAATAAGGTTTAAAATAAACGCATGCTCTGAAAGAAACTTGTATTTTGTTTGTAAAGGTGAGATTTTTTTTTCCTCTTTTATTTCCGAGGTAGCGATATTTAATTTTACCAATTCTCAGGCGTTGATGTAACATAAAATTATTAGAATTATCGTTACGACCGATGACTGTACTGATATTTTTATGACTAAATAAATAAATGAAGTTATATATACCTTTTATATTTTTTATTTATATATACCAAAGATTATTTGATTCGTTTCTCTTTAGAAACTTTTGAGTACTTTATGCGACCTACCCAAATGTCCTTTCTTTGGTATTGTTCGTTGAGTCGTTGAGATCCTTAAAAGAGACTGTGACTTCTGAGTTTGTTTTGGTCTTTCTTCTTCGGCCTGGCGCGGACTTGCGGTCTAGCGGGTTCTAGCGGACACACATAAGCGGCGTAATTTTTAAAAAACTAATTTTAAGTGCTATGTTGCATTTCACGCCGCGGTAGCAGCCGGCGAGCGCTACTTCCAATTTGATCGCTTTCCATAATATCATATCTGGAAACCCACCATTGGCTTTTTTGCGTGGTTACCCTACTTTGTTTAATTTCTTGTATGCCGCCGCCAAGATGCACAGCAAAAACAAAGCGACATCAACGCCTCTACCGGTGGATAATCTTAACTATTTTACGATATGATCACATGTTGTATGACCACATTATGATGTAATCGTGCGTTTAACTGTTCATATCGTCAAATGTTGAGTATTCAATGATCTGGCCAGACCACAAATAATGATGTGTCATTTCATGAAATGATCAATTCTAAGATCTGGTCGCTGCGACCTGGCTGCTAGTGCGCTATTGGTGCCGATTCCCTTGTTCACAAACTAAACTAAATTTAAGTTCAGTTCATCTTTTTCTTTCTATTTCATTAAGAAAAGGACAGAAGATAAATTTTAGTTTAGTCCTGTCAAATTAATCAGCGTTTGACGTAAATTGACGTAATTTTAGTGGGCAAGTTTTTAATCACGTCTAAACTTGTATGGAGTAGTGACAGGCGCTCATTAATTTGACAGGACTAAACTAAAATTCATCTTCTGTCCTTTTCTTAATGAAATAGAAAGAAAAAGATGCACTGAACTTAAATTTAGTTTAGTTTGTGAACAAGGGAATCGGCACCACTGTCAGTTATGAAGCACCGAACATATATTATTCAGATTATTTATTTGTAAACATAGATTACAGATACACAGGTGTGTAAGATGTTACATTTTTTGTAAGTTCTCTATGCTTTGCCATTGGGCGTACAAATGTTAGTATCAATTTTAATTATTTCATTATTCACTTCACAATATTGAATAAAAATTATAGAAAGAGCTAGTGTTGGCTAAATCAATATAATACAAGTAACCTGACAATTAATTTAATTAATTAAATACTACAATGTCAAAACAACTACCAAGTTAATTAAATATTTCAAAAAATGTCAACAATATTTTTTTTAGATAAAACAGAAATGTCAAAAATAACTAAAATTGGATAATGTCAATTAATCAAATTAATACAAGAGTGTCAAAAAAAGTAATAAATCAATTAATCAAATCAAAAATCATATCTATGTAGATTTAAATCATATGTTGTTTTTGACGTGAAAAAGTGTTTTTTTAAAACTTATTTACAGAAATAAATATTAAAGCGAGAGCACACAACTTGCACTTGGGTGACAGTTGCACAGAGAGCCATGGAGCGTTCCATGCTTGTCATAAAGCTAATAGACCGAGTCCCAAACATCGAAATTCGCAGACGTACGAAGGTTTTCGTTATCGGAAAATGAGTTAGGGAGCTCAAATGGAGTTGGGCAGGGCATCTGGTAAGGCGAAGTGATGACAGTTGGAGAAAGGCAGTGAGGAAGATGAAGCGTCGGTCATCCGGCGGCGAGATGGGCGGACGACATTGTTGCCAAGTTGCCATCGCGGGTGGCACAGGAACCCACTGGCTCAAGAAAGGAGAGGCCTGTGCTCAGTAGTGGGTGACGTCATACTGTGGATAATGATGACACAACTTGCACAAAAGTATCAAATAGCTTTCATACCATTGTGACATACCCTTGAAACAAAAAGTACCGTGCATATGTACAGTTGGCCAATCTTCCGCAAGCTCACCTTTAAGGCGATAATCGCATAGCACGGCTTACGACTCGATCGCCCGAAGCTTGCGTTTTGACCAATAGGATGCACGAAGCGTATTTTAATCGTGTTCGTATTGATATAATGATGTCTAGAAGTGTGACACACACAAACAAATACATGTCTCTAATTGGGCGAAACCAGGAAGGGGTGTGGCTTGGCACTAGCTGCGCTGCTACAGAAATATTTTCTTGACTGAGCATGCGTAATTTTTGTGAACTGCACCTAAAGAGTACCTACGAAGCTTGAGGAACAAGAAAAGTTAGGGCTACCAATCTTTGGTAGTTTTTTTAAGGTCTTGGCCTTCATCTCACCTGATGGTAATTGATAATCAGGCCCAAAGTAGAAGCGAGCTTCACCCAGATTCCTCTAACCACAGAGGAACTGGCTATCTTACCTCTAACTGCCGAAATACGACAATGTTGTTAACATTGTTATTATGACGACAGACTTAGATAAGATGGTGGTAGCTAGCCAGTCGGACTTAGAACATCCCTACCAACAACTAAACCGAGAAGATTTTTTTTGCCCTCGTTGGGAATCGAACCCAGGATCTCTGGGTCTGAGACAGCTGGTCTTACCACTAGACCACAGAGGCGTTTGAAAAGTTTAACGAAAAATACTTTTGGTTAGCCTAGAAAATATACGGCAATCTCATTTTTTTTTAGAATATTACGAGTGATCGCCATAAAATGAGTCAATGGTGCCGATTCCCTTGTTCACAAACTAAACTAAATTTAAGTTTAGTGCATCTTTTTCTTTCTATTTAATTAAGAAAAGGACAGAAGATAAATTTTAGTTTAGTCCTGTCAAATTAATCAGCGCTTGACGTAAATTGATGTAATTTTAGTTGGCAAGTTTTTAATCACGTCTAAACTTGTATGGAGTAGTGACAGGCGCTGATTAATTTGACAGGACTAAACTAAAATTTATCTTCTGTCCTTTTCTTAATGAAATAGAAAGAAAAAGATGCACTGAACTTAAATTTAGTTTAGTTTGTGAACAAGGGAATCGGTACCAATGAAATGCAAGTCAGATTAATATGCTAAGTATGCTTCACCCAGGCTGCGCCACAACACGTGTTCTGCGTAGTGTGGGGCGCCCCCCTGCTTGAAGGATTAACGACCTTAAGAAGGTGGTTTGGACAGACTGGATCCGGAAGGTGGCGGACAGGGCGCTGTGGCTAGTTCTGTCTTGTGTCCGCCTTCCTATGTAAAAGCCAGTACCTACACTGGCTATTTGTCCATGGCTCATTTCTTTTGTAACAAGGAAGAATTAAAACAAAACCATTGAAAATTCTTAATTATTTATTCGGACAAATAAACTTCTTTTTTCATTCATGGTTCAGAGAAAAAATACATGATGTTGAATTTTCAGAAGAAAATATTAAAAAAAACATAACAGATAATTGCGTGACAAGCCTATCCCAATTTTATTATAATAATTACAACTTTATTACAATTTTAATAATTATTACCTTATAATTACGATACATTAACGAAGCCTTATAAAAATTGAAATTAACAACTTTTCCACTCGTATTGCACAGTTAAAAATAGCATAAATATTTACCAATTATTATTATTGTAATAACACCTAATCGAATTAATATAAAATTACAATTTTCTATATAAAAAAAATTTATTGTATTTGGCTTGAATATAATAAAAAAAATTGAATGTTTTGAGTATTTTGGCTACAATAAATTATTTTGTCATGATCAATAAAATGACAATAATGAGATGATATTCTTTACTGATATCCAAAAAAAATTGTGACATTATTTAATTATAAAATGGCGACGTAAATTTCAACTGTCGAAATAAAAGAAGTTAAGTATCGATAAAGATTTTATCGATATTTTGTTTGAAATTCGATTTAATTCTAGAAGTGTAGATGACAAGTAGTTATGTACAATGAAATCTTATATTTATTAATAAAAATAATATACAATACTTAGATTCTACAATTTACAATGTTAAATGATTATATTATCGCCTAAATACAGTCATGTTGATAAACTATTGTACAATAATTTACAAAAAGCTTAACTATAAATGATATGCAAGAAGCTATTGATATAGCTCATGATTTCACAGGATTATTAAATAAAAATCTATTTAATTTTGTTAAAATTAAGTACGCAACATTTTCGATATTATATCGATAAAGATTGATCTGCAATTTTGGATAATTTGTGACTATCGATTAAATATTACAATCAAAATCCATATTATGGGAAATATCGCTTATTTGTATAAATCGATATATTTAAGAAAATTATTTCTGTCTTTTAAAATATGTGAGAGTATGTGATTGATATAAATGCAAGGTTAGTGCCTGAAGCACATTTTTTGGCACATCCCCTAAGAGTATTCAAAAATATCAACTCCAAAAAAATAGAGAACTCCATTTAAACTGTCGTTTTGAGTATTTTAGTTTTGGAAGTCTTGTTAACCGTATACATTTTCCGATGATAATAATGCATCAGGGATATTCCCATTAATTCTAATTGAGCCCCGAAACAACAAAATGTAAAAAACTTAACAACGATCGGTGTAACACAAGCTTGCGAACAAAAGACGAAGATTACAGAAGATTCGGCTATGAGCCTGATGAATACCAGTTCGTGTTCGGTGGCGCGGATTTATCTACAGGCTGGTGCGAATGTGACGCATGCGAATGCGCCTGAGGGTGATACAGATGGAAAGATGAAGGTGGATGGAAGAACTGCGACTGGTCTAACGAAGATGCATAATCTAACGCTCCAGGAACCGCTGAATAGGCTTGAGGCTTCAACGGCAGAGGAGCTTCGCCTAAGTAAGAGTGCCTTAATGCTTCGGAATAAGCACTATTATCGTACGGCAACGCGTATTGTTGCTTGTCTCTTGGGGATACTGAACCTGGTGGCGTCATAGCCGAATGGTAGTCGGCGTATCCCCCGTAAGCTAAAGATCCTATATCTGTACCCTTATGTCCTAATTGCTCGCCGTATCCCGAGCCTTCACTACCTGGTGGAGTCGGTAAAGGCCCGGATTGGCCGTCCCCGGAATAATAACCGCCAGTTCTACCGTCTCCTAAGAAGTTGCTTCGAATAACACTTTCTCTATTTGCGTACAGCTGTCTCAACAAGGCTGATGCAGGTGTAGAGGTATGGTTCGTGGGTATCTGTCTGTTTAGAGGATTCAGGTGATGATTCTGTGTTCCTATCCATTGTATCGTTGATTTCTGCTGCTGTTGTTTCAAGAGGGCATCAGTAGAGAAGTCTGTTGGTCTATGGGAGATTTCTTTTCCATCCATCGCTACTGACGGTAGGTGTTTCGACATTGCATTTTCTAAGTCCCTCACTGACGTCGCATCAGACCCACCTTCAGGTATTGCTAGATTGGTTTTGGAAATATCTCGATCAGCCGGCGAAATTGCTGCTCCAGGGTTGGAAGCAGCCTTTCGTCTTTCTTCGTCTCTGTCCGTTTCTTCATCACACTCAGTCGTGTGCTTTCGTTTCTTCAGTCTTCTGGCTGGCATTGGTGATGTTCTTTCTGTGTTCGTGTGTACAGGTAAAGGTTGTGCGTCGCTGAGTCTTGTGAGGTGAGTGACATCAGAGGTTGGAGGGGCAGACGAAGCCGAGTCAGCATTCGTTGGAGGTTCGGTCCGTTCGGCTTGATGACGTGGCGGCGGGGGCGGGGCTCCAGAGTTGTCAGTATCCGGTGGACCATTTTCTGGGTCTCCCGTTGCTTCTTCTCTCTTCACTCCTTGTACGCTTTCTTCTAGTTGGCAGCAGTCCATTACTGTGTTTGGATATTCGCGCCCACTGTAAGAAAAATACGTTTTATGATAAGTATTGAGTATTTAGTTAAACAATTGTGAAGGTAGATAGTTCATAGAGGTTGTAGTTTGGTCGACAGGATTTCATGTTTTCAATACTAAACTTACCTGATAACATAGTTGACGCAAATAATGTTCTGTTCCTCAGCATTCTTGGAGGAACAGACGACGGTGGCACAAGTCTGCATCCAGGTGTAGCCACCAAGTTTGTTCATTATCCTATAGTAGTGCGTCAGGACTTGACCCTTGTTCATTACTGAAACAAATGAGGATTCGAATTTGAATTTAAGGAGTTTATTGTACTGGTATTTGATGAGATTAGTTTTTCTTTCTAGGAGAATCAGTAATAACTGACGAGAATGATGGGTTTCAAAATAGGAAAAGATTTTATACTTCATCTAAGGTGTAAAAGCGAAACTGAGTTTGTCAACAAAACCGAAGCGTTAGGCTATTTGGCAGATTGTCGATCGCCCAAAAATAGCGTACAGGTTCGGTTAAGTATTTTCCAGTCTTGACTGGATGATAGTATCTATCGTATGCCCCAAAATTCTAGAAATTCACGCTATTTCGATCGCGTTACGGAGTTTTGCTTCTTCTTATAAGAAATATCAATTATTTTTCTATGATTTCGACGTCGATAGGACTTGGATAACCTAAACCTATTGACCTTCAAGATAATCATTAGAACAATGGTTTTAAACAAACAAAAATGTAAACGTATAAGTATTAGCGTCATTATATTCAATAGATTTGTTACACAAAGGACATAGTGAACACGTGTTTGTGGTGCGTGACTCATTAATACGAACACGGTTTTTGGCATTGTTGATGTATTGTATTGGCAACGGATTTTTTAATTATGATGCATTTGATGTTGGAGGAGAGCCAATAAGTGAAACTGATGAGGTGTTTGTTGTCTATTTCGTTTGAGGTGGTTGAAGAACATTGATGGTTCTAATGATTGGAACAATCGGTGATAGTCTATCATTCAGGGGTGATGCCTACATTCATCTAGATCTTACTTATGAAAGTGTAAATGTAACGGAAAATTGAGAAGAAGATATTCACGAAAATTTTGATAATATGACCGAAACACAAAACAATTTATTTAAAAATGAGAAAATAAGAGAACTAGACACTATCGCAGTCACATCAGACAGTGAAATATAGAGTAAGAGAATGCACAACAACACATGGTAAACACGATAAAATAACAAATGCCTACCTATAATAAAACAGCCTGAGCTGCTGCTGACAACATTTTTAAAGCAGACTGAGAGCCATTTTGCTTAATCGTACAAAATAAATAATAAATCAACTTGTTTTTCAGGCAGCGAACACCAAGCAAATGCCAAAGCGTCATAGTTGTCGGAAGTCCCAAACATAATCATTTAATTTTATTGGACGTATGCACAAAATTTGAATATCATACGCTTCGCGATCGTCAATAAAGTCATCTCGTAACCAAACCGCGTATACAGTTGTAACCAAATTACCCGCTTTCTAACAAACACCCGGACTTTTATGCTAATATCTACAATTGTTATTCCAGACCAGGAATGTCCACATTTGACCGGCATCTACATAGATGTACATTTTAAATTCAAATTGATGGTCTCGTAAAGCTATCAAATGGTAAGGTGCTAGAACCGCATGACGTTAACGCTACACCGTGATTGGCATTCAAAATGTCAGCCATCTTGTTATGTACGATGATTGGTTGGATGATTACGTCAGGATTATGAGTCCTTCCATTCATGTCATCTTTGTTCTTGATGTCGTGTATTTTTGTGGTGGAGCAATCGCATTAGATCGGATTGAGTTCAGATGACGAAGATACATTGAGGTCGTCACGAATTTTCCTCATCGGGGAATTAACATAGGTGCTTAATGCGACGTTAAAGCATTTCAACATAGAAGTCGATACTAAGGATGTCATAGAAGTAGCTTCGCAGAAGTTAAATAAAACAGTACATGCGCACAATACTAATAAAACTTATGAAGCAATAAAATTCAATAAGGAAATTGATACTTTAAAAGATGCAAGAAAACCTCAAAAAACCGAGGAAGTTGAAAACAACAAAAACTATGAATCACACAATAATTCAGGTAGGAATAACCATAAAACAGAAAAAGCCATCTCGTAGGACATTAAGACATGACATTTCCCACGTCTACGTAAAGGGAGAGGAAACCGAAATGGTGGTATAAAAATTATTATTCAAATCACAACTTGAGTAGAGACGGGCCGGCGTGGCGCTAGGCCTAAATTGTATTCCACTGACGGATGCGCAGGAAAGTAATAATATCATATACGAGAAGATTACATTACTTGAATAGGAATTTCTCTGTGTGCTTATGATCCTGTGCGATATATCAGGAAAGAATGTGAAGGCGGCAAAAGCAACATGTCAATATATTTCCGAAGGAATTCTGAATTCAATGAAATATTAGTTTCTGAATTCGAATTTTGTTCGCAATACTTGACAAAGCGTTGGCTTCATTTTATTCTTTAGCAAGACATCCTAGACCTAGCATACCTTCTAACTAAATGAAAGTAATCCTGATTCTTTTAGGAGAAGCTTCCTCTAACCAAAACAAAATAAACCTATTGCAAAAACAAAGCCTATCAAACTGTAACATCGAAAATCATTACAAAAAGAAATGTTCCCACAAAATGTTGGACTCATAAATTTTCCTCGTAACGCTTTGCGCCTTGAGCTGCCTGTCTTCTTGACATGGATTTCTATAGGCCACAAACTGAATACAAATCGGTAGTTACGACATTAACCTACGAAGGATTTCACCACATATATTGGGTCATGGGTGGACGTCGCATCATTTATAGACAATTGATGATACTCGCAAGGCTAATTAGAAATAGAGGGACAATTAATGTTGCCTAACTAGATTGATTTATTGTTGAAAGAAATGTTGAAAGGTGTAATTAATAATAGGAAGTCATAAACAAGATCTCTCTAGGAGACTGTTAATGAGTTGGTGAAAACCGTATCCTAAAATGTTCGACTACCGTAAAATATAATAAAGTAATTTAAAATAATCAAACATTTAATGGCGATAATAGTAAAAAACAAGACCGTAATAACACTGCGCATTTTTATGACTATAATCAGGATCTCGCATCTGATACAGCAATTGAATATAATGACATAAGGAGGAAATGAGATAAACATAAATATATGAAGAGATACTTACAATCTACGTGACATTTTCTAAGTTTGTTGGCATCTTCTCCATGGCAGAGAGCATAGAGATTCTTCCCTGTTAATTCTTCAGCAGTGTAGCCCAGGAGTTCTGATACCCGACTGGAAATGAAATACACAATGTATCAACGAAAACATAAAAAAATCAACGAAGCTGAATAAAAACGTAATTTTAATGAAAAAGAAGTTAGGATTATTGTAGAGAATAATAAAATGCCAGATTTTACATTAGTTGATCTAGCTACCGTCATTATAAAAACTTTGTATTAACTCTATGAAAAGACTCTGCAGAAATATTCGCACTCTCTCCGAGTAATAAAAATATGGTGCCAAATATGAGCTCATGGTTTTCGTAGGTTTAGTAAATAAAATCATGTCTTACCTGGGCTCACAATGCGCTATTCGGAAGTCGAAGTTGATTCGTGTGACGAACATATCCGACTCCAGTCTGATCTCGTGTACTGATGGTGGCGGTAATGCTATGGCTAGAGCCACCATGCCCAGGAGTACCGTTGGAGACTTGCGGCTATGAGAAAAGGAATACTGCGGTCGGAGGCGGCATAGCATCAGAACCACCTGAAAAGAAGGAGATGGGCGTTGAAGAGATTCTTATACAAAGGTTTTATAAGTGTTTTGAAAGATTTCTATATAAGAAGGAATATTATAAAAAAACACAAAAATTCTTCACCAATGTTGATTTCTGAAACGATTTAAAAAGAAACTTAAAAAACTGACAGTACCTACTTTTTAATGTCTGCCAAACCCTAATAACATTAGTACATCTTTGACAAAAATGTTAACAAGAAACGAACTCAACAAAAACAAAATAAAAAACATCATTAAAACTTTCACATTTATTTCGTTTTCGTAAAATAGAAAACGCGGAACGTGTCTCATGTAAGAACATTAAACTTTCAAACATAACGAGAAACTGAAAAGCTATTTGTTACACACCGTAATGTTTCTGAGGCACGTATAATACATATTACCAGGTAATCGAATTCGAAGATCAAATGTAAGAAGTATCAACTAATTTGCAATTTTCCCAATAAAACCGTAGCCTTCGGCGTATCATGCACTCGAAAACGTTCCAATATTAATTGCTCTACTGATTCTAAAACGGAGCTATATTACCCATTAAGATGAAGATAAAACAAATTATGGTTGTTACTTTTACTTTAGTACCTAACAACCCTTTAAAATAGACATAAAAGAGCAATCGACAAGCAATAAAGAAATGAATGACTTCCTAAATATAAAAGGAAGTGACCAAGAAACTGCTTATAAAATAAAATGAGAATTTACACCCCGAAAACAATCTACCGGCAATTTCGCTCAGCTATTGCGGTATTCGCAAGTCGCTTGTGATATAATCACGTTTTATGACCTAGCACCGAGTTAAGGCAAAAATTATGGGGCCGTATAATGCTGCCTTGAGGCACCCCAAGCTAACAATAATTCTAACCAATAATATTTGTGATCTAAGACGGATAAAGAGGTCGTTCGAATCCATTTGTTACTCGCTGTGTAGATATGAAGCTATGAGATTACGGTTTCAGGAATATACGTGGAGAAAAAGATGATTTACAGTATCAAAGGGTGACTTTGGAACGGTCTTGTTTATTTAGTATCGACTTTTTGTTTAAGAACAGAACGTAATACTGAAAGAAAATGATGAATTTATTTTAAAAAATCACTCTTAGTTTTGCCAATTATCTCTTTCCACAAGATACCCACCCGCCAGTTACCACTCTCGGACCTCGTTGGTTCACCCTCCTTGCCTCTTCCAACCTAGATCGAAAATGAAAATTCAGCGCCATATATTTCTCTCTATAAATTACTAGATAAGAAAAATGTTCACAAACTTTTACAGTCCTCTTGGTTAATAAATTATTTTTGAAAATTATGGTTTTGGAATTTTCATAATTTATTTTGTTAATGCAAGTTAAAATAATGATGCTCTAAGTATTGAATAATTAATTATACGTATATAATGAAAATGTATAGTAGAATGTTTCTGTATAATGTCAAAGACTAAGAAATCATTAAAGTTATTATTAAATTTACTTACTTTATATTCTCGATAAGCAATTAGATACCAATCTTCAAACGTTCATGATAATATTTAATTAATTATTTTTAACATTCTACTACATCTTCACTTCACACATTAACTTAGCTGGTTTCCTTACCCTGTATCCTGAAGACTTAAAGTGGCATCCTCTCTTAGTCAGCGTACTCTTCATTCTTATACAGAATGCCCGATCCATCCCCCGGTATAGCGACCCACTCGCCGCCAGGGTCATTTGTGCCGATACTGTTAACAATTGAAAACACAAGTTCTGTAGTAATGTTTATAAGCTTGAATGCTATTACTATCGCAACTAAAATAATATCTATTATGTCCTACAGTTACTTTTTCCTTTTGATAACATTGGTCATCTGTTCCCACGTAAGTAGGGCTACGTTTTCAGTTAATTGGTAGTTTTCCTATATTATACTTACAATATTATGTCTATGAATAATGCGTTGTCAACATGATACCTACGTCTCAATCGTAACATCTATTGTAATGTATGTTAATAAAAACTGTTTAAAGATAGATAAATTCCTACTGATTATTATTGCATCCTTTTGACATTGCACAATTCCTATTTTTATCTCATTCATTATCAGATGTCTTATTGAAAACGAAGAATTGAAATAGTTTCCAATTCTTCACTTTGTGATTCTTGAAACTTTAAATTGATTCCTTTCCTAATAAACACATACGTTCTTCGCCCAAAAAAGCAATGAAAAGATCCACGAAATAGACCAAATTTTAACACAAATAGAGTCGATTTTTAGTTAAAAAGTGAATCAATCAGTGAGAGAGGTGATTGATTGGGTGGACGTGTAGCTAATTATAAGATTTGTGCTGCGATGGGACCGGGACGATCGACACTACGCTGTAATTGATTTCACTGGACCAGCCACTAAGTTATTTGACGATGGTTGTAAAAGTTTTTAAGAACTTGGTGAAAAAAATTGTATCAAAGACGTGACTTTAAGAAGGTTTTGACTGATATAGATAACAATTTTGCACATTATGATTGAAGATTATTGCCTAAATCAGGATACCCACTCAAAACCTCTGCATAAGTTTACCCATTACATGCACAAAATACCTATGTATCTATGTATCTTTCAGATAGGCATAAAAAATCATGAAAAGAAAAATACGACTACAAAATATAAAAAGGTATAAAGTAAAGTTCAAAGTTCAAAGATTAAGGAAAATAAGTAATAAATCTACTTATTAAATTTTTATTTTATTTCATATACTATTACGTCATTCTTTTCAAACAGATCACACTGCTGTTCTTATGTGATTTTTTTAATGTTCCTATTTCGGTAGCTTTTTGCTACCATTCGTCATAGATCGATACATCGGTTCCTTCATTTCTTTGGGCCAATCTAGCACAAAAAGTTCTGTCATCATCTTCCTTTTATTTTCGGGTTGGACAAAGCTTCACTATACTATCTAGTGTTCAGTGCCGTCTATCCTAGTGCTGAGTGTGTACATAGTGTGAACAAAAAAGCAAAACAAAACAAATCGAAAATGATCATCATAAAAATTAGAATCTGCATGATGAAAGCAGTGTTAAACTGTGAATAAAAGGACAAAAAAATTCTAGAATCATGTGCAGAGGAAAATGGTAACGAGGGCTGTATAAACTCACAACTTATAATTTAACATTTCTAAAACAAATGGTACGAACTTGATGATTAAGACCAGACAAGACAAAACATAACGTTCATTTTAATAATATTAACACTGTACTTTTTGTTTACCTACGTTCTACAAATAAAATACATATTTGTATGAACTTGATGATGATTATGCTGCACCAGAAAATATGAAATCTATAAAATACCTTGCAACAGATGGTGAAATATTATAACCCATCTTGAAATGGACGATAAAGAAGTATCAGCCTCAATCAATTCCCTCTTTGATCCAAATGAACATTTCAAAATCTGACCACAACAAAAATAAACAGCTGTCAACCAACTTTAAATTCAACCCGCATGTGGTTCTGTTGCAAGTTTAATCTTTGGCAATAGGCACAATGACCATTATATTGGACAAAAGGTATGTCGATTTGTATCACGTTGCTGTAATACTTAACCAGATTGACTCAGCGAACAAATATTTGTGTAACCTTGATATATCAAGCTGCTTTTTAAGTGTAACAAAAAGGTGGCTTTATTTTCGTGGAATTAGATTTATTTATTTATTTATTTATTTCCAACTTACTTCTATCATTACAGGATAACCTAATGCGATAGCGTACTTATCTTAATGTAACCCTAACTTATTATTAACTTATAATAATTATATATTATATTTTGTAACTTATTACTAATAATGCATTCTTTGTGAACTCACTCAGAGAACAACAGAATAGGTCCGAGTTATCAGCTATGAGGTTGAGAGTGCGGAGTGCACGCGTCAGTGGCGCCTCGCTTAAAAGATTGGTCCGAGCGCGCGGCTCCGCCAGCAGCCGGGGCTGACGTCGTCGCCACACGTACCGATCCGGAACACACAAAACTATGTGCCTTAAAATGTCCGCATTATGTACCCTTCCTCTAAGTACTTTGAATATGTACGAGATGAGTGCGAGATCCCTCCTGACCCTCAGTTCGTTATATCCAACCATACCCAAAATAAATAAAGTCGGGTACATAAGCGGATAAAACGGGTATACACCATACAAGCGCAAGTACAAGTACCTCACAAACTTGTTTTGTACTCTCTCCAACATGAGCCTATATTTAGATTCATGTGGAGCCCAAATGACTGCGTTACACTCTAATTGACTTCTAACTAATGTATTATATAAAGCGATAACCGCTTTAATGTTATTAAAACCACGCACCATACGGAGCATGAAACCTAAATTACGGTAGGCTTTTCTGCAGCAGCTTGTGACATGATCTCGAAACGTTAGCCCAGTGTTGAATTTGACACCTAAGTCCCTAACTTCTGTAGCCCTAGCCATTGGCAATCCATCTATATTGTAATTATATAATAAAGGAGTACGCGCGCGAGAGAAAGTGATTGCTACGCACTTTGAAGTATTGAACTGCAAGAGGTTCTTCTTACTCCAGGTCACCACTCTGTCTATGTCTCTTTGAAGCTTGTCACAGTCCTCCAATTTACTTATCTCCAGCGACAGCTTGAGGTCATCAGCAAACAGTAAACATTTGGCGTCTTTAACAACTTCTGGCAAGTCATTTACCATAAGAATGAATTGCAAAGGCCCAAGGTTACTGCCCTGACTCACCCCCGACCTGGTAAAATATGGCTTAGACTTGTGTCCCGCATACTCAACGTACTGTTGCCTACCGCTCAAATAACTTGCAAAAAACCTTAGCAGGTGTGGAGTGAAACCAACGGCCGCTAACTTTTTGAGCAAAACATCATTATTTACCAGATCGAATGCTTTTTTAAAATCGAAGTAAGCGGCATCAGTTTGCCCCCCACTGTCCACAGTTGGCACAAGATTAGCCATGTAGCTGAGGAGATTGCTAGTAGTGCTTCTTGCCGGTCGAAAACCGTGCTGGACGTCTGAAAGCTGGCCACTGACCTGTCGAAATATGCTCTTATGAATAGCCGCTTCGAAAACCTTCGCCGGAGTCGACAGCACTGCGACAGGCCTGTAACCATCCACCGTCATCCCCGACCCTCCCTTTGGTACCGGAACGACACGGGTAATCTTCCACTCCTCCGGAAAAATAGCTCCATCCAAACATTTATTATAAATGTATTGTAACGGTTTGGCTAGCAACGAACGACAATCCTTAAAGATGTAAGGTGGAATGCCGTCCGGCCCAGAAGACTTTTTCGGTTTAAGCTGTTGAAGCGCGCAACATACGTCCGACAGTTGTAAGTGATCAAGATGTACCCGCGCCGCTCCGTTCTCCCCGCCCGCTTCCGCCATAGCTGCACTCACATCCAACTCGGCCTGCTCTGTACTATACACCGAATAGAAGTATTCAGCAAACTCCTGAGCACACGGTTCGTCAGTCAACGCCTCGCCATTCTTTAAAATCTTTTTCTGACTTCTACTACCTCTTTTAGATTTTGCATAATTCCAGAACGACTTTGGGTCTTCCAACATTTGATTTTCAACACGGTGCTCATACTGTTCCCGAGCACATAAAATCTGATTTTTAACGATGGTTCTACACTGAGCAAACGCTTCGTAATCACTTCCCGAAACAGTTGTTTTGTACCGTTTATGTAGTACAGCCTTTAATTTAATGTTGCGAATTATTTCAACAGTGTACCACTCAGGGTAAATGTACCTTGAGTTTACACGACTTCGCTTTTTCTTTGGAACGCAGTCATCAAAAATCGACTTAATAATATTATAGAAATAATTTAAACTCATTTTCAAATCTAACTCATACATCTGCGTCCAATCGACGGCCGCAATGGATGCGTACAATACGAAAAAATCAGCTTTATTGAAATTCCAGCCTACCGGTTCCAGCCTACCGGTTCATGTGTATCCGCCGTCACTGCTGCTGATGAGATGATTTTCATAATGGTCTTGCGCATCAATATGTTCTATACTGGCTATTTTTATAATAATTTCCTTATTTGCCAGACTTGACAATTTTCTTTGTTTCTTTTTCATGTGGTTAGTGACCAACCTGGTGTCAGTTTCTATGCCGCCCAAGGGCCTCTGACTTGGCCGTCGAGAAAATCTCTCAGGTATCATCACGATGTTTTCATTCACCGTTTTTTAAGCAAATAATAATTTATACAAAACGCACATAAATCCGAAAAGTCAGAGGTGGAAAAAGTCAGAGACCTTGGGTTTGAACTCGAGACCTATGAATTGGTAGTCCACCAGTGACAACTTAATTTCTAGGATGAGTATATGCTTGATTCAGTCTATTTTTGCAATTATATAATTTACTTTAATTCTCATTATAGCCTCTGAGAAAATTCAATCCAACTAATGATAGGATATCAGCTGTTTAAAAGAAATTGTTTAACTCCAAATTCTACGTAAACTACATGCAATTTGTTTAGGACAATATCAGGAATACTTTTGACGTCACTACTACCACCTACGATACCGCGACAGCTAAAAAACAGATTATGGCAATATCCCAAGATATTACTGTAGTGGTATGTGGGAGAGTCGCATACTCAGCATAACGTTTACTGCCTGATATTATCTAAATGGCTCCAACATTTCTATTACTTCTTTAATATTCATGCTTTATGCAAACGTTTCGAGTTTCTGATTCTAGCCGTTTTCTGCAACGTAATTTTTTTATCTTGAGAGTACTACCTACTTGGTTTGCCGATTTCGTTATTGAAAACTGCTAGACCGATTTAGTTTGGTTTTACCATTGTATAGTCAATGATTTGACGGTTTATGTCTTGAATACAAAGGGCACAACCCATTGTGGGTCTAACATTGTATTTTCAACAACCTGATTGTTTCTGTCATAAGAAATAAGTGTCTCATTCTTCCGCCATTGATTGTGGTATTGCTACCAAATATCATTACTATTTTATCTCATTACTCGTGTGCAGTTGCTTAAATACCGCAATCATCTTTTATGATTTTATCCACAAGGTCTTTGATATCCCTATATTTTCAAAGGTTGAGAAACTACTCATTTTCGTTTGAAAGCCTGCTGCGTTGCCTTCACTACATCTACTGACAACCCCTAACCAAATCCAACTTTTAGAACCATAGGTCCGTCACTTCAGAAAACATCAATCCATGGTCATCACGGTGACAATGTGGCGATTTCAACATGGGCCACTGTTCTGTGACTCATTTCACCACGCCCGTCACCACACAATAGTCCACTGTCAAACCATCTCGATTCTCGATCCTGATTGATTTTTTTATCGAGTTTTTTAGCATCGCAGTGTAAATTGAAATCGATTCTAGCCCTTCGATGTGAAATTGATGGTGGCTTTAAAAAAAAACTCTGATGTGTTAACAGATTTTTTTGTTTAATGTAACTTGTGTGTGGTGGCGAAAATTAGGGACCTTAAACCATTAACGATAAAAAAGGAAAAATGGGTTTATGATGAAAAAATCTGGTTCCAGTTGCTCAACTTCAATACATAGTATATATACAAGCGTTTTATATAAGTACTAATACCTAGACGTGTTGAAGGCAGAATACCTACCATACAAAATATTCATGTTCCTGTAGCAATTTAAACAACAATATTATAAATTAATTTACTTCCTCCATGCACTCTGGCAAAGGTACTAAAAATAATTTATTTCGTTCCGTTTCATTTCATTCGTGGAATCCAAAAAATTACACAAAACAATCAAAAGAAAATATTGAATTGGAATTGCATGCATTTAAAGTAAGTTTTTCATCAGAGTTACCGAAGCCACAACAATAATAAAAACTCAGAATTCATTCGACCGGATAACATTGACGGTGAAAATTATTATACGAATGAATTTTTTGCCCATCTTCTCGTTTAATTGAAGTCGGCACCCACATCTCTTTAGAAAATTAAACAGGTGACTGATTTAATGGCACAGCATTCATCGGCGCCTTGATTTGATGCGCAGTTGTCATCTTCATCAGCCTTCCACATTCCCATAGCATTGGAAATGAAATTATAATTTGTTCTGTAAAGGTTTGTGCTGACACCCCATTGACCGTTTCATAAGCTCCCAACACGGCGTGAACGCGCCATAATCTAATTTCAATTTGATCCACAACTTATTAGTGCCAGCATTGGGCGATTCGATATACTGAGTGAAATTTTTAGATCGGTATTGTCGCTGATTGTCGATGGAGCAACGGCCTCCGAAATAAGTCGAGTTTAATTGAATTCCGAACCGATTTTTTTGTTAGAAACGAAGATTCGATAATTCTTGTTGCTTCTCGTTTTCAATGTGACACCTGTTTAGAATGAATAACGGTAAAAAGTCTTCGCTTTACTGTTTTCAGTGGCTTTTTTAAAGAGTTTTTACCACATTGGTTGGAATTAAATGAAGTTAAACGGTAGTACAAGTAATCTAAAGTGGAACAGCCGACTTATAGATAGATAATTAAGGGAAAAAGCAAAAAAACTTTTGATTGTGACATAGAAAATTAACTTTATACTTAATGAACTTTGTACGCTTCTTTATTCTTTGATAAAGGGCATGTGAATCTTATTATCGTTGATGATAAATTTTGCCATTCATTAAAATGGTCTTGACATTCGCTTTGTCAAAAAAAAAACAAATATCACCTTACAAAAATAGTTGAAATAAAAACGGACCATTTTTTTACCGTAGCATAAATCTACAACCAAATTTTCTTAATTTACCTTACTAATATAAAAACGCTCGCGGTTAAAATATCTTTAAATTCTCCTTAAATTGAGAAAGAATCTTAATCACATCTTCAGCGACGATTTTCAGTATTCAAATATTATCTAAGATTTTAAGAAACTACCGAAGATGATAACTATAAGAGAATTTTAACTAGAACTAGAATAACTAGAAAAGGATATGTTGCGCCGCACCAAATAAATTGAGATAAGGACAGGAGATGATGATTTAAGTTTTTAAGTATTATAATATAAACTCACCATCAGGGTTATTCGTTCCATGCTGACTGCCCTCTTCACTCCCAGATGCAGGACTGTTCAATCCGGCTTGACCTGGTCTTCCAGTTAGGGACAGCCCTAGCTGTTCCGCTATTTCTGCATGGTCAGCCTGGTGCACGTAGTCAAATATACTGCTACCCGTCATCTCTACCTGTGGGCGAAAATTATGGAGTTAGGTCTAAGTTCCATAAAAACTGCAGAAAAATGAAAACAAAAATTCCATTGCATCCGGTTAGACTGGAAGCCGACGTCCAAAACATTTGGGAAAAGGCTATAGGCATATGATGACATACGAATAAAAATTGAGCAAGTGTTTATGATGTCGAAAGCATTGAAAATACAAAACACGCAAAATAAGTTTAAGCCAAAGTACATCATTTCACAGGGAAGACAATAAAACAAAACATCCAAAAAGTTATTAAAACTTTTATGAAGCAGATTTTCATTCAAACACAGCCTACACGTTTACAAAGTTATTAGTCAATAAAAAACCAGTCTTCCAAACCCAAGGAAGAAGGCTGAATGGTGGCCTGTCACGTACATAGTATCGTTATGAATGAAAGAGTTATCTTGCATCACATAGCAGGTGACTTTCATAGAAATGGCTAACGAGACGGTGTTTACATGACGATTGATGACAATGATGGTGAACGGGACGTAGATGTGGTTATCTAAGAGAAAGATGCTGCTGACGTGTGTGATGACAAAAGGTTGTAAAGTTTGGGATAAGGTCTGTCTTATCGTTTGAGTTTATTGTCTTGAGAGTAGATGTCTGGGCTTCTGTTGGTTTGTGTAAAAGAGATAGTGTGGAAGGAAACGGAGTGTGTAAGGATTGTTTTGATGAATACTTAGATAACGAAAATTAAGAAAGGATGATCAACAAAACAAAAATTCAAGAATAATTAAAATCTGTTGGGCATAATTAAATTGTAAACGAAAAGCGTTATCAACCTAAAATATTTCCTTTTTGGCATATTCCTTTAACTAAGTAGTGAATTAAGACGAAGAAAAGACAAACAGTTTGTGAAATATTGCCAACAACAACATATCAAACACCTAAGCATAAACCATAAACAAAACCCTAAAAAACAATAAAAATCCGTCCAAAATCCAAACGGTGCCAACAGAACTTTCACGATGACCCTTTCACGGGTTATTCAAATGCATCTTTAAATAAATTTATCAAATATAATTGTGAGACCGTATTACACATTCAAGAAGCGTGTATCCGCAGTCAGGGCTTGCATGTAAATGGTCTAAGACAATGGTGACGTTATGGTGGTCGGTTCTTGGAATGATGGTAAGGATTTTATGGTATTTACCGATTCGCCGATTGATGGGACACACATTTTCGTCGTTTGAATTTTATGGTGGAAAATTTTCTGGAGAGAGATGGGAATCACGATTGTGTTAAGTGTGTGGAGATGAAGTGTGAATTTTTGATGGCGATGAATACTGAGTTTATCAGTCTTGTAGGTGATTTTTTACTTAGAAAAGATGAATAAGAAGAAGCAGATATAGTACAACGTAGTTGTTGATTTATATTTCTAGACATGAAATCTAGACATGATGATGTTTGTCAGACATTGAATTTAAGTCAAAGCAAGTGAATGTGGATATCATAAGATGCAGGATATTGATTTACAGAGCTCATAAGTTTCATCCACTTTCAGGTACACGAAATCATTTTACCGAAACCGTAACACGTAAATGATTTCCTAACAAAAACGTAAATGAACAAAAAAACTGCTTATAAAAGGAAAATATGATTTCCCCTTGCTATCAGCCTGTGAAGGCAAAAGAGAAAAAGACAGAATTTAATATAGCCGAAACGTCTAACACGGGCTTTACTTATAAGAAAGTTGTATCTACTCTTATTTACCAGGAAGTTTATGTATTTTATGTCACACACACGCGTAGTCGTACACGTGTATGTGAAGTGTTTCGACGTTTTTTTCGGTTATGTGTGCGTGTGTTCGGGGGTGTGTGTGTTCAGGCATTAGAATGAAGAGCACGCGCGCGCCTTGCCCGCGACGTGACCGGCATATCGTATCGTCCCTTTCCCCCCATCTGCCCTCTCGCTCGCACCACCCCCTGCAGCCATTTTGGAAACGAATTTCCCAGTTTTCGGCTCTTTTCGTAGCGCCTTTTAATTTTGTAATGTTATTTAATTTTGCTTATGTTTTTGTTTCGGAGTCAGTTTTTGCGATTTTTTTATTTTCTACTTTAGTTTAGCACGAGCGTGCATTTTAAACATCTCATTATTTTGAGGGTAAATTAAATTTTTCTCATAACGCAACGCCGGGATCGACTTTTATCTACTCTTCTGAGAATAATCGTGTCTATTATTATTGCGACTTTTTATAATACAACTGTGAAATGGATCTTGAATGGATCTTTATAAAAGTTTTTTACTTGCAATATTTTTATTAAATCGATAGCTTCACTGCAAAAATCCATTACAGCAAAGATCATCTTTTTACACAGAACCAATGAAGATGCAAAAAAGTACAGTCAGACAAAAAACTTTGACCGACTAAACTCGAAATCATATCCCTTTCATCGAAAAAAGTTTTGAAGAAACTAAACCCTTTAGAGATGGTCCGAAAATAGATAGTCAAGTATAAAACCTGGCCACGTATTAGACATAACGTGACACGTGTATATTTATCTACCATCTAGTGCAGTAACGTCTTTCTAGCGGCGCCGAATATCAACTGATTAAATCGCACTGTGTGTGTGTGCACGTGTGAATGAGTTTGTTTATGTGTTTGTACACACAAGGTGTGTTGTATGCTTTGCCTAAGAGGTGGGTAGAATATCAAGAAGGCTTTAGGTATGTTGAGGCGGCAAAGTCTATGAGGTGTTTGAGAAATTTTTGTTACTCAGGTTTTATACGTTTTTGGGGATTATCATTCTATTAGTCATGGAATATGCTTGACAAAGTCTAAATCATTTCCACGAAAATTTTGCTCGATTTCTTTCAATTGTCATTCAAAGTAAAGTTCTCGAAATCTTGTCTGAGTCACAGTTTCTTTAGTTTTTCCTAAATTACTTACTATTCGGGGGTTTTCCTTACATCTCATCGTTCTTGTATCTGTCTTTAGTGAGTTAGAATCCTTGAATTGCATGGACTGTATTTGTTGATATCCGCATCATTCTTAACCAGTTGATAGATGACTCATGTACAGTACAAATATGTTCTTAATGTCCCTCGACAAACTTCGTGTTTCGTCAGTCGTCGGATTTCTATCAGTTGCCCTTTGCACTTGGTGCAGACCGGACGTTCTCAATCAACTTGGAAGTACATAGAGTTGTTAATACTCTTTTAACTTAATGTAATTTATTTTTAATTAGTAGGAAGGCTGCTAAAGTCGCAGGCACGACAGATAGGAAAATAGTTTTACAGCTCTATATAGTTCACACGTCCATCAATTGATGGACATGAGAATTAGCATTCGTTTGTATTCGGAAATGTGATGATTCCCGAGAAACATTAAGAATATAGAAATACTGTACTTACTTAGTGTTATACGTAGCAATCAAGTAATAGAAGAAGTAACGGCTAAAGTGGAAGAAGAAGCGATAGGAGAATGGTTGATAAACTTACTTGTGATAATCCTAAATATATAGAAACAGTTTCAGATATGTACAGGAACCTGCCGTCCGCTGCCACAGATAACGCGAACCCATCCAAGGACTGCAAAGAGAAGAAAATAGAAATTAATAATTGATAAGAATGAGTAAATAGCTCTTTGAAACAAAAAATGAGCTAACCAATCTACAACGTGTATCTAATCAAGATGGCGTTGGACCTGAAATGGGTAACAATAACAATATTAACGAACAGAAATGTATGGAGCAGTTGATATTTTTTCGCGATTTCAGGGTCAGCTGTTCATAATGATGAGTACGTTGAAAAAGGGTTGTCCCTTTTTCAGTTTCAACACCATTATAGTTACATGTAGGTATATGTTAAACTTTGATTATGATAAGGTTCTACAACAAAAGATAATTTTAAACCCACCCGATCATATTGCGGAAATATAACATTTTTTCTGTAAAGATAATTGAACACTAAATTGAAAATTGCGAAAATGACACACAAATATAAAAGTTTAATCGATTGTTGACGCAACTACTGAAATCGGCGTCATAAATAAATTGACATTGACAGATAAGCTGTCGAACATGTCAATATACAATAACTGTAATTTAGGCAATATTTGAATTGACAGTAGTTTTGAAATATTCCTTAATTTCAACAAATAGTGTGTAATGTATTGAAAAACCACGCTTCATTATAGCTAAACAATAGTTTTGTATTAAAAATGGTCACGGTTTGTGCGCAAGCGCAGGCGTGAAACAACTTGACAAGTACGGTCCGCAGAGAAATACAATAAAGCACAATATAATAATTTTATCGATTAGGTATGTGGCGAAACTTGGAACCACTTGAAAATTTTGAAACATTTTTTTTTCCTAAATATAATGTCTTTAAAAAGTGTGTTAACTATTAAATGACTTAGAGTGAACTCTTATAATAATAATATTTTTAACCAGGAATAACAACTACGATTGGATTAGAAAAAGACTCATTCATTCAATATATCCTCAATTAAATTAAGTTACGATGTATCCGACGTTGAGAAACATATTGAACCGAAGACGTATATTGCCAATCACTTGGATTATTCACGCTTAGCACAAGCCGAAAAAAATAGACAAAAATAAACCAGATACACTACGGAACCATAAAAAAATCTATCACAGACAATGAGACACTACCGGATTGAGCCCATAAGTGTTCCATTTACACCTTCGACATGCCAGATTAAAGAATAAATTGATCTGATTTTTTGCACACCATACCTTTAAAAGTAATAGTTCTACATCAATTTTGTGACGGTCAGCAAAAAAAGTAAACAAACAGAAGTTTGTTGATGAAAAACTCCACGAGCCAAAATGAATGAACTTGATTATAGTTATACTAGACGTGACATAAATTAAGCTTCGACTGCTGATCATGGGTATCTTGATGATCCTCACAACGAAGAGTCAAAGAAGAAATAAGTTGATGATTGAGCAACAACTGACTGAAATCAATTAATCGTAATGTTCAAAATAGGTTAAAATTCTGAAAAAACAATATAGAATTCCAAGCAGAACCAAGCTACTAACAGTAATATCAATGTATCAATGTCATCATCGTCATCTACAGCCTGACTTCAGCAACTGCTGGAGATAGGTTTCTCTTTGCATGTGCCAATCCCCACGCTCCTGTGCCAATTGAAATTACCATCTTAACTTTAAAATTACCGATACTAATTCTAATAAAAACTCGACAAAAAATGTCCCTTCCAGCACTCTAAATCTCAACTCAATCCAAGAATATAATGAGATGCACGGTTGACAAAATACATCGCGATGGATAACTTTTTATAATAAATCCGCGCCTAAACGGTACTGGCCAGTAAAAAGAGTGGATTATAAATTTAATAGACCATTGTATGTTCCAAGCGTTATTTAAAAAGTGTTCGGACGTGGTCCTTGTTATTTTAAAGGTTGCTTCTCAAATTATTTTTTTGTTGGAATCTGTTTTTGATAGGGAGTTTCAATCAAGGGAAAGTAAAAAGTTAAGTAATGATAAGATACTTTTTGTTGACGAAAGTTTCAATTTCAAAGTAGCTAACTCTAAACAAATTATGGCAATGAATAACTAATTCATGTTCAAATCAAGAATATATATCAAAACAGCTTCAAACAAATAATATACAACGAGATTACCAACAGCTTATTGTGGGTCCAGGATGATAATAGTATTCAAAATCAATGCTTCAAAGCAGAGCCGTGTCATGGCATGTAAGAAGTTTGCAAAACCTCCGAATCGAGCACAGAAGTGGTGGAAAATAGATCAAATTGAGACATCAAACCATCAATCAAATTCCAAGAACCCCAATACAATGCTCCAAATCGTTACCCTATTGACCTCAAGCTCTCAACAAACATTACACTGGAAACAGCAGACAATCACGAAACCAATTCAATAAGAACCATGAAATAAATTCAAAGTTTTGCAACAAAACATGTTAGAAACCTACTACGTTCCTTCATGTCCGTCCTTAATTTTTTTCATAAAAACGTACAAATAGTCCCGCAAAACAGTTGATTTTCTACATAATGTGGAAAAAAAACAGACAAGGCATCACGTACAATGCTATTTTACAGCTGGGAGTAGAAACCGCAATGCCCACAATATTATAATGACGTAGAATCGATTGCAAAATGATAATTTACGTGATAGAATAGGTAGAATTGAATTATTAGAGTTCAGTGCAAAAGGAACGAACCAAAATGATAAAGAAGTTATATTGGCAAAACTTAAAAATACTACTGCCGTTGATAGCAATGAAACCTAAATTGGATAAGGAATATAAACCACCCGATGTACTAATAGAAGAGTCAAAATTAAGCTATATATAAATATCAACAACAATATCATCAAGTTTGTTATAACGTTTCTTTGCCACAAATATAATGCTGAAACGATCATCGATAGCGAATTCTACAAAAGTTTTATTTTTGTATACGGAACGTGCTACATTGTCATCTATTCGATCTTGACCAAGTTTTTTTGCTTAACCCTCCCGCTTGCGACAAAGTATATGTTCAATTAATTGTGTTATGAAATTTCGTGAAATCTGTGAAATATTAAATTGGTTTTTTTTTCAAATTCGCTTGTCTCGTGTGTTGCAGTGTCTATTGTATACTTTCCATTGTATGTTTTGTTAGTAAAAAAGCGTTAAGTCGGCCAAGATATTGCTCAATGGAAAGCCAAGTTTGAATATGTTTAGGCACGCTACTGAAGCTTTGTCACAATATGACGAAAAAATATTATAGCTTCGTGAACTCTTTTATAATAAGTAGATGATTTTATGTAAGTTGATTCTAAAGCAAGGTCGCGATGACAAATTTTGATGTTGGTATTGTTAACAGTTGTCAAATATTGAGTCTTATAATGAGCTTCGTTCGTCATTGTTATCAACATCATTATCGTTGACAATTGGCAGTCAATGTGTTTGTATTGTTTGTTGTTTTAGCTTGAGTAAAAGTTCTACTACTGAGTCTTCTTTAGGTTTCATAATACTATCTAAAATTCTAAATAATTATCGTTATCTTTGTCATCACAACTTTTTTAATTACAGATCAGACAACTGTAACATTTTCATTTCCACAAACATTGATAATTAATCCAGCTCTGATAGTCATTGTGATAATTATATTAATAACATTATTAGCTTGTTTGAAGAGTTAGTTAGGATTAAAACGAAAAATTGCGAACCTTTGAATAACAGATATTGTATAAATTCGTTTAGAATCTCAGAAATGCCAGTTTAAAACGGCCTTTGAAGCATTGTTATTATGGAAATTCAATTTGAATTCAAGACCACAGAAATGTTGAAGGTACAAAACTGTCCTTGTTACTGCCTAAAGTAGTTACTACGTTAACCTCTAATGATAAGCCGCTGATAGTAGGCAGTTCCACTACCTTAGATAACTGTACATATATTATATATATTCATGCTAACCTGTAATATATGTGTTCCTTGGTGTTGTTCGAACAATTCCATGGCCAACCCTATCGCCGTCCGTCTGTTTTGTGCACCTGCAACAATTAAGAAAAAACATGTTAAAGTATGTTTGTGGTTTACATTAATATCAGCCTCAGAGTTCCTGTCATTACTTTCACTAGTCTAATAATTTCGTGGTCTTAATTTCTATCATTCGCTACGTGGGCAATTGTTGAGTCCATGGCAAAGGAATCCCGTGAGGCAGAAGAAGCAAGATTAAGTGTTTCCAAATTTTCCTAAATATGGGTTTTGTCAAATTGAGGACTAAAAGTTAAAATGGTTTAAATTTTTTTGAGGCCATTGCGACCTATAAATAATAATACCAGCCTATTACAAAACAGCTGGGCAAAACATCTCATATAGAGAAGGCACGAGCATTGATAACCACGCTTGCTCAAGACGACGAAGACGACTTAGGACATAGGTCCCGAATTTGGAAGTTTTTGTTAGGTGGGTCACGTCCAGTCAACTTCGGAAACCACTGCCTAAACAATTTCAGAAGTGGTTTTGATGAAATTCTGAAAATGCGTTGGTAACATGCGTTGGTAAAAAATAATCTTTAAACCAGTGGTTCCCAACTATGCGCTATACCCATAATTTGCGAGCGAATATTGGATGGGCCCAGAAAAAAAAAATTTCAGCTATTATTAATATTAAATACCGAAAAAAATTGGACGTATCAAACTCATGGCGATTAGAAGTAACTAAAATTTAAGTTGATGCTAAAGCTATAATGACAAACAATACATCTTTCTCATTGAAATAGCACTCCTTGTATTTAATTAAGTAATAACATTTTTGATTGTAACTGATTTTTTTTTCTTATTTGCACAGTTATTCATCATTCATATAGTTATGCTTCTTTTTTTCTCCATGACAGCCAAGAGGTCCCGAATTTGGAGGTTTTTGTTTGGTGGGTCATTGTCCAGTCAACTTTTGGAACCACTGCCAACAATTTCTGAAGTGGTTTTGATATCCATTGGAACCATAAAAAGATATAGTCAGTGTATCTGAATAAAAAACAATAGTCAAACCGCCCATTGTTTACCTGTCATGAGCTGCTACTGCTGTCTGTCATGACAACGCATGTTTTAGCTCTTTTTATGAACCAATTAATACTCGAAATAGAGTAGCTGTTTTTATCAGTGCTCTGACTTAAATCTGGATCAAATAAAAATAAATTTTGACTAACTGATCTTTCTAATACAACAACTGCCTCAAAAAACTTTGTAGAATATATAGCTTTAACAGAGTATTTCGCAAAGTCATGTGTTTCTCAAAATGTCAGCGTCCAATGACATCGATACCGTAAAAAGTCGTAATGACTCGAAATGGTGACAATGCAAAATGGTGCTAAAAATCTTTTCCGACTTTTATCTCACCTGTCCTACCAATGTTAAAGCATCGACTATGACTAAAATACCTATTTACTAATACAACTAGTTTTTAACAAGGACTTAGATAGCCACGAAGGCAGGGTCTTTTGAATAAACAAATCATGTTTTAGTTTTCGCTGTTAGTCCATTATTAGTTACTCTTGTTATTTATATATCAATCAAACCATCTTTCTACCCAAAACATGAACTAAATGTAGCCCAATAGAAGTCTACATCCCAAAATAATTCCGTGGCTACTGTTGATTCTTTGAAGAAATAAATCATGTTGTAGTTTTTGCTGGTTACTCACCATAGCCATTCATCCTCATACTCAAAACCTGAACTAAATCTAGCCCAGTAGTTACTACACCATCTTCAGACAAGCCTACAGCCCACAATAATTCCGTAGCTACTGTTGTTTGGGACCCTGCGATCGTATCAACGGTGTCAGGTTGCGCCTGCGACTGCTTTACGATGAAGTAGACATGTGTTTTATTACGTTTATCCGCTTTAAACTTAAACTGGATGAAATGAAGATGTAAAATTATTGTTGAGTTAAGTTTTGAGTCATTTGTGGTATTGTCTTGAGGTTATTGTGCTGGTGAATCATCGGGGAAAGATACCGAGATTGTGTTATTTCGGTAAGGCTTTTGCTTGTGGAAAATATTGTCATGATTATCTGAAATGCTGTCAGTAACTTTATGTGCTACGTCTTTTATCAACACGCCTTCATTAGTGTAACCTTTGCAGGCTATATACGACAATTTGGTTACCAGAACGAACGTCAGTGCTTACTACTTGACGATTATAATCTTAAGCTGCAGCCAGGGTCAATAATGAGAGTATTTAAGTTTCTAATTTGAGGCTTTTGATCGACAATTTATTGATTGCTATAGGTCAGTCAATTAGAGTTGCAGCATTTGAATTAACGGTAATGATTTGAAGCCGTCTTTGCTCCACAAAATAAAAAAGCCACTAAGCTAACTGAAAACTATCCTAATAGTCTAATATGTAACTAGTGTATCGGTATCTAGGACAAAAAAGAACAATGTTTGGTCTAGACGCAATGACTCAGTCAAAAAGTGTGACGAATTGCAAAATAAAGATATTGAGAATGCGTTGTGTGGTTTTAGTTAAACGAGTGCTGCGTGAACTAATATTGCAGCAAGAGTAGTACTTACAGCAAATTGATCAGAGCTGTAGATTGAAAATAGATAGGTTACAGCTAGGATGGATAGGTTACCACTCATATTTTAGTGGAATGTGTCCGGAACGGGATTGAGAGGAGTAACTATTTCATAGAAAACGGTTTTAATTATATAAATGTTGGCATGTATAATAGTATCTTGGCTGCTCCCTTATCCAGGTCAGCCAAAAAATTATACAAAATTGTAAACTTAGGTATTAAGCGTAGATAGCGACAGAATGCCCCATGAGGGTGGCATGGTCATACTGATCAAACCCTCTATAAACAAATAAAGATTTTTAAAAAAGAGCTGTATAGCAAATTGATCAGAGCTGTAGATTGGAAATGGATAGGTTACAGCTAGGTAGATACCTGAAAAAATCATAAACAAAAGAAGTCACTGACTTAAAGTTAAGTAAAATATCTGTAAAATTGCAGTGATCGCCTTCTCAAAAAAACTCAACAAGCCAAAATATTTTTGGAAAATAAATTCAATGGATGGTTCTGTATGTTATAATTAAATCAAGAGGTGTGACTACAATTCTTAAGTAGCTGTACTTAGTAAAACAGTTATTTCATTATGAACTTGGCAGCAGTAGCGTTAGAAGTTTCTATTCAGTATTGTATCATGTAAAGTTCGTGGTTTATACATCGATGATTGTCTATGTCCCTACGTACCTAGGCTGCTTTCAAAATATCTAAACAAGAGCTCAACAAAAATCCTCCAACTTCTAAAACTACCAAACGAAAGTGGTGACCATCTTCACAATGTCTTCAACCCGTCCGTGCAAGGACACGCGTACCCGATCGTGACTGAAGTTCGTGACGTCGGCGGACATACAGACAGACGGACAGACACGACCGCTCGGTTCAGAGGCGATGAGGAAATTGTCGCATGTTTGCGTTGCGTAAGGGAAGGTTGCCTGTGTGTAAAATTTTTGGTGATTTAACGCGATTCGTGACTCGCAAATGAGGTAATTATGAAGTGTTGTTTGTCGTGTCTCGTAAAAATGTCTGGGTTGTGGACAGTATCTTTGATTAGAGTTGTTGATTGTTTTTGGCGTGGGTATTTGTCTAGCTACTTAGATCATGATAACATACTAACTGTCCATATACTGTCAGTACCTACTTGGATGATTTACTAGATTCTGTTTGAACCAAAATGTAAGACGAGCGCATATCCCACCGACAAACTGTTACACAGTTTGGTGGAGTTAGAAAAATGTATTAAAATGTTTGGTCAAAAATAAATGTGCAATAACATTTAATTAGTAGTTGAAAATGAATTCAGCTTTGTGCATGGGACGTGGAACTTCAGTTTTCTAATGATCTTATAAATGAGGCTGAACCAGAGACTGCTACATTTCAGTTTTACTGAAAAAGCTTTCATTTACCTCCAAAACTATATGAAAGTTTGTTAGATTTTTAAGTAGCCCAAGCTAATATACTACCGTGGTTACCTCTTCCATAATTGAATCGTTAGTAGGTACGAGTATGTATCTCTCTCTTCCCAAGAAAAATGTAAAAATGACATAATACATAATGTAATTTGTCGCATTGACTGACGAGTGATGAGTCCTCATACGATGATAAGTGATGAGTACTTGTAACGGAAACATGGCGGTCGTGACTGAACAAGTTATCTGTCGGCGTTTGCGCAGTTTATTGCACACGCACAAAGCGTTAGTGCAAATTAATGGATTTTCTTAGGATTATTGGTATTACTGTTGTGAATAAAGGCGCTAAGAACGTACACTGTGGATAGACTTGGATCTTTCCCATTGACAACATAAAAAATGTCGGTATCTGGTTGCAATCCGCATGTTTTTAGAGGTATGAGGAACAGGGTGTAAAGTTCACTCATCCTCTATTGAAAAGGGAGGATCCTCCGACCAGACGGGTGTTGTGTCTGGCGGGCAATTACCCAACGTTTGCAGTTGGATAGTCTTTAAACTCTATTTACGCGATGCAGGATTTGTGTGACGTTATATCTTTTTGATGCGTAGTTCGTATGTGGGGGTGTAACCGCTACATGTTAACTTTTGCAACCAACAGGTACTTTCTTCCTAGAGGTTTGTCTTACTTTTTTCCCTGGTTTACAATAATTGATCAGGCACGTAAAGAAAGACACTGAAATTATCAATACTCCTCTACCTTTAAGAATAAAATATAGCCATGCAAAAATTTAAATACTTACCTACTAATTAGAAAAAAAAAATTGTTTGTTCTTGAACTAAAAATGTTTATTTTTAATTTTTTATTAATAAAATATATATATTTTTTATTTTGTATGTTTGTTACGCGATTACTCCGCCAATTATGAATAGATTTTGATGATTCTTTTTTTTTTAGTAGATCATACTTCAGAGGTGGTCCCATATAAATTTTATTAACTTTGCTTGGGTAGTTTTTAAGTTAGCTTCAATTATACGTATTTTTTCCCACTTAGTATGTAGATGATATGATAACTTTTTGTCACTGTTTACATAGCAGGTAGTGGTAACTAAAAAGTGAAAAGTAAAAACTTTTTACAAAAAAAAAAAACAACCAACTTCAAAAAAAACACTACAAAGTGAAAAATAACTTTAATTTCGGAAGTCGGTGACAAAGAACGAAAATTCAAAACCAAAGACACCGACTTCCGAAATTAAAGTTATTTTTCACTTTGTAGTGTTTTTTTTTGAAGTCGGTTGTTTTTTTTTTTTTGTAAAAAGTTTTTATTTTTTGAACTTTAAAACTGTCTTTCTCCAACCAATGGGTTACCTACTGGTGGTTTGCTTAACAATGCTCCACTTTTCGTTAACCATTATAAATTAATTTAATTTTTTTAAACTACATTTCCCTATTTTTTTTTTAATAATCTACTTGTACAAGTACAATTTGGTCGGTTACCCCCAAACTAGGCATTTGCCTGTATCTTGGGTGGTCGGAATTGCGACATTTTCTGTGATAAGGATTGTACAATTATGGGATCTAAGTAATTTCATAAAACTTAAAATAACTTGAAACCATTTCCTTTCTACAAGAACCTACTCATATTCCATATTAAACACAAAATACAATAAAATAATATCGTTGTCATATCCTACGATCGTAACTTAACTTTTAAAAACAAAAACAAAAACTATTCCGCTACAACTTTATAAACAGCTGTAGGGTGACCATAACTCAACGCTTTCAGCGGACTGTCCCGGGTAAAGTTACAAAGCTACCGAGCCCTACCGTAAGAGGGCTTTGGAATAATGTACTATGTATGGGACAGATAGTGCTATGTTTATGAAGTGAAATGAACTGTGATCTGTGGTTTTATGAAAAAAAAAAGAGATATGGTGTATGGTTTCGTTTATCTGTTTTGGATCCAAATGTCAGGGTTATTATGTTCGTGTGCTTTGTTCATTTTATATAATTAAAACTTGCGTGTTTATAAATAATCACGCATGTTTTTATAGTAACTACAGCAGAACTTTTAGTCAATGCAAATAAAAAAAACCTTTACATTATTATTATTGTCTGTTTTAACGGAACTGTAGTGCTATTCTGTAACCATCTCACCGTGTTATCTTAGGTGTAGTGAGCGTGGAGTGAGCTGTCAGTTGCTAAGGATTGACACTATTGGCAGCTCACTTCACCTAAGATATCACGGTGAGATTTTTACAGAATAGACCTACTGATCACTGACTGTATTATTCAGTTCCGTAAAAACACAACACCTATATCTTACTTTCATGTCAATAAAAAAACTAAAAAGAACACCTTTTTTGCACAAATTTTCAATTCGTAATTTAAATTATGAGTTTGCAAAAGCATACAGAAATTGCGTTATATATTACTTGCTATACCTAGTCACCCTACAATCATGCAAGTCGGCATATCAAAGCGGACTCGAGTCAGTTTTGTTGAATTAAATCGTAATAAAGAACACGCGGAGGCTATCTCGGCATCGCAGGGTTAAATATGTCCCACCGGCTAAATCTGACCATGTGAAAATACTAGTTTGTGAGAATAATTCTGCTATTCAGTAAAAAACTTAGTATAATGGTGAAGTCTGCTGTTAAAATAAAGTAAAAGCGTTCTTGAAGGACTGTCTGATTGAAGGCACAGTGGCACTCCGGGAGTGCCGACAGAAGTGAATACTTACTTGAACAAGATCGCCTTGGTGGAAGAAAAATACTTGTATAGAACATTGATCCGTAACCTTATCTAAATAAAGAACACATTCGCGTTTACAAAAAAAATACTTCCGAAATCTTTAAAGTAAAAATGCTTGCATAGAACATTGATCCGTAACGTAATATAAATAAAGAGCACAATCGCGTTTACAAAAATGAGATGTCACAGTATCGCGAAATCAATGGTCCCATCTCAAAAATGCCCAACGCGCCTAAAGAAGTTTTCATTTAAAAATTACTCATAACAACACGCCAGTATTTTCCGAAAGGTTAGGCAGAGGTGTACCTATAGTACACCCACATTTCACCAGTTATGTTTAAGTCCCATGTAATAGGGGTGAACCTATTGACATCAACCGGGCACAGATCCAGATCCAGGGCTGCTGGAAAAACCTAATAACACTTTGCCCGAGCCGGGAATCGAACCCAGGACCTCATGCTCAGCAATAGTGCTTGCGACCACTAGACCAACGAGGAAGTAAGATACAGTGTGTCTTTATAATGTGCACATATCGAAATGATCCCTATGCTTAATTTTGTAAAAGGTTTTTTTTTTTTAATTACCTACATCTTTAAAAAATTTGTTACAAAAAGTTGTAACTTTTTTACAAAATGCAGGGGTTCACATGCCCAGAGTGCTGGCAATGTTATTCAACTTCTGCTTCTCACATACGTATCTGCCTGAAGATCTTATGAAAACATTAGTTGTGCCGATTATAAAAAATCGAACTGGAGACGTGTCAGACATAAATAACTATAGGCCCATATCGTTGGCTACGATTATTGCCAAGGTTTTGGACAGTGTGCTTGACAAGCAATTAAATAAACATCTGTCGCTTCACGATGCCCAATTTGGCTTCAGAGCTGGTCTTTCAACTGAGCATGCTGTTCTGTGTCTTAAGCACACTGTCAGATACTATACGGACAGGAAAACCCCCGTGTACGCATGTTTTCTTGATCTTTCAAAAGCCTTCGATCTGGTGTCCTATGGTGTTTTATGGAAGAAGCTGTACGAGGATACAACTCTTCCGGGTGAGATGATTGAGTTGTTGAGATATTGGTACGGCCATCAGACTAATATGGTGAAATGGGCAGGCTCGCTATCCGATCTGTACGGGCTGGAGTGCGGGGTCAGACAGGGAGGTCTGACTTCTCCGAAGCTCTTCTGTTTGTACATGGATCGGCTGATTCGTGAGCTCAGCAGTACTATGGTAGGCTGTTCCATTGACGGAACACTAGTCAATAACATAAGTTACGCCGATGACATGGTGCTGCTGGCCCCATCGATCAGTGCCCTCAGGAAACTCATTTCTGTTTGTGAGCGATATGCGGAGGCCCAAGGCCTCAGATATAATGCAAAAAAGAGCAAGTGTCTGATGTTTAAGGCAGGCACTAAAGACTATCGTGAAGTGCCGCCTGTCATACTCGGTGGGACTGCGTTAGAGTGGGTAAACTCTTTTAAATATCTGGGGCATTGGGTTACCGCAACGCAGACGGATAATGTTGACATGGAGAGGGAGCGTAGGGCGCTGTCAGTCCGGAGCAATATGTTGATCCGTAGGTTTGCAAAGTGCTCGAGAGGTGTAAAAACCACTCTATTTAGGGCATATTGCCAATCATTTTACACCTGCAGTCTATGGGTCGATTACACGCAAAAGGCATACAGCGCCTTACGTATCCAGTACAACAACGCATACAGGGCGCTGTTGGGGTTGCCACGAGATGTTCGCAGAGGCGCGTATAGATGACTTTTATGCAATCATGCGAAAGCGTGTCGCCTCCCTGATGCGGCGGGTGCGGGAAAGTGACAACAGCCTCTTGGTCACTGTAGCCGATAGGGCGGAAGGTCTAATACTCAGACACTGGACCAGGACACAGGTATTACCGTCAAATCGTGCCTTGAAATGACATTAATTTTAATTATTGTATATATGTGGTTGTCTTATTAGTATTGTTGACATTTTTAATGGTGATTTTGACGTTACAGTTATGGTTTTGATATTATGGTTGTGTTTTTGACATTACAGTTATGGTTTTGACATTGTGATTGTGATTTTGACGTTATTATTGATTGTTTTGACATTACTAGTAATTATAACCAAAGTTTGCCGAATATTATTATGTACTAACACTAGTATTTAAGATGTGTTTGTATTTACTAACAAATGGATTGTATGATCTGTAATAAAATTTTTGATTTGATTTGATTTAAACTAAATGATCTATTGCGATGAAACAACATTTGTGGAAAAAACAGGGTTTTTTTGCAATAATCTGTTTTTTTTTCATATTTTTTTACAATAATCCTAAAATTTGGCAAAAGGTAAAAAAAAAATTTTTTTTTTTTGTTAAATATTTTTTCCATCGATAAAATTAAGCATAGATGGGTTCAATATGTGCACATCATAAATACACACTTTTTAAACAAAAAACGAAAAAATATATTTTCTAGTTGAAATTAAATTAAGGGTCCGGACACAGAGAACTACTGTTGCGGAACTAGGGTGTGGCGTCTGCCCGCAGTTGACTGCAATAGGAGGTCAAGGCTGAGGTTTCTACGAGGTAGTTAGGTGCGAAGAAAGGTACTCACAAATAAATGTGAAGAACGGGCAACATCTATCCCCAGCAGATTTGCTATTTTAGAAGACTATTTTGATAGGTTATTCTTCTCATATTTGTTACCAGTCTTACCTAGGGGTATCGTGTTACCCAGTAAATGTGTTGTGGAGATGAGATAGGCAGTCGCCCTATGTAAAATACTGGTATTCAACTGCATCCGGTTAGATTTGAAGCTATTAGGCAGATTGATGAGTTTAAGAGTGAAAGCTGAGGTTTCTACGTATTTGGAGACAATAGCTAGATAGGCATTGGATTACAAATGTAAAGAGCGTGCAATGTCTGCACAGCAGATTTACTATTTAATAGACAATTATTTCATCAGTCAAGATTTTTACTGCAAAAATATTGTTGATGGCATTCTTAGTCGAAAGTTACTCTAGTCTATCTGTCTTTACCCTTTCACGCCTTAAGGGTTGAACAGATTCGGATGAAAGGCACAAGGATAGACCACGACCTGGGTTAGGACATAGAATACTTTTTATCCCGGTAATACGATCCCGTGGGATAATTTCCGACCACCACGCGGACGAAACCGCGGGCATAAGCTAGTATTATAAGCGCAAAGAGCATTCACAGCATAATCCCACCAATCAATAATAATAAATATTTTCCTTAAAAAAATCTGCAAAAGAAATCTACTTTGACACTTTAACCCTGTATGGTACGCAGCGTCGCCACCATTTATTTAGCTTGATCAACCCCACGCGAACAAATTTTTACTAACGCCTCTAAGACTCCGTATAATTTTCTCATTATACCGCCTTGCCCTTAAGTCAGATATTGTCGCCATCACGACCGTAATTTGTAAGGGCATTAGCAGTTAATAAAGTTAGGTTATATGCTTTTAATGCTGTTTTTTTTTTTCGATAATGTAGCTTGAGGACTTACTCGTAATAATGTCTGCAAAAACTTTTCTGATACCTATTCACTTAGGTATGGTACTAGGAACATAGTTTAGGTATTTTGTATTACGGAAGCCTCTTTTCATAAAAACGTGTTTTGAACATTGAGATACTATGCACTAACGCTTCGAAGAATTTTTCTTGAATAGATGGCTTATGTGTTGATTCGCACGAATTTACTCGCTCGAAACGGGCAAAAATAGTATTATTTAAAAGCGTCGATTCGCCCGTTTCGGGCGAATTAACCATTAAGCCGAAAAGATAACTATAGAAAACAGAAATTAATTACTTTCACTTATTGATTTACGAAAGCGTGAGGGTATTTGCTATCAGCCTCAAAGCCTCAAAAATGATAATCGCCAATTGCCTCACGGCTCATCAGCCGTGAGCCAATTGACGATTATCATTTTTGCGACGCGCGAATTTTCAAGCAAAAGCTAGTAAAACACAATAGAATATCTAGTAAAACCAGCACCGATCGTCACAACAACAACACTAAAAGATTTTTTACCAAAATAAAGACAGCACCCTCCTTACTAATTCAGTAAAACGCACCGTCCAGTCGGGTAAATTTAATAAACACCCTTAGATGGTCAACACTTACAAACGATCAATTTGATAAGAAATAAAGACGTGGGCGTTTTCACACCGACGCGTAACACAAGGTGTAACTATTTGGGGATGAAACGAGCATTTTGTTGCGATTAGATTAAAAACTGGGCTTGAAAAATCGGTAAACAACTAAGTAACAAGGAATTAAGTACTTAGATCGGTACTCAGCAAAATATTTACTCAAGAAGTAATTGAAATAAACTCTTAGAAAAATATTTCTATAAAAACATTTTCAAATCCTGTTTGTCACATTTTTTTAACGTAATTATAGTATTACAAAAAAAAAACGATTCAAAAACGATTCAGAAACGGTTTTTTTGCAACAAAAATTATCAAAAAAGTAATAAAATTCAACCCCAAGAACACCATAAAATATAATAAAAAGGCCACTACTTATATGCAATCTACAAATTCGTCACGGTGGAAATCCTAACCCGCAAATGCTCTTGGCTTTATTTATCGATGGGCAGAGCAATAATTTGGTCTTATTTGGTCGTATTTGCCCGTTTGGACATGTGCGGTCGACCACTAACATTGACACTGGAGTGTTAGCATAGAGCCAAAATTAAATAAAACTCACGCCTAATATAGTAGGGGTCGTAAGGACTTGAAAAATGGGCCTTTTTTTCTCAGTTTTTCTTTAGAAGTTCGTATAATAATGTAATTAAGTTAAGCTTAGTGATTTTAGAGTAAAAACCTAGATTTTTATGCCAAAACGTAACAAGGTAAATTGGTCAAATTTTAGCAATGAATATTATTTTTTGCGAAGTTCTCTGTAGTTGAAAAAGCGAGTTCTAGATTATTATTTTTTGCATTTAAATCTTATTTTCTGATTTTAGGTAGGTAACATAGGTCCAATATATTTAAATTTTACTGAAGTAGTCACACAATATCAATGGCATATCAAAGAAAATAATGATAGCTTCTACATACCTACCATAGACAGAAAAACTGTAACTTTTATCCAAATGCCTTACAGCCTCCCTCAAAAATAACACAAGTTAGAAGCGTTGATTACCAACCCCTGGGGGCGCCACTTGACCGGAACTTGGGACCTCTAATGAAGAATTACCGCCCTTTGTGCTTGAACCTGCTTATTTGACAGCGTCGGTTTTGAAAAAAAAGTTTACTTTGCAGTGGAAGTTTATTCAATTGGTTACAAGTATTTTAGGCAATTGAATTCATTTAAGTCACAAAAATCAAGTAGTAATCGTGTAGGTATTAATCACATCTTCTGTCACTCTATTTATATTAAACCTAAGACTCATAAAAATATAACATAAAAAATCCCACATTATCACCCAACACAACCGATTCCTTTACAAAAATCGAAGCGAAAATTTATCCGCCGAATCGCCCACAACTACCCAAAAATATAAAAAAAAATCACAATTCCGATACAATAATGAATTATAACTAGCCAATTACACGGGCGGCCAACCCTTCATTCGCGACGCGGGGTCCAAAAGGCCCGACAGTCCGAAAACGGTCGATACCAAATAAAAATAGCTACAAAATCCCGGAAAACGATCTGACATTCGGAACACGTACTGTCAATATAGAATAGCACAGGGTGATGATTGCGATGCACCGGCTGAGGGACGAACAAAAATGGCGCTGGTGACTATTATAGATTGAAAGTAATGGTGTGTTCGTTTAGTGGAGGTTCTGTTGTGTTGGTAAAAGTTATGATTATGATTCTTTATTTAATTGCTCCGTTTCTATGAGGTTCTTTGTTTCAATAGAGTATTGGGCGATTTTAAATGAAATACGCATTACGTATGCGCTTCATGCAAACTCTGTTTAGGTTATTTCTGCATAACTGAATATTATTTTCAGATACAGAAAAATTAAGGGTCGATTTAACAAACTTCTCATTGCCACGTCGAAATTGAATTATTACTAAGTACTTACATTTTGCTCAAAATCAAAGTGTCAGCTAAATCCTTAATTGAACAAACGAATACACCAATAAACTCAGAATAATATAATTGCAAGAAAGTAATCACCTTCTACTAACTCAATTTCCTTTCCATAATAACTCCATTCACAATCCAATCGTATCATCAAACACATCACGAGTTCAATACAAAAGTCTTTAACATATTAATAAGCCGGCATCCATTTAATTATACCCGGTACTGTCGGTGTCGGGCATTGTCGAGCAAGCACGCAGTTCATTATTGCCCGGATTAGCGGAAGGGTTAACTTATTGAGCGGGCAAGATTCGGGCAAGGATACGTTTTTCTTAAGATGGAAGTTTTGTTATTTACTTTTGGTGATATGGGGTATTAACGGTGACTAAAGTAAAGTTTGTTGTTGTGGTTGGTTTTGTTCTTCACTGTGCTTGAATACTTTGATGTACGAGTCTTAACTGAAGGGTTTCTCGAATTAATAATTGTTTATTTATATTTAGTCAGCAAGTAACATAAACTCAATATGTTAGTAACAATATTTCTTAAAACAACTACATAATATGTTAGTAAACTAATTTTTTTTTAATTTTTTTGTATATTTTCTTTTTTCTTTTGGCAACTGATTGATCTCATGTTGTGTTTGACAGGAGAATCTAGGGTCTACGTGTGCGGTCACACAACCTTAATGTAGGTTGGTACGATATATCTCTTACTCTAACATGACTTTTTCGAGAAAACACGTCATCTAGATGCATACAAATCATTTTTATTTTGCAGATCCACGAAAAATTATTTCCAAAAACACAAACAATAATGTCTACAACAAAATATCAGTCTGTAGTAACCCGTGTGTCGCGCGCGGTGTTATTTCCTTTATTTATTGTTATTTTTCTATTTCCCCGGCAGATGTGCCGCGCTATGATTTACGGTCGTCTTGTATTAAGGAATGGAAGTGAATTATAACGCCAACTTGCTACCGGTCAGGGAAAACTTGTTTTCTATATTTTACAGTGTGAAAAGTGTATTTATCGTTGGATTCATTGATTTTAATTTATAAATGGAAAATAATTTTAGTGTAACGCCCCAATAGGTACATGTAGGTATTGTATAACCAAGCGATAACTCATTCAGTAACAATAAAATATTGAAAAATGCCAATGAATGCTAAGATTAGTGTGCTAAAGATGAGATCTTTTTATTAAATTACCAAGACATTGAAAATAATCTGTGATAGTTACTTCTGTTCTTGAATTGCCCTTCATGACTATTCACAGCTAATAAAAATTGATCGGCAGTTATGGTCAAGTTAACAAATACCTTCTACATTAGTATCAATCAATATTCATACTTTTTTTAACGCCCACACAAAACCAAATACCACCTCATAAAACATTAACATCGAACGAAAACCAGTTAAAATCACACGTCTGTTCACCGCGAGATCCAACGCCCTTATGGTCATAAATCAACCGTGCTGCCACCAAACGGCAATATGGGGAACGAAACATGTGTTTACACCGAAGTTAATTTGTCGAATTTATCTGCCTTGTCTTGTGTTCGTATTGAGAAATATTGCTTCGAGTTGTGTTTTGTTTCTTACGCTTTCGATTAGATGTATGATGTAGATTTATGTGAATTTAGATTAAAAATATTATTGATCTGGGTGGTTGATGTGTGACAGATTAGGCGTGTGCAGGTGAAGTGTTAAATCTAATTATTATTAAATGGTATTAATTTATTAATATCTATTCTGTTTTGTTCAGGTACTTCTTATAGGAGGAAAATATACCTATATAAAGTTTATCCCGGGGTGAAATAAGCTCATTCGTCAAGTTCATACAACCTTGGATCCCGAACCCGAGAGCAGTGGTGGTCCAGTGGTAACGGCCCCGACTTTAGGTCGGTCGTTGTATCAATTATTTCATAGGAAAACATCGTGAGGACACCGGCATGTCCTAGAACCAAAAAATTCGAAGACATGTGACATCTACGAACTCGCACTGGGCCTGCGTGATAGATTACGGCTCACTCCCTCTCACAGAGATGAGGCCTGTGTCCCAGCAGTGGGAAAATTATAGGCTGATTATGATATACAACTTACTGTCGGTTTCCTAAAAGCTAATCTGTCACAACTCACCGAAAGTGACTAATCATCACATAGTAACACAGAAGAAATTAATTGACTTCAACTAAAAGGATTTACCTACGTAACCAAAATCAGATAGGTACCTACTTATGTTCCATATTTATAGTCACATTCCTCTGTCTAAATCGTAACGCCCTTGTCAAAACTTTTTATGACATATATTATAAACTTACAACTGGGGTAATAAAAATATACTTACTGCTCAATTTGTCAAGCCTATCCGGTCGTCAATAAATGCCTATCACTCAATTACATCGGCATCAAATCTAGCTAATTGGCATCAAATTGACATCGTTGACATTTTGTGTCAACCGAATAAATTAGAATGTCAAAGTGGATAATTGCAGAAATTGGTGGGTTATATTTGTATGTTTTATGTTTATTACCTTGGTAATTTATTAGAAGCTTTAAATAACAATTTAAAAAAATATTTATATTAAAATATAGAGACTGCAGTGCTGAGAGTGACCATTTCGAAATGATAAAAGTTCTGACAATAAGTCGGATATATAACTTTTTAATATTTCTTTTTTTAGAAATAATTTGACATTTTTATTTTCGAAGCAGAACTATCGTTCTGCCAATGAATACTCAGTGCGCATATCTGCTTAATTACCTAATACAATACAAATCAAAAGCGTACATAATGTGTCACACAAAACTTTTCAAAAGTAATATCATAAAAACACAATGGGCATTAAAATAACTACCTACCTAAAAACAACTAACTACATAAATAACTAACTACCTTGAAAACAAAATCCCGTGCACACGACCCTTTGTTTTCGAAGGTAAACGATACTATAGCGGCCGAGCGTTGTAAGCAAGAATAGTCCTTACAGTGTACAGATGCGTTTCTTCGATAGTACGTCATCCTCAACTCCGAATCAAAGAAACAAACCCACCGAATTTCCTAATTAAAACCGCAAGACGCACAGTGGTAACACCAATTAAACGGCCCAGACAAAATCGTCAAACGAACCCCAGCAGTACAAAATTTGAATACACAAGTCACGTTCGCTAAATAAGCAGCAGTAACAAGCGGTATATCGCTTGCACTGATTGTTAATTGATTATATTAAAAAATTTGTCCCAATTCGGCGCGTATTGTTACATTGGGGGACAGCCCTAACGAATTAATTAGTTATTTTTAATGGTAAAGGTGTATTTTACAATTTGGATGTTGACAGTTGGATTATTAGATAAGCTTGTTGGTTTCTTTGTGGAATAAAACTTGATCTTGTTACGTGATTGAGGGGTAAAATGTTTGATGCTACGGATACCGTGAGGTGTAAAATCTGATTAGACGGAAAGTGTAATTAAAACTCTTTGTTGGGAAGAAAGAAGTGTACTATAAGGTTTTAGTTAAGGAGTGCTAACGTTCTCAAGTGTCATAATTTCGATAAAATGATGACACTATTACAATTATAACAAAAATCTTACAGCCGTATGCAGCTGGTCGAACGAAGGTTAAACTATGATTGTCGCGGTTGGTTCATGGATGGGTGACCACTGACCATCCATTACATATCGAGACCCCTCCGTGACTCAGAAAGCACGCAAAGCTGCTATCATGCGTAGATCTTTGACAGTCCTTATGGACAGTTAGAAGCCCAAAAGTCTGACAACCCAAGGCATATCATGTCACCCAGTAACTGGGTTGTGGATGTCAGATAGGCAGTCGCTCCATGTAAAAATACTGGTATTCAGCTGCATCCGGTTATACTCGAAGCCGACCACAACATGTTGAGAAAAGACTAGGCAGATTGCTTTTTTTAATTTGAAAAATATTAGCGCTACAAATTACTTAATTTGTTTGAAAAAAATATATGGACTGACATGGGTTTTGCCTACCAACCAACTGGCTTAAGTGACTAAAAAGTTGGATATATTTTGATAAAATTTATGTATGCAGACTAGGAACGTCATTAGATATAAAAAGTTTAAATTATTGTCGTATCGTCCGTTTCCACATTGTCTATTATCACTAAACAATTATATCATGTGTACATATATTTTGTAACAATAAAATGTAAATTCTGTTGAGCATTACTAAAACAGGGACAATTTCAAACTCCATAAATTATCCCATCTATTGCAGTTATCTTGACTGTTACTAATACACCTCATGTTATTAAACTCCAAGCTCTTTTTGCCCCCAAAAGACAAAACACGTAAGTGATGTATGTGCCCAATAAATTCCAACAATTCAGATGCAACACATGAGGCGTAAGGAAAAACGCACAAATTTTTACGACAAGAAGTATATTTTCCTAAATTCCCTTCCAAATCTTTATTGCATACACAAGTGTATTCAAACTACAAAATTTCATCCTACAATAACATTTTGTAAGACAATTTTGACACCCCTAAACACTCGCATTTTATTGTCTTGAATATTTTTATTTGAATACGTAGTACCCACCTTCAAAATTGAGTTAAAATGACAGTGGCATACGTAGTGATTCGCCCCGTGGTCGCATTAAGCGTATTAGGGGCCAAAATTGGATTTGTCGAGGGCGTTTTATTGGTACACTTGTTACGAATTTAGGAACACTGTGCGTTAAAAAAGCTCTTTGTCAATGTGACGGTATGTGTGTTGTGTTTATATTGGAAAATTTTGGTTTCCAATAAGTTTAAATTTATGTCCCTCTGTTTTGGTTTGCTTGAAATATTTTACATTTTTGTCATTGCATCATATCTAATAGTCTGTCCACGCTAAGTCTGTATAAGTAAAAAAACAGTGAAATTTGAAAATCTATAGGCGCAACACCATCCTGTCCTACGAAAAAAGAATTTGATGCTTTGTTTGTCTTTTTGTTTTTGATAGGTTATTTTGTTTATATTCTGATTTATTCCTGGTAAAGAATAGTCATTTTAGCACGACGAAGTGTGGATTTGAAACAGTTTTGTCATCGTATGGGGGTAGAGCATGGGTACGACATAGTCTATCACACATAATCTATTATGCAAAAATCAAAAGATTAAATATCAAAATCATTAGATCTACTTATAACCCCGAAACTGACATGACTGACTGATGTAAAAGTATACCATATATAAAACTTTTTGGGGTTGCCCATTTATTTGATTGCAGACTTAGCGTGGCCAGAGTCTACCGATATATTTATTTATTTAAACTTTGTGTACATTTACAGTCGTACATAGGTAGAGTTAAGGATATAGCAGTATCAACTACAGTGGGAGAAAGAGATGGAGCTATACGTCCTGTAGGCTTCATCTCTTTCCCACACTGAAGTAATATTAAAATAATATTGCTTTATGAGCTGGTGGTAGGCCCCCAGGTAAATTACAGAGACCGATACGAATCTCGCACTTGGCTAGCTTATTTCCATATTTTATTTCAAAATATTTCACACTAGCTGCTGCCCGCGGCTTCGCCCGCGTGGACCTTTAAAAAAAAGGAGCTTAAGTTACTCCTTATAACATCAGCTATCTTTCAGTGAAAGTCTCGTCAAAATCGGACCAGCCGTTTCGGAGATAAGTCGGAACAAACAGAAAGGCAGACAAAATTTAAAAAAATGTGTTTTTTTGTATGTACCGTACATACTTTCATATACATTTAGTAAAAAGCTGTTGTTTTGACAATACAAACAGATACTCCAATTTTATTTATTTGATGTATGTTTAGATATTTCAAAAGCTTCATTGGTCTAGTGGTCGCAAGCGCTAACTGCTGAGCATGAGGTTCTGGGTGCGAGTCCCAGGTCGGGCAGTGTTATTGGGTTTTTCCGTCTGTTTCTCAGTAGCAGCCCCGAATCTGGATTTGTGCCCGTTTGATGGCAATAGGTCCCTACAAGGGACTTAAACATAACTGGCCAAATGTTGCTATAGTTTATGTACACCTCTGCCTAACTCTTTGGGAAAATACAGGCGTGATGTTATGTTATGATATAAACTTCATGGTTGGCTGATTGATTGATCAGCCTAGCCTTCATTTTCCCAACTTTGTTGGGGTCGGCTTTCAGCCTAACCGGATGCAGCTGAATACAGTTTATATGGAGCGACTGCCTATCTGACCTCCACAACCCCCCTTATAAGACCCCTTGATAAGACTGGTTGCCAGACTTTGGGGCTTCTGACGACCCTTACCGACTGTCAAAGATCCACAAATGATAGCCGGGACCAACGGCTTAACGTACTTTCCGAGGCACTGAGGAGTCTCAATATGTAAAGATGGTCACCCATCTACGGACCAACCCCGGCAAGCGTAGCTTAACCTGATGGATCAACCCGTGTGGTTGTTGTTACTTAGCCACGAGGTCCTCGCAATAACTACAACTAAATTAAACTTCATGTACAATCATCATCATCATCAGCCTATAATGTTCCCACTGTTGGGACACAGGCCTCCTCTCTGTGAGAGGGAGTGGGTCGTAATCCACCACGCGGGCCCAGTGCGGGTTGGTAGATGTCACATGTCCTCGAATTTTCGGTTCGAGGACATGCCGGCTTCCTCACGATGTTTTCCTTCACCGTTTTGAGAGCAGTGGTGATGAAATAATTTACACAAAGTAAAGCGCCTGTCTGGGTTCGAACCTACGATGTACAACTCGTAAGTCGCGGCCGTTACCACTGTGCCACCACTGCTCTTGTACAATAGTCGTCGTAAATAGGCGAACTTAATGCTACAAAGGTTATTTTCATATTTTATTTCAAATATGTTTCTAAATTTATTTTTAAGCTCTGAACATTGAACATTCTGAAACTATCCTTCAAAATCATTGCTTTTTTCGTTTTGAAGTAGTTTATCAAAGATGAACTGTTTTCTAAAGTTCAATTAGTACAATACCATGTAATAAATAAAAATTTAACGCACGCAGTGATTAGTAGCTCACTTCTATTTCTAAGAAGATATTCTAATGTGACCCTTGCATATTTTAATTATGTCTTACTATTAACTTGTTAATTAGTTACTGATATATCAGTAACTGATGTAAGGATTTGCGCCATACTTGTATAAAAATGTACATAGACATTATTTATAGAAAATACAATAGACGTGGATATATTTAGTAACCTGTTCCGCTTAGCTATTTCTAAATAGGCATAAAAACCCTGAAAGAAATGGACACGTGTTTCACCTGTCAACGCGACATCCTCGGGATGACGATTGACTCGTCGCGAACCCGAATATAGCGCTCGGTCGCTTGTCACTCATAATAAATGTCACTATTTTTAAAGCTTATGTTAAATATTGTTTAAGAAATCAGTTGTCCTAATAGTAATAGTAAGAACTCATGCCGCCTGTGATACAGGTTTATCCTAGGACAGCCATCCAACTTTACAATACCTACATTATTTCTAAAATTTATACTGTATTTTACCAATTTTTATATTTGAATAAATTTTATTATTCTTATTGAAAAATATTTCGAGGTTTGCTAAAAATCATCCCAAAATCATGCTTCTTTATAGAACAGCATAAACATAAGCATTATCAACCAATAACGTCCCCACTGCTGCGACACAGACCTCCTCTCTGTGAGAGGGAGTGGGCTGTAATCCACCACGATAATTTAATATTTGCTTCTAGGACATTTTTCGAACTTCACCGTCACAGTTTTGAGAGCAGTGGTGATGAAATTATTTACACAAAGTAAAATACCTGCATTGGTTCGAACCTACGACCACTCGTAAGTCGCGGTTCCTCTAACTAAAAGCACGAAAAATTACATTAAAAAGAAAGGAGTGAGCCTTACAGTAGTCATATATTCTGATGTGTAACATTTGACATCTTGGCTGACAGTACCAACCTTTAGGAAAATGGGTTGGTACCATCTGACGGTCAACTCTAGCACCGCGCGCGCTCATTGGTTAATTCAAATAGCGCGCGCTTCCCCTGTTTCCTGTTACACACTTCCGTCCCTTTTCACGAAATCACTCAAATTCATAGAGATAGTAATATATTGTACAGATTGCAGAAAAGCAAGAGGAAATATGTTACACATCAAAAAACTCCTATACTAAACTAAATAAAAATTCACGCCAGTTCACATTTTCAATCAGACCCATGTGCAGGATAGATCACGAAAACAAATGTTTGTATGTTTATACCCAGTCGGGTATAAACATACAAACATTTGTTTTCGTGATCATTTATTTGACAGAACATACGAAGACATACGAAGCATTTATTTGACAGATCGCGGTGAATCAGTGTCCCTAGGCGCATTTATTTGTGAATACGCCTCGCTAGACATTGTTTTGATTTACGCGCAGTGGCGTTTTTTGCCCAAATAGATTTGATTTTGACACACTGTGCGACTTTCCAGGTAGAAGCGGTTTTATTCTTAGTTTTAGGAAACTTAATTGTTGAGATAATTATGTTTGTAGTTAAGTAAATTGACATTATTATTAATTTATTATCAAAGTTTGCCACATGTATGTACTAACGCTATTATTACTAATAAATTGTATTCTATGATCTGGAAAATTAATAATTAGATTTGATTTGATTATGGAAAACAAGTACAGGTAAACTGATTTCGATTCGTTCAGCTGATTTAATATTTTTTACTATATCCTATACTATTAAGAAATATATATGTATATTTGTTATCACGTTCTCGAAAACGGCTCCAACGATTAGCTGTGTGTCTGGGAAAATTCGTTTTCTCCGTATTTTCACCCGAGCAGAGCACAGTCGCGCCCAAAGTTTAGGACAAGATGGCTACCTAAGAATAATGACATGGCAGCATGGAATTAGTATGAGCTATCATTTACTATTAAATGATCATTCTCTATTTTCACCCAAGCAGAGCTCGGTCGACCAGATACTAGTACATTTATTTGGTCTTCAAATAGGTACCTCAATCTATATTATTTAAGTAAAATCAACAGTTAAATCTCTCAAATTCAGTTCTACAATGAACTAAAATATCTAATAGAACAACAGAATAAGGTAAACACTATCCAAAACTAAGTTACCTCACTAATAACCACCAATCACCGAATCTATTCTGCCGACAGTACCTACCAACCTACCTACCACTTGTTTTGCTGTCACTATAAGGGGCGCGGTAACGTGGTTAGCTAGACAATGACTTGACGAAGGCAAATCTGATTTGCGAACCCTCCAACGTTATTTTAAAGCTAGTCTGTCATTTTGCATAGAAGTGGAGGGTTGAACAGTTGGATATTTACTGTACAAGTTTAGAGGTATAAACTTAATATGAATTGTAAAGGATTATGGTTTATTTAAGGCTGGTTGGTTAGGTTTAAATGTAAGTAATTTGTCTTTTGAAGATTTTTAATAAATTACAATCATTGCCTCGCCTCGTTGGTCTAGTGGTCGCATGAGGTCCTGGGTTCGATTCCCGGGTGGGGCAAAGTGTTATTGGGTTTTTCTCTCTGAAATTTCTCAGTTCAGCAGCTCGGAGTCTGGATTTGTGCCCGGTTGATGGCAATAGGCTCGCCCCTATTACATGGGACTTAAACATAACTGGCGAAATGTGGGTGTACCTGCTACAGGGACACCTCTGCCCAACCCTTCGGGGAAACAAGGCGTGATGTTATGTGTGTTGATTCTAAAATATCACAATAGGCCTATGTCCAAAATTTTTTTTTGTCCGGTTGGTTGTTTAATAAAAAATATTGGACACATATTTTTTCTTTTTTGACGTAATCAAAATATTACGGCGATACATTGAGTTAAAATGTGGCATGACGTCACGCCTTGCTAGATTTTATACTGAGTTGTGACGTAGCGAGCACTCACAAACTTTAATGCGTGCAGATAGAAAAACCCAATAACACTTTTACCGATCCGGGAATCGAACCCGGGACCTCATGCTCAGCAGTAGCGCTTGTGACCTCTTAGACAACGAGGCAGTCTGGTTGGCTAAGTTTAAATGTGAGTAATTTGTCTTTTGAAGATTTGTAATAAATTAAAAACATTCTAAATTGTTTTTTTTTATTCAAACTGTCTCCTCGCATACCTGTGTGATGTATTAGGAATGATCAAAATAGGAGGCTTGATTTTTATAAGTACTTATATTCCATTTGAAATAAGATTAGAAATTTAAACAAACCTTTATTACAGTCCGTTCAACCGATTCTGACTTCTATACCGTAGGCATAAGAATGGCATTAAAAGCAAAAAACTAGTTACAATACCAACTGTTTACTGCAGCTGCTATTTGTCATGCCACCAGCGCAATAGAAGTCAAAATCGGTTGAACGGACTGTAAAAAAGGTTTAGTTAAACGTCTAATCTTATTTCAAATGGAGTATAGGTACATAGACGCATGAAGAAAAGGGCGTAAAGTTCACTCATCCTCAATAGAAAAGGGAGGATCCTCCGACCAGACGGGTGTTGTGTCTGGTGGGCAACTGCCCGACGATTGATGTCGGGGAAGTTATATATTTATTGCGCGATGCAGGATTTTGTGTGACGTCAAGTCTTTGATGCGACGTTCGTGTGGCGATGTAGATGCTGCCAGAGAAGAAGCCGTCCAATGAATAAATTCTAAGCAACAAAAAGAGTGGTGAATGCGTAAAACTCTAACTTAGAATTGAACATTTTAAAACTAGGTAAAAGCGGATGTTTTTCACCGATTGCCACATTGAATTCGCATAATATTAAAGGGAAGAAAGTTGCAATTTTAGCTACAGCTGTCCGGGAGACCCGTGCAGGCCGCCCGTACGGGCTCCCGGAACAGAGTCACACGTGAGACGCTAGAACATTGTTTCACAGCGACGCGGATTGGTCCGTACGCGACCCGCTCCGGTACAACGCCCGTACAACGTTAGCAACCGTATCGTTCTAACTCCCTCGTTTCAGAGCACTGCGGGCGCTACCCGTACGGGTCTCCCGTGTGCGGGCGGCCCGTGCGGGTCTCCTGGACAGCTGTAAAACCAGCCTTAGATAGTAATTGACGAAAGGAGATCTGGAATCGGAGTAGCAAATGTGTCAGGAACGTGACTGAATTCCGACGTAAATTAATTTGAAATTAGTTCTTCAAAAATTATGTAGGTATCCTAAGTATTAGGTAGTTGTACTATTTATTATATGAATTTACAAGAGATAACTGTGGTGGTTCAGTGGTAACGGCCCCGACTTACGAGCTTGTAGGTCGTGAGTTCGAACCAAGACATGCGCTTTACTTTATTTAAATTATTTCATCACCACTGCTCTCAAAACGGTGAAGGAAAACATCGTGAGGTAACCAGCATGTCTTAGAGCCAAAAATTCAGAAAACAATGATAATAATGCCAAAAGGGCCTCAGCTCAGCATAATGTCAGATGGCTACACAAAGTGTACCACCTGACGCCGATTTTCAGCTGCAACCCACGAGTGCCATACGCTAGAATAAAGAAACGAAGAAGACGAAGAACGGAACGGACGGACGGACGGGACAGAGATAGAAGACGTGTCATATTATAAACCGCACGGGGCTCGCGTAGTGAATTACGGCCCACTCCCTTTCACCGAGAAGAGAACTATCTTGCCCCTTCAAATTGTCACCCCCTCTATAGGAATACGCAATCTTTGAAAATTTCAACTGTCTACCTATTACGGTTCCGAAGATACAGCCTGCTGACTGACGGATGGACAGCGGCGGCTTGTAATAGGGTTCCGTTTGGCACCTTTCGGGTACGAAACCCTAAAAAAGGTTCAGTGCATACCAAAACGAAAAATCTAAAGCAAGAATAAGCTACTGTAACTTATGTACAGTACAACTATGTTCTTAATGTCCCTCTGCAAACCTCGTGTTTCATCAGTCGTCGGATTTCTATCAGTTGCCCTTTGCACTTGGTGCAGACCGGCTCTCAATCGACTTGGAAGTATATAGAGTCGTTAATACTCTTTTAACTTAATGCAATTTATTTAAAAAATGGTAGGAAAGCTGCTAAAGTTGCAGGCACGACAGATAGAAAAATAGTTTTACAGCTCTATATAATTCACACGAAAATCAAAACAAAAGAGCATAAAGTACCTACTTAGATCTGAATTAAAATTATTATACAAGATAAATCTAATAATTGATGGACATGGAAATTAGCATTCGTTTGCATTCGGAAATGCGATGATTCCCGAGGGGACATTAAGAAAATATAAATATTGTAAGTTAGTTTTATATTCTTACCTTTTAGCGCCTTACTCGACGGCGGCGGATCCCGACTCCACGGAGGATCGCCATGTCCGGAGAAGTCCCGTAACTTGAGGTAGCTTATAGTCAGCCTTATGATGGAAGCCTTATCCAGCTGGCTGGTGATCGCCGCAGGGAGGGGCAGCATCTTCGCCAGCTCGTAGAACTCATAGTTCTCTTTACCTCTTCTTGAACGCGCTGCGTCTCTGCTTTTCTCTTTTCGGAGCTCGAGGATGCTGTAAAGAAAGGGTGGTGTTAGATTGGTGCTTGGTACAGTGTGTGCGTAGGTTAGGTTAAAGTTGGTTCTGGCTTTTGTTCGATAGTTAATTTAAGAGGACTGCAATTTAAAAGTCTATTTCAGTCTTCCTCCAGAACAAAATAGGCAGAATACAAATATTATCATTTCTTTAAATAATCTCCAAAAATATATCTCTGAAAAGCATCATGTACGGCGTTTTTGGCGGTTATTCTGTATACTTAACTGTATTGTAAGTAACTATTACATAATAGGATTTAATTCTGTCTCTCTAAACAATGATTCGGGAGTGCCAACAGAAGTGCAAACTTGAACAATTTTACTGTGCAGGAAATACTTTTCTTTTTTGAAGTCGGTAAAAAAAAGGGAAATGTCAATCATGTCGTTGTCATGTCTCAATGTTTGGAATGTCATTAATCCCAAAGAAAATGTATCGCGCGTTGCTGTCTTTTTAATGATTAAAAGCTGGTGTCGGTAACAGTGTCGCGAGTTCAATTGTTTTTTCCCCATATCAAAAATACCCAACGCGCCTAAAGAAGTTTTCACTTCAATAATCGAATTCAGAGAGATTAGACAACTAATGTTTTTAGGAGCTTTAAGAATTTCTCATCAGCGTAAGTATTGCATTCTCACACGGCATTGTTTGCAATAACTAATTCATTTCTTCCTTGTTTTAAAAGTAACTTCGCAAAAAACATTCTTCAAGAAAAAATATATATTATGAAATTTTCGTTTCCTATAAAAGATTCGATTCTCTCTAGCAAAGACTTTTCCGGCGTAACATAACCAAACAATTTCCTCTATCATTCAAAAACATATTCAAGATAGATATATCCTTATAAATTTAATAAAGAAAAATCCGCCCAAATGTCTTTCCCAGCGGTGGGTGTGGTCCCGAACACTCCCACTGCCCGCCTAAAGGCGGAGTTACTAATGAATGCTTTATACTTATACATTTAAAACTCTGACATTTGCATTTGGAGTTAGAACCGAAAGATGTTTCTGCATAATTAAATTTTAATTTACATGTTTTTGTATAAAATTTTAATATAAAAGTTGATAACAAAGTTGGGTTTTTTGGTAATAATTTAAGTAATGAAGTTGAATTAATTTGAGTTCTGAAGAGTATTTAAATACCCACATCTGTTAGCGCTTGTTTTCGTAAAGAGGTAAGCAGAATTTGAGCCCTCTAAAGCACGAACAACAATGACTTCAATGTCACATACCTAGGTAGGTTCTATAAGAACTTATCAAAGTATTTGTAAGGTATTAAACATCTATCTCATTGATGGTAATTTAAAAAAAAAAAAATTACTCGATAAATTGATTTTCTTGCAAGCTACAATGTTTTCAGGTTTCATACATTGATTGACGGGATTTTTTAAAAACTATTTTGATGTTTTTCTGCGTTCCTGATGCATTCAATAAATTTTTGAAAAGTACAGTATTAATCTCCATTAAATTATCTATACAATGGTATATAAATTATGTAAGTTCTGTGTGGAATGTAATAATAAAACCAGTTGCAGAAAGTCGGCAAAACAAATTTTTCGATCGCAGAGCACTCTCTAATGCTTCGCATTAAGAGTCGTGCAATAACCAAGTGCATTTAATTCTCCCAAAGGGATAACATAATGTTGGTACATTTCTGAATAACTTGTAACAAACTGAGCATGAAATAACAACGACCTTGCATTACAGTTTTGAGATAACTAAGATAAATATAATTATTTCAATTACAGTTTTCTTTATAGATATAAAAAAACCCTAGCGTAAAATACTTAGCTGTCTTCCAACATTTTCCTAAAAACCCAACCCATAATGAAACATTAAGCTTAGTCTACATCAGCGGAAACTTTACAACCGGGTCTAAACCGAAGGTGCGAACTAAGCGAAGTGTCCGTTTTACGATCGAGCCCGTTTACCGGGCATCCCGTGAGACCTCGGCTTTATCGTCACCTGAGTAAGGCCATTTCAAAATTGGCGCTTTTTTACGATTTTTTTAAAGGTTTCCCATTCTTTGTTTGGGTAGAGATAGTCTGGGTCTGAGGTGGATGTCCTAGAATGGTCGTCTCTAACGAGGTTGATTACCTGCTTTTAAAAAAGGAACAGGGTTCACAAATGTTTCTATTTTTGAATGCAACAAAAATCGTTTCGTTTTTTTTTATTGTTGATTCGGAATGAGTTTAAGATTTGAGCTATCTAAAGCCGGGTGTCCTGCGTGTGTTTTTACACAAAAACATCGCAACAGAGAGGCCATTTGTGTATGCAAACAAGATATTTTGTACGAAAGCAAATGTTTATGTGTAACGTTTTTTGTGTAATGTTTCGAAAAAACACGCGCAGGAGACCTGGCTTTAGATGATGTTTTATTGATTAAAACATCATATAAGATTAGATAGATAGATAGATAGAATATTCTTTATTATGTACACCAAAAAAATTACAAACATTAATTTAGAGAATTTACATTAGGTGACACAATGGGCGGTCTTATCGCTAAAAGCGATCTTTTACAGACAACCTTTGGATGGATGTAAATGGAAAAGGAGAGACAATACTGCAGGTAGTCAGTGGTGTACCATTTAAATATACAACAGATACACAGATACATAAAGTATATAATTACCTATTTAAATATATACATAGACATATTAGATAAATAACAGATATACATAAAATTATAAACATGAAACAAGAGCAAGGAACTATATGTAATGATGATGTTTAAGGAGAGAGGAAGTGTTTTTTTACCAGAATTTTAAAAATGGACAAAGATTGAGCACGATTAGAGTCACATTCATCCACTGTTTAAAAGAAAACTCTTACATAAACAGGAAATAGTTAGTGCAAAAAGTTTCCCATTTCAAAAGGAACTTTATACAATCAAGATTACTATTAACTATAGGCATTTTAAAACGTAACTCTTAACCCTTATCTCAAATAACTACGCCTAAGGGACTAATAGCATTTAAAAATATAAAGAAATGTGAAACAACCCTTCGTAAATCTGATTTTCCGATAAACGATAGAAAACTGTTAGGGTTAAGGGCGAGTTTACATGGAACTGGTCTGTTCTAGAAGTTGGTAATATTTTCGAATTATAATAACCATTTTTTTTTTGTTATTTGAATCATTATATTATTATAATATTTCAAATATAAACGACTGTAAAAAAAGTCTTAGAAACTAATACTTAATCTAATATTTTCTATATATTTTGTATTCGTCAACCTAGTCTGTAATGCATGTTTTTGAAGCCGTTGAACCTTAATCTCTATTTATTTTAATCAATGGGGCGGTAATAAGCTAAGTTGATTTATAAAATTCCTGAAGAATTACTGACGCATTTAAGTTAGATTGCGTGTCAATCTGTCAAATTACCAATTGTTTTAACAATTACAACATTTTATGTTCAAAAAGTCTGTCTAGACTTTTCCATTGTACATTGTAGTACTACTGATGTACAAAACAATAAGTTGATATGCTAATTGATACGCAAATATGTGGTCAATTGATTCGCATAATTGACACATAGCTAGGAGGTTTATAAGAGTTGTAATATTATCCTATGAGTCATTATGAGGTAAGTAGGTATGTAAGGTTATGGCACAGATGAATATACAAAATACAAAAATGTTTATTTCAATATTACACGTTGTACATACGTTATACAGTTGGTGGCGTCCCTCCGCATATAGGTAGGTCACTCCGCATTTTAGGTATTAAGCTATAAGTAAGAACGCGGCAGGCTCGACTTGTCAAATTCAGTGAGTGTAACGTAGTCAAAAGATATAAGAGACACCGCTCGTCGCGCGAGGAGCGGTGCCTTTGTGTCGCGTCGCGTGTTGCGCTGGTCTGCACAAGCCTTTACGCGATAGAGAGGAAACTTCTAGGTGAATATAACTGTAGGTAATTAGCGCTGTATGACCTGAATTGCACTTTATTGTGTCGTAGCAAGAGTCGCTTTTTATTTAAATGATTTTACGGAGTGACCCATCTCTATTAGGTAGTCAGTGGTTATGGTAAAACTATTGATTGTAAATAGGTCTAAAGTGAATGATAGGGTGAGTAATTAGATAATGTCACAGTAACTCTGTTTTATTTATAGATATTCATACCTACTTACTTATTTAATTTATCGCATATGATAAAATAAATTATGCATAATGTACGCAATATGCATAATTTATTTTTGTGTAAAAAAATCTCTATGTCTGCTATTTAAAGCTGGATTTCTGATTTAATATTGAAACTGCTGCTGCCATCCTACCTCAATTTATCTTTCATATCTTTAAAATAGAAAAAAAATATAGATTCAAAAGAAGAAAAAGAGATTTTTGAAGTGAAAACTTCTTTAGGCGCATTGGGCATTTTTGACATGGAAAAAAACAATTGAACTCGCGACACCGTTACCAACACATGATTTTTGTAAACGCGATTTTGCTCTTTATTTATATTACGTTACGGATCAATGTTCTATGCAAGTATTTTTACTTTAAAGGTATTGGAAGAATTTTTTAAATTGTTCAAGTTTTCACTTCTGTCGGCACTCTAGGAGTAATACTGGTTCTTTTTGCTATGTTTTTAAAATTTTATAAAAAAACTAATTTATTAAATTGCATGTCATGTAAACCAACTTTAACTAACGTCCGATTTAAACCAAGGGTTGCAATGGTCAGTTAGGGGTATTACATTGTTTAAAATAACTTTACAGGAGGGTTGAACACCCCCTTGTCTTGACCGCTCCAAGATTAGGGTGAATTATGGTTTTGATAGAATTTCCTTTTTTATATAATTGATTGGATAATTTTATGGTAAATGGGTATAGTGTGTTGGAAGCAGTGGTGGCGGTGCGACTTACGAGTAAGTAGGTCGTCGGTTCGAACCCAAGCAGGCACTTTACTTTGTATTAATTATTTCATCACCACTGCTCTTAAAACGGTGAACATCGTGAGGAAACTGGCATGGCCTGGCACAAAAAATTCGAAGACATGTGACATCCACCAACCCGCACTGGACCCGCGTGGTGGATTACAGCCCACTCCCTCTCATAGAAAGAGGAGGCCTGTGTCCCAGCAGTAGGAACATTATAGGCTGATTATGTTGGGTATAGTGTTTGATTATCTTTGAGGAGCTTGTGGCTAAGTAATAACAGCCACACGGATCAATCCATCAGGTTAAAAGCTACGCTTGCCGGGGTTGGTCCGTGGATTGGTGACCATCTTTACATACCGAGATTCCACCGTGCCTCGGAAAGCACGTTAAGCCGGTGGTCCCGGCTGTCATTCGTGAATCTTTGACAGTCGTTACGGGTCGTCAGAAGGACGAAAGTCTGACAGCCAGTCTTACCAAGAGGTAGCGTATTACCCAGTTACTGGGTTGTGGAGGTCGGATAGGCAAAAAAACTGGTATTCAGCTGCATCCGGTTAGACTGGAAGCCGACCCCAACATAGTTGGGAAAAGGCTAGGCAGAATGATTGAGTGTTTGATTATCTTTATTATTAAACGTATTATGTTTTATTTTTAGAGGTAGATATGTACTCTAATATAAATTTTACAAAATGTATTTTGAAAAACAGTAGAGTCCATTTAAAAAACGGTACTTCCTTACTTACCATTTTCAAAATGGTTTTGCAACCATATTAAGAAACGAGACGGCTATCATGATATAACAGTACCAACTTAATAAAAAACAAAACACGGGTTTTCTAAATGTTCACATTAAAAAAATAATCATGTATGCAACAAATAAAATTGAATGCATGCTTCGCTTACGAGTAAAGCCACCCGCAGACAGGCCCGACGCGACAGTGTGATGCGATTTTGGTAGAACAATTTACAAGAAATGTGCATAGAAATTGTTCTACACCCGTCTAGAGTCACGTCGTCACGACTGTCTGCGAAAGCCTTTATAATATGACTGTTTTACCTGTAAATTGTAAATATCTACAGAATTTTCCAACCCAAATTTACAAATGTGTAGTAGGTACTTATAGTGAAGCAGCTAGGAGGTCTACTTATCCATTTAGCTGTAAAAGTCGTGAATGCGTCATAAAAACCATTAGAGATTGCCAGGGAGCAGTTTGAGAGTTCCACATTCAAAATGGATTTTTGTTTTTTTATTTTACAAGGAGTTTGTTCCTGTGAAGTCCTCATATCGTTAAAAAAGTGTACTTATAGTATTTCTATTTTCTTAATGTCCCTCGGTAAACTTCGTGTTTCGTTAGTCGTCGGATTTCTATCAGTTGCCCTTTGCACTTGGTGCAGACCGGACTCTCTCAATCGACTTGGAAGTATTTAGAGTTGTTAGTACTCTTTTGAAATAATGTAATTTATTTTAAAAATGGGAGGAAAGTCGCAGGCACGTCAGATAAGAAAATTGTTTTACAGCTCTATATAGTTCACACGGAAATCAAAACAAAACAACAATAAAGTACTTAGTTCTGAATTCAAATGATTATACACGATAAATCTAATAATAGATGGATATGGAAATTAGCATTCGCTTGTATTCGGAAATGCGATGATTCCCGAGGGACATTAAGAAAACAGAAATACTGTATGTAACTAATAGCAAAATCTTTAAGCTATTCTCCTCGTTTTGTGGTTCATTTCTTTATCCCAAATCGTAAAAAGAAAATATTTTTACACAAAAGTAAAACCAAAATAAATATAATAAAAGCAAGACACTCCAATGTTTTTTGTTCTGTCCAATTTTTATGACGAAACTCCCTTCATCTTAGAAGTGGCCGTCTTTAAGTGTCCGTGTACGTGCCTCGACACCCTGCACACCTGGGAATCGAACCCACAATACGTAGCTAACGCCTTGACCCTCCACAAATACACCCTTGAAAACCACAACTGAAAACAAACCTTGGATTCATAAGATAGAGTACAAAATCTGACACACGTTTGAATCGTTCCATTGGTCAGTGATGATTAGTGCGATATTCCAAAAAGGACATATCTCACAAATCCATCAAACGAATCTAAGCTCTATTTCATTGTTATAAAACCTAAAACGATAAGTCAGAATAGAAACAAAAAAGAATCTTCCTGCAAATTGAAATAGGAGAAACTCAGAGAAAAAAAGTCCGGGATTCGAAGCCGGGAAAGGTCGTAAAAAGCCTAGTACGCAACCGTGTCGCAGTAGTTACGGTTAATGTGTCCCGGACAAATTGAGTTGTGCCCGAGTAGGAAAATTAGCTGTCCCCCGGGAATCAGGGATATTTCCTGGACTCCGGGATAAGTGACGGATATGACATGACTATTTATGAGTTGCATTTTATTGTCATCGATTGGAGGTATCATATTGCTGTTTATTTTGTTTGGTAAGCAGATACTGTTACTTACTAATACAGTGCGAATCTTTATAATGTGCACATATCGAAATGAGGAAATCTATGCTTAATTTTATAGACGAAAAAAATATTTTAAAAATCGAATTTTTTTTTTTCGTAACAAAGCGATTTAACTTTTAAACTAAATGATCTATCTTCAATAAAAATTGTGGAAAAAATCTACCCACAATTGAAAATAAACATGTTGTTTTAGCAAAAGTCTCTTTTTTTCATGAATTTTTAAAATAATCGTAAAATTTCTCAATAAGACGCCAAACGGAACCAAAAAAAAAAAAGAAAAAAAATACCAAAAAGTAACTTTTATATATTTTTTCCGTCGATAAAATACAGCATAGATTCCCTCATTTCGATATCTGCACATTATTAAGACTCACACTGTCTTTCCTTTTGTAACAAAAGAAATGCAAGGTAGATGAGACCCAAAATTATACCTACGAGCTCTATTATAGGTTATAGGGACCTATATCCGGCAATCTGCAATATTCTCAAAAGATTAAAATATTTAAGTAGCTCTTAGTTCAGACGTCAGCAATTAATTGACATAATTATGATGACAAGGCGGATATTGGAAAACTATTGGTAAAACCTATAACAATAATTAGAAATATCCAATAATGACAGTGAATACATGTTTTTCCCATCACACTATTAAAAATCACTTACAAAAGGCATTATTTACACTCTGTCACTTAATTGGGACCGAATCACAGACATCGCCAATACATTCAACCCTAAAACTGCCGCTGCCGAAATCTTTTGACAAAAAGATTATCCGAAATGTACCAACATGTCAATAGATCCGTGCTTGTTAAATTGTCACCCGTCACCTCTTTAGGGTTATCGTTGAAAGGTTAACACTTCCCGATTAACCCTAAAACGGGGTATTTAATACCCCGCTTTTGTGAGGACCATGGGAATTTCTGTGCATTTTCCCCTCGAATGGTTCCGAGTCTAAACATTGTTTCTTTGTTGCGGTTTTAAGAAGTTTATTGGAGATAAACTTAACGGTTCATAAACAGATAATGGTAGATAGTTTTATTATTTATTAGATGAATAAAATGAGGTTGTAATGATGTCTTCCGTTTATTATCCAGTGCATTAAGTTGTCATAGACTTAATTTACTCTTTATTTAACTGATTGTGACATAATTAGATGCAAATGCACTTGTAACAGTGCTTTTATACCTACTTTATCTAATAAAGATGGAATATAAAGATAAATCTTGTATAATTTCTGTATTCATAAGTATTATGTCTTAACTTTAATATTACATTTAATTTAATAATAACTATAGATAGATAGAATATTCTTTATTATGTATACCATAAAAATTGCAGACCTAATAACTATAATAACTATCTGTATTTTCATTATTAAATAAACACAATTTATCTTTTCCTTTTTTGATCTCGGTGACTGACTATGCAATATACCTACATGGGACATTCCTACTTAAAAACCGAAAGAAAATCTTAAATTTTTGAGTACCAACACAATAACCCTCTCTATACCAAATATGACACATCATATTCAATATCAAGTGGTTTTGTCACCTTATGAGCACTTCATATTTCTATACATAACAATATGAATGATTTTTAATTTTACATTGTACTTTTAAGGGGCATATAAGTGGGTATTGAACGATAATTCTCGCTACCTTGGGAACATGGGTGCAAGGTTTGTATCAACCCTCGATTTTAAAAGCTTAATCTTTTTCTTTTGGCCGATAAAAGATTGGCTTTGTGGTGCAACCGTTTAAGGTGCCAAAGATGTCAATGCAGTGGTAGGGTTAAATATACTATTGAGACACCTTTTAAGAGATTTTATGGAGAATAATATAAGTAGATACAAAATATCAGGTGTTGCACAAGAATATTCATAAAATTATTAATAAATATGAATTAATCAATGCACCTAATCTCAGTTAGAGCCAAGAAAAACTAAAATGTAGCTTTTCTTTACATTCAGATTCTTCAGAATTTTCTTTCAAAATTGCAGGTGGATTTGGTTTTAGGGAACTAAAATTTTTCAACAGTTCGTGATAAAATTTCAATGGTGAAAAGGCAAGTCACTTGAGTCTAATCTTGCAGAATCGTCCACTGAATACCTCCGGACTTTCTTTAGGAAACTTTTCAAAGAGATATTTACACCCTCCGCTTAGGGTCGGCTAGTTTTCTTTAAAAGCATGGACATTTGAACCCTTGGAATTTAGTCAAGCGTTTCGTCCCTAGAGCCTTGGAAACCCCACGGTCAGTAGGCAGGAATTCAAATAAATTGACTGTAGTCACATGCTTTTGGATGAATATGACAAATATGACAGTGTAACTCCGGAATTTTTTGACACTCAACTTTAAGATGGTCTTATATATAGAATACGATTTAACGTCGGCTTCAAATTTTGCAATTGACTATTTGGCAATTAGACGCTAAAGAGTTGGAATGACTCAAAGACGGTGAAGGAAAACATCGTCAGGAAACCGGCATGCCTGAGAGATATTTCTCGATGACATTTGAAGCCAAGTTAGAGACCCATGGACGGCTTTAAAACTCTGACACCAGTTGAGTCACTAAGCACACGAAAATAATAAGAAGACTTTGGTAGTAAAAATTCTATGTTGTGTAAAGCCATGTCGAAATAAGTGCCGGCTAAAGCTAATGGAAACCACGTCCGGCATAATGACGGTTCATTTCAAAGTAATATAATCACGATTGGTATTGACACGTTGCCAGCTCCATCTATTAATTACCACAGAATACATTTACTTCGTTATTTTCTAAAATATAGGCCCGCTTGCACCAGAAATTACTAAACATGCTTAGCACTAAACGAATTTAAAACATAGTTCTGTTTGTTAAAGATGACAGGGACAGAATCTTGGTTTAAATACATAATACAGTGTGAGTCTTTATAATGTGCACATATCGAAATGAAATTGAACTATGCTTAATTTTATCGACGGAAAAAATATTAAAAAAATTTTTTTTTGTTCTTTTTGTCGTCTTATCGAGAAATTTTACGATTATTGTAAAAATTGGTTATTTTCAATTGAAGGTTTTTTATCCACAATTTTCATTTTATGAGGACGCCTAATTACTTCCAATCATTATGGAGTTTGTTTCATCGCGATAGATCATTTAGTTTAAAAGTTACACCGTTTTGTTAATTTTTTTTTAATTCCATAAAAAATAAATATTTAGATTTTTTTAAATATTCTTTCCGTCGATAAAATTAAGCATAGATTCCTTCATCACTACATATGTGCAATGTTTATATGTGCACTTTATAAAGTGCACATATAGACATTGCACAAATGTAGTGATTTGTGGAGCAAGTGGACTTGATTATGTTTTTGGTGAAAAAGCAGCTGAAGCATTTGATGAAATACAAAGAGTTTCTTCTACTAAAGATCGTGAGGGAAAAGAATGACAAAGTTGTTGGATAGATGTTCCCATAGATAGGTACTGAATAAATTAACTGACTAGGTTTTACATTCGATCTCGCAACGTTTTGCGGTAGAAGAACTGCGTTGTGAGACATGCATTTTTTTACATGTTATGTTTTTGATGAGATTATGTTTTTGGTGAAAAAGCAGCCGAAGCTTTTGATGAAATACAAAGAATTTCTTCTACTAAAGATCGTGAGGAAAAAGATAGAGACATTGCAACTAAAGATTGTCAAAGACGGTAGCGTAAGGCAGTAGAACCTAACCTATACTTAGCAAGGAAACGCGAGCTGAATAAAAAGAAAAATCGTTGTGCATAAAAAGACAGACACTAATCAGACGTTAGGCGTTAGTCACCGGGGTTATTCCTGGCATTCGAAGCATCCAGCCCGCTTGTTTTCTACTTCATTAATATTCTAATTAGTTTGTAGTAATCGCGGTTTAAAACGATGCTAATGAGAAACTTCACCGTAACTGGTTTTCGTGAAAGGATAACATCATCGGTTGTGTCTTCTCGCTCTAGCAACAGCGATTGGATTTAGGGTTTCTCTAATCGTTGCGCGTCAGTCTTTGCCATTGATAATGACATTAACGGGGTTTCTTTCAGATTAAATCACACCAACATCCTACACTAGAATCTTGAATTTGCTCATACAAATTTTGGATACGGCAGGACCCGAAATGTGATCGGTAATGTACCCGTATTCGAATATAAATTTGGGCTGTTTCCAGTATTTCAACAATACAAGTACAACCTGCATAAGTGCACAACCTAAAAATCTGCTTGTGTTACCCATTGCTACTAACAATTTCAAATTAGATGACCCAATATCTAGACCCAATGAAAAAACAAATACCCATTATTATACTAAAACTCACACTTCCATACATATTCAAACCGAACCCCTAGCAGGGTAATCAGACAATACAGTCGGAATTAATAGAAGTCCACCCGTAATGATACATCTTATTTATACGAGCAAATAAGAGAAGGGGACAGTTGACACCATATTTGATATAGGAAATGAAAATGTCATCGGCTTAATAGGTACGCTAAGGATTATTGATATTGCACGATTTACGATAGCTGATATTAATAAAGATTACATCTGGCTTTAGAAGGAAATAAAGCCCAAAGAAAGATAGTGGAATCTTTTAACGAACAAGTAACCGTTTAGTTAGAAGATCAAAATGTATGCAAACACGATTGCTCAGTTACTCGTTGAGCAATTAACTATTGCGTGTCGGTGAAGCTCTTAATTGCTAATTTATTGAGATGTTTTGCCAACATTTTAAAGCCAAAATATTCACTACTGAATAATGGCTTCCGCCAAAGACTCCTAAAGGAACTCTTCAGTTGCGTCAGAGTTTAATTCTAATACTAGTAAGATCAGTACATGAATCATCATCTTCTATTGTAGTTCATCTATTGTATTTGTACTTATCGTAAGTTTAGGTGCTGAACCAAGGCCTTTCCCAAGTTACTTGTCACCATTTGGTCCTGCATCTTCCACAAACAGAGCACTATCTTCTTTAGAATTTTGATCTCAAAGATATACGTCTGGTGGATTCGCGATTTCTGTATATTCTACACCTACACTGCCATTCTATTTTTAAAACTAATTTTTGAAGTACCTTTATTCCCATATGGCTATAACTTTTTCGGTCAAACATTTTTTTCTTCGCAAAAACGAAGTGTCAAGAAGTCGTGGTCCACGATTGTTGGGACAAGCGTGTCAAAGGTAAGATCACGAGGACCCGTAAACTCGCATACCGGTGAAAGGTGACTGGCAGTATAATATATAAGTTAAGTATTGTAAGTAATGAGATTTGAGCGTTGGAAAAATAAGTGTTGTACTTTTTCTGCTTTGTGATTAGGTACCATCGTGAACACTGGCGGTGAACCATTTTTCAAACTTATTACTAAGGGCATAAGGGTGAAAAGTGGTTTACCGCAAATGTCCGCAGTTATACGTGGTAAAAGGATTAAAATGGGAATTGCTTGAGATGCAAAGCTTCTGTTTTACTGTAGGTAGATGAATTTGAAAAGCTTTCTCGGATAGGCAAAGCAAAACATTTATTGACTTCGGGGACATAAAAGATAATATGTAATCATGACATCAAACAGCAATATGCTACTAATAAAATTCAGCCCTAAGCAGAATAACTTTTTTTTTTTACGTTGTTAACCTCTGTTTTCAAACCAATAATATTTCCCGAATAGTATTTAAATTGTTTTAAAATAGTCAGTGCCAAGGAAATGGTAGCTTTTTTTAAATCCATTATTATTTATATTATTAAACTAGCTTCCGCCAGCGGCTTCACCCGCGTGATATCTTTATTAAATTATAGCCTATGTTACTTATTGAGTATTAAAGCATACTATTGGTGAAAGAATTTTTTAAATCGGTCCAGTAGTTTTGAGTTTATTCATTACTAACAAACATACAAAAATCCAAATCTTTTCTCTTTATAATACTAATTAAGATTAATTTAGATTAGAAAACGAAAGTATCAAGACTGTTCACGCCGCCATTCGGGAATAATGACAGGAGGCAGTCAAACGTCCCGGGAACGTTTACTATAGCACCCCTGGTGATGAGGTTAATATGACTCGGCGAATTTCCGACGATGTCCGACAGTGTACGACAATCTGACACTACGCCTAAATCCCGAGTTCCCGACAAATCGGAAGGCGGGATGAAGGCTATTTTGAGTTGTCCTTTAATTTTTATACAAGTTTATATGTAGGGGGTAATCTTCGGAACTACCAAACGGATTTGAAAAATTATTTTTGCTTTGGATAGCCCAATTCTTGAGAAAGGTTATAGGCTATGTAACATCACGCTACGACCTTTAGGAGCCGAGCAAAAAGAAAAAAAGTCAGAAAGAACGCAAAGCGAAAATGAAATATGTATTAGCGTTGGCGGGCGATGGGATACGCCGCAGTAGGTTGAGAGCCGAAATTTCACGCGGAAGAAGTCGCGAACAGAAGTTATTAAAAAATTTAACTTAAACTCCATTTAAAATAAGATAAGACATTTAAATAAACAAAATTTTACAGTCCGTTCAACCGATTTTGACTTCTATTGCGTTGGTGGCATGACAAATGGCAGCTGCAAGAAACAGTTGGTATTGTAACCACTTTTTTGCCTTTAATGTCATCCTTATGCCCACGGTATAGAAGTCAAAATCGGTTGAACGGACTGTAAAAAACGTTTGTTTAAATGTCTCTTCTTATTTCAAATGGAGTCTAGGTACTTTCGTTTGCCTTCTCTGTATAAGAAGAGGCCTTTGCCCTGTAGGCTGGTATTATTACTTTCGATAATGGAGACGAGAATGCAGAATCTTAAATGTTTCCAAGTATTTTTAATTAGATGTATTGATGCAATTATTGTTTAAAAGAGCTTCTCAATGAATAGATAATTAATATGTTTACGTATTTTAATGAGTAATTTATATGTAATTCTTGAGTTTTTTATACGCCATGTTCTGAAATGCAATGATTATTTTTGTAATTTTAATCCCCGTCTGTTTTATTTTGCTTTCATTTCTAAGAAAATTTTATAATAATTAAATATGGACAAAAAAAGTCTAAAGTAAATGATTTTTTTATTTAACAAAATCGTCAAACCATCCCTTAAATAAATTCACTGCACAGTGTTGCATTGCCCAATCATTTTCGGACAAAAATATATAAAGGCACTAGTCTCGTCCCGTCCCGGCAGGGCCCAGTGGGACGGGCGATTTGTTCGCTGGCCAAATTGCCGCTCTTTAGGCAGACTTTAATAATCACGTCATATCCAATTTTCGTTTGACACGCTGTGCGAATACAAATTGGGCGACGCGTTGATTGAATATGTCACTTGTTTATTAGTGAATTGACACTGGTAATTAATTATTAGTTTATTATTGGTTGCGTTGAGATTTTTAGCTGGTGTTTGTCTAGATTAAACGTAGGTTTATTTAGGTAAATGCATATATCGAAAATAATAAAATTACGCAAAACTGCTTTCAAGCTACATATGACGTGTTTTAAAGAGTTTAAATAAAAATAAAATGCGTTAAAATTCACATGTATGTTGAATACATACATGTGAAAACAATGTCTTGGCATAAATCCATAATAATTCTATGCACTTCGCAATATTCTTTGGACGACAACATTTTCAAACGTGAATGTAAAAAGAAAGATCAAAGCATATTAACACAATGACAAATCTCAAAAAATCTACAACATAAAAATGTAAAATTTAGATAAATTGCATCCCACTATGACAACGCAATGTCGACGCAGTGAAAATAATCTTACAATAGATGATATCGCATGCCCACACACCCCAGTGGGCGATATCCCGCTTTTTACGGAAAAAAAATGACCAAACTGCTAGACGCGTCGATACGGGGATGACTAATAGTGGTCGCCTGCTTAGCAAATTGCCTGCCAAAATCGTAACGAAACTGGAAAATTGTTTCATTCATAAATGCAATAGTTGGGATTTGCGTGGATAGCTTTCTGATGAATAAAATAGTGAGGATTACGCGCCCCATGTGATGGCGGTTTGAAAACGTCAGATGGACAAATGCGTGTGATAATCGTTTATATGATTGGATTTTGTTTTGTCCTTTTCTTCTGTGAGGAAATTTTATCATATCGACCGTTTTCTGAGTAAATAAAACTAGGTAGCTGAATTAGCAATACAAAGAGAGGTCGGGGCCGCATTCGCAGCCAATTGAAAGGAGAAGGAAATAATAGTTATTTGCAATAATCGACTGAAGGGACGGCTGATTGCGCCCGGGGCACGGGCGAGCAAATTTTTCCCGTATTTTCGTCTGCCAACCTACTGTCGAGTGTTCGTTAGTGCTTACTATAAATTCTTCAGTTTATTCGCTTTTACTGCTGCTTGGAATAATCATTGAGCTTAATGTAGATTAGCTAGATTCAAATTATGTACTATATCGGCTAACTTAGTTTTAGCATTACAAGTTTTTACTATTTTCTTTGTCTTATATTTAGCCTTAATTTTTATTAATAACTTGGCAATTTAAATAAGCTCATATTTTAAAAGCTTTCGTCCACCATTATCGTTTTTTTTTTCGAAATGCACGTTTCATCCTACTTAATATATTATTATTACATTATTTATATTTTATATGTATGTTTTATATTGTTTTTAAATTTGGTGAGGATGGATGTTTGTTACGCTTTCACGCAAAAACTAATAAACGGATTTATGAAATTTTACACACAGATAGTTTATAATCTGGATTAACACACAGGATACTTTTATCCAGATATTCCCACGTGGCTTATGCAGGTGAAACCGCGGGCCGCTGCTAGTTAAATAATGTAACTAATTTCTTTAGAAAAAAATAGATTCATCTGTCATTCAAAAACGTATCCAAGGAACCCTTCCCAACTGGTACCAAATCAACCCTAAAAGAAGAAATTAAAACAACAGGGGTCAGCACAAAAGTACGTTGATGAGGTAAAGGGGGATATAATAGATCATTTTCGGGACACTTGTCCCGCAGTTAATCCGGACTGGTCCAGCTAGTGATCGATTGTAGTCACCCCACTGTAGGAATGTCCATTAAACTTGGCATTTCATATAGCTACTTTCAAAATACTGTACGCTGCTGTAATAAAACTGACAAAACATTGAGTTCTAGATATAGCAAAAGAAAAAAAAATCTGCTTTCGTAAAGAAATATTGCTCAAAAAATCATATCGAATAGAAAAAATCTATTGCTGCCAAATAATTACAGTTTCATACAATATTTACATTCGCTCACAAAAGTATTGAAATTGATTCAATATCATATTGAGAAAAATGTCTTTCATATCGACAGATCCATTCTTCGGGCAAATTATTAATAAAAAGTGTCAATACTCAATTCGATACGGATTAAAATTCGCAATTATGTAGAATATTACATTGTTTTTTTTTACTTTCTAGGGTTCCGTACCCAAAGGGTGCTAATGGAACCCTATTACTAAAGCTCATCTGTCGCTGTCCGTCCGTCCGTCTGTCACTGGGCTGTATCTTTTGAACCGTTATGAGAGAAACTTGAAATTTTCACAGAGTGTGTACTTCTGTGGCCTATCATCATCTGCCTAGCCTTTTCCCAACTATGTTGAGGTCGGCTTCCAGTCTAACCGGATGCAGCTGAATACCAGTATTTTACATGGAGTGACTGCCTATCTGACCTCAACCTAGTTACTAGGTAACACGATACCCATTGGTAAAACTGGTTGACAGACTTTTGGACTTCTAACTACCCGTAACGACCGTCAAAGATTTACAAATGACAGCCGGGACCAACGGCTTAACGTGCTTTCCGAGGCACGGAGAGGTCTTGGTATGTAAAGATGGTCACCCATCCACGGACCAACCGCGGTAAGCGTAACTTAACCTGATCGATCGACACTTGCGGCTGTCATTACTTGGTCACAGGCCCACTACTGTGACTTATAAATAATAAAATAAAATATAGTTAAAAATTACAGGCGGTCCCCATACAAGGTGTTTTTTTCAGCATTTTTAAAAAATATTGTTAAATATTATACGGTGGTACGGAACCCCTAGTCTGCGAGTTCTACTCGCACCTGGCCTCTTTTTTACTTTTTCGTTCGTAACATCACAAAATTACAAAAACACCTGCGCAAGAGAAGATTCGAGTGAAACCGCAGACATAAACCGATCGTTGTTTTTGAAGAATCGTTTTTTTTTTAAACTTTTATTCGATTCTCTAATGACAGATAATAGTTCAGTTGTTATATCGATACTGGACGTTTTTTGGGGACGAACTCATTGTGATTATTTTTCAACTTAATAGCTCCGAAAGTATCATTTCTCTCCTTATTGGCATCCTTTTTTATTTCCTGTCTAAATTGTATGTCAGTGCATTGTTTTTTTAAATATCTTATAAATATATAAATTATAATTGACGTCTTTAGACATGCCTAATCATAGTAATGCCATGACAAAGACATGCCATTTCTTGCGCATGTCTTTTTTTTTTGGTACGAAAAAAACGATATAGTCTAAATTAAGACATTTTCAATAATTTTTTTTTTATTCAATACCTATATACTTCTGTAGCAGTAAAACGTCATTTTAAGCAATATCGAATTTTATTTTATTTAGAACCTACCAAACAGTTCAACTCTTTTTTCATTTCACAGTTTTTTGTCCAACTATTTTACACATTGAACCTCTGTGTATTGTTTGACACACTTATAAAAATGTGCTGCTATATATATTTTACTGTCTTGTATCAAAGTTCGTCTGTCGGTAGTAAAAACTCGAATGGATGGAGGGCGAGACGAATTGCAGTGAATCAGCAGTTGGGAGCCGATTGAGGCTGACTACTGTGGTGTACAGGCTGTTTTGAATCACAAATATTTTAGATAATATACTTTAGGAAGATTTTTGGCGTCAGTACTTATGATTCTGACCACTGTGCAATGTTCGCATTAGTATTATGCACAAAAAGACTTGATACTTTATTTATCTTATGCTTTATTTTCTCATTATTTTAGTTAGCGGTTTATCTTAAAAATAGAGAGATTGAGAAATTAATTAACTATCCAGGTACCTACTATCCTCTTTTCAATCACTACTGCAATATTCAGAACAGTTTTATGTTCTTAAATTTAAAAAATATGTTTGGATTTTGAATAGTAACAAATGCATTGGCAAAAGACATCAACCTATGTAAAATTAAAAAAAGAGACGAACTGTAATAGATCCATACATTCAAAAAGGGCCGGCAGAATTACCAATCTTATTTACTGGTTAACAAAATGACAATATACCTTATCATATGTTGCTAAAGCCCAAAATAGCTTGTCAAAATGTTTGTCACTCGCAAAACCTTAGCTTCAGCTCATCTAAAATGAGGTAGTAGGAGATAATACTTTTCAATATTAACCCGGATATTTGATATTGGTTTTTTTGTTAGCCATCTTATTTTTTTTATTTAAGAAACATTGTTAATTTTATAGTGACATGTGACGATTCTTGTATGATATTTATTACTTTTTAACTGCATTTGTTTGCTTTGCTTATACCAGTCTAATTTGGTAAGATTGTAAAAAACGTTAGTTTAATCATAGCAGTTTATTTGATCATCATCTGTTCGTTTTTTTTTTTTATAGTAAAACGGTTTCTGTAATTCCAAAGTTTGATTTTACTTATGGTAACGAAACTACATATTATAAGAATCAAAGGCTAGACTGCGATAAACTAGTCATTGTGATGATGCAACGAAATCCAATCAGCTGTTAGATTTTTATTTTTTTCTTGCTGCTGCCCGCGTGGACTCCAATTCTTTTTCTAAAATAAAAGTAGCCTAAGTTACTCCTTATAACATCAGCTATCTGCCAGTGAAAGTCCCATCGAAATTGATGCAGCCGTTTCGGAGATTAGCCAGAACAAACATACAGGCAAAATTAAAAAAATGTTTTTTTTTTTTTGTACCATATTTATTTCAGGAGCATTTAGTAAAAAGCTGTTATTTGGATATTGATTAATACTTTCTCAAGCTTTTTTAATATCTAGGTTTTTTTATCGAATAAATATAGACATTATCATTTATAAAAACTACAAAATGCTTTAAATTTTTAAAGAATAACTTATATCCACCGATGTGTAATCGGCAATAATATAATTGCGGTCTCATCACACGAAACTATAAGGTCTTTTTTCTCCTTTTCAATTATTGAACTGGCTGCGGTCTGAAAACCGTTTTATAAGCTCAGCTGCTTCGAAATGGACTTTTACGATAAATATTGGGTATTTTGTTACTGTAAATGTGAATGGCCATTGTTGAGTGTACTTACATCATAATTTCAAATGAATATATAAATTGAAGCAGTTTTTGAAAAGAGAAACGTTTTATTAACAAGACGTTGACTTATAATTATCAACCTCTAATAAGGATCACTTGGACCGCTGTGCAATAAGCGACTATAAAGGGTTATTGTAATAAGGACCACGTTTAGTGAAAATATTAATAATTGCTCGTTTTCCAACTTGTCTACCTACACAAGATAAAACCATAAGAAAAAAAAAACAAATTGATAGATTAGCCTAGGTACTTCTGTATGTAGGTGTTAGCTTTAGTAGTAGTTTTAGTGTAGTAGTAATGTAGTTTAATTTTTTCTTAGCTTTAGTTTTTTTTAGCTTTTGTTTTGGTTCTTAGCTTTAATTTTTTTTATACCACTGTTTGCTTTTTGCTGCAGGAACAACCCTACTAAAATATTAACAAGAGCGCTCAACTAATCTTGATCCTTTTATTATTTTTTTACTTTTTCAACACGTTAACATTTTACACACTCGTATAACAAAAATGCGTGTTACATTATTTAGTTACGCTCTTTATTTTTCAATCAAAATATTTTTGTCTACGGATGTGATTTTTTTACATTTTTCCTTTCAACACTTTTTTGGTATTCTTTAGAAATTTTGATGAGGTGTGAAAGGGTTCCTGTCTTGTGATTGAGTCAAAGAAGTTTTTGTTTCGTGAGATAAAATGTAAAAAAGAGTAAAAATTGTTAAGATAAAAGAGCCTTTTATCTGTTATTCTGATGATTTTCACGGTTTTTATTATTAGAAGAATCCATGCACCCATTGCATTTATTTTCTGTCAATCCTTTAGAAAATGTATCTTATGGAAAGTTTTATTTCACTTGTTATGAGTAAGAAAGAAAAGTCATGCACCAACACTTCGATGTCTCTCCTAGACAACGAATATTTCCTTAAAAATGGCTTGTAATACTACATAATACTTAAAATTTCTTAACTTTTAAGATAGCATTGTTTACCTCGTTTTTTCTGCAATTACATCAACGAAAGTGTGATTATTTCGGACAGTCACTGTTCAAGGTTCAAGTCAGATTGTTGCGTATTCCAGTTTATGGTAACTTGGTTGATGTAGAGCAACCACACGGCGCAGGTTAATATAACCGGATACTCAATTATATTGCTTTGATGTGTCGAGGCCTACTAAGTTTTAGGAGTCTTGATACTTAAAGATAGGAAGAAAGGAACAAAAAAAATCGTACGTTCAATGACTATTCTAGAAGAAATTTAAAAAAATCCTAATACCTAAACTAACTAACTAATTGTTACTTTTAAAAACGTCTTACTTTCAAAATTGATATACATTAACCGCAAGTGCACATAAAACCTTCTTACTTTCTTTTTCATGTTAATAAAATTACCCATGAACGTCAAATCGTTATAAAACCTACATTTCATCGTGAGAACCTCGTAAATTATAACTAAGCTTTTCAAACAAAACCAATTAACTTATGACTCAAAAGACCAAAAGCTTAGCATTTATTTGTATTATTATTGTTAAATTGAAGTGCCTCATTACGACCATAGTTTCTTGTTTCTGAGAAAACGACAAATTACGAAGGTGATCTTGATGTAATGATACGGATGCTGTAATATTATTTAAATTGTAGAGTTAAGAGATATTTAGATCTCTCTCAGGTTAAAAATCTATGTAGGTACCTACTAAGATTTCTTAATGTGTTTTGATTGCGATCAGAAAATTACACAATCTTGCCTTATTTTTTTACAATATTGTGTTTGGGATTTGTACTGGTATTATACAGTTTTTTAATCAAATATTGTTTTTTTTTTTAAATATCTACTGAAACTTGTTACCTATTAATATAAAACTCATAAATAAATAATTACGATCCAACAATTTTTTTATGAGTTTATGGGATAATTGGATTTTTCTGAACCAAAATTAATGCGATGCTTTAAATAAATCCACATAATTTTTAATACATCATCCATTATTTTTTATGTTTGCAAATTACAACAATAAATAAATTACCTAATTCTTTATGTTCTTAGGCACAAGCGAGTATGACGTACGTCATGACATGATAAAATCTTAATTTGTGTTGCCTGTTCTGTCTGCGCCGGTTAATATACTGTTGTTTTACTTGGCAAAATGTTTTGGAGGCTGCACACGATTTAATAAAACAATTCAGACGAAAAAAATGCTATCAACAAATTAGATGACCAAAAAATGCGAGTTTGGGGAAACAAAAGAATGAGGAGTACGTTTTTTCACCTTTCTCTCTCTCTGCTTGCGTTTTTTCTCTTCTCTGAGTAAAATAAAATGATGGTTTTTATTATTATTAATTCTTCAAGCCATGTCTAGGACAAACATTTGATAGTTATGTTTGGTATAGTTTTAAATTAAGTCATAAAAATAAGGTGACTAAAATTGGTTTTAAAATTAGCTAAACATCATTAATTAATGATGAAGTTATCAAATATGAAAGCTGGTTTACAAGAGACATCATCTCAAACAGTCACGCTATAACCAAACCATGAAATTGTTAATAATTAGCAGATTGCCATAATTTATAGTTTCTTAACGCCTTTAGTTCTGCGTCATTATTTTGGAAATCGTTTTCTGCAATGTTTTAATTAATTATGATGTTGTATAAGCATAATATTGAGACTTGGGTGCGTTAATTGGCCTCTTTAAAGCTCATCAATATCAATTAAGTGAAAATTTTGATTGGCTTTGGTTGTCAATTTCTCAATTTTCGCCATCATTATCTTTTCCACTTGATTCACCAAAACAATAAAACCCCTTTTAATGTCACGTCTTGGTGTCTTAGAAATATCAACACTAGAAGATTAGGTACTACCTACTTGGTGATGGTATACTTGGTAAGTATAGTGGGTTAGACTTTTGGTCTTTTGAGCTACAGATTAAGCACCAAAGGTTAAAAACTTGTCCTTTAAATTACCTTGAAGACAATTATTTATATACATAGATTTGATAAGATCAAATAATCCGGTTTTCTGTACCCATCAAGAAAAACACACCTGATATTTTCTATGAAGTACTTTAGGACCAGATGCCTAGATGGTCAGTATAATAATATGGTAAAATTACTTCCTGCCCAAAATGACGTAAGAGAGCACAAAATATAATCGTGCTAGAAACCAGTACAACAATGCCGTATAGATGTAATCAGGAAATATTCGACAGACATTTCGCTGTCGCGTGGACATTTAAAACATTTTATTATCTTGTTTTATTTCATTACTTAAAGTCATTCCACGCTATAAAACCGTCGAGATTATTTTAAAACGAAAAAATCTGTTGTTCACATTTTATAGTAATTTAAACGTGTAATATATAATATTTATATAATGTACATTTAAACACTCGTAAAACATATTTATACAGGTAATATATTATATAAGCACAAATAAAGAAGCACATTAAATAAAGAAATAGCAAAAAATTATTAAAGCAATAAAATATTAATAATAATTCAATAGCTCATTGATGTATCAATTAATGCAGTTTTTTCTGATTTGTTTATTTAATTAATTGAATAAAAACATTAGAAATTAAAATAACTGAATATTCTATGAATATCAATGAGTCATTAAATATTTCAGTACGTAACAACTAACTAAAAATAAAAAATATAAAGAAAAAAGAAACGTGCCCAGGTTCGAGATGCGATTGGTTGGATGCTTGTTGCTGCCGACAGATATCCGGGCTTGTCTGTACGAACCAGGAATGGGTGAAGGCCGGGTTTAGGCCAGGATTGAGGCCAGGCCCTGGCCCAGGCAGGCCCATCACGCCGGGCAACCCTCCAGGCCTCTGGTGATGGAAACCAGCTGAAGCCACCGCGTAGTCCATAGCTACCGCTTGATATGGCAACATTGTCACTTAACACTGATAATAATCTAAAACAAGTCCGATACAGTTCCACAAGAAAGTTCCCGCGCTTTCTCACACTTCATTTTGAATTAATTACCAAATGATCAAAATCGTTCGGTCGCTGTCTATTATGGTCTCAAATAACTATCATTGTAACACACACACGCGTCCACTTTACAAATTGATGTTGTCTTTTATTTTTAGTAACTTTCATTTCAAAGTCTCCACATTGTTTACAGAGTCTCTGCAGCTAAAATATTCACAAGTGCTGTACCCGTTATTTCAGCGAAGACGTTTCAGTTATCAAACAAACGCTCTATTTTCGGGCGATCATTTACGGGGCGAGCTATTCACAGGGGAAAAGTCACGCACAGCCACCCACTTAATAAATATTCTGGGCATATATCCGTTTTTACGTGGACGTGACTGACGGAGTACTGTCCGATTTTCACGTACGGAACGCGCGGCCGATTATCGAAAACAGTTGCACGCGACCCCCTCCTACGACCTCGGACGTGCAACTGAGACGAGACACGCGCGGTAAACGCGACTCTATCGCACTCGGGACACCAGCCGACCCGGCGCCGATCGGTCCTCAGAGCGGGATGGAGCGCCACGAAGGACCAGTATAACCATCGATCGGATGTCATCGCCGAGTTAAAAGCCTGCGTCGTTACACGGCTCGTAATAGGCGGTTACGTGATTGGGCGTGGCCTAAGCTATTAAGTTGAATTGTCGCGCGCTGATTGGTTGGAATTGCTAGTAGTAGTGTACGTGATATGTTCAGAAATACGTTTATAGCTGGTGTTCATAGAATATAATAAGTGTGTTGTCGGTTGGATGTCGGCCAGTTGACGCTGTTGGGCCCTGTTGCGGTTTCGTTCCCGATTCGCGTAATGCTTTTTAATTATAACGTCTGGGACAGTTAATAGATGAACATTGCGTGTTTAGTAGTAGAATGAGACATGTGTTGAATATTGTGGGCGTGGCTACACGTGCAATTGATTAGCTCCACAATTAACGCCAAACACAGTTCTGCTGATGATAAGTTGTAATCGAGATTAGATAAATATGGAGCTATAAATTATTGTTGGCTATAATTTAAATTGGTTTACCAGCTGTTCTGGGATGAGAGCAGAACCTAACTTATAAGAAATTTCTGTAAGACTCCAATCAGAAAGCAACAAAATACTAAAAATATTACTTTTTGGTCCTTCTTCCCTCGTTACCCTCCATTGAATTTCCAACTAGTTTCTACATAATTCGCCTCATTAGTAACAAAATTCATGAACATGCCAAAATCTGAAATAAAGGTTTTTCGCACTCCAAAACCATTTTCACTTAGAAAAGATCATACTTAGTGAATTTCTCCCCACTAAGTCATGATAAGCATTTTAAACCACTGTTGTTCTAAAAACCAGTGCTTTCTAATCCAAAGCCTTCAATCGAAGAAGGCTTCCTATAAATAGAGTAGGTTCCTACGTATAGAATTAATCAATAACGGTTAAGGTTCAAGATCGTTCGGGCGCAGTTTGTATGCCGCCCGCGAATTCTACAGCTGACTTTAGTTCAGAACCACGTCCTCATATTTAAGTATAGGATGACCATTTAGGATACTATCTTTTTGATTGAGACTTCCTCACATTGCTAGATCGAACATTTGTACAGATGTGACGCCATGTTTAAAATTATTGTTGTCCACGATGACCGATTGCGGCGTTAAACCGCAAAAGATGAACAAACTCACTTTCATGAGGATACAACCGGATTAAGTCGGTATCAAGATATCGAAACATCCGAAAAAAGACGGAATAGATCTCTATATTTTGGAAAGCTACGAATTTGTAGAACATCACTTTCGACATATTGTCAGCCGCGGACGTTTACAAGCTGAAATTTCGCATGAAGATAAACACCACAAGATATTCACAAGGCAAGGCAAGCACAATTCAAAGAGGTAAAAATACCAACATGCTAGTTACTTGTAGGAACTTTTATTCTGACAAAAAGGGTTTCTAAAACGTGATCAACAATCATCTTGGCACGAACTCTCATAACCAACTCTTCTATTTTCACTCCACGCCCGTTATCCCTTACAAAACAAACAGCTGAAAGCAACACCATTGAAAACCGAACCATCGACCGACCACGAGCCAAACGTGGTAGTGGTCGTGGTAGGTTAAAAGATCATCGTAGTAAAAAAGTAGTAATGGATCGTCCATTGTCTACGGTAAGCAGGGTAGACAATTGCCCGTTAGATTCTGCGTGTACTTATAAAATGACTGCTTCGTTGGTTTTGTAGTCGCGACTGCTGAGCGTGGAGTCCTGCTGGGTTCTATTCCCGGACCAGATATGCCGTCCCATCGGACTATGAGAGTGAGGGAAGGGGGAGTGCACCTGTGTTTGTGCACACACTTGTGTACTAGATATAATATCTCCGCTAAGATTGGTTGCCATAACCAAAATTTGGTCTGGAGGACTAGTTTGGGGAATTTGAAGAAAGCAGTAATTTGGGAAATTTCCTAAAATCTTAGATTGTTACTTCGTTCTTTTAGAAATAAATGATGATTTCATAAGTTCTTATGAGAGATGTTCCGTTTCTGCCTCTGTCTAGCCTTTTCCCAACTATATTGGGGTCGGCTTCCAGTCTAACCGGATGAAGTACCAGTATTTTACATGAAGCGACTGACTATCTGACCTCCACAACCCAGTAACTGGGTAATACGATACCCCTTGGTAAGACTGGTTGTCAGACTTTAGGGCTTCTGACGACCCGTAACGACTGTCAAAGATTTACGAATGACAGCCGGGACCAACGGCTTAATGTGCTTTCCGAGGCACGGAGGAATCTCGGTATGTAAAGATGGCCACCCATCCACGGACCAACCCCGGCAAGCGTAGCTTAACCTGATGGATTGATCTGTGCAGCTGTTATTACTTAGCCACAAGCTCTTCGAGAGATGTTCCGTTTGTATATATCTACTTATAGCTACTGAAAATTAATACCAACGGCAACAGCCATGCAACTCTGGTGAAGAAATAGGTAAAGTCTAGCCCAGAAAGTATCCCAAAAGTCGCGATGATCCCGGAACAAGATGACGGGAAGAAAACAAACTCCCTCATAAAGATTTGAAGAAAGGAAACATTTACCAGCATATATGCAGCATAAATGAGCTGTGGAAGTCCTGAGTCAAGAGAAACAACGCATTATCTGAACTCAAAAGATCTTACGAAAAACTGCAGAAGACACACTTCGTCGGTCTAAACAAGCTTAAAACCCCATTTTCCAGGCAATATTCTTGATTTTAAACTTAACCTTCAAAGATTACAAAGCGTAACAACTAAATCTAACCTACATTAACTAACCAAACCGTAACAAAACAAACAAAATGATCAGTTTATATAATTCACGTTCAAACACAAAACGTTTAGATAATTCACGTTCAAATTGAACGTAGTAGGTGTCCAGTTAGATGACCGGTGACCGGAAGTGGATTGTTGCGGCTTCCGGTGGCCGTCCGCCTATTTATGTGCTAATATCCTCCATGGCGTGTCTATGGGATTTAGACGGTATTTGTCACATAATACCTGTTGTTTGGGATTGGTAGGTATTGGCTGCCATGTTTGATATGCAGACGGAAGCTTCGAGGCTTCTTGTTAGTACTTATAACAGGTACTTATTTATTTAGACTACATTTAGTACAGGGCCGTAGCCAAGAATTCATTTCGGGGGGGAGGGGGTTAGGGTTGCCAATTTTTATTAGCAGATATAAAAAAAATATGCAAAAAATATTTTTTGCTGCCCGCATGTGATAGGTTAGACTATCTCAAAGTATGTTGAAGTTGCAGAAATTCATTTAATACAAAGTCGGAGTCGATGAAAATACAATATTCAAGCGTAGTTACTGCTTTTGTAGATTATAAAGTATGCATAATGAGAAATAGATTACAATTTGTTATCTGTATTAGAGTACGGAGGTACCCTACAGGGGGTCCATCTCTGGATTGAGATTCTGGTTTCCCACTTTCCGGGGGGGTTTGGACCCCGCCCCCCTGCCTACGGCCCTGATTTAGGAAGGTGAACCATATGAAATAATATGGTTACAATATTTGGTGTTTGTTAAAAATTGTCTTTCAGCAAAACATTTTGTAGTAAATCCTGGTAACAATTTGGAACGCTAGCATCATGTTTGCTTATCCTGTTCAAGAATCTGAATATTTTACACATTGCAGCTATTTTGACGGTCTTAGAATTTAGAACCGTGTATGGTACCAAAATCTTATCTCCCACCGATATTTTCCGTGTTTGTTTTGTCACCCACATCTTCAAAGTCTATAACCGGTACGTCCCAAGGTCTGTATGTCCTATCCAGCCTAAAACCTATGTTTGCCGCCCATGACAAATCTAACACAAATTTTCTACCCACCAGCACAAATAAACCTAACCCTCACTTAGCTCCATAAAGAAAAACCTCGTGACAAAACTGCTCCTACAAATTCACGTTTACTTTTCAACTGTGATTCCATTCATTTCATTCATGAAAGACTTTTAACTCTTTTAAAAGAATCTAGACTTTGTATTAAAGATGCTCTGATTGTTTGAGAGTATTACGGTATTGCCCGGAGTTCGGACATAATCAATAAAGTGATCGTTCTGACACGGTCACGGAGCTAAAGCGCGGACGCGGAGTTACGCAGGGTTAAGTGTTAGTGATAGCAGGTAGCGGAGCGGGTAGTTGAGCGGGGGTCTTGTACTCGTAGTTTATTAGATTCTGTTTTATTATGAAAGGACCAATATGAAAAAGGCAATATTTGTTGAAATCGGTGGGCGAAAAAAACTGTGTTGTGGTGGAGCTGAATGTGTAAAAAATGGAGAAGACAGAAAATTATAAATTGTTTAAAAAACATTTCTACGCGTCAAAAAAGATTTTCTTAAACTAGATGAGGTCGGTGTTTCTTATCACACGACTCTGTGAAAAGGTCTTGGAGAAAAGCTAGTCCTCTTTTTTAACTCCAAACATTGTTTAAAACCATGTAGGCACTTGAATCCTACTTTGGACAAAAATAAAATAAAAATTTAAATGCAAAAAGATACATTTGGAGATGCTGGGATTTGAACCCAGGACTTTCAGCATGCGAAGCAGACACTCTACCACTGAGTTACATCCCCAATGAAAGATAGCTTCCAAATTATTGTTTCAATCAAAATAAGGTCCTAGGTATTAAGTATCTGTGTCCGAAAACATATTTCAGATAATTTATTTATAGTATTTTTTAAGCTATTGCATAGCTTTTATCGCGGGCTTTGAGCGCGGCGACCGAATCAAGAAATTCCGTAACGAAAAAAAACCTCACTCCGCCTACCATGTAATGACGGATGAAAACAAAAATTACGTTCCCATGACAACATGACGTTGTCATGGGGACGTAATTTTTGTTTTATGTCATCATCCGTCATCATCCCAAGTGTAGCGTTGACAAATAGGAAGTATGGAGGTTACAAATGCTATGCAATAGCTTTACCGCGGCAGTCCCCGAGTGCCACAAGTTTTTTTTTATTATTTGGTACCTATATCAATCCGCTGCCGCTTATGACCTTACTCACACCCAAATTCCGCTGTCAGAAAACTCGCTACTTCTTATTGGATACCTAATTCGTGATTTTCATTTTTTTCTTCCACTCTCCGTGACAGGTGTTTGAACCTACCTGTCCACGGTCTTGACATTGGGAGACCAGGAGCGCACCAATCGGAAGGCAGTTCGACGAACTCGATTTATACACTCGATAGTACAGTTACGTGAGTAATCGATTATCGTTCCGAATAATCGACTGTTGTATCTCTATTTCGAGAATTTGCCATAAAATGACGCCGATCGATTTTTAAACTTTAACTTTTTTTTTCACTATCTTGTTTATATTTTTAACCGATTGCGCTGGCGGAAGGTGCGGTATTTTTTTCGAAGAAAAATATATTATTAGAGCTGTTCGTGACGAAGGCTGCTATAAAAAAAATGGTAGAATGTCGTTTAAAAATGTATTTTTTTCCGCACATAGTGATTAAACTGACCATGTAAAAACCGCAGAAAAACGGACATAGGTAGTTAAGTATCCTATTTTTAGGAGCCGATCGTAAATTCAATTAGTCTATGAAAGCTTAGTATTATGAACTTTTTGCTCAGACCGATGACTGGTTGACATATTGACCCTCTGTTTAGCCAACAAATTGATTCTAATAAGAAATTAGGCAAAAACGAGACATTGGATAGATTTGTCACTGAATTGCGGAAAAAACCTCTGAGAGCTTTCATGAAAATTAGATTTTCTATGCTCTGTAAACTTAGTCAGATAGAGGTGCCTATGATGAACAGGGTGTAAATTTCACTCATTCTCCATAGAAAAGGGAGGATCCTCCGACCAGACGGGTGCCGTGTCTGGTGGGCTACTGCCTGACGATTGATGTCGGGATATTGTATATATGCTGGTCGCGCGGTAAACTCTAGATTTTGCATGACATCGTGACAAATGCGAAGTTGTGAACTTCGCATCTCACTGACATCACGTAGTCAAGTACGTAGTACGTACCAATTTGTTGGTAAATAGAAATATATTTTTAATACTATTGGATAATTAAAAGTTTCATTTTATTTGCTTTGTCTGGGACCAAACTTTTTAATATACATAACATAACATCACGCCTTGTTTTCCCGAAGGGTTGGGCAGAGGTGTCCCTGTAGCAGGTACGCCCACATTTCGCCAGTTATGTTTAAGTCCTATGTATAATAGGGGGCGAGCCTATTGCCATCAACCGGGCACAAATCCAGACTCTGAGTTGCTACTGAGAAATTTCAGATAGAAAAACCCAATAACACTTTGCCCGACCCGGGAATCGAACCCAGGACCTCATGCTCAGCAGTAGCGCTTGTGACCACTAGACCAACGAGGCACTGATTTTATTTAAGCAGTAATTTTATGTTTTAAAATTTTCAGTACCAACCTAAGTTATAATAAAGTATTTGCTAGCACGCAAATACCCTAAATCACATAACCTTCTAATTAATTAATTAAAATTACTGCTTAAATAAAATCAGTGCCTAACTATGTAGAATCAAATACTTAGCTTACAATCAATCTGCCTGGCCTTTTCCCAACTATGTTGGGGTCGGCTTCTAGTCTAACCGGATGCAGCTGAATACCAGTATTTTACATGGAGCGACTGCCTATCTGACCTCCACAACCCAGCAACTGGGTAATACGATACCCAAATACTTAACTTACTTAACCCAAAAACCTGGAAACGTCATCAACCGGAGTCGACACCACTTCGATCGGTCCACAATCATATGGCTAAAGATTTATACGCGCTACGCTACCAATAAACTCAGACCGAGGGTCATTGCACGTACGCATCTCGAAGAATGTAGGGCGAGCCAATCGATAATGTTTAAAATTCAGTATAGAACGCTCGCTCGGTACGGGGGCACTTGAGGCCGTGCGAAGTGGGAAGATCTTAGTGAATTCATTAGGATTCATCATCATCAGCATTTCAATCTTGATGGGAGACGTGTGTCGTGAGGATAGGCGTCTTAGGTCCATAACATAGCAAGCAACATTGATACTTGTGTGAATCTAATGTCAGTGAGTACTCAGAGCTATTGACTTTACCAAACCCATCATCACTATTATTGTTAAGATATTTTTTTTACTGCCTTGTTGGTCTAGTGGTCGCAAGCGCTACTGCTGAGCATGAAGTCCTGGGTTCGATTCCCGGGTCGGGCAAAGTGTTATTGGGATTTTCTATCTGAAATTTCTCAGTAGCAGCTCGGTGTCTGGATTTGTGCCCGGTTGATGGCAATAGGCTCGCCCCCGCTCGTATTATGCATGGGACTTAAACATAACTGGTGAAATGTGGGTGTATCTGCTACAGGGACACCTCTGCCCAAACCTTCGGGGAAACAAGGCGTAATGTTATGTTATGTATGTTAAAATTAAACATTTGGAAAAGAACTGACACGTGGAAGAACTTTGGTCCCAGATAAAGCAAATCAAATTAAACTTTTCATTATACAATTAATAGTAGTACAAAATTTATTTCTATTTACCAACAAATTGGTACGTGCGTAAAAGTTGCACAAATGCATTTGAACAAGATTGAAAAGGTAACTTCAACAAATAGGTCTCACTAGGTCACAATGCTAATTAACCGCTTACATATTTATTAACAAGATAGCATCCAACATAAACATACCAACATTACCAACATACCTACACCTACCAACATGTTGGTACACATTCACTTAAGGCGAATAAACATGTCCAAGTTGGTAGGTTTATCTCTACTTACCCCAGAATTAGGGTAGCAACACACATTAAGATCCAACCCTGATACTTTGATATGAATTAAGATATTCTAATTTTAATTGGTCGCAGTGTTAGATGCTTGGTGTTGCCTGTTTCCTTTGTTTTAGGGATTTTGTTTGTTGTTTTGTAAGTCTTTGTAGTGCTTGTATCTCGTCAAAATAATTATGAAAATACAATATAATTATGAAGATACACTGATTCAAAATATGTTTCAGATCTTAAAATTACGTTTACTTCTATTTTGATTTACCCGTCTGATGATGCTTCTAAGTGACCAATAACTAACATAGGTAACTAAAAATTTAAGTATAAATTCAAGAAAAATGTTCTATGTTATATTCTACTGAACATTTAAAAAATGTGCGCACCTTAACTCCAACTAACTCCAAAAAATAATTCCACAAAAAACAAAATAATAACATGACATCTCAAAACGCTAAGCATTACGAGGGTTAAAAGATCATATCAGTACCGTTTAAATCTTAACCCTTTACAGGGGTGGTTTTATTAATTTATTTACACGTGTATCAGGCATTATTATACAAATACCGCCATAATTGGCCCCATATGCAAAGTTTAATGCCGCCATTTTGATTTTATCTTTGTTTAATACATTTTGTGGGTAGTCTTAGGGAATTCGGGCTTGAGTTTTGGTATGTTTGGCTATTAAATATGAAGGTATGTTGTAATTTTGAGTTAGTCTTAATAGTGTATGTATAAATGTTAATTATTAATTCAGTTTTAATAAAAGTCTTCTTTTGTCAACAACATTTTTGTATCTTTTGGAGCTCTTTGATGCAAACATGCAAAATACCAACTTTGAGGGATAGTCTATTCAATTTACTTACCTAATCAGTTAAATAATTAGTGAAGTAGAAATTAATTTGTTAAAAATGAAATGGAAATGCTAAATTTTCCTTGCTTTCGTTGTAGGTATTGAAATCAGACAGAACTTAAATAAAGTAGGTACTATTTTCGCAATATTTTATGATTAAATAACATGAAATCGCTTCTAAAGGTCGATTTAAAAACTGTAGCAGGTAAGTTTATAATATATTTTCCTCCAATTTTAACACGAAGAAAACCGTCATACCATAAATTAGTAAAATAGTGGCCAAACTCACAAACAATATGAAAAACTACAAGGTAGGTAGTTACAGTACAAAAACACGTGCACACACCATAATTTTCCTCGTTCTTTGAAACAAACGAAATTACCACATTATTAAGTCGGTGTCAAGTAAAAATAATACCGAATAAGGCAGGATATGAGTTAAGAGTTGGAGTTGATCAACATTCAGGGCGCGTTGACGGCCCCCTAAGTCTTATAGCTTTTGTGGATGTATACAGTTTATGTAGAGGTATAGGGATATGTGGATGCTGCTTAGGATAGATGTCTTTATGAAATTGTTTTGATGTCGTCTTGAGTTTAGGAGTAGAAGAACGCGACTGGGGGAAACACTACCACCATTATTTTAAGTCGTCGAGCTGAGTATTTATTTATTTCATTAACAATTTTACATTGTATCGAAATGTAATTAATTATAAACTAACATAAAATGGATATTTTGCTAAGCGAGTAATTTAAGTTAAATTAAGCTAAGCTAACACAGCAAGATTGTGGCAGCGACTATTGTTTTATTTTTATTTTTATCACTTGTATTCAGCACTTCTTTTAACCTTTTGTTAAAACGTGGATAATGGTGTGGGTTACATGTCTGTTAAATCTTAGTTTAATTATTTCTCAGTAATTTGTAGCATGTAACTGTTTTTTGTCCCTTACAAATAAATTAATAAATAAACATGAAACATAAAAATTTAAAGTACGTATAAATTACTTAAAATTGCAAATCCATGGTTCTGAAGTTTTATCAATAATAAAATTCAATATTTAGGTACAGTACCGACCAAAAGTCCATGAGCAATCTCACAAAGCAATAGACTGACGCTTCGGTTTGACTTACGACCTTCTTCTATAAGTTGTTACAATACTGTAGACACGCACATTACACACACACACTCACTTTCTCTGCAACCAATGACTAGTTCAATAATCATCATTCGTTTTTAGTTTCATTCGTCTTGTTCACATAAATATTAAAGTTTAGCAGGTAGACCACAAAAAACTAAGTAAATTATTTCGATTTCTGTGGGGTAGATGCAGTTTGTTACGAGTATTTAATTAATAGAACTTTTTTGGTTCGTGGATAATATTGGTGACGAGTATTTAGCGCAGTGTTGTGGTTATTATTATCAAAAAGCAGGCATAAAATATATTGAAGAGATCAGATCAGATCAGAGAATATTATTGCGCTGCGTAAAAGTGAAGTGAATATCTAATGAAACCGGACTAAGTGTGAGTGTTATCATTTATATATTTCATATTTTACTAAACATAAATCTTAATCAAGGGTATTGTTGATAGAACAGAGGTATTGTTGAGACAGAAGATGCCTTTAAAGTTTTATGGTAAGAGCTAGCAGAGCATACAACTCGATGTGTCAAAGTGTTGATGATCTTGATTTATTCTCCACCAGTGTTCCTAAACTTAAAAAAATACTATGTAAAAACTTCTTTGAAGATCACTAAAACCTGTTTAGTCTTTTCTTAATTCCGAGTCTACGAATAATACTTTTCTTATTCGTAGTCCGAGTACTTACTTACTCTTACTTTAGCTTGCCTGTCTGCTGTTTCTTGTGCTACCCTTATATTGTCAGTGAAAACTTTTAATTGGCCTTCTTTCACTAACTATTAACTATTTGTATCCTAGCTGTAAGTTTTCTTAAGAAATAAAATAAAATAAAAATAATCTGACTAACATTATGTCTAGACTTTAGAAGAGACTGTGACCGGTGCGTGGTGTTTCTTCTCAGAGTAGTCGGATAGGAAACACCGATCTCATCATCAAAAACTTTAAAATATGATTGACGCGCTGAGACAAAACGAACAATACAGTGAAGCATGCCAAAACTACACCTCCGCTCTGTGCACACGCATTTGCAACCACTTACAATCAAACTACACCTCACTAAGTACACACATGTTTATGAAACCGGCCTCACGTCACTGTTGACCATTGACAGCGCTATGTCTTGGTTTTTTATTTGGTCTGAGTTGACGTATAAAAGTGTTTGTACTAACCTACTTACAGAAATAAAATCATTTATAATTTACATCCGGGATGATTTGATAAATTTTATGCTCGAAGCTGGAATTTCGCTTGTATTGCTGTTAATATCCGGAGGTGAACAATAGACATGATAATTTTTTTTTGTCGGTTTGTAGATTATTAAAAAATGTTGGACACGTAATTTTTCTTTTTTTTACATAATCAAAAGATTACGGCGATACATTGAGTTAAAATGTGCCATGACGTCACGAGTATGTAGATTTTACACTTGTGGCGTCGCGACCCCCACTCACCAACTTTAATGCGGTTTATCTAAGTCATTTTTTATTAATATGATAAAGCAGAAAATACGTGTCTAATATTTTTTTTATTATCTGACTGACGGACTAAATAGATTTTTTTTTTACCCTGACATCATCCCTATTACTATTTACCATCAAATATGGTTTTAAAAACATGGACTGGACTACCTACAGCTGGTTCAGTATTTCCCGACTGATTGATATTTGTGGTTTTCACAAATATTCACAAGCTCCTCATTGAATGCAACAAAATAACGCAATCGAATGTTTGGAATTTTCCTTATAAGATGTAACTACCTACAAAATGCATTGTTCTGATTACCATCGAAATGAATGAATAAATAAGATACAAAACGCTTACGATTGCTAATTTCAAACATAGGTACGTATACTGATGTCAATAATATGTGTTTCTCATGTAAGTTTGTATGAATGTATATCGATGCTGTTTCGATACTGATGTTTTATTTTATTTGATTTTATTATCTAGGAACTACAAACAGCTCCATTATGCAAAATTATAAACAGAAAAACATAAATAACTTAAACATAATAATGTAGCCCACAGCGCTGATCACAGATTACCATTAATAATTATAAAACCTCAAAGTCACTAGGAAGTGAAATGCTCATACATGACAGTAACACTAATATTTAAAAAACAAGTATTTTGAAAAAGGAACAACAATCAACTAGAATATACCTTCTTTATTCAAGAGCGTTTTTGTTTTGCAGTAGGTCCTATAGTTAAAATCTGGAATAAGTACCAACCATTATTCATCATTTAAACAATAATACAGATCGTAAACTCGAGTTTAAGAACCTCATTTTCTGAACTCAGTTAAAAGAGTCCCCTTTGCACACTTTTTTAACGAATTACTTTAAGCAATTTTAAAATAAGAACTATTAGCACTTCCCCTGTTTCTTTTCTTTTTTTCTTGGCGTCTCGGCACATTTTTCCAGCCAGTAATATGGACAGGGAGAATTCGCGCCAAAACCTAATAACGCGAAGTAATTTTTCAATTGGTCGTGTTAACGTTTTTGAACGCATACACCTTGTTTTTGGATGGTGTTATGCTATATGAACCAATTTTATGTAATTTTTCCGCGTTAATTGTTTCTTTTGGCAGGATTGTTTCATTTTCTTTTCTTAATACCATGCGCGTTTTAAAAATATTTGTACTTAAAGTGAATAAAAAAACCTGAAATAATTACTGATGGTTAGAATGGCACTTAGAATTTTCCATTTCGTATAAATCTGGGTAGGTTTACCATAATTTACAGTATCGGGCCATTTATTTTCCACTGAAAGTGTTAAATTAAAATAAAACATAGATATCTAACTTTTTATTGACAAAGCAAATCTGTCTATGATAAAAATCGGGAAACTTAAAATATTATTACATATTGTGTCCAGGCAATTACTGCTCATTCCAAGGTTACCTGGAAGAGATCGCAGAAAGCGATAAGGCCATTGTATGTTTTATAGTTTAATTTATTTTCTTTATAACATATTTTCCAGGTGTACAATAAAGTCTATATAAATAAAAACATTAAAGAAAATTTTGCAATTATGCATAACATCATCCACTTGTTCTGCAATTTGCATACAATTTTTTCTCCCGTGCAATACTGTTCCTTTTGTCTGACGTCTGCGAAACTTTTACAAAACGTTTCTTTTATTTCTTTTCGATTTTCTTTAATGTTGTTGAAAGTTAATGTTATCGATCGATCTTTGCTAAATATTACTGTTGTTTTGTTACGATTTTATCCTTCAGAATTGATTGCGAAATGCAATTTTAAAATCTGTCACATTTTTTTTTCTAAGTACCCATTGTAGGTAGTGACAGTAGCATAAAAACATATCTACTTAATAAATTAGACAAATAAAGCCTATTATTGAGATTTTTTATTGAAGTAGCTAAGTAAAACGTTGTAGCCAAGTGCTATCCAAACCAAACAAATACACAATTTATTGACACTTTTTAAGAATTTGTAACTTAATGTTAGTAAGTTAAAAACTGCATGTCTTTGACGTGTTGACAGGCACAGAAATGTAACAAACCCACAATTGCACGCATCAATGATTTGTAACATAGACCTCGAATCTCATAGAACTACCAGTAAGATTTTGAAGGGTATGTCTGTATCAAATCAGAAAAACTTGGAGAAGTTTTTCTAAGTAAAATTCATTAAGAGTATTTAAAATAAAGAGCACACTTTAAACATTTCGTAAATAATAATATTAATTAATAACTAGGTATCGTATTTTGCCTAAAAATACGAACTTATTGCCAAATAATTACTAACTGATTGACTAAACATTTTGTCAAGTCGTACTTATTTCATCACTTTATTTTGTGGAAAAAATATCAATATACCATACAGTTTTTTTATTTTTTTTTATCGAACTGTCTATCCAATTCATAACTCTCGAACCCACCCCTCAGCGAGTAACAAGGGCAATCTTGTGGGTGACTTGTGAATGAAAAGAAAAAAATAAAGTTTGAAAAAATGGCCGCTTTTAAAACATGACTTTTGCATTATGCCGTCCAACATGGAGACTATTAAACACAATAATGGAATTATTGAAATGAAAATTGTTATTATTTTTGTGAAAATAAAAAACATGGTCCGCTGAAGTGCCAATGATGCTGGCCATTAACGGTAGACTGTTTTTTCCTTCCTTCTGTACTGTCCCACTGCTGGGGCTTGTGGCTAAGTAATAACAGCCGCACGGGTTGACTGATCAGGTTAAGCTACGCTTGCCGCGGTTGGTCCGTGGATGGGTGACCATCATTACATACCGAGACCCCTCCGTGCCTCGTAAAGCACATTAAAAAGTTGGTCCCGGCTGTCATTCGCTGTCATTTGCTGTCATTCCTATAATGTTCCCTTTGTTGGGACACAGACCTCTCGGTGCGAGGGAGTGGACCGTAATCCACCACGCGGGCCCAGTGCGGGTTGGTAGATGTCACATGTCTTCGAATTTTTGGTTCTAGGACATGCCGATATCCTCACGATGTTTTCCTTCACCGTTTTGAGAGCAGTGGTGATGAAATAATTTACACAAAGGAAAGCGATCTGGGATTGAACCTACAACCCGCTCCACAGCTTTCAATTATTATTCGTTTGACCAAATTCTATAGTGTACCATAACCTTAAAGGCCATAAAATGTTTAAACACAGGAATTGGTACACTTTCTAGTGCCGAATAATTGTTAAATCGACCGAAACTGTGACTTGGAGTTGATGATTTCATCTTCAGATGGACAGGCTGCATTATGGTTTACTGATAATCCATGGCAGGATTTATTTCTGTTTATTTAGAGAAGGAAACAGAGTAGTTATGAAGGGTTCCGTAGTTGGGATGAATTTATCCCAAAAACAAACTTAACTTTGTAGTTGAAAAACATGTTCTCCCATACGGAATGTATGGGAAAACATTTTTGCAACTGCAAATGTAAGTTGGACGATTATTACTCGTTAACTTGTAGAGCCTACTTAGTTGTGATAGTTTTCCTTTAAATTTCGTTATATAAACTACTGCTGTGATTTTTTCACACATCCAAAACCAACCATTTAGCTGGCGGGGGGACACTTGACTCTAACAAAAATGAACACTTTAAAGCTTAATATTTCGCAAACCGATCCCTGAATAAAAAATGGCTTTCTAGTACTAAGAGTCTCGGAGCTAGACCGCGAACAGACAGACGGACGGACATGACGAAACTAAAAGGGTTCCTTGTTTACGGAACCCTAAAAAAGAAAAAAATAATTAAGAGCAGGTTTTCTATCAACACAATTTTTGTCAGATTAGATAAATCTGCAAATTAACCAACAAGTAGGGACTCAATCAAGTAATTGATTAGCGCACCTACTTTTTCTTAAACTGTACCACGGGTTACTTATCATATACTATTAAACGAGCAATATTTATATATATATTTGTTTGTATATAGATTTGTACTCACGTTCTCGAAATCGGCTCTAACGATTTCGGTGAAAGTTGCAATATAGGGGTTTACGGGGGCGAAAAATCGATCTAGCTAGGTCTCATATCTGGGAAAATTAGTTTTCTCCGTATTTTCACCCGACCAGAGCTCGGTCGCCCAAAGTTTAGAACAAGATAATGAATAATGACATGACAAAAATGACATTAGAATAATGATCATGGCAGCATGGAATTAGTAAGTACCTACTATCATGGCAGTATGGAATTAGTAGGTACCTACTATCATGGCAGTATGGAATTAGTAAGTACCTACTATCATGACAGTATGGAATTAGTAAGTACCTACTATCATGGCAGTATGGAATTAGTAAGTACCTACTATCATGGCAATATGGAATTAGTAAGTACCTACTATCATGGCAATATGGAATTAGTAAGTACCTACTATCATGACAGTATGGAATTAGTAAGTACCTACTATCATGGCAGTATGGAATTAGTAGATAGGTACTGTAGAGGCTTTAATATGAGAGGGAACCTCATATGTCACAGGCTGGCATGAAATCTTTCTCCGTCCGAATAATCTGTCAAATATATTTAAATAGGATTCGTGAAGGTTTTGTTTGAAGAAAAATATATGAGAGACAGCTAGACTCTTCCGCCCGCGTATGTCCATGTAATATTGATTTAAAATATAGTCTCAACTATTCAAAAGTGTTTTAATTATATACACAAACGATCCCTGAAGTACCGCAGCCAAGCGCGGTGCTCACAGATGGTGGAGGCGCCCATTGATATAATACAGAAGAGCTGAGAAGAGACATAAGTAGCGCCGTAGCGCCGTATCCTCACAAGTAGTGAAAGCCTAATCGTCGCCTATGGTGGAGAACTGAGAAGGATCCACGCCGGAAAACAAAGCTGAGTGGTTTTTTTAATTATTATTATTAATATATAAAGAGCGAGATGTCTCTGCAAATGCAGGCTTTCTCCGGCATAAACGGCGTATGCCTTGAGAATTTTATAACAGCATTCAAGCTGATAGCCACGAGCAATGAATGGCGAAATAATGATTTAGCGCTCATAGTACGCGCATTTCTTGAAGGTCCAGCGATGTACTTTCATAATTATATATACCACGATGGTATATCTTTTGAGTCGTTGTGTGACAAGCTGAGGGCGGAGTTCCCGTGCAAATGTCACAAGGAAATATATAGGGTGCAAGAAGAGGAGATTGCACAAGCAATGTCTGAGGAAGACATACAAGAAAATGTTGTGAATGTTGATAATCACACCAGTTTATTTTCTAGTGGAAGACAGGATGACCCACCAGAAAAGATAGAAAGCTGCCAAGACAGAAGAAGAGATGACGATGATGATGATGAAGAGGAGTCCACCCAAGTGTTCGAGAATGAACACGTGGAAGAAATTATTGAATCGGGTCAGTTCAGTCCATTATGTATTAAACCATGTATTTATGTTTCAGAAGGTCAGAATGTGTCCTTCTCAGAGGAAATCATTGGTCACAATGAGGAAATTCTTATAAATAACCTCGTCGTTGATCAAGTTTATTTTAATAGTAAGGATGACGTGGAATTAGATTCAGTCACAGATAATGGAGTGGTTGTTGATCTGATCGAACATGTGGAAAGTCTCCAAACAGATGAAACCACAAACGATAACATTCAAATTCATGTTACCCATAAGGAACATAAATATATAAAAGTTTTTAAAGCCCCATTACAACAACATCGTGCTAAGAAAAATTCAAGAAGAGCACCAAATAAAAGTAAGCGGTCGTATGTGAGAATAATCAAAAACTTCGCACCGAAAAACAATAAATTTAAAAGAAGGTCGAAAGTTTATAAAATTAAAAGCTTCGTTCCGAAAATCAATAAATTTAAAAGAAGGTCGAAAGCATATAAACATTTTATAAAGGAGTTTTACATTTTAGAGTACGAATTTTTAAAGTTAAACAATAAGAAGTTTAGAGTTTGCCCATATCAAGAGAATAAAACCTTTGTCATAGTGTAGAATTTAATTATTAGTTTTTATGTAATTTATTTATGTCATATTGTCAATGTCATGTAGCTGTAAACATCATTTAATTTTGACACATTATTTTAGTGAGGAAGATGTAATATTATGCTGATGCATGTTTGTTTATTTCTCGTTTCATATCATGGGAAGCAAACATCGGACGCTGCCGGGAGCGAGTGAGGTGTCACTCCTCACATCGCTACGAAGTCTGAGGGAACGAGCCATTGTCTGCGTCTTCAATATTATATGTCGTCTCGTCTAAATTAGCATGAACGTACTCCAGAATTTATTAATGCGAGTTAAGGGGTAATTATTTTTTGAGAAACTGTGATCCCATTTGGAGAGGGGAGGTACTCTGTCTAGGTTGACCAACCTTGCTTATGGATATAATCCTTGCTAGGTGTGTCTAGTTGACACAATTGGTTCAACTTAAGGCTGAGGTATCACAGTTTAGTCAGAATTAACTGACATTTGATAAAGATTGTCTTGTGAGGAGGTTTTGAGATTTTCCCTCTGGAGTATGGTCGTGAATTATTAATTTTGAACACTTGCTTCTTGAACCCTTGTTCCCTCTGACTTAATTATGTCCGATGGAGTTAAGGCTTAGGATGTAGAGTTCTTTATTTTTTTAAACCCCCTCTGGGTAGATGTGAACTGTCACATCAGTTTGTTTGTTTCTCCGAGGCTTGCTGCGCCTTTTTCGATGGTTTTGGTGCAGTAAGGTTTAAGCATGACGACGTTAACCTTGTGAGTGCATGTTAGCACATATTGTCAGTTAACTTAGCTGAGATCTAGTCTGGTATCAAGACTTTGTGATTCGTTCGTCCTGACTTAAGCCTTCTCTTGTAAGAGAAAGACCTCCCTATGTATTTTAATTTCCATCGTTAGGTAATGTTTCGTTTAGGTATAGGTAGGAAGGGTTGAAGATTATTCGGATGCTCTGAATAAAGGTATCTGCTGGATACATTTATCTAGGGGCGTAGCTGGTGTAGAGGCTTTAATATGAGAGGGAACCTCATATGTCACAGGCTGGCATGAAATCTTTCTCCGTCCGAATAATCTGTCAAATATATTTAAATAGGATTCGTGAAGGTTTTGTTTGAAGAAAAATATATGAGAGACAGCTAGACTCTTCCGCCCGCGTATGTCCATGTAATATTGATTTAAAATATAGTCTCAACTATTCAAAAGTGTTTTAATTATATACACAAACGATCCCTGAAGTACCGCAGCCAAGCGCGGTGCTCACAGTACCTACTATCATGGCAGTATGGAATTAGTAAGTACCTACTATCATGGCAATATGGAATTAGTAGATAGGTACCTACTATCATAGCATTATGGAATTAGTAAGTACCTACTATCATGGCAATATGGAATTAGTAAGTACCTACTATCATGACAGTATGGAATTAGTAAGTACCTACTATCATGGCAGTATGGAATTAGTAGATAGGTACCTACTATCATGGCAGTATGGAATTAGTAGGTACCTACTATCATGACAGTATGGAATTAGTAAGTACCTACTATCATGGCAATATGGAATTAGTAAGTACCTACTATCATGACAGTATGGAATTAGTAAGTACCTACTATCATGGCAGTATGGAATTAGTAGATAGGTACCTACTATCATGGCAGTATGGAATTAGTAAGTACCTACTATCATGGCAGTATGGAATTAGTAGATAGGTACCTACTATCATGGCAGTATGGAATTAGTAAGTACCTACTATCATGGCAGTATGGAATTAGTAGATAGGTACCTACTATCATGGCAGTATGGAATTAGTAAGTACCTACTATCATGGCAGTATGGAATAAGTAGGTACCTACTATCCTATACTATTAAATGAGCATTCTCTATTTTCACCAGAGCAGAGCTCGGTCGCTTAGGTACTTAAACATTATCCTTACTTTTGGCTTTTGTTAGAAGAAATCCCTGTTTCTGTTCATAATATTAAACAAAGAGAGCTAATAACTTAAAAATAAACAAATCCGTTACCTACGTGACAAGACACATGTTAGTTAATTAAATATTAATTGAATGATCAATTATAGTGAAGTGTGCCATCGACCTAGTAATTGTAGTTAATGTAACATATCATTAACATAATTATTTGTGCAAACATGCGATTTCTCACGATTACACGGCGATAATATTCCACGTGTGGTTCTTGGGAAAAATTGGCTCCAACATTTTTTTTCACTCCTCTTGCTCAAAAAGTCCGTCATTGTAGCGTACCAGAGCGGGGAAAAAATAGCATTTCTTGCTCTAGGGAAAAAGTATTTTTTGTCTGTAACCAACGAGCCTACAAAAACGAAAAAGTCTTTATTCTTATGTAAAACTAGCTTTTTACTACCGCATACCGGTATAAAAAGTTTCCTTAAAAATTCAAATTAAACAAATTGTTTATATTTTTTAAATAAAATTAACTAGGTATTTAATATTGTATTGGATTATTCTATTTTCTCGCAATCGTAGTGAAAAGTAGAGTTTAACACACGGCGCTAAACCCATTATAACTCGGTTTCTATTTACTCCCTCGCTCACGCTCGGGAGTAAAACTACCTCGATAGAATGGGTTATTTTAGCCCCTCGTATAACAATCTACTATACCTAAATATGGTGGCTAAGTAAATACTCACACACACTTACAAAAGTAGAAGGGGCTTGTGGCTAAATAATAACAACCGCACGGGTTTTTCAATCAGGTTAAGCTATGCTTGTCGCGGTTGATTCATGGATGGGTGACCATCTTTACATACCAAGACCCCTCCGTGCTTCAAGCCGTTGGTCCCGGCTGTCATTAGTAAGTCTTTGACAGTCGTTACGAGTCTTCTGAAGCCCGAAACTCTTGACAACCAGTCTTACCAAGGGGTATCGTGTTCTCTAGTAACTGGGTTGTGGAGGTCAGATAGGCAGTCGCTCCATGTAAAAAACTGGTATTCAGCTGCATCTGGTTAGACTGGAAGCTGACCCCAACATAGTTGGGAAAAGACTAGGCAGATGATGATATGGTGGTAAAACAGAGTTTATCAGAAATATCTGTTCTTATTAAGGGTGTGGTCAAACCATCAAACTGAACAATTTTCTCCATAGAAAAATATGCTGCTGCTGCTTGTGCTTACGTGTCTTTTGTGTGCACTGAATAAATGTTTTATCTATGAATCTAACTATCATAGGACCAATATTGTTTGGATATCCGAACGTGAATCGGTCGTGCCATGGTGACAGCTTGCTGCGACTGGCGAGTTTATATTTGTTCTTTTTTCTTGAAAAACATTTTGTTTATTTTCTTGACACATTACACTAGAAAAAAAAACAATAGATGTGGATATATTAAGTAATCTGTTCCGCTTAGTTATTTCTAAAGAGCCAAACCCTGAAAGAAACCAAAACTCATCAGACATTACATCAGATTGATCATTGAAAAAAACATCGTGTTTTATTTATTGAAACATAGATTTCTCACAATATATTTTTGAAAACCTATTGTATGTGCACAAAAATATATCAAATTTTAAGAAAATGTCCGATATTCATAGTTTAAATACCAGGAATAAACACAAACTTGCTGTACATCGTACACGTCTCCACAAAGTAGGCAACTCATTCATGGGTCAATGTATACGCTTTTACAACAAACTCCCCATTGACATTCGAAACTTACCCATTAAACGGTTTAAAATCTGTATTAAAACCAAACTTTGTAAAAAAGGGTACTATACAATTTCATATTATTTAGAAGATAGAAAAGCTTGGGATTGAACTGCTCGCTCTGCTAAGCCTTGTGATAAAACCATAAAACTACACTTTTTAATTATTGTGTAAAATCAACATATACCAGTTTTATAAACACATTGACATTGTTGAAAATTATATTCAAAATGATATGATTACTTTGTAAAGTATTATATTATTTTAACTGTTGTGAATGTGAGGACTATGTGGATATTGTTTTTATTTCTCTGCTAGTTTTAGTGATGGTCTGGCAGTTTGAATAGTTTATGCGGCCTACCCAAATGTGCTTTCTTTGGTATTGTTCGTCGAGTTGAGCTCCTTAAGTTCTGAGTTGAGCTCCACGATTACTGACAAATGCTTGCACTGACTGGACAGGTCCACTCAAATCTGTGTAGTTCTTTCCTCAAAAGACCTTTTCAGACACTTATCTACATGGTCCTCATATGGCCTGACCAAGATTATGTCTGGACTTTAAAAGAGACTGCGACCTCTGAGTTTGTTTCGGCCTTTCTTCTCAGAGTAGTCAGATAGGAAACGCCGAACTCATCTAGCTTATTTTTATTTTATTTTTTATATGACGTGTAAAAGTGATTTCGATATCCTATTTACAGAATAAACAATTTCATTTCATTAATCCCGTTTAAAAGCTTAGCTGAAGAAGTAGCTAAACCACGCCGAAAAAAAAAATAGGAATCGCGAAAAAAAAACAGTTTAATGGTCTGTACCTGTACCCACACCCTGGTAACACTGCACCCTTAAATATGACCACGCATTTTTGTTACACGCTGTTTAAGTACCTAATCGTGACGTAAGGAATAGGTCATGAGGCAGCAGTGTCATTCTGTCTTGTATTTGGATGCCTCATTGTTAGTAATTTGGATGCCTGATTAAATTAATATTCCCCATTTTCAATAGCAGATATGGCTGGAAGAGATCGCAAAAAGCGATAAGGCCGCCCATTGTATGTTTTGTAGTGTTAAATTAATTTTTTCCTAAATATTTTCTGGTGAACAATAAAGTAGGTACCTATATACAGGGTAAGTTTTTATCCCGTGCGCAAACTTTAACACGTGACTTTACTCATCATAATGAACAACTTTTACTATGGGACAAAACCTGAAACCGCGAAAAAAATCAGCTGTTCCCTACATTTTGACGAATAATACGATAAATGTAGGGAACAGCTGTTTTTTTTTTCGCGATTTCAGGTTTGGTCCCATAGTAAAAGTTGTTCATAATGATGAGTAAAGTCACGTATTAAAGTTTGCGCATTGGATCAAAACTTGCCCTGTATAAATAAATAAATACTACGGGCTTGTTAAATTTTTCAGAGAATATACGAAAAATTAAGAACGTTATAAAAGAATAATAACAAGTAGGTTTTCCGTGTCAATTCTAAGATTCGGAGAAAACCTAACTTGTATTTACAGAAGTTTTGATATAAATTAGCTACCTACTGCTACCGAGATTCATCCAAGTGATTAGGTTACAAAAAACTCCTTGATCGTTCATAACTGCACCTTTTTTCTACGAAACCAAACGTGTTACCAATCTGGGCGGGTTTTTCACTGATGCAATATCATAGAGGTCACACAAATCTAAAACAAATATATATTTTCCAAGACACAAAGCTCAAAATAGCTTGCATCTGCCAATACCGCTAGAATAAAACAATAAAGCCAATACCAGGAGTATACAGTAGTAATATCTTCTACTGATACGAATGGCACCTGTTAACCGAACGGTTTTGATACTTGAATGAAAACAAAATAATAATGTATGGAGAAAAGTGTTCGAAGGTAGAATAAGTAATAATGGAACTTGAATTTCACATGCTTAAGGTCAATCTGGAATACAAATTCGTCACCTCATAACATAATCGGCCTATAATGTTCCCACTGCTGGGACTTAGGCCTCCTCTCTGTAAGAAGGAGTGGGCCGTAATCCACCACGCGGGCCCAGTGCGGGTTGGTAGATTTTTAGATTTTTTGTTTCTAGGACATGCCGGTTTCCCCACGATGTTTTCCTTCACCGTTTTGAGAGCAGTGGTGATTAAATAATTTATACAAAGTAAAGCGCGCCTGTCAGGGTTTGAATCCAAGACCAACAACTCGTAAGTCTCGGCCGTTACCACTGGGCCACCATTGCTCTAATCCGTCACCTCATTCCTGCTTAATGGGTTACTTCTCCTGAAAGATGCAGGCTGACAATGACAATAAAACTACGGAATGGTAAACTATACTTCAAACTAACGGCAATCACCAAATTGTTTGGCAGAAAAGGTGACTTTGAAATAACTAGAAAACGGTAGTTGGCTAGGTAAAAAAAAAGAAATTCTGTTTAGTCCGTCTTTCAGATCTTAGAAAACACGCATTAAACTTAGGGAGTGGGGGCTCGCTACGTCACAATGTCGTATTAAATCTAGCAAGGCGTGACGTCATGCTACGTTTTAACTCAATGTATCGCCGTAATCTTTTGATTACGTCAAAAGAGAAAAAATACGTGTTCAATATTTTTTAATAATCTACAAGATGGGCAAAAAATTTTTTTTTGACACTGACCTAATCCCGTCAGGACTGTTGTCCTTCGAAGGCCAATGTTGTGTAGGGAATTTTGATGACCAAGTTCAAAACCACAAGAAAACCAAAATACCTAAACGAATACGGAAGCCATCTAAGTATTCATTTCAATACATTCTCACACACAGACGCCTATTTACTACCTACCATAATCTAGACATTTGCATATTAATACCGCTCGTAAAACAATGAATCAATATCGAGGCGTCTCCGGAAGCAGACAGTAGGCAAAATACCTCTTTTACTGACGCCTATACTTGAATCAAGCAATTTTGATACTTGATTGATGGTACCGTTAGCGAAACAATGAATGAATGCTGAACCAAAGACGGGAGCAGACAGTAGTTCCAAGTGTTTGGTATTGATGAATTATTCACAACTTGGCTTGAATGGTCTTGATATTTGACGAGAATAAATTAATATAGAGGTTAAAAACTATTGAAATAAAGGTGCTTCTCAAAAAAGGAAAGTAGCATACAGAAAATTTCATACCACTAGTAATTTTTCACAAAGGATCTAGGAAAACGTAAAGCATCCTGGAAACCATTTATCGTGTTTCAACCACAAAAGTTTTGACACTTATCCACATCACAACAATTTCACCACATACATCAAGTATCAAAATGCCTCACACTACATATCTATCTTAGACAGACTCAGAAGTCACGTAACACGGCGGTCGAGGCAGCACGTTCACCAATCATCTAAACCAAGCCCGTGACCGTATACCCATCTCTTTCACCCACACACTATCTCCTTATTACCGTCTCACTCCCTCGCGACGAATCCGTCGGGAAATCTGAATAGTATGGAGTAGAATTAGGTGCTTTGACATTGCTTTGTAAGGCGTTGATAGATTTTCTTTGAACCTTCTTCGGTGTTGAGGGAGTGGAGGGAAAAGTTTCGTTTATGGGACTCGTGATAGTTTTGCTGAGGTAGACAGTACACTGATGGGAAAACTATTAATAGTCTGATAGATCAGGTAGATATGAATGTGCGTCTGGGATACGTTTACTATCTGACAGGCATTTAGATCCCAAAATAGTCACCGCATTCCGTGTATATTTATCTCTAACGCAGGCACATACTAATATGGCACTCAACAATCAGGTTAACACGCATCAACTTCTCCATCACCCACACCCACACCCCCCACACACTCACAAACCCACTCACGCCACACGAACAATCCTTCCTATAAGCCAAATATAAATTATTGTCTAGTTTTTAGTGGAGACCAAAATTATGTACTTGGGGCGGGGACCTGGTGGCCTAAAATACAAGCTTCGGCTTAGCTTAGGCACCTGTCTCCCACAAAATTTTTCTTTGAGCCCTGTCCGGACAATAAGATTCTTTGTTACTATTTTATAAGGATATTGTGGTAAGAAATAAATAAATTATAATATTTGCCGCATTTGACGACAGGCATTTTTGAATTTCCCTAATAAATGCACAGTTGACGAAAGAAAGGAATCGCCTGACAATAGAGTCGATAAAAGCGTTAATAGTAACCCAAAAAAACTTTTAAATTCAAATTTAGATTTTAGAAAAACTTGAACTTTGAAAAAAAAAATGTCTTCGGAGAGCAGGTTCGTTTTTCTAAATAAGTTTCGTAGTCGTAAATTGTTTATACTTTTCATTTTATATAAATGTCAGTCTTGAAAAACTATCTGTTGCGTATTAATTATTTTAAGACTTACAGTTTTTCTACGATAGACATTTTCCAAAAAATCAGGCATTTTGTACATCATAGACAGGCTTCTCCCTTACATATTTATGATATTTTATTTAATAGATAGCGGAGGACATTTCCAGTTGTTCCTAATTGAAGAAAACAAATTCTTCTGTTCTTCGTTTTATTCTCTCCTTAATCAGCGATCATTTGGCACTGTTTGTGTGTGAGCAGTAGTGGCTCAGTCAGTGGTAACGGCCCCGACTTACGAGTTGTAGATTGTGGGTTCGCGCCTTACTTTGTGTAAATAATTTCAGCACCACTACTCTCAAAACGGTGAAGGAAACCGGCATGTCCTAGAACCAAAAATTCGAAGACATTTTACATCTACCAATCCGCACTGGGCCCGCGTGGTAGATGAGTTCTGTGTCCCAGCAGTGGGAACATAATGTAGGCTGATTATGCTATTATGCAGCACTGCTAACTTATCTCAAATGATTTTTATTTCTGATATGCATCAATAGATTTTAAATCACTGCTATGCCAATTTCAAGATCTCCCTCAGTCGACACTGCTTTTGATTCTACTCACACCCTTACAGGAAAATCAGTTACATTATAAACATCCAAAGCATCTTAAGGGCCTACATTGCGAGCCGTCACTTTCAACAATACAGCCAATCCCATTCCGTTAGGACTACGCACGAGTGCTTCTAAGCTATCGTCTATATCTCCTCTCTTTCATTCATATATAATCTTGTTTGGAGTAAAAGAGAGAGCAAGAGTTCGATTTTTGAAATATTTTGAATGTCTCGTTGTCGTTTCAGTGTTTATTGGATTATTTTTTGTATAAAGAATCTTGGCTGGTAAACAGTGATGATGTAATTTAAGTAATAAACGAGGTTGATGACTTTTATGTTGATAATGACATTGACGTTTCGGTATGTCATCTTATTTGAAGTTGGAATCGATTTCATGGATCCCAAGACACATTGGTCTATTTGTAAATTCTTCAACGTTCTTGAGTTGGTAAGTAATCTCTCGTTTGTTATCAGTTAGGTACTCATCAAAAACTCAAAAAAAAAGTTTCTTTACTGTTTGGTCAACCTTTCCCTTTTCCTGGCTTTATCTTCTAAACGATGGTGGGCACTAGTACACTTAATTGTTAATTCTGTTTCCTCATCAATTACAACACTATACCATATTAGACGTCGTCAGTTATATGTAAAAGTATAATGAATCCACAAATCACATCATGCAAAATGGGTAAGAAACAGTTATCATATTTCTAATCTGCAGACTTGTAATCAAAGAAACACGAGTTACTACTTAACAGATAAATATTGAGAGTCACATCTCATTGAGAAACATTTGTTTTTACGATATTGGCATGTTTGTTTATGGGAGGTAATCTATAGCTAGATTGGATTCTGAATTATTAACTATTGGCAGATCGAAAGAATTAATTAGGTGTATTTCGATCTACTTGGTTATTGCTTGACTCTCTATTACACCAAATTTTGAGATCTAAATAAGCTTGCCCAGCGAGTCTTTTCAAAATCAAGCAACACATCTGCTGCCAGCTTTTCTCACCTGATGGTAAGTGATGATCAGGCCGATGGTGGAAGCGAGCTTGACCCGGAATCCTCAGCCACAGAGGACCGGGCTATCTTACCTCTAACTGCCGAAACACAACAATGCTGTTAACATTGTTGTTAAGGCCTCTGCATCTTTACGCAACGGTCAAAACCTGAATGGTACATACACGAAAGGTTTTGGTATGCACTACTGCCCTCCACCATCACTATGCGTGGCAGGTAGCACAACGCACCTGTCGAAGACGTTACTAAAAGGCTTATATTTATGTCCCACGGAAGAATAACACGATAAAGAAGGAGACTTATGGTGTGAACTCGTCATAAGTAAGTTTTTTATCGTGAGCCAAGAATACGTAAAGACTTGAGAAAAGTGCACTATAGCGCAGTCGATGCCGTCGTGGTTCTTGCAAGAGTTGTCTCAAACGTAGTGGTCCAAAGGCAAATAGGGTAAAGCAGAGGTGGCCACCAATTTTTTACAAACTTTAACGAAACTTTCTGAGCCCAGATTTAAAAAAAAATACTACCGAGTAAGTTTCGCTAAAGTTTAATAATAAGTTAGAAAAGACAAGTAAGAATAAAATTTGAAGTGTTGCAGAGTCACACTGATAGTAAGTAGGAACATAATCTTGTACCTACACTATCAAGGCATCTCCAAGCCAGATTTAAACTCGGTACGTCGAAAATTTAGTTCACAGGGTCGAAAAATCCAAGTGAAAGTGTAAAATTTCTTGAAAATGATCAACTTAAAAAAAATCAAATTGTTGGCCACCTCCGCTTTATCCCATTTGCCTTTGGACCACTTCGTTTGACACACTCTTAATAGAAGATGAGCAGCACTCATTTTAATACTTAGTACGTAATAGACTCAATGATGAAGGTAATGCTCTTAAGGGTGCAATGCAGTCCTGAAAGAAATTATGGCAGCTAAGATAACATTAAGATATCGAAGAAGATAAACAGAAAAAAAAATTGGAAAAATGTTTTTATTTTATATATAGGTTCTATCTTTTCTAGGCATCATTTCGCTTAAAGTTCCAAGTCTGACTTATTCTTCAAAGTCTGTACGAATAAATGGCTCGAGCAAAAGCGCAATGCCAAGAAAAATGGCGTCCACTCTAACCCTTAGATATCGCCGTTCTAAGAGACCACGTACTCCGATTTTTCTGGTCAAATGCACTCCGAACGAAACGCAGCGGGCCGCCACGGCCATCACCGATCTATCAACGAAGTTTGCGTATAGAATGCGAAATGTGAAATTCGAAATCACCAATCACGTACGCTCATTTCAAATGGGCTTAAAGCCGAACACGCGAATATTTAAAATTCGAACGAACGACTTTTGTTTTACAGATCTGATTTGTGTCGACTAATTTTGTGGTGCTATGTTCGTTGTTTGTTAGAATTTAGACTTAATTTTCTTGCCATAGAGTGAATTTTTGCTTGTTTATATGTGTTTTATACGTCAACATTTTACTGCAATTGTATTAAGAATATAAACTATTTCCTGTTAAAGGTCTCTTTCGCCCATTGTTTCGGTTTCTCTCTGAATAGACGGTGATGTCATGTGCAGTTTTCAAGGGAATCGTAAATATTTTTAATGTTTTATATAAAAAATATTGTGTACAGATATTTGGTAATAAAAACATATTTTAGATTCTATGTACAGCTTTTGTAAATTACAATCTCATTTCATCATTAGTCAAGAGTCATGACGCTCATATCTGGAAAACTTCTGAGTAGCTAATATATATTTTTGTTCTTGTCGGATTTCCCTGAAAATATAATAAAATACTTTATTAACCTCTGATCTCAAAAACCATCTACCTTTTTTCAGTCAAGATGTAGAACCATAAATTCTCTTAACAACCCTTCACTGCAGGTGGGTGAAAAATAATTTATTCAAATAAATCTCGTGAATTTTCGCAACATGGGGGTCTAGCAGGCCCCCGGGCGTCGTTTCGCAATTCTTTTAACTGCACCAAGGAGGTGACTTTTTTGTCGCTATTTTAATGAAAATGCTAATAAAAAAGGCGGTGATGATGTTTTTAAGAAGTTAGAAAGTTGTTTTTGTAAGGCGAAGTAATGCGATACGGTGACAGACATGCTTTTTGTAGTAAAAGTTTTTAAATTAGAACTTTTTGTACATTACAAAATTAATGTTTAAGAATTAAGTACAGTTAGGCGATACAGATTTTTACGGATGGACGCTTTTGTGACCATTTCATGATTAGAAAATAATTAGGTAGGTATAACAAAATACCTGTTTAGCTCATTAATTTAATTATTAACATTTTAAAAACTGAATTTATCGTTGAAAGATATGAAATGTACGCAAAAAAGTATCATTAACAAACAAAACTCAACAGTAAGTAAATCGCAGGAAGTCTCGCTTCACGACGCGAAAGTCGTAAATAAAAACGTGAGATAAAAATTTACATTATCGCACTTATTTTAATTTCATTCGGCATTAATCATACCACTGTGAAGTGTCGCGCGCCCATTTATTTTGAGCTCGGGTACTTTTTAATTTGCTGCTGCATCCTAAGGGTTGAATGTAGATTTCGTGATACTGGGTGACAGGCCTATTAGTGTTTTAGAGTTGTTTTGTTTTGTAAAATAATAAAACATAATTATTTCATACGTAGGTATTTCTACGACAGCGACATGTGGGTAAAAAAAAAAAAAAATTTTTTTTAATATATTTACCTGATCACATTTTAGTTTTAAATAATATTTTCTAATATCAGCTCAGCTGGTTTTCTATTTAGCTGCATCCGGTTAGACTGGATGCTGACCCCAACATATTTGAGAAAAGGATAGGCAGTTGATGATTATGTACCTTAGATAGGTCCTAAATGGTTTTATTTTATTTTCTGCAATATAATAATTCACCAAACAAATATTACTGAATTACAGTATTTTAATTATAAGAGTTTTTCTTTGTAAGTGTCCTTTGAAGCTATCAAGAGCGTAAAAGAAAAGTTCTAATTTGGCCTTGACTAAAAACAGCAATATATTTTTTCAATAAACACGATGATGTGGGCTCCTTGCGAAGGTTGAAGGGACTCTGTTCAAGGGATATTTGGTCCCTAAACAAATTGTGTGTCGTGATATTCTAGGCACGGACAAGACGCGACCTTTCTGCGGGCGTGAAGGAAAGTGGTGTAAACTCAAAATCACTATTTTGTTTTATTTTTTATTAAAGAAGTAGTATTACTTTGTACTTAGTTGTTTAGTTGTTTGTTCGTTGTTGTACTTATCAGTAATTAAATAATCGTCTTACCATTATTCTTGTGAGACTGGGTGATTGTGACAAGTAGATTTTTAAAAATAGACTGAACATTAAAAAAATATTTTTTTTACTTTCTCTGAACGGTTAATTTAGCTTTAATTTTAGCAGATACAAAAAACGATAATTAAACTAACTAAATCTATTTAAATTCAACTCTGTTCATTTAAAACAAAAAATAAAACAACGGAAAAGCGTTAGCATCTTTCTAAAGTCTCCTTTTTCCATATTCAGACTTGGCCCGCTTTCCCTATAAGCCAGTGGGCTAGGGTTGGATGAAAAACGACATAGTAGAAATTAAGTCTCGCTAGTGAAAAATGGTTCAGAACGTGGACAACGTTTAAGGGACTTTATAGAGTAAACATGGGGTCCCTTGGCTATTATAGAGAGTCAACACAGTTTACGAAGCGATTAGATGTTAAAAATAACTGGGAAAGTTGGAGAAACTTTTTTCAGTCAGAAGACAAGTCACAAGAAAAAAAAACCGTTTTCTTACTTAAAGGTCTCCTAGGATTCAAACCAGCGAATGTTTGTTTATTTATCTGTTCTTTTTTTATTTAAATAATTAAACTTTTGAAAGTTTTATTAAAAATTTCCTTATAGGGAAAAGGTTACTTATACATTGTAACAACAACATAACATCACGCCTTGTTTCCCCGAAGGGTTGGGCAGAGGTGGCAGCCTGTACATTGTATGTATTTCTAATACTTTTCCGGCAAAGCTCCAACAGAAACGAAATAAAAAATATAAATAATTTAATGGTACTCCAAAAGTTTAAAAAACAAATCTAAAATATCATCCAAGCAAACAATGATTATAATATTTCATAGCCACATGTTCGCACTCACAATCCAAAACATTTAACAACAAAAAGAAAAAAAACGAAAATCCAGCAAAAAATGTTGTGGCCAAAAAAAATTTTATAGTTGACAATATGAAACCTCGATGTTATCTCAAAGCAATTTGCAGTAATATATGACTTAATCTGAACAAAACTAACGGACTAACAAAGATTTTATTACTATAAAAAAAACATTATAAATCATAGTACGGTGGCTATTAATATTATTAGCAATTTGTTTCACCTTTGTTGTTTGTGATTAATTTTATCGCTGTGTTTTATAGTGTGAAAGTGAGAAAAAATTGTTGGTTTGATCGATTTTTGTCAGGTTTCGTTTCGGTTTTATTTTCTGATTAATCGTTAAGTAAAGCCAGAAAAATAGTTTTAGCCTTTTTTAATCATTTTTATTCCGGAAATTTAATGGAAATCGTATGTGTAAAATAGTTTAACGCGATCTTTAAAAAGTATTTTAACTTTATATTACACAGTATATTTTGCCCTCAAAAATGTTATCAAAAATCTCAAGCACAGTTTATTTTCTAGATAATTCCAAAACCGTCTCATCAAATTCAGAAAAAGTTTTTTTTTTTTTTTTGTTTGAATTAAAAGAAACCTCAGCACTGTAATAAAATAAATTATAGTAAACAAACACACGCGATTAAGCAATAAAAATGGCTACTGTTTTTTGACACCAGCCCTTTTCCCGGAACATATAACATCTACAACGATTTGTTTATATCGCATTAACAAGAAGGAGCTTTAATAAAGTAATAAAAATCCGAGAAAGGACGGCTAAGGGTATAATTTTGCTATTAATATTCAATTTTACCCCCAAAACTTTGCTGCCACTTCAAAGAAAAATCTAAGATGACGATCTAAAGCGGAGTATCTACTTACGTAATTTCCGAGTAGGTACGCATTTGAAGGGTTAGGTCGAAAATTGTGTGTGTGTGCGTGAGTTTGTTTAGTGTGCGTGACGTAATTACATGAATGTTAACACTTAAGCGCACGTGTTGCTCTACTTTATACGAATTTTGTTTTGGAATAAAAATGCTTATTTGTTTTTTGTACATTTGGCTAATTTAGCGCCTTACATGTCGAGAAAATAAATAAAAACCATAGGTATAAATTAGTGCAATGGAGGTTTTAAAGGCGCTCTAAGGTAGTCCACGCAATTCAATTTCAGTTGTATTTATCATTTTAATGACGACTTATAATTTTGTAAATAAATACATATACCACGGTCGCGAATAATATTTAGATCAATATAGGTCTGTACAACTTGATACTGACCTGCAAATTTCAAAAAACGTAAGAAAATTTTAATTTATCTGGCTACCCTGGCGTAAGTACATACTCGTATATAGGTGGTACGTTAAATGTTTTTTTTTTTTCGTTTTTTGTTTTGGTGATTTTTTACCTAAACTGGCTCATGTTTAAAATAAAACAAATCCATAATGGTTTGAAAATAATGTAAATTATTATTTGAAATAGCTTTTTAGATGTGAATTTCAAATAAGTAATTCTTTTGAAATAAATTACTAACCTTATCTTGGTCTTATTTAATATTTTTACTAAACGATTTAGATAAAAAATGGTATACAGACCGTTCACTATAACTTGTCCCTTGTGGTCATGTTGGCACCATTGCTTGTTAAAGCTTAATTTCAATACCATTTGAGTTCAAAATGGCGACTGACAGAACAGTGCTACCAATCGCATTACAGGTCAAGTTATAATGAACGCACTGTACAGCTGTAGGTTTTTTGTGTAGGTTTCAGAATGTCTTCAGATCTAGGGCTGATAACATTATCCCGTTGAAACAAGAGCAGTGTAGGAGTCGCCTTATTACGTCAAAGTACCGCGTAGGTTTAGTAATGGACTAATAAAATATTATTTTTCATTATTTAAATGCCAAAGTACAAACCGGTTGCCATTTTTGGGAATAAATGACGAATTATACGTAAGTAATGATTAATTATGTCGAAAGACGAAACCAAGAGAAAAATGCCAATGTGAATGTGTGATGTAACGGACACAGGGCTACAAATCAAGCTATACATTTTCAGTATAAGCTGACCTCTCATTGTACGGAAATTCTATACAATGTGAGATCCGCTTATACTGGAGTTGTATAGCTTGATGTGTACCCGTGTGTACCTCATCAGCATCATCATCATTGGCAGCCTTGTTCCACACACTGCTGAGTATAGGCCTCCTCCTACAGTGACATACCTAAGGTCTATTCAAATCCTTGATACCAATTGATGTTATTTCCACTTAAACAAACATCAACTTTATACTTATGTAAATAAAGTTAATTTTAGACTGACTAGTACTGTTGAAAAAGTCATAAAAATATGAAGTTGTAGCGTAAACCGAACCTTATGTGTAGGCATTACAGTTTTTTTTCTTAAAACTCGTGTTTGTTTACTCGTTTGGCAACTACATAGCGAACACAGATTACCTACCTACTTTGCTCTAAATTGGTATTTGTAATTCTAGAATTATAAAGGTTCCCCGAAAGGATCAATTGCATCTGATCAATAGCAATTGTAGTAATATTGTCAATCGCTTCAATTGCATTTTATACACGATAAATTTGTGCATCAAAGTGTATCAATCATGTAAAAAAGACAATTGCAATTGATCATTTCGGGGACCCAATACTTTACTAAAATAAAGCGTTCTCATTCAATTAAACCAACACACAAGTCTCACAAAACTAAAACAAAATTCATAGAAGAATCTTATGACATATTTTTTTCATATCACAATTTCTCCTAAAACCCCAAGAAAAAACCGTCGCCGTACACCTGAGAGTTTTGACAGTTGATTATCGAGCGATCATAATGCGCAGGCGCAGATTTACGACGTCATAAACTAAGGCGCCCGCGCACCACAATGGGTTGTTGACAAAACGGACTAGCGCCCTTGGTAGACCCTTAACTTTATGGTCTAAGGTAGCATAGTAAGGACATGCGTGAAGAAAATAGTAGATAGATAATAGAGTATAATTATTAATTAATTTTAAATGCAGTATATTTTTTTCTTATTTTTCTATGTCAAGTTTTTTTCTTATTTTTCAATGTTTTCCTGTACAAGTCCCAGTAAATACTTTTGCTTTATTTTAGTTTCTTCACTGTCTATTTAAAAGTAGTCTTATTTACGTTTTTTGTATTGTGTTCCTTTACCGAGCCAACAGACCAGGGGGCCTACCACCAGCTCATAAAGCAGTATTATTTTAATATGACTTCAGTGTGGGAAAGAGATGTAGCTCTACAGGTCGTATAGCTCCATCTCTTTCTCCCACTGAAGTAATATTAAAATAATACTGTTTATAAGCTGGTGGTAGGCCACCTGTTGGTTTTTGCCATGGGTTCAGAAAGGAGGTGAAATCTACTTTACTCTCTCTCAGTTTCTAAAACTATCATCATTCACATTTGTTTTTGGTAATGATCTATCTATTAATTCCACTTCTAATTTTCCCAACTACGTTGGGGTCGGCTCCCAATCTAACAGGTTGCAGCTGAATACCAGTATTTTACAGGGAGCGACTGCCGAACTGACCTCCACAAACCAATTACTGTGTAACACGATACCCCTTGGTAAGCTATTATTTACAAATATCTTGCAAAAAAATAACCTCATTTTGCCGTCGCATCCACACTATGCCAAACAAATTTTTCATCTACCACAAACTTATGACATTAGTTCAACAAGCTTCGTCTATCAGTTCATAACTGAACAAAAAACAAACCATATTGATAGGTACCCTCTCAGCTTGCCATAATTTTGACATTTTATGGGATTTAGTACAATAAGAACGGTAGCGAGATACCCACATAATGACATTTTATGGATATTTTGTGGAATTTAAAACTATTTGTTTTAGATTTCTGAATATAGTTTTGATAGGATGAAGTCATAAAAATGATTTACGATTTAATTTTTTGGTGTTCAAAGAAAAGTTATTGATAAAAAAAAATTGAAATGCTATCTTTTTGAATCCAGAAATATAATAAGAAATACGTCAAAAGTTAATGAAGAACAATAGTGGACTATTATTTTAGGGGTAACCCTAAAATAATAGTCTGGAATTAAACTGTCCATTTAAATGGACACCGTTAAAATTTAATTCTAGCATCAAAACTGAAACAGCTAAGTATCATGATGAGTAAAGTTTCAGTTTAAATAATTTTATTACTGGTACACTGAAAAAATACCCATAAAAATAAGATGAAACACCCTTTCAGCATCATAATAAAAATGAAGTACCTAAGTATTGCAATTCGCGTCAAATAGTCGATTAGCGATAATTACATGCGATTCAGTTCACAATCGCTCTCATTTCCATAGAAAATACCCTGTCCTGGCTTTTTGCCACGGGGAAAAAATTATGAATGCCGTAGAGTGGTATCATGTGATGACATTATTAACATTTTTGTCATCAAATGTGTTTTTAAAATTTTAAAAGATGCTTATACGTAGAGCCAATCGTCTTCTCTCCTAGAGGAAACAATGCATTCCAAATTATCCAAAATATCAAATGAATTATCATAGTTAAAAAGTTTAAGTATCAAATTAATCATTAATGAAACGGGTTTGGTATTATATGTAAAGGCATTTTTACACATTTAGTTCCTCGTTCTGCCGCTATGCAATAGCGCAGAGGGCGCCACTAGTAACTATCTTCTATTAATAAAATCTATCAATAATAAATTAGATAAATAAACCGCTAGATTCCTTAATGGGTAGACAAAGAACCGGACATCTAGATATGATCAATGAATTAACTTGAAAATAAATGAAGTTATAACAGTGCTCCGCGCCATTCCTGTTAACCCGTTCGATACGACGCAATTATTGCAATGAGCAATAACATTATTTTCGAGTGGACTGAATACAATATTACTTTAACCATTAGGTAATGATTTAAGGAAAAAATACTTATACTGCACGTATATCCTTCAATTTTATTTGCTTTTCGCATCAGAATGAAATAATAAGTTGTTTGTTAATGGGAATTATCAGGCCAATTACGGCCATTCAAAAATTGCCAACGCGGACGGTATTTCACGTCCACACGGCGGGGTATTGGTAAAGTTTTCAACTAGCAATAATCGCACCTCGGATTAACCTCATTGGTTACGATATTGCCTCTGCGCAAAGTTAAACATAAAAAAAACCAGCTCGAGCCCAACAAAATCGCGGTAACGAAACCATAGCGAGATCTAACTCGACGCCATCGCCATCTAGTTATAAATTTGGAAACTTTGGCTAAATGAAGATATTTGATGCGGCAACACGCGAAATTGCAACAAAAGCTTTTACATTTAAATATTTAAAAAGAGAAACGATGCAAATTTAAAATTCTGCGATTCCTATTGGTCGAGTTAGGTCGGCCGAATTTCTCCGAACGTCAAAATTCGAATTGTAACGCGATCACGCACACGAGGACCGTTACTGCACATTTCAAAAATAGAACACGCCGGCCATACCGAGTAGGTGGACAGTTGACAGTAGCGAATCATGATACGCTTATTAATCAGTCTATTTATTTTATATTGCATGTAAAATATTCAGAAGGCGCAGTCAGGGCGCATACATTCCTCAATAAAATGACCATAAAAAACTAATGCAGCACTTGGTGGTTTTATTGCGGTTCTTGGTAATCGTAAATATAATTATATTGTTAAATTTCTATTTTAGATACTGGAGGAATTATGCAATGGAATTATTTGTTTCGAGAAAAATATATAATAGTCAGCGTAGTAAATGGTATAATATGTAGATATTTAAATTTTTTCCTGAATAAAATACCCATCTTTAATCACACAAAATGCAAATCACATTTGAAATTCAGACATCAATAAGTTTTTAAAATATCTAACCCTTCAATGCCATCGTAAAATAAAATATCGTTTTTAACAAATTATTAATAATGTACATACAGTGGCGCCTTTGTTACGAAGCGGATTTTTTTGGAAGTTATCTTTATTGCCACGTTTTACTAACCCTGCTGTTGAAAAGTTTTTTTAGGGCTGGTCGGTTATAATTATCTAGTTGTCCTAGACGTAAACGTTGCTCGTTTGTTAGGACAACCAGATATAATTAGCCCAATTATGTATTAGGTAGTCCGGTCTCTACAAAATATACCTATTATTGTCTGGGCTATCTGAACAGAATTATAGGAAAAAAAATTTATCATGTTTTTAGCCACTTATTGACAAGTCACATTTTATTATTTTACACATAGCTAGTTGAAACTTTGATTAAGTTTTTTTTTATTGAAATGAAAACTAAAACTCAAAAATAATATTAATAAAAAGAATAAACTGTTAGCTTTCCGAAATAAAATTTGAACCAATGAATGAGTTTGCAATTGTAATACACGGTCAACATTGTACTGTCATAAAAATGCAAGGAGCGTGAACTACTCCGCGCATTCTCAACAATACTGAATGACAAATTCATTAGAAATCTGATCATATACGCATATTATTTTAATTTTAAATACTTTTCAATGTACATTTAGGTCGATTGAAAAAGGCTTTGTTATTTTTAGAAATATATTTGCATGTTTTTCTTTCAGTCACAAAATCCAACACGATGTAACCCGTGTAACCGCTAGTTTCACTTTATCTACCTAATAGGTACATGTGAACGACACAGGGTTAAAAATAAAATTCTGTTATTATAGAAAAAAATAGTCTTAGTAAAAATCTTAAACGTACTTGCAGTACCTACCTATACAAAAACTAAAATCTAATAAAAACCATTTCATATTTGGATCGGCTGGTAAAGTCGCAAGCATTTTATCAACGTCCCTTGTTTTAAGACGGATGTCACCTGACCATAATACCCTGATCCCTGACAATATTCCTCTCCCCTCTGGTTTCTTCCAATTATAAAAGAGAAAGAAGGGGAAGAGAAGGTCTTTGATAGCTGGTGGTGGGATAAAACAATCATTTGTCATGTCAGATGAGGGCGATATAACGTCAGTTGTCTGATGGACACAGATTTGTGTAATACCGACTATGAATATTTTTTCTTGGGTTAGTTATGTGGTGTTCATTTGAAAAGGCTACTTAGTTCTCCTGTTTCGTTAAGTTTCGCAAGTAGCATAGATTTTAAAATACTTAAAAAGGTATTTCAATGTAATTTTGTAAAATAGCCACCACTTCAGAAGTTTATTCAAGTTTTCTTTTTCGGAAAAGCGTTCTTAAAGAAATAATCGCTTTTACACCGTAGGTACACGGTTTAAACTAATTGCATCCACTAACAGTTTTGTTATTTTAAATATTTATAATTAAAATAAGTAAAAAAATCTCATAGAAAATTGCAGGAAAGAAAAAAAATTGCAAAAACAAAAAAATAAATAAAATCAAAACCGCAACTCCCAAAAGAATCATACAACCCAATTTCCATACTCGTAATCTTCAAGATAGACAAATAAATTTGCGAATAAAAAATGTAAATTTTATTCGGGAAAAAAAACAGCGGAGCCTTGACTAAGAGGTGAGAGGTGCGAAGTGGTTTAAAAAAATCCCGAACGAAATGAATATTTTAGAACATCTCTTTGCGGTTGTATTTTTTAATGTTTATTTATGTTGCAATGGGGTTGAGACGGGTTAATATTAATGATTTTGTTACTGAGGGGTGGTCGCAAAGATTTTTTCGATAGGGAGACTATCGGAAGAACATTTATTTCCGTTAATTTTGACAGGGATTTTGTAAGAGAATTGACTCGATGTTTGTCCTTGCTTATCGGTGATGGATTAACAAGAAAATGTTTTTTTATTTTTTGGTAGAGGTTTTTAAATAAGTTACGGTATCTACAGCGATTTCTGTGCTTTTTAATAATTAATAATGTACATTATCCTATGAAATTTCCAGATTTATCTCCCATGTTGTTATGGTTTTATAAAATTACACCATGCTAAGATTTTTTCTTTGGTCTAAAAAAACAATAGTTGGTTTTGTTTCTGTCCGAATAAATTTTAGCCCTTTCTACACCTCTCGGGTCAACATTAGTATTATATCCTTGGTCCTTTTTAACCCTTCCCATTCCGCTTCCATTATTAAAAGGATGTTTACTCACAAACAAATACTTTATTCATTACTCATTCTATTCGACCTCAATAAAAATATCTTTATTCGTAAGTACATAGCAACAGCCGAGGTACCTATTGCCCAACCGTCGGATCGGCAGGAAGCGGTAGTGAATTCGATCCTGAGTTGAATATATTATTTGATTGATGTCATGGTTGTCGTCATACATTACTATAAAATATGGCGTGGAATAGTAAATCCCGTATTAGTTAGGAGGCTAAATATATCTTCGGGAGTTTTAGCTGGAAAAACAATTGAGATTCGCCGGTCGTAAAATCGGTATGGAAATTTTGCTTTGGGTTTTTCCAGGCCATGGACTTTGAGATGGGTACCTGTGTCACGGGCACTTATCTTCATACAATGTCGTAGCTGTTAAGGGTTAAAATAACTAGTTTCCTTATGAGAATAATGTGACTGCAAACATTAGGTGACAATTGTACCTACAGTGTGTTAACTAACAGAGGGCGTTCCCGATAACCCACAATAGTGTAGCGTCCATAAATCTTTGCAAAAAAAAAATACATCAAAATATATTTTAAAATTAAATTTTGACCCAGCAATGCGACAATAGAGGCTAAAAAAATAAAAATAAAAATTGATACGTAAAAGAAACACTCGGTACACGCGCACTTGTCGCAGTTGTCTTTCCACGTTGAAAGACAAGTGCGCGTATATAGAGTGCTTCTTTTACTTACAGCCTATCAATTTTATATTGGAGGATCAGGAACCCTCTGTTAGTTAACATAATGTATTTAAAAAAAAATTGGTTGTCCGTAAAGTCGGTTTACGGACGATAATTTTACGTGATAACGTCACAAGCCGAACGCTTAGGCCGATCGTGCCTCTCTGTCGCTTGTTCCGCGCTCCTGTTTGCACGCTCGGCTCAGGCGGAACGTGACACGTTTTCGTGCGTGCAGCCGGCGTTCATCGATTTAAAAACTTTCTTTTTGGGCTCCACCGGAGTCGGGTAAAAACTAAAATAAAAATAGGTTTAACTATAGAAAATACCTAAACAAATATTCGCAGCAATCTAACATGCATCGCGAAACAAAAAGTTTCCCTTTGAACTCAACACAAAATTCCATTTCCAAAAATATTATCAATACAAGAAAACATCTGTAGAACAAGAAATCAAACATTCCAGGAGCATCACAACCCCTTGATAGAGGAAAAAGTTACAGCACTTAAGGGCCCCCCCTTTAAAACGCCCCCACAGATAATAAAAACGCTTGTCTATGTCTTAGACAATAAGGGACAATCGTAAACCAACCGACTTGTATAAGAAGACCCATGCATTTACGGCAAATTTTTACAATATTTAGATTTTTCTGTAAATTTAAACATTTTAGTTTTGAAGCCACTAATAAAAGACTAAAACGAGAACTGCCAAAAATCCATGAGACTAAAATATGATAATTCTTTTAGTTTAAATGTCTCTGACGTCGCTAATGTCTTTGACGTATTCAATGTCAGAGGTCAACACAAAATGGCGAGCATTTGGAGACTATACAGAAAGGCAAATGGCTCAGAACGAGTCTCTGGGAGTTTAAAATTGTCATTACACGGGTTACAGCGTTTTTATATTGTCGGTAGTAAGGTGCTTAGATGAACATATTTTTCCGTTTTTCGTGGGGTTTATACAGGGTGTTTTGAGTTTTAAGGAGTTATTTCGTGGGGTTTGTACAGGGTGTTTTGAGTTTTGAGGAGCTAAGAATTTTTTTCTACATTAACTAACAAGCATTTAGTAGCTAAGAGTTATTTTCTCTACGAAATATGATTGCAGCTCTATCAAATAGGCAAGTAACTTAGTTGCCCTAAGTATTTGAAAGGATTCATCCTTTAGTTTTTATCAAAATACCAGTCTTTTCTTTAAAGTCACAGCCAAACCTACACTTATCTACCAATCAATATAATTAAAGCTATAGATGACTTAGATGACTAGGTGTTGTTTAAAAAAAAATGTTTTGTCAAAAAAAAGTACCAAATTAAATCACGCTGTATAAAAACATTAGCCTATCAACCAAACAGATTCCCGTGCTAATAAAAATAATAAAGCGGGTAATCCTTTTTTCTTTATGTCGCTAAGGGCGGGAACACACCGTCCCCGGAGTGCTGCTTCCCACCTGCCTGCACTCGGCCTTATTTATTGCGATCGTTCACAACGCCTCAATGGTCGCGAAATTGACAATTTTAAATTGTTTTTATTTTGTTTAAAATGGGGAATGATGCAGAAAATGGGATAATAATTCAACGCGGAATAAAATCAGTGAATAGTATAAATTCTGTTATTCGAAACAAACACGAAAACAAATTTTTACACATAACTGGAAAAGATAAAAAAAACATTAGTTCCGACAAAAAGTTCTATTTCTTAGCATATTCTTGAAAAACTTCCTAAGTATCTAAAAATATTTAAAGTCTAAGAAAGTACATCTACAAAATCTGAGTCAATAAATACACCCATTCAAAATGATCTCTTTTTTATCCACCTAATAATCGTTAAAAACATATTTCCAAAGACCTGTCATAGGAAAATTTAAACTAATGGTGTTTCACCCTCTTGTAAAAATGGTGAATAAATAGCTGATAAAAATGGACTTATTAAGTCTCCATCAGTTGCAGATCGGTCCTTTATGTCCCCTTTAAGAAGTTTTAAAGTCCGTTTTATTTGTTTATTTTTGTAGTTTTGTTTTGGGGAGGAGCTCGTGGCTAAGTAATAACAGCCGCACTGGTCGATGCATCAGGTTAAGCTATGCTTGCCGGGGTTAGTCTGTGGATGGGTGACCATCTTTGCATACTGAGACTCCTCCGTGCCTCGGAAAGCACGTTAAGCCGTTGGTCCCGGCTGTCATTTGTAGATCTTTGACAGTCGTTACGGGTCGTCAGAAGCCCGAAAGTCTGACCACCAGTCTTACCAAGGGGTATCGTATTACCCAGTTACTGGGTTGTGGAGGTCAGATAGGCAGTGGCTCCATGTGAAATACTGGTATTCTGCTGCATCCGGTTAGACTGGAAGCCGATCCCAATATAGTTAGGAAAAGGCTAGACAAATTGAATTGTTTTTTTTTGTAGTTTTATTTGACTGCGCGCAATGGAAGGGTTAGATTTTATAACCTAAGGAAATTATTTTCATTTTCAATATATATTTTTTGCTGGATTAAAAAAAATATATTAGCACAGGCACTTATTTAATTGGCAATATATATTTTTTAAATTTGCTGCTGTATCATAATCCAGGGAGAAAATAAAGGAATACGCACAGATATAGATATACCTAGATAATGCAAGAGCAACTACTTCGCGTGCCATTTTCGTGCCCAGCTAACGTACAATAATCGTAAGCTGCCACTTTCACGCTCAGTCTGCATCGGTGCCACGATTCTCGGAAGTCAGTAAAAAAATTGAAAATGGTTAATTACGCTGTTATAAATTGTAAAAACTGTGCAAATGCGAGGAGAAAAAATAAAAGAAACGTTTCCTAGTGCTTGTGACGTCATAGTAGGTAGTCAAAAAATGGCACGCTTGGTTTTCATACAGATCGTGATACTTGCATTATCTAGGTCTGTCTATATCTGTGGGAATACGTTTGTAAGGAATGGAAGCCTAAAGCTAGTCAGCCAGCACTTATAAATCCAGTGCTGGACTAAGACCTCTTCAACACACGCCACTGAGCTTAATCCTCGGCCACCTGACCGTTTCATTACCAGCCATCTTGCGAAGACATTTCTTAGAATTAAGGTGTTCGACCACCTAAAAAATCTTATGGTGACCGGAAAGATGGAAGCAAAGAGACCCAGGGGACGTAACCCTATATAATGATATGACCAAGTCAAGCAACTCCTAGTCACCAAGATCTCCGACGACAAGCCAAAGGTCGTCACAAATGGAGGGAGATCGTCAAAAAATTTAGGCGGGCACATTACGACGCTCAGCAATGAGCAAATGACAGAAGTAGAAGGATAGGTCGGTAACTAGGTACTACGTTTGTCAATTCGCAGTCTAGGGTAAATCAACTCTGGGCACGCCACAATTGCGGCGATAAGACCCCTCTTTGAGTGGCTTGAGAGGCGCGACGGCGTCCTCACCTTCCGCCTGACGCAGGTCCTCACCGGACACGGCTACTTCAGGAGGTTCCTGTTCAGGATAAAGCGGGAGGAAACGCCCGGGTGTCACCATTGTGTGGATCGCCCGGAGGACACGATGGAGCATACGGTGGAGGTCTGCCCGGCTTGGGCGGAGCATCGCCGTGTCCTCGTGGAGGCGATCGACGGCGGTAATCTCTCGCGTCCGGCCCTGGTTCAGGCCATGGTACGGAGCGAGAGGAAATGGCAGGCTGTCACCTCCTTCTGCGAAGCGGTAATGCTCGCGAAGGAGGAGGCGGAACGCGTGAGGTAGAGGCAAATTTCGCGCCCTCACGCCCCTAACCGCCGCAGGAGGAGACGCCCTGGGCGGGAATCGCGAGCCGATTTCCAGCCACCGTACGGACGGTGAGCAATGGGTAGCTCGCCGTCCGATAAGGACCAGGCCCGTTGTCGACGGCGCGTTGTGTTCCACGCGCGCCTCGAAGAGATGTCAGCAGAATTGACGGGGTCCGCTAGGGCCAATGCCTGCCGGGGCTGCGAATAAGGGCCGAAAGGGACATCGTGGCCCCCGGCAACAGGGCAACCGAAGGAACACGGGTGGGTTTTAGTCAGTAAGAATCTGACACGCCCTCCCGCTCCACCCAGAGCGGGAGAAGTTATTTGATAATATCCCAACCAAAAAACAAAAAAAAATGGGTAAATCAACTCTAGGCAGACTGCCGAAATTCAAGCCCAAATCTTACTCAAAATAATTGGGAAACAGGTAGGATTTTAGCATGGAGCACGATGTTCTAATTTACATATAAATTGTCTGGTAAAGTGAGGTGATTCACGGCGTCTTGGTTGACGACTGTCGCGTTGTGAAGGGAAGAGTTGCTAGTACTTATAGCTGGGTACAAACCTACAGTCAAAACTTTTACAAAAAAGGAAATAAAAAGTTAAATTGTTTTCAAAGATGACCAGAGAATTGTGTCTAGTTTTTACAAATGTTTGAAGTCGTAATAATGCAGTCAGCAACTGATGACTGAATATTCTGATCACTTGATTGAAAGTTAGGTAGGTTACTATCCACTTAGGCATTTAATATGACATTTGGGGCCAGTGTCTCAAACTAATATTACCATAAAATTTGCCATTGCCTGCTGATAAATCATTCAACAAATAACAACAGTTTACGCGCGCTTTACCATTTGAATAGTCATAACTCCTGAAAACTGGTCTTCGCTAGCTGAAAACTACAAACTAAACTAAACTTTGTTAGTTGACTTACGAAAGTCAACTAACAAATACTGTCGATTTGGTGAAGGTAGGTACATAGGTGATAAATTGAGGTAAATATTGGACTTATCGAATGTTCAAAGAGCACCTAATTTAGGAAACTTGTTGTAGCTATCATTAATTTTCTATATCACTAACTTTTTATCTGAGGTGCACTGCTAAAATTGTCTTCAAAGGCTTTATTGATTAGAAACAAATAAAATAAAAATCGAGAGCAGTGGTGGCCTAGTGGTAACGGCCGCGACTTACGAGTTGTAGGTCGTAGGTTCGAACCCAGACAGGCTCTTTACTTTGTGTAAATTATTTCATCACCACTGCTCTCAAAACGATGAAGGAAAACATCGCGAGGAAACCGGCATGTCCTAGAACCGAAAATTCAAAGACATGTGACATCTACCAACCCGCACTGGGCCCGCGTGGTGGATTATGGCCCACTCCCTCTCACAGAGAGGAGGCCTGTGTCCCAGCAGTGGGAACATTATAGACTGATGATGATGATGATGAGGTACATAGGTGATAAATTAAGGCAAATATTGGACTTATCGAATGTTCAAAGAGCACCTAATTTAGGAAACTTGTTGTAGCTATCATTAATTTTCTATCTCACTAACTTTTTATCTGTGGTGCACTGCTAAAATTGTCTTCAAAGGCTTTATTAATTAGAAACAAATGAAATAAAAATTAAATAATTTAATTCACATAAAACCCATAGTACAGACGCCAGCACATCAAGCTATCCGAAACTGTCAAATTTTCCCAATCAACTTTGAACCTTATACTTCAGCGATACAGTTGAAAATCTATTAAATGAATTTGACAGATTGTAGTAGCCTGATGTGCTGGCGTCTGTACATAAAATAAAATAAAATTTCACAAAACTGCCACAGTATAGATTAGAATAAAATGTCAATGCGATTAAAATAAATGAACGGGTAGGTACAAATTGAGGAGGTCACAGAATTAAAATTAAAAATTTTATGCGTCTGTTGTACGCACTAGTAAGTACCCACAAATGTTTTATTTCTTCCAAACTTAAAAATAATAGACCGAAACTATTACCTAAATTTTCCCGAGATGCAAAAGATAGGTTCAAACCTTCAAAAGTTCAAGCAACTTTAATATTTTTACTGGCTGTATTATCAAGATCATAAGCTTACAAACAAGCGAAGTGTTAAAATTCACACGGCGCGCGACAGCCCTCGCTTGCTTTGAAGTTTCGCCGCCGCTGGGTAATCCGTCTACGACGAGTGGATTAGGGTTGGCACACTTGGCTCTATATACTTATAGGTATACCTAGCATAATATTGTAAAGTCACGTTGTTTTGAAGCCGTAGATTATCGAGTGTGTTGTGTCGGAGGTTTTAAAGTTGAGGAAGTGGAAATGTGGATGATATAGCTTTTTGATCCTTGTTTTCTAGTTGGTAGGACTATTACGTTATGAAGCATTTAGATACATTATAATCTATTATGTACTAAATGACATACCCAGTAATACCTGTTAGAGGAGCTTCTTGCGAGAGAGTTCGTTTAGGGAAGATAGGTAGGTATATCTAAGAATAAAATTGCAAATCCTTTAAGTAGGTTCCATCGAAAGGTTGTCTGTAAAAGATCACTTTTAGCGATAAGACCGCCCATTGTGACACCCAATGTAAAATTTCTAAATTAATGTCTGCAATTTTTATGGTGTACATAATAAAGAATATTCTATATATCTACTATTAAATGAGAAATATTTGTAAATAAAAAATGTAAAAAAAATCTGTCCGATCCAAAAGGGACACATAGTTACTGCAATAACATTACCAAATACAAATAAAATGAAAAAAGATTTTGGCGATTAATTTTTATTTTTTCCTGAAATTCTCCTCATAAATAGACTCTCAGTACGATACTTAACAACATCCTCATGGATCGGACAGGGTTATTTTACATGTTGTATAAATATTTGTAATTATGTTCTCGAAAACGGCTCCAACGATTTCGATGAAAATTGCAATATCCAGTTTACGGGGGCGAACAATCGAAGGGTTTTTTACAAAAACTGCGTAACTAACAATTTTAAGGTTTTTTTTTTAATGATGGCAATATGATCTATGGAAAAAGTTACACTAGACAGTTTAATTCGATTTTACAAAAACAGCATATTTAGCACAGAATCACACTGTAAAAAAACATATATTTTACAAAAACTACACAACTGCGTGCAAATTTTACAAAAACGACGTATGTGAACGCAGTTAAGTAGTTTTTGTGAAAAAATAAAACGTCAGTCATAGTTGTCAAAAATGTCGGACTACGCGCAAAGTGAGGAATTTTCTAATTCAATTTTTAAAAGAAAACGCAAAGAAAAGAAGGAGACGATTATTAAAAACAAGAAAGTAACGGGTGAGGAACATATTAACCACAAAAACAAACTGGTGGCAGCTCGGAAAATCGGTCCTGATTGCAGGTTTGTTTTGATAACATTGCATTTATTATTTTCGTTAGTATCTTGAAATAGTAGGCCTAACTCATTCTATTACATTGTTTCAGATGCAAGCATTACCAATGTTTTAATAAAGTGTCACTCAGAGATCGTGAAATGATACTTGCCAATTTCAATAACCTTGATAACAAGAATGAACAGGATGCGTATTTGATGGCTTTGATATCTACCTCTCCAGCTGCTAGACACACAGTTTCTAATCCGCGAAAATTCAGAATGAGTTCCTTCAAATATAAAGTGCGAATGGGACTGGAAGAAATAAATGTTTGCATGCGATCGTTTTGCAGTTTTCATGGTATATCTGTGGGTCGCGTGAGAAGATTACAAAGCTTAATATCTGCAAACATATTGACACCTAAGGATCAACGAGGCAAACATACAAGAAATAGAGTAAGGAAAACACCAGAAGTTATTTTAAATGTAGTACGTGATCATATTGCTTTGATCTGAAAAAGGCACTAGAGCCTTATTTTTTTAAAACTTGTAAACCAGCAATGAAAATTAAAGCTGCAAGAATGATTAAAATAGATCAAGAATCACCACTTGTTTTGGTTAAGTATAACTTTACTGGAGAATGGACAAGAATCCATGTACGGACAAAGCGTCCACTGCCTTTGGAACTGAATTTTAGTCCATTGTACAAGGCTCAAATTCCATTAAATCCTAATAAAGCTAAGGATATTCAGAGATTGAAACATTTTTTGAGTGAACCCCACAAGATGATTATTTATGATAAAATATGTGAAATTGTAGCAGAGGAAGGAGAAGATATTGATATTGATAATGAAGATGTAAGTGGAGGAGAAGAATAAATAATAAGGGTGTTTTGTATGGCAATAAACCACTTAATTATGATTAATTAGATGTCTTTCATTGCAAAACTTTTACTTTTATTTTTACAAAAATAACATTAATGCATTTTTTTTACAAAAAGAACACTAGTACAAACTACATTTTATCATTTCATTCCATAACAGTAGGTATAAATAATAAAAAAATGTTATATATTCAATGCAATACAGTAACATGAATAAATGATTAAAATTTCTAAGTTATTAAACGAAAAATATGGATTGGAGAACATTTTTTTTATTTCATGTAAAATTGTTGCTAAAAAGTTGTGCTGTTTTTGTAAAAAACCCTTCAATCGATCTAGCTATAATAGGTCTCATTTCTGAGAAAATTAGTTTTCTTTATTTTCACCCGAGCAGAGCTCGTTCGGGTACTTGCTATTTAACCGTTTGACTGGCGCGGTTGTAACTAAAATTACAGGCACATGAAACTTTTTATATTTCATCTCCAAGTTTGCCAAATGGCAACGCATCTGTATCATAGTTTTTTTTAATATTTTGCAAATAAAAATATGTTTTTAATTTCTTTGAAATTTTCTATGATTGTGTCATTTTGTTTAGTTTGTGTTCTTCCTCTGTGAGTCCCAATAAATACTTTTTCTTTCTTCCTATAAATTCGGAATACCTTAAGGGATCTCGCGCACTAAACAGCTACGACCACGACCCGTGGTCGCACCGACCAAGTAAACTATAGACCTGGCCTTTGGCTGTTGCGACCACGTGCGCGATTCGTATCGGTTTCTATAGTTTACCAGTACCCTAATTGCGTAACTTATTTTCGTAAACGATTATGCCTAATTTGTTTCATTTTGACAGTTCAACAATATTCATTGCGTTATGTAGTATTTTGAGCAGATTTTTTCATCCAACTTTGAAGCTATGGATTAGATCTGTTTCAAATTGAAACAGATTGTGATTGATCGTGTATTACGCAATTAGGGTACTGGTACTTGATATTTAACCGTTTGACTGGCGTGGTTGTAACTAAAATTACAGGCACATTAAACTTTTATGTTTCATCTCTAATGTTGCCAAATTAATGGCAACGCATTGTACTGTTCTGTTTTTTTACTTTTGTTTTTTATTTCTTAGAATTTTTCTATGATTGTATCATTCTATTTAGTTCCGTGTTCTTCCTCTGCGAGTCTCAATAAATACTTTTTCTTTCCTTCTCTATCAGGATACCATAAGTGTTAAAGGTGTCTATGACGGTTTTCCATCAGTATCCTAATTGCGTAACTTATTTTCGTAAACAATTATGCCTAATTTGTTTCATTTTGACAGTTCAACAATATTCATTGCGTTATTTACGTTGTTGAGCAGATTTTTTTCAACTTATGAAGCAATGGATTAGCAATCTGTTTCAAATCGAAACAAATTGTGGTGTATTACGCAATTAGGGTACAGGTTAATTGTCAGTTTCAATCGGGTTAGCAGCAGAATTTGTTATAGTTATATTATTTCCCAATTCCCATACGAATCTTGTCGCAAGGAGGACATCGTTCGGACAAATGTTCATCTTCCATCGAAAAACAAATAAGAAAGCATTATCAATAACGCTCGACGCAGACAAATCGACATGTAGTCTTATCTTACTATAAATCAACCCCAGTCCGTCTGTCTGTCACGACTAATATGAGCAACGTCGGGGGGCGCCACTGTATTAGAATAACAAATAGCCCGCGAATTGAGGGTTGAACTATTGAAGTTTAGGCAATTTAGGCTTATTATTTGTGGCGATAAATAGTATTCTGAGTTCCTATACATATTATGTATGATTTTGTCTGTATTGAAAATGGCCGACTATACAGTACCCTAATTACGTAACATATTTTCATTAACGATTAAGACTATTCTGTATCATTTTGACAGTTCAACAATATTCATTGCGTTATTTACCTTGTTGAGCAGATTTTTTTCCAACTTATGAAGCAATGGATTAGCAATCTCTTTCAAAATTATTCAGATTGTGATTGATCGTGTATTACGAAATTAGGGTACAGGTCGGCAGGGACGTCGACGTGCAACTTGTTACCATAGATTTACTACATGATTCTGAACCCCCGTTGGAATTTTTCGTTGGATATTTTTTTTTAACTGAAAACTTTATGTGCTTTGGGCATTTTTGAGATGGGGCTAAACAATAGATTTCACGACACTGTTACCGACACCAGCTTTAAAAAGACATCAACGCGCGATATATTATTTCCTGCACAATAAAACTGTTCAAGTTTTCACTTCTGTCGCCACTCCCAGTCATTGTTATTTTTTTTTATTTTTTTTCCGTATATTTGGACTGCGTAGGTATTGCACTTTTCTATGAAACAGCAGATTTTTTTTTTAATAACCGACGAAAAATTTCAGCACAAGGGGGTTCTGAATCATGTACTGAATCTATGGCAAAAGTTTTCGCGTCGTTGTCCCTGCCGCCCTGTATTAAAATATTAGTAGAAAAATATTTGAATATCGCAGTCATCATTATCCGGCTGTTAGTCCGATTTGTTTGAGATCTGTGCAATATGTAGGTACCTATTTTTCCTTGAAAAAAGGTTTCAGCTGTTATCTCAGTATTCTCAGTGTTTTGTAGCTATAAAATAATGCCAAATCTAGTATTTACGAGGCATATCATGATTACCGCCGATTAATATTTATTTCGCCGCCAGACATTAAATAAATACACTGAAACGAAATCCATCTTAATGGTGACAGTTTTCTTGTTTCATTATGTTTAAATAAAATGCCCCCCAATTTCAAAAGCCACCAATATAATTTACCTGTAACTTGTAACCCTCAAAATATCACCATAAAACCAACAATAAAAAGCATTACACGGTCAATTTGTGCCCGGGCATTACATAAAATGTTTAACCCTCCAATACCTACGAATCGTAGTTTTAATTCCTTAAGTGTGGCGCTCATTAGCAACGCAAGGGTTAACGCTTAACGGCCCCTGAAATAAAATTCCTTGGCCTTCTTGAGAGACGATAAAAGAAATTAGGTTTTGTCTACGGGTTAAAGCAATTATGTTGCAGAGAATGGCGAATGAGTTTAAGGTTCTGTTTTGTTTTGAGTTTTATGGGTTTTGAAATAGGAGCCTTAATATTTACCTTTAGGTACACGAAGGTACTCGTACCTTAGTAATATTTTGATAAAAGTCGTTATCACACATTAGACAAGAATTTACATAAAGTTTGTTTTATAATCTTTGACATTTCAAGTGATTCTATTAAATTTTTATTAAATGGCAAGCAAAGCCGATGTCGACTATTCTGCCAATGTCTAAAGTTTATTGTTTTTTTTTTTCAATTTGGAGTTTGACATTTGCACCTGTCAAATTAGTCTACGAGATTATAGAACAGACTTTAGTTCGATTTTCTGTACCTAAATAAGTTTGACCACTACTCTGTAATATCTACTAAGACATTGTTACCTTTGCATAAATTAAATTATTTTATTTCTGTAAGTAGGTTTATCCTACAAACACTTTTAACACGTCAATCATATTATTTTGAAAACTAGATAAGTTCGGTCAATCGTTTATGTCACTTTTGTTTACTCCTATCAGTATTCTACTATGTAAACATGATCTACTGCAAACGATGACGTATGTTAATAAAACTAGATTGCACAAGCGACATGAAAAGTTAAAATTAAAAATACATCAAAAATCTAATAATTATCTATTATTATAATAAATATAAAAAAGTTACTTAACCAGTTCTCTTGTGCATAGTATCTGAAACAAGTTATTCAATTCATTAATATATTATCAAATTACTTACTAAAAAATGATTAATAATTATTGAAAGAAAACAAAAACAATACACTTGATTCAAACGAACAGCTGACGCCATCTGTGAGCGAACAGTGGGACTACGTACACTTAGTGTGTAGTTGCTCAACTCGTCAACAGATGGCGCTACTTTGTACTGCGTCAAATTAACACATTTTGTAGTAGGTAATTAAGAAAAATTATACAAAATAGTAAATCGGTAATCCGCATTATCAGGATTACTAACTTTGTCTTTGACCTTTATTATGAAAGCCCAATTCGTTTGTATCTGCCCTCCTTGTGTGTAGGTATTTCTCTGTAATAATTCTATTTTTGCAGCCTGAAACCGTAAATCAAAAACTCAAAATGAAACAAAGGGACAAATTGAAAACAAAGTATGTACATAGGTAATTTAATTTTGCCTCTCTGCTGTACCTACTTATTTCTTTGAATATTAATTCCAAAAACCATAAACCACAAAAATATAAATCATTCATAGATTATAATAAAATAAGACGTTTCCATTCACAGTGTCATGAACAATAGACTATGAGGTTCTGTGGAGATCTTTAGCCCGCAGGGCGATTGGAGTACCTATTAGGATCGTCCGTTGCAACTTTGCGTTTAGAAGTAGGTAAGTATGTAGGTAGATGGACAATGATTTCATTTTGATAAATATATTTAAGCCCATAATTGCAAGTAAATATATCCTGTATTGATTTTAAATTCGCTTCGGTTTAATCGTTCAGGACTGAACACAAGACTCTAAAATAATACCGCATAAATGATAACTTAAAGTTTCGAAGCAAAATTTAAATATAAGCAAATATTTAACATGCTCAAAGTTACTCAGTACCTACTTACTCTATTTGCTGCAATTAATTGAATGTTTCTTAAAATAAAATAGAAACCTTGAAAACCTTACTAGAGAGCTTTTTAAGTTAAATTTAAATATTATAATATTAGATCGGACACTAAAGAGCACTGGACTCATGCCTCATGCCCAGTATTCGCTAAGCATTGATTTATATTCGACAATATTGCGACGCACTAACCCTTCGATATCCTTCTAATGAATTCTCAACCTAATTTTTGGGTACATTAAGTTTGTATTGCCTTGTTAGTTGATAAACTCTTGAAATTGGCATAACAGATTAGAACTTTATTGTATTTATAAACATGTTTACTGAATTTCAACTTAATCAAGGACAGAATTGAGTTGAATAATCATTTATTTGATAAAAAAAATAAGATATGGATTATGTTGAACTATTTCTAATCGTTATTCTGTAAAAATATCCCCATGTAACCTTATGTGAAGTGAGTTTAAAGTAAGCCCCGTATACCTATAACCAAACTTATAAGTTTTAGCAATAACCTAAATCTTAATGCTCTAGGAAAACTTTATGCTGGAGTACGAGACGAAAAATGGTCCCAGAGTAGCCCCATCATGATGCAATATCATTAGCCACTAGCCCCTCAAAATATCCAATAATTTGATTGCCATGTCCATGTCTAATACCTTCTCACGATTTCGCATAATGAACTGCGACCTTCGCACTCTCAGTCACACTGCAATCGAAATGATGGAAATTATACGCGAATTCAAAGGTACGTGTACATTGTATGTAGGTACCTTCTAATCAATATTTACGAAATGAATCATGATTTTCAGTTGTGTCTCAATAATATAATGATGTGGAGACAAAGATGGGTAGGTAAGTATGTGACAGTTTCTATTTTTAACCAACTTCCAAAAAGGATAAGTTTCTATGTTCGTAGCGTATGTGTTTTTTTTTTAATTTATGTCCGCCGATTTCTCCGTCAATTGTGAACCGATTTTGAAAACATTTTTTTTGTTTGAAAAGGTATGCTCTCGACGTGGTCCCATATAATTTTTTTTTAGCTTTGCTTGGATAGATTTTGAGTTAACTTCAATAATACGTATTTTTTTCCACTTAGTATGTGGATGATATGATAAATTCCGGTTACTGTTATTTACATAGAAGGTAGTGGTATTCAAATTTGTGTGGGGTAGGTACCACAGCAAAAAAGTGAAAAATAAAAACTTTTTACAAAAAAAAAAATTACCGACTTCCAAAAAAAACACTAAAAAATGAAATTTGCAAATTATAATATCGGAAGTCGGTGGCAAAAATCGAAACTACTATTCACTTTGTAGTGTTTTTTTGAAGTCGGTTGTTTTTTTTTTGTAGTAAAAATTGTAGATAGGTAGTTGAAATTTAATTCAAGATTGACTCGTTAGATTGAGCATAAATCCTGGATTTGATTGGTCGGGCAGTGATAATGGAGTTTTATAATTTTAAATTCTCAGTAAGACCCACTGTCGGTCTTAGTAACTGGCGAAATGTGGATGTAAGACTCCTCTGCCAACCCCTTCGGCCTTTGAGGGATACAGGCGTGAAGTTATGCTGACGAAGTCGTAACAGGGAAATATTTGTCTACGTGGGTCACTTAAATTTTTCTGAACTTTAGCCCTAGGTACAATTTTAAAAGAGGCCTTTTGTTTTAAAACTGAAGCAGAGTACAGATGAGTAGCACTTTGCTATCGACAAAGCCAACTTCAGCTGTCAATAGAGGCAGCTGCAGCTGCCGCCATTGGTCGGCGTTTGCGGTCGACACGTGGACAACAAACGTCGACCAATGGCGACAGCTACAGTATGAGCGCAGCGCGCAGTCGATTGCAAATAGACCGCGCGGTCACACGTTAAAATGACGTCTCGCGCTACAACAATGCTGTTGACATGGTTGGCGGCAGTCGGCATGTCGAACACTGCAGCAGTTGCTTTTGTCGACAGCAGCAGTTGCCTCTGTCGACAGCTGATGTTGGCTCTGTCGACAGCTGAAGTTGGCTCTGTCGACAGCAAAGTGCTGCTCGTCTGTTTGGTGCCCAAGGAGGCAAGATGTTTTAATTTCATTTAGTTTCGTTTAGTTTAGTTAATGGTAAGTAAGTAGTGTAGGTATACTACCTACCTAATTAAACTCTAGAGTAGAATATAGAGAACTAAAAAAAAACTTCATAAAAAGTATCAAATAAAAGAACTCACAAATCTAATCCCCTTACAAAAAATATCAGTTTCTCCCCAAGAAAATCACTACACCGTTCGCCTCACAAAATTAATTTCCGCGCATCATTTTCCAATCACGCGAAAAAACAAAAAATCCGAGTCCCCCACATCAAACAAACATTAAGAAATAATAAAACGGAACACCTTAATCTTATTGCATTATAATAAGGTTGAATAACTTACAGATGTTTTCCTAATAGGATACTCTTGAATCCCCAATTTTTCATCATGAGAAAATTACATTATCGAAAATTTGCATTGCCTGTAGCGCCATCTATGACTGAGTAGCGTTATTAGGAACCAGGATACATTTACCTTTCATACTGAATAATCACTTTACATTTAAACCTTAGGTTAATAAAAATAAGGTTGAATTTTAAATGGCAGGAGTGTGTTTAAGTGAGTTAGTAATTTTGTAAATACACAGTCAAGATTAGGGGTTCGATCCGGTTCAGGGCCCTCTGCAAAAACAGTATGAATAATAATGTGATTAGCATAATATCGGGAGCTCATCTAACAAGGTTGTTTACTTTGATAAGTTCAGGGATAATAGTTGACTTGCTTTAAACGAACGAGATTTTTAAATATTACTTATTTAAAAAACTCCTTCGTTCAACATACTGGGCAAACGTGTGGTCCTTCAGATTTACCAGTACCCTAATTGCGTAATGCACGATCAATCACAATTTGTTTCGATTCGAAACAGATTGCTAATCCATTGCTTGATAAGTTGGAAAAAAAATCTGCTCAACAACGTAAATAACGCAATGAATGTTGTTGAACTGTCAAAATGAAACAAATTAGGCATAATTGTTTACGAAAATAAGTTACGCATTTAGGGTACTGGTCAAATGACTGAAAAAGGGGTCATTGTATTTTTATTATGAAAAAAATACCAAAAATAACAGCTGTTCCCCACATTTTGTCCAGTTACGCGGACTAGGTAAATGGAGCCGCTGTATTTTTTTCGCAATTTCAGATTTGGTCCCATAATAAAAGTTACTATTATTACGACTGAAATTAAAATAGCTACTTACATGCTATATCAAGCTGTGTATTAAAAGCTTACATGTCCTCATAATATATTATGGCCTGACCAAGGTTATATTTAGACTCTAAAGGGGACTGTGACCTCCGAGTATGTGGTCTTTCTTCTCAGAGTATAAGAGTAGTTTTTAAAACAATTTTTTTTGACGTTTAAAGTGTTTTTTGAACGACGAGTGTTTTTTGTTTTTTTTTTTTTGACCGACGTTTTCTAAATATGAAACTTAGCTATATCGATTTTTCGCCCCCGAAACCCCCTGCATACTAAATTTCATGAAAATCGTTGTACCCGTTTCCGAGATTCAGATTATATATTAGTATACAAGAATTGCTCGTTTAGATTTATTTATTAGATTTATCAAAAAAAAAAAAACAAACAGAAACCACCACTTTAAAAAAAAAAAGCGTTTCAAAATTCGTGATGTGAAGTGATCATTATGATTGTGTAAAAGAAACTGACTGAAAAAACGAATTCTTCGCAATTATACTGCAATTCATTGTTAATAAATGCAATCCCAATTGTTCGCTAATGGAAGCCCGAGGGGACAACCTGACTTCATTGCGAGACTACCTGTGTGTTGTGCACTCCATGTGAACATCCGGAATCTGCATCAGTCACGCTTTTTCAGTAATTCTAATAGGTAATGTGCCTCTAAGTATCGTTGCCAGGCGAAGACAAAAAAGAAAACTTTCGCTTAAAATAACGAGCTTAGTGGATAGGCCAAGCGTATGCTGAGACACAGGTGACGCAGGTTCACGCAGCGCAGGGCAGAGCAGATTTTGTAATGCATGAACGTACTAACAGCTGCGTACGCTGCGGCGCAGGCACGTGCGACGCAGACATGTGTCAGACCTGCTCTGCGTCTCGTTGCAGAGCCGGCACCATGCCGGCACAGATTTATACGCGACGCGTGCAGATAGATCATCACTTGTTTTTTACCACTGATTCATAATTTTGTTTCAATGAGAGATTGTTTGCACTAGCTAGGACGCGAATGTGTCTGTGTAGCTGCATCGCAGCATACGCTCGCGGCCCATGTCTGCCTCGCTAAAATCTAAAATCTACTAGACAAACAAGAATCAACTTAAAACTTCCACAAAAACCATCAGAGGAAGCCCAAAAATATCATTACTTCAATCCATATGCCAGCCATTCAATAACTATTCATTCTGACCCTTGTATAGAACGTTACTATACAGATATATCTAGGGGGGTGTAGGTAGTAGGTAGTGTAAATAAATAATTGTAATTCTTAATAAAACTGCCCTCAAAGTCCCGTGGCAGTAAATTGCACGTGGTGGATGCTACCGATAGTTTTGTGAGGAGTGGGTGGTTTTGATACTTGATACTGTGGATGCAAGAAGAAAACTAGGTATCGTAGGTATATGAAATCTGATAGGGATTGAAGCTTAAATAGTTTTTTCTACAACAGTCAACAATATCTAACTAGGTATATGCTTATTTAATAAATCAATTTCAATGTCGAATCTATGCTCCGCCAATCATAAGGTTTATGTGGTGATTTAAGCACAAAGAAAACTAAGAAGTTTTGCAAGGTAAAATGTTATTTTCAAACAGCTTCGTTAATACATGCTCTACCTTTCAATTTATTAAAACAAAAAAAACATAACATCACGCCTTGTTTCCCCGAAGGGTTGGGCAGAGGTGTCCCTGTAGCAGGTACACCCACATTTCGCCAGTTCAATTCAATTCAATTCAATTTATTCTATTGTCTTTTGGTATTGTTTTTTAAGGAGATCTATATAAAAAAAAACAATGTTTGTTTGTTTGTCCTTTATGGACTCCGAAAGGGCTGGACTGATTTTGATGAGACTTTGGTAGGGTATTCTAAATTCTATTTAAAAGTAGCGTTGCAACGCATGCCAGCCGGTGCAGCTAGTTATTTATATAGCTGATAGTCAATTATTGCACTGCAACTACATAATATATCACTTCTACCACATCATTATCACGTTGCACTTGAGTTCCTTCCTATTACATTATTCAATCTACAGTAAGTAAACTGTCAAGTATCAAAACCCAAAGTCGCGCTATCACAAGATAGAGCCGTCAGTGGGTCGCGTAATGACCGGACACTTTACATAATTTGGTGATCGACTGACCCCAACCTACCCTCAAGTAATGTTGTTTTGACCCGCGGCTACCCAACTACCCACCAAGCAATATGGGTAACGCTGGGAAATTGAATTGTACGTATTAGGTCTGTAGTTTATGTTTCAGTTTGAGATCGGAATCACAGAAATATTTATGAAAAAAAACGACCAATTTTTATTTCAACTTTTGCTTACACAGTGGCTTTAGTTGAAGATTCAGCACAATTATGTCAAAGTCACCAGTAGTACTATTCTGTAAAAATCTCACCGTGATAACTTAGGTGAAGTGAGCTGCCAATAGTGTCAATCCTTAGTAACTGACAGCTCACTCCACGCTCACTACACCTAAGATAACACGGTGAGATGATTACAGAATAGCACTACTGATGGGCAAAGAAAGAAAGTCACATACTCATGTTACCTACATAACTGTCAAAAAGTTAAAATCAATATCCACTAAGAGTTAATTAATCTACTGTAAAGTGAAGAGAGAAATGTCAGAAGAAGTGATTGCAGAATCCCTGAACAATGACTGTGACTTCAGCGACGATTTTAAACAACCAAATATTAAATACTTTTAGACTGAATAATAGATTGTTTGCCTAGGGAGCAAACAACAATTTTAAATGCGAGAGTGTTTCTTTGAATCCAGAGCAGAGCGAAGGATTTTAGGGTAGAATCCCGAGCGCAGCGAGGTATTGAAAATACGTCACTCGAGCTTAAAATAGTGTTGCTCCCGAGGCGGACACTCTACTTTTATCACCCTTTATGAGAAAATAAGTAAGTGCAACTTACGAATAAGAATAGTCTATCTACGTTTATTTATTTCATTCTCACTACTTGAGGAAGACACACTAATTTTTAGTAAAACGTAAAATCCGAATTTGAGTAAACATTACAAACGAAAGCGGAATGCATTTCGCGCGTTTTGTTATTGTTTCATAATTTATTTATTTTATTTGGCTCGCGCGCGATTTTCTTTATTATTCAGCCTGTTACTTGTTCATACAATGTTCGTGATTGATCACTTTGGTGATTGGAACTTTTGCTAACAATATCCACATTCCAAATTCAAATCACGTTTGGTCTCTAGGGATTAAAGAGCTATTTTGGTACCTGTTTAGCTCTTTTTGAATAGATGTGCAAAAAAATTCATTTTAGTCTTACATAATCTGAATTTAAAAGGTTCACGGAACGTTCTCCTATGTAAGTAGATATCTACGTACAACTTCTCAACATAAAAACCAACACAATTTACCCACAATCCTCAACCATTTTTTATCTTTCAGCGACATCTCAACACACAACATACCGCGGCGGTCACGATCTGTCAAAGCCTCCCATTTTTGACACCATCTTAAAAACTTACCTCCTTTGCGAGAGTCGGCAAAAACCCATCACATATTCTTCCAGGTGGGTCTGTACCCATACTCATACTTTCGCCACAGTATGAAGGGTATATAAAAATTAATTAAATGCTAAAACGTTTGCTAAGTAGGTAAAAAGTGTGGATCGAGGGGCCGGCGCAGCGGGGGCCGTCAATCAACGTCCGCGATGTATTGAAATTGCACTTTTTATGCGCTTTTGCTGTTTGTGGGTGCTGAGTGGCGGTGGAATGGCGATTTAATGGTTCGAGAAGAATTTTGACGAAAAATGTTGCAGATCTGATTTCGATTACCTATTATTATCTTTGAGCGTTCAAACTGTTCAAAAATGACTAGGAATTCTGACAATAGCATCCAATTTTACATCGATGTCTGCGCTTTTCGTATATCGAAATCGATTAGATACCGATTTGGTTTTTTGTATGTATGTTCGTTTGTTACACTTTCACGCTAAAACGGCTGAATGGATTTAGATGAAATTTGGCACATGAGTAGACCATGACCTAGGTTAGGACATGGAATACTTTTTATCTTGATATTCTTACGGGATCGATACTTATGCGGGTGAAAACGCAGGGCGCAGCTAGTGTATTATAAAATTCTACATGTCTTGAATGAATTTTGTTACTTAACTAAGTATACAAATTGCGGTTCGACTCTACCCACTATTTCCTCACAAAAATCGCTCCCGCTCCGCTCGTCACCAAGCCCACACCACCCTCCCATACGTATTATAAAGTATTATCAAACGACCATCGACTCCTGCGCGCAGAAAAACAAAACCAACATATAATTGCAGAAGGAATTCGCCAAATGAGCCTTTTTACGGCAAAACTGACAGTTGGTACACTTGTCAATTTCAGGACTCCCCTTTTGGTATGTGGAATTAACAGGAATGTGTAAATTTTGAGGTGTGAACATAACATGTATGTCATATCATAGTCAGACATCAAGCTTGGGTGAAGTAACCGACAATAGTTATACGGTAACAATCATAATGCATGTCTTTTTTTTTTGGGTGGGAAATTATCAAATAACTTCTCCCGCTCTGGGCGGAGCGGGAGGGCGTGTCAGACTCTTACTGACTAAAACCCACCCATGTTCCTTTGGTTGCCCTGTTGCCGGGGGCCACGATCTTCCTTTCGGTTTTCTTTGCAACCCCGGCAGGCATCAGCCGTAGCCGACCCCGTCAATTCTGCTGACATCTCGTTGAGGCGCGCGTGGAACACAACGCGCCGTCGACCCGGGCCTGGGGGCCTACCACTAGCTCATAAAGCAGTATTTTAATATTATTTCAGTGTGGGAAAGAGATGAAGCTCTACAGGACAGCTCCATCTCTTTCTCCCACTGAAGTAATATTAAAATAATACTGCTTATGAGCTGGTGGTAGGCCCCCAGGATGGCAGCCATTCCCATTATTTATTTCAAGTAACTTTTTATATAAACAGTTTCTTGTTTTCTAGTACTTATTAGTATTCATATTAGTTTAGTAGTTATATTTAAGTATTAGTGTTAGTTTTTGTTAGTAATTGTTAAGTATTAATTATAATAATTTTGCATTGTTATGTTATCAAAACATAAATTACATTCATGCCTTTTACATGAGACGCTATGAAGTAATAACCATTTCTACTTACCCCATAATAACTCCACTAACCTTCTTTATCTACAAGCCATCGCCACCACGTAAAAACTAGACCCCCACCATAATAGTCAACGACACAGACAACGAACCATCAACATAATCCAACAACTTTACAAAAGTCCAGTAAGTGGGCAGCAACAATCGAAACCTATTTCCATTGACATCATATTACCATTTAATAGCCCGGATAGCCTGTGGCCACGCAAACGGCTATCGGAATTACCCGGGGACAGTTTATGAGACATAACAGTCGGGCTCTCCGACTATCTGATGCATTTTTAGATGACTCGATTTTGGGTTAAGACAATCGAGGGCATTGTTTGGTACAAGTCGAACGATCAAGAAGTAATAGAAAGCCGAATTATTGAAGGCCACGGCGAGGAGGACATTCAGCCTCGGGTCGCATTGGAATCAAGACGTCACGGAACTGTTCTCGATTCATGGTGCTGTTATTGTGTTAGTTGTAATTTGTGATCATTGTGTTAATTGGTGATTTTAATAAACGCCGTCGCACCCAGTGTGTGTATAATTTAGCTAATGTGATTCATTTGATAGTAAATTATAATGTGATCTGAACTACAAACTGTTTTTCTATTGCGCATTAACCAACACTACCCAACTACGCCCACAGTAGTTAAAATATCGCTGATAATAACAAGAGTCATACCCGTCTCCGACATGTATATGGTGTTCGCGCGGTAAACTCAAATTGCGCGATGCAGGATTTGTGTGACGTCAGGATTTAGTGTGACGTCAGATCTTTGGTGCGTAGTTAGTATGTGGCGATGTAGATACCGCCACGGCAGCAAGAGAATGATTATGAGGGCATTCTAAACCATTCTTCTTATCAGTCGCTCGCAAATCGCTATCAGTTTTAACCTTGCACCAAACATAGGAAAGCAATTGACTAGGAATTTACTGTTTTAAGGATTAGGAGGCATGCTGCCTACTCCTAAGGGGCATCCTGGACCTCGTTTGAGGGTTTCATTCAATTCCATAAGGAAACTGGAACGAAAATGGTTAAATATACTTGTTTAGGTCCGGTTTACTGTTTACCATTGTTTGTTTACCTGGTTCATATTGAAAACGAACGAGATATAGCTAAGTAAAAATCTCGTACATTTCATGAATGATTTTCTTAGTTTTATAGGTTATCGAGATCACCGCGCTTGATCATTGAATTGATTACAGGAGATTTTGGACAACAACCTGAGCCCTATACTACGAAACTTAACAATTACAATTTACAATTTGTAAATTTTACAAGTCCGTGTTCGCACAAGGTGCAGCGCAGACGACTAGTGTTGCCCAAATTCAGTCTTGGTCTTGCAGTCTTGGTCTTGTTCTTGCGTTTTTGCAAGACCAAGACCAAGAACAAGACCGCGTATTTTTAGCAAGACCAAGACCAAGACTGACCGTGCAAGACTTGAGCAAGAACAAGACATAGCCTGCAAGACTCTTGCGTCTTGCAGCTAGGACTTAGCGCTATTTCACTGAGTAGTTAGGTGTAACAGTTCGGTGTATAGGTAGGTACGCTTAGGAATTCTATGAGACGCAAAAAACTGTATCAAAGAATATGAAAAACTGGACCTATGCGCATTACGACTAATACCATAAACATAGCGAATAAAAAAATATCTATTAAAATCAAACTGAGTGCATGCATAGTTATGTTTTAACCATCGGCACTTTGATAATGCGGCATCAAAGGTTTTGTACTTACTTTTCAAAGAAATTTGCCGCTTTTCGGAAGTACATGGTTATGATACACGCGCCGGGGCTTCTTTTGAAATCTAAAACAATCGTTGCCGCCACGCCGAAATCATAACATTTGTGACACTATTTGATTGCCGCCTATGGCGGCAATCAAATAGGTAGGTATACTCATGCAAAATAATTTCGAATTTTTTTAAGAGTACCTACAGGTGTTCCAAAGAATAAATAAGTTTCAGAGTGCTTAGAATGAAAATGAATACATTATACTGATCACGCAAGTAGTATTATGATTAGGATAAAATGGTAAGGATAGGTAGTAGATGTCATATTAATTCATTCTAGTAAGTATATATAGGTCAGTTGATTTTTCGAATTTCTTATCAAATCTTCAGTTATTTATTAATCTGCTTGATCTTTACTATGGCTATGTTAATTCAAGCTCACAATGTTCCAATTCTAATACGTTTTTCTAAGATTTAAAGTAAACTTTAATAAATAGTAATAGACTAATAGGTAATTGCAAGACTTGCAAGACTCTTGCTGCAAGACCAAGACCAAGACCAAGACTGGGAGCGCAAGACCAAGACCAAGACCAAGACCAGGTGTATTGGCGCAAGACCAAGACCAAGACTGGCTAAGTCTCGTCTTGTTCTTGCATTTGGGCAACACTACAGACGACACACTTTTTGTGCGATCGAGTCTGTGGCGCACGAAAATGTCTTATTCGTCCCCGATGTTTTTCCGAATGCAGGTTATTCTATATAGGATGTGTCGCTCGATAGTAATTTCTGTCAATTTAAAATTTAATTTAGGAACCATTCCGTAGCTCACACCACGAATAAGATAGGAATTTGAATGTGCGCCACAGACTCGATCGCACAAAAAGTGTGTCGTCTGCGCTGCACCTAAACCACACAATTGTAACAAAAAAACTTTACAATGTAGTGACAAATCTACAATTATACATAGCCCTCATGTTTTGGATTATGCTTGAAAGCATAATCCAAAATGCGATTGAATTGTAAATTATAACTTTTTCAGCAATTTTTTCTACAAGGGTCCTGATGGTAATATATGTATAACAACTCTGCTGGTGTAGCAGAGTTGTTATATAAAAGGACATGTTGACATGTAGGTAAAAGGATGTAAACCAAAGTTTGTGATTTTATCGATTAGTGTATCAATTAGTTCTGGCCTAAATAACTAAGTTAATACTGCGAGTTGGTACAGATGAATTTTGACAGAAAGTTTTAACAGAATACCTCGAACTACACTTCGGTCGATGAGAGAATGGGTTCCTGACACCTGTCAGCTGAGTACAAAAGAATACGTGTTTTACGAATTTAAACTTTATTAGTTCCTAATCTTGTCCAACTGACAGAAACGCATGTCTTTCAGTGGCCGGAACATAATACTTCTTGAGAAGGCCTGAAAAAATCTTGACCACCACAGCGAAAGAAGCTACCAGCCCTCAACAACATCTTTCAATACTTATCTTTTATTAAACTACACTCAAAGATAGCCACTATGATCCACTACCATAAAACAGTGGGCCACGATAAATAGCCATACCATGGCCCCGCTCGTAAAAGTGACCCCTCAGCCATTGCGGGGGCCAAAGGATAAGTATTCAATAATTTATACAATTGATAAATAATAAATAGGAAGGGGCAGCCATGCCATAGTTTTGTTTTTATTTTTCTGTGGGTATTTTGAAATTTTATGGCTGGACATGGTTTTCGGAGATCGTATGGCACACAGTCTCTTGCCAAGACGTATGTTGTAAATTTCGTCGAGCCTTTTATGAGAAAACCCTTCGAAAGACTTATAAATATTATGTAGTTAAAAGTAAATACGATTAAGATTTGGCATAATTATGTAGCTTCCGAGAGCAATGGTGACCCAGTATAGAAGTGGTGACCTGGTAGTGATAACGGCCTCGACTTACGAGTTGAAGGTTCGAAACCAGACAGGCTCTTTACTTTGCGTAAATAATTTAATCACCACTGTTCTCAAAACGGTGAAGGAAAACATCGTGAGGAAACCGGCATGTCCTAGAACCAAAAATTCAAAGACATGTGACATTTACCAACCCGCACTGGGTGGTAGATTATAGCCCCAGCAGTGGGAACATTGTACACTGACTATGTTAAGTAACTTCCCACCGGTAGTGCTTTTTCTGGGACAGTCTGGTTCTAATCCTTTTCTAGTCCTGGCTTGTCTTTGTTAAGATTAAAATGTTTTAATATCATTGTAAGATTGACAGTGACTGTCTTCGTTATGGAAACTAGAAATTATTCGATACTGGAAATGATTTCATGTAAGTATATATATGCTACAAAAAAAAATACAGTAGACGTGGATATATATAGTAACTTGTTTCGCTTAGCTATTTCTAAAGAACCATAAAAAACTCCTGAAAGAAATCGACACGTGTTTCACCTCTCAACGAGGCATCCTCAGGATGACGATGGACTTGTTGCGAACTCGAACACGGCGTGTGGCAACACGTCAATTGTATTTTTTTTTTAATATAACTTAAATACAAGTTACTAAATACGTCTATTGTATTTTATAATGGATTTCTGCAAGGTCACGCCTGAATCAATTAATTATATATGCTACATGCAAAAACTTAAAAATATTTTAATAGAGACAGAGACCACAACGCATTGTTAAAAAAAAACAAGCGGTCAAGTGCGAGTCGGACTTGCTCACGATTGGTTCCGTACCACCGTGCAATATTTAACACAACATATTTGTTTTTAAAACTTACTTAAACTGCCGACAAAAAACACTATTTGTTATTATAGCGTCCATAGTAGTATATATGTTACGGCTAAAACCCGAAGTGCGGCTACACTTAGTTTTAGCCGGCTACAACTAGTTGCGGCCGGTAGCAGTTGGTTAAATTTAGCTGTAGCAAATGAAAATGGCTGAAAGGTAGGTTAGGTTAGGTTAGAACTGTGACCACATAACACACTGCACGAGCCGAGCGAGCGAAGCGAGCGGTGCCGCGGCAGCGGCCGGCGAGTGCCAGGGTCCATTTAGGCAAGTTTAACCAAATGCTACCGGCCGCACCTAATTGTAGCCGGCTAAAACTAGGTGTAGCCGCACTTCGGGTTTTAGCCGTAACATATACACACTGATTTTAAGTGTCTACCTATTACGATACAAAAGGTACAGCCCTTTGACAGACAGACGGAGAGCGAAGTCTTAGTAATAGGGCCCTATTGGCACCCTTTGGGTACGGAACCCTAAAAAACCGTGTCACTATTTAAGTCACATGACCATCTCAAATTCTCACATTAGTTAAAAATAGGCTAACTAGTGAGTTATCTGAGCCTATTTCCAGCTTCCATCCAATAAATCAACTATTTCAACGACCACCATTCTTCAACAAACAAAAACTACCCGTAAAATGACATTATAAAAATATTTTATCACCGATCAAAGTTATGACCATCTTATTCACTATTGCACCATAACTATGCTCTCTGCTTACCCCTTAGAGCTTCATAAACAACTGTGAGCATCATAATTTTATATTTGAAGTGCTGATTTATACCTGAAGTGGTCATATAAGACCGTAATGTGATATAAAACAAAATGTGTTTAAATCAACGACGGTTTATACAGGGCGTTAAGTTTTCTGCTAATGATCTCAACAGGACGCTTTGTAGGGTTGTCCGGCAAATGATAAATGATTTTTATCATTTGTTTATTTTGCTGTTTCATAGCTTAGATAGGTTGATCGACCGTCGGACGAAACCTAGACTTAGGTATAGCTTGTTCCTGCCGGGGTAGCGAAGAAATCCGAAAGGGAGATCGTGGCCCCGGCAACATGGCAACTGAAGGGGTGGGTTTTAGTCAGCGAGAGTCTGACACTCCACTCCGCCCAGAGCGGAAGAAGTTATTTGATAATTTCTAACACAAAAAAAAGGTATAGCTTGTTACTTGTTGTTGTTGTAGCGGGGTTGCGGTTTTGTCCGAAAGGGTTACCGTGGCCCCTAGACAAACAGGCAACTGAAGGAACACGGGCGGGTTTTAAAAAAAAAAAGTATATTTTGTCCACTCTGAAATGACGCACCCCACTACTGCATTTACGCACACGGTAATGCGGATCTCTTGAACTAATGCGGTAGTGGGGAGCGTCATTTCAAAGTGGCAGAGATAAACTACACAACAGTTTATCTCTACAGTCCAGCCGTTGAGAGCATGCGATCCTGACACCTGTCAATTGGACAATTTCTAGTAGTAATAAAGATCAAATTCGCAAAATACATACTTATTCTTTTTATGAATCTGACATCTGTCAAGAACGCATTCTCTCGACAGCCGAACTGTAAGAAGTTTCATATTTTTTTCTTATATAATTTCCGTTACCTATACCTGAGGTAAAATCATCATTGAAGAAACATTTTTACTCTTTTTATAGAGAAAAACAGAAACTTTTCGGAAAATATAAATTAAGAGGTTTAAAAAAAAAGTTTCATACCATACACATACTGCCAATCGGATGCGGAAAATAAAAACATAAACAAAGCTCTTCATTCCAAAATCTCAACCACAGATGGCTTAACCCTAACTTCATCCTAATCAAATCCTACTCCATATTTATAACATTATTTTCCCACGACCAACAGCCCTACACTCCACCACTCTCCGATGCAAAAATCCGACCAGTTCGATCGCGACATCTCGATTCTATAATCGATCAATTAAATCGAACTTCTTACGATAAATCGAGAGGACTAACTCGAAATTTTTTCGCACGAAATCGCGCGAACAATCGCGCCCCGGCATAATATCGGATAATACGACCTTTTTGCTATATCCGTTTTCTATACCAATGCACATTTTGCTAAACAACGCGTCTTACACTGACTTTTCAAGGCATTCCTTTCCATGCACACAAAAATCAACCCAATTCTCCGGCTGAAAAAGTTCAAATTCACTTGCGACTGTTTCCGCATACATGTTTGTTAATTTATGGACTTTATGTTCAAAGACTTAAAGGTGATTATTGAGTGTGTAATCAGAGTAGAAGAGCTATCTCATATTAAGGAATCAGATTCTTCATAATGGAGCGATTGCATTGTCATGAGGAGTATTGAACTGATAGGAAAATACCTTTTAGGAAAAGGCGCTTTTCTATTATTTTGTATGTCTTTGTCATGCGTTGTATTGTATTGTATTTGTAAACGTTCATGACGCCCCTCCGTCAAAAGAAGTGAGTGAGACATTTATAGTTATTGTATGATCGTATCTCTACATTTTGATTGGGTTTTTCCGGAGTTTTTCCCGATTGAGATTTATACCTTTTTTTGACACAAAAATTGCTTCTTGAAAAATTTATTCTTAAAATTTTTGAGGATTTATCCTGAAAGTTGGCAACGTCGTAAATAGCTGTCACATATTTACCCGTTTTGATTAATTTGGCTATATTACTGTATGGAATTAAGAAATTTAGCTAACTAGGGAACTAAAATATTGAATAAGAAATGCAATAATTTATCGTAACACCGAATATTTCGTTTTAGATGTTTAAAAATAGTATTTGGAACCTTTCCAAATGCCTTTTTTACATCTAAAACGGTTACAACATCAAATTCAGTGTTATAATTGCTATTCATTATTAATATTCTAGTTCGGTAGTTAGCCACATTTCCTATTTCCAAACAGTAATATTGCCTAATTAATCAAAACAGCGAAATATTTGACATCTATTTGCGACGTTGCCCACTTTCAGAATAAACGCTCTTAAACCTTAACTACTTTTTAAGGTTCCGTACCTCAAAAGAAAAAAAACGAAACCCTTATATGATCACTTCACTGTCCGTCCGTCTGTTTGTCAGTCTTTCAAGACCCTTTTTCTCAGAAACTTGATATCTATCAAGTTGAAAGTAATATCAAATACGTAAGTCTACAGTGCCTTGGAGCTCTAAAAAAAGCAAGTTTCTAAGTCAACGCAATAAAAATATACAGCCATTTATGCGACATATTTTGATACTCGCAAATAAATCAAAACCTATAGGGTACTTCCCGTTGATCAAGAATCATTAAATTTGGCAAGAAGCAAGATCTTCCAGCAAAAATAAAGGATGAAGTCTGAAAATGGTTAATTTGTAGTTTCATCACAAAAAAAAAACGATTACAAACTTACATTTTGTAGTTTGGAAATTGACCGTACACACGCACTTGGCCAGTTTTTTTCTTTTCGTATAGATTTTTCTTCAACATTGCCATGACGGCAAAGGCGATGGCCGAATGAAAGATGCTGAATGAAACACGTAAATAAAAAAAAATACAAAAAAAAAAAAAACAACTTCCAATAAGATAATAGTTAGCATTCGCAGAAAGGTTACTTTTTTATTAGTGATATACATAACCCACATATGCACATAATCTGCGAACTCTACTACTTAATAAAACGTGCGTCGTGCCCGTCTGTGCCCTGGCTGGAGGCTTTAAGTGTAGAAGCTTAAGGCGCCCCTCTAAAAAAAATGATATGGCTCAGTTAAAAAAAAAAAAAACGCCCGTCTGTGGGCTTAGAAGCTCGAATATGATAAGCACACAAGCAGTTACTAACTGCGTTTCGCGTCATCATCATCAGCCTATAATGTTTCCACTGCTGGGACACGGGCCTCCTCTCGGTGAGAGGGAGTGGGCCGTAATCCACCACGCGGGCCCAGTGCGGGTTGGTAGATGTCACATGTCTTCGAATTTTCGGTTCTAGGACATGCCGGTTTCCTCACGATGTTTTCCTTCACCGTTTTGAGAGCAGTGGTGATGAAATAATTTACACAAAGTAAAGCGCCTGTCTGGGTTCGAATCTACGACCTACAACTTGTAAGTCGCGGCCGTTACCACTGAGCCACCACTGCTCTTATCTCGCATTACTTTATATTATATTATTAATGTTTATGAACCGTGTTTAGTTATAAGTAACTCCATCATTAAATTCAGTGTGTTATACTTAATGAACATTTAATTTCAACTATTATAGAACCCACCCTAACAAAAGTTCAATACTTCGAATGCCAACTTCGAAGATCATGGCAGCCCATGACTTTAGATGCCAAATTGCCTACATTAAACAGTTTAGTTGCATAAATCGCCGCATGTCAAGATAAACTTGGCATCGCAACGTTTGTGACAATATTACTACTTAGTAAAACTCTGCACGTAGGTAAAGATGTATGATTAAAGTGAATACAGATTTAAAGCCAAAGATAAATACACTCTCACGGTAATTTTCTTCCTTACTTTGCAGGATAGGTAAATAGTTTTACGAAAAAAAAAAGGTTCTGGAATAGCTTAGCGGACTAAATATTATTTATTATTATCATTTTAAACTAACTGACTACCAATTTTTTCTTTATAACTTGTTTGTGTAATGCAAACTAAAAATGTAAGTTGGTTTTTAATAAAATAAATTTAAATTTTTAATACTTTACATAAAAATAACATCACGCCTTGTTTCCCCGAAGGGTTGGGCAGAGGTGTCCCTGTAGCAGGTACACCCACATTTCGCCAGTTATGTTTAAGTCCCATGTAATAGGGGGCGAGCCTATTGCCATCAACCGGGCACAAATCCAGACTCCGAGCTGCTACTGAGAAATTTCAGATAGAAAAATCCAATAACACTTTGCCCGACCCGGGAATCGAACCCCCCCCGGCAACAGGGCAACCGAAGGAACACGGGTGGGTTTTAATCAGTAAGAGTCTGACACGCCCTCTCGCTCCACCCAGAGTGGGAGAAGTTACTTGATAACTTCCGCCCCGAAAAAAAAAAAAAAAGGACCTCATGCTCAGCAGTAGCGACTTATTTTTATAACTCATTGCGTTATTTACGTTTTCGAGCTGGTGAATTTTTCGAACATATGGAGCAATGGTTTACGAATTTTCTTCAAAATCATTCGAATTGTGATAGAAAAGTATACCTATTACGCAATTGGAGTGCTTGTTAATCTCAGCCTATTTTCTTTTTTATAAGGGAAAACAAACAGTGACATTACATTTTGTAGGAAGAAATACAAAAAGTTACGGCCAAATATGTAACCAACGACATTTTCCACGGAATACACATAAAATACAATCTTTACAAACTAAGTATGCTAAGCTAAGAAAACATTTTTTGTGCAAAATAGTAATACAGAAGTAAAGAAAACCTCATCATGCAAACTGCTGTGCTGAACAAAGAAATAAGCATCATTTTCGTATGGATTTTTCTTATGTTTGTTTATACAGGGTAAAATTAAATTAGTTAGCAAAACTCTGCAGACATGTCATGTCTCTCTATTTTTATTTTATCGTTATCTAAACACGATAAAATAAACATAGAAAGGATATTTTTTTGGCTGTTTCCGACTTTGTGTTGTTGTTACTTAAAGCATGAGTTGAAAATATCTGTTTTCTTTTGTTTTATCGTGTTTAGATAGACCTGGCATAATATCTGTGAAGTTTGCACAAAAAAAACTGATATTACAAGTGACATACACTAACTGCGGTCGACGACCCCAAAAAATAGTATAATCATCAAATTCATTTATTTTTATTTTATAATATTGAGATATCCATACCCATTCAGGTCTGCGGAGTTTCGCTAAGTAATTTAATGTGACCCTGTATATGTGTGTACATAAATGGTTTAACGAATAGAAATAAACATTTTCCATCTTGCCAATTTAATACCCCTTGCACTATCCAACATAAGTACCTGCACACCTCTTAAACTGTAACTCATAACAAAGTACACTCAAGAACAAAAATATCTAACTAATCCGCACAACCAACTTAAGGCTTGGAACAAACGCGAAAAATCCCTAGCGAGTGACTCCGGTAACCCCTAGAGCGGTTTACGAGCGTCTTAATGACGGTACTCGGGCGTTTTAATGACGTTAAATGAGCGTCAACGAGCCTTGAGTTAACAACTTCCCACTTTCTTGAGTTTTGGTGCAGTTTCTTGGGTTAAAAGTTCACAGTTTTGGGAATGTTTTGAGAATTATGTCGGGTGTTTAGTTTTGGACATTTGTGACTTGCGCTGTAAAAAGAGAATGTTTTTTATTTATAATACAGTCAACATAGATAGTGCAACAGCGATGAAACTATTTGATCTTTGTAAGTATGTCGTTGATGGCAAAATAATTATAGAGATCTCGGTACCTATTTAATTTACAACACCTATTCTAAACAAGTAAAAACGTTGACTTTGACTAGATATAAATCGACACTCCTAACTTTGGCCATCATCTACCTAGCCTTTTCCCAACTATGTTGAGGTCGGCTTCCAGTCTAACCAGATGCAGCTGCATACCAGTATACTACATGGAGCGACTGCCTATTTGACCTCCACAACACAGTTACTGAGTTATACGATACCCCCCGTTAGTTTACCCCCCGAACTTTGATATATGCACCTAAATTAGAGTGGCTATGTCAATTCATTTAATTCTATACTATTAAACGAGCCAATTTTGTAATCACGTTCTCTAAAACGGCTCTAACGATTTCGATGAAAGTTGCAATATAGGAGTTTACTTAAGGGGGCGAAAAATCGATCTAGCTAGGTTTCATATCTGGGAAAATTCGTTTTCTCCGTATTTTCACCTGAGTAGAGCTCGGTCGCCCAAAGTTTAGAACAAGATGGCTACCTGACAGCTTGGAATTAGTAAGTACCTACTATCATGACAGCATGGAATTAGTATGTACTATACATGAAGTAGGTAACGCTTGCATCATGCCGTTATTTGAATGTTGTATAATTTCTGCGTAAGTATTTCTGCAAAAACTCTTAAAATACATGATTGACAGCCCCGTCTTATTCACCACTAATCAAAGGAACGTTGACACCACAAAACACATCAGCTCAATAAAATTAGACCACAATATAAAGCTCGCATTACATTTGACTAAGGGACAGCAGTAAAAGCAAATTGGATTTTTTCCAGCGCCCTCTGCCGGTGGGATTTAATTATTGTTTTATTGCGTGTCGAGGGGATGTATGTTAATGCTGATTTCGCCACCATTTTGTGGATCTACTTGTTTGAAATTAAGTTCGAGAAGATTGTGGGTGACTGTTCTTAATTTCTTTCTTTAATAAGTTTTACTTAGAAGTACCTACATTAGTGGAAAACTCTTCATTTGCAATTGTTTTTGCCATGATAGAAATACATAGGTAATGGTTTTTTTTTTTAAAAAAAAACAGTGGCTCTCCGGGAGTACCGACAGAAGTGAAAACTTGAAAATTTTTATTGTGCAGGAAATACTTTTAATGAGGTGTCGGTACCTAACGGTAACAGTGTCGCGAGTTCAATTGTTTTTCCCATCTCAAAAATGCCCAACGTGCCTAAAGAAGTTTTCACTTCAAAAATAATCTCCACTCTTGAATTTTGTATTTCCTATTGTTACTGAGTTCCTGTTTACCCATGTTCCTGTCACCTTTAAAAAATACAGAGAAAAGAGAGGCTTATTAGCCAAAAACCCAAGGAAATACAACCATCAATAGTATCCAGAACATTTTACAGCTTCACTATACTTTTCTACTGCCTCGTTGGTCTAGTGGTCGCAAGCGCTACTGCTGAGCATGAGGTCCTGGGTTCGATACCCGGGTCGGGCAAAGTGTTATTGGGTTTTTCTATCTGATATTTCTTAGTAGTAGCTCGGAGTCTGGATTTGTGCCCGGTTGATGGCAATAGGCTCGCCCCCTATTACATGGGACTTAAAAATAACTGGCGAAATGTGGGTGTACCTGCTACAGGGACACCTCTGCCCAGCCCTTCGGGGAAACAAGGCGTAATGTTATATTATGTGTTATGTTATACTTTTCTTGCTATAATTCTGGACTGTCAAATGTCATTTCGTTCATAGAGTTCAGATTTGGCTTTATTTGTGATTGCTTAGTTATAGGTGCTTGTGCTTTTAGGGGGGAAGCACAGAACCGGTCGAAGTTGTGGTGCTTGGGCTCCCCCAAGCATCACAACTTCGACCGGTTCTGGCCTATGTCCAGCAGTGGACGTCTTTCGGCTGAAATGATGATGATAATGATTACTTAGTATTGTTTTGTTTCCTTATTACAGTAAAAGTATCAAATCTAATCAACAAGACATAATCGGTAAAAAAATATTTTTTTGGTCTTTTTGACGAAATTTTTAGTTTAACCAATATTAAGTACAGTACAACTATCGGCAAACCTCGTGTTTCGTCAGTTGTTGGATTTAAAATTTTTGTCCTTTGCACTTGTTGCAGACCGGACGCTCTCAATCAACTTGGAAGTGTTTAGAGTTGTTAATACTCTTTTAACTTAATGTAATTTATTTTAAAAATGGTAGGAAAGCTGCTAAAGTCGCAGGCACGACAGATAGGAAAATAGTTTTACAGCTCTATATAGTTCACACGAAAATCAAAACAAAACAACAGTAAAGTACTTAGTTCTGAATTCAAATTATTATACAAGATAAATCTAATACCTAATTGATGGATATGGAAATTAGCATTTGTTTGTATTTGGAAATGCGATGATTCCCGAGGGTCACTAAGAAAATAGAAATACAGTACTTAGTTACTTTTAGGCGTAATGTCAAGACAAACCTTTGTTTACAGAAATCTGGTAACCCTGCCTACCCACATATACAACCGTTAGTACCACCTGTTCAATAGAATGAACTCTGACACAAATAGTATCAGTTTGAAGTTCCCATTGCGTTCGTGTTCACATGCTGACCTTACACCCACTGGGTTAAGGGGAAGAGCTAGTGAGAGAATTTTATTTATTTAATTTTTGTACAAGTTTTAAATGACCCAACATTATTTTGCAGTGGTGTGAAGAAGTTGTCAAAAAAATGAATGATGGTTAATCATTTTCACTTAGGACAAAAGCAGTGATAGCCTAGTGGTGTGACCGTTGGACTGCCAAGTTATAGGTGTCGAGTTCGAACCCAAGGCACGCACCTCCGACTTTTCGGATTCATGTGCGTATTGTATTATTATCACTTGCTTCAAAAACGGTGAAGGAAAACATCGTGAGGAAACCGGCATGCCTGATAGATATATTTCTCGACGGCATGTGAAGCCAAGTCAGAGGCCCACGGGCGGCTTTAAAACTCTGACACCAGGTTAGTCTCTAACCACACGAAAAGAAGAAGAAAGACTAAAGCGTTTAGAGGTAGTTTAGTAATAACATTGCGCGTCCCTCCATTAAAATTTCTATTCCAACATTTGAAATGTGTAACATGCAACGAGCAGTCGAGGGCCATGCAATTTTAAATTAGAATATGTGTATACATATACCCGTATGGGTATACCTACTGATGCTGAGCGATGGCCGTTTTGCGTGGATGTGACACATATTGTCCCCCAATTTTTCTTTTTTGTGTTGTCATGTTTACCGCAAATAAACGTATTTTCTTTCTGTCTTTTTTTTTGTGAAAACTTCTTTAGTTGGGCATTTGTGAGATGGGACTAAACCATTGATTTCGCGACACTGTAACAACACCTCATTTTTGTAAACATGATTGTGATCTTTATTTACATTAAGTTACGGATCAATGTTCTATGTAAGTATTTTACTTTTAAAGGTTTTGTAAACGCGATTGTGCTCTTTATTTAGATAAGGTTACGGACCAATGTTCTATACGAGTATTTTTCTTCCACCAAGGCGATCTTGTTCAAGTTTTCACGTCTGTCGGCACTCCCGGAGTGCCACTTTTTATTTATTTTTTCTTTACTTATTAATACTATAATGCAAATCTTATGCTTCTTTAATACTTAGTCTTTTCAAGTAGGTACCACTACCTAACTCGTTTTACTTAATTACATTGCTGTTTAGTGGTCGAATTGCAGTTATAATAGCAATACTAACGATTATTTGTGTTATTATCCTAATAAACCGAAAATATGCTCATTTTACGAACCTACGGCAGTTTAACCTTTAATTGGCCATCGTTTTATTAGAAATTAATGTCGCGTATTATGTTTCACAAGCTGTTTTTAATAATATCCAATTATTATGCATATTTTATTAATAGTATGTAATAATTTAATAATTACCAGTGAGGTTATGGGCCAATAAATTTTAATGTGGAAAGTGTAGTCTTTAACATTTGTGAATTAAATGTTAAGATTAAATTAAGTAGGCGTAGATGATGATTCTAAATCATAAACTCAAACTCAAAGCATTTATTTCAATTAAACCATTTACAGGCACTTTTGAATTGTCAAAGAGTCGGTCAGTTAGTCAGAAAGTTGAAGCTAGTTGCCCATTCCAAAACGTAGATCTCTATGGAGAAGAACGGGCAAGAAACTCCAAGGACACTCTTTTAAATATAGATATTACAAAATCCTGGGTACATTATTCTTGTTGCTTCTATATGTGAGAACAATGTGCAAAAAATAATCAAAAGCAATTGAAAATATAAAATTAAAAATAAGCAGATAAGAGATGACCAATCTCAACTGACGGCGCCCGTTCACGAACATGACGCGTGGATCAGCACCATTCAGCTCAACCATGTTGCAGGGAACCGAATGATCCAACATAATATAATAACTCTTTGGACTACACTTTACGTATTTGCCCAAATCGTTATTACAAAATGAACTTTACAACAGTTTTAATAAGGTAGATTTTGTATTACCTAAGTGAAGCGAATATTTTGAAAAATACGCCAAGTGAAGAGCCAGCATAATATAATAATACCAGCCTGTTGCTGTTACAGTCCCACTGCAAGGCAAAGGCCTCTTCTCATACTGATAAGGGAATCAGAAGGGAATCATTTAAATAATTTAACAATAATTAATAAGTGACGTGGTACTTGGCATCTGATGATGCCTTGCTCATTATCGTTATTACTCTTGATCGTTATACACAACAAGAGAATACAATTTCGGGATTTTTGATACGTCATCCCGAGATCCCGGGATTATTCTGGGATTCGACCAAGAAGTCCAAAATGCACTGAAATACCTTAAAGATGCACGTACTTATGTATTCCTTTTAAAGTGTTAATTTTTTTTAAAGTATTTAATTAAAAATAAATTCACGTAGGATACTTTCTTACTTTCATAAACACGTATTTTACAATGATCTTGATGAAATTCTAAAACACCATAATTATTTTAAAAAAATATATTATTCTGTAAATCATTTATTTATTTGCAAACATGGGTAAAATTTACATAAATATTTTTCCTTATAATAAAGTTCTTCATATTTTACACATTTTTTTTTAAACGTGGGCAACGTTTAGTAGTAATTTCTCCTGTATTGTGGGTGAGTTTACAAACATTTAAACTCACATACACAAACATGGGTATGCAAATAGTGTAATAAAATTTAAAACTATCAATAATGTCAACTAAATTCAATAAAACACAATTCTAAAAACAATAAAAATAACTTAAAATAAATCAATAATAACTAAATTAAACAATAATACATACCTAACAATTAATTATAGAATAATCAATATTAATTAAGTTTAAAATAATAAATAACTAATGATTTTCCTAACATACCAACAGAAAACAATCTTCCCCTTAACAGCCTCCATGAATCATGGGTCGGTACGAGCCTCTATGAATAAATGTCGTAACCCTAAGCACGCCGCCATTACTACAATTCACCCGACTGATATTATCTAAATACTGAATAACTATATTATTATAAAGTGCTGGATTTGTTCATCATTTTGTTGGAAATATTTGTTTGTATGATAATTCGTCAAGAGTCGGCCGGAATAGTGGATGCCGCGTTGGTAGAATACGGTAGTTGCCTAGGTAAAAAAAACTTTTTACAAAAAAAAAACAACCGACTTCAAAAAAAAACACTACAAAGTGAAAAATAACTTTAATTTCGGAAGTCGGTGTCTTTGGTTTTGAATTTTCGTTTGTCACCGACTTCCGAAATTAAAGTAATTTTTCACTTTCTAGTGTTTTTTTTGAAGTCGGTTGTTTTTTTTTTTGTAAAAAGTTTTTATTTTTCACTTTTTCGTTGTGGTACCTACCCCACACAAATTCGAATACCACTACCTGCTATGTAAATAACAGTGACAAGAAGTTATCATATCATCTACATACTAAGTGGAAAAAAATACGTATAATTGAAGCTAACTCAAGAACTACCGAAGCAAAATTAATAAAATTTATATGGGACCACCTCTGAAGTATGATCTACCAAACAAAAAAAGAATCATCAAAATCTATTCATAATTGGCGGAGTAATCGCGTAACAAACATACAAAAAAAAAAAAAACAGACGAATTGAGAACCTCCTCCTTTTGGAAGTCGGTTAAAAAGAAATTCTATTTAGTCCATCTTTCAGATTATTAAAAAATATTAGACACGTATTTTTTGCTTTATCATATAATAACTTAGAAAACACGCATTTATGTTGGGGAGTGGGGGCTCGCTACGGCACAACTCAGTATTAAATGTAGCAAGGCTTGACGTCATGCCACATTTTAACTCAATGTATCGCCGTAATCTTTTGATTACGTCAAAAAAGAAAAAAATACGTGTTCAATATTTATTATAATCTACAAGACGAACAAAAAAAATTTTGGACACAGGCCTATTGTAGACGGAGAGTTCGCATAAAGCTCGCAGGTTTGCACGTTGTTTGACAGAAGTCAAAATTACACTTTTTAGGTCTTATTGTACATCATTCTACACGTGCAGCCTGTGGGCCGACTATAGGTACTCAAAAGTCTTACAGTGCCCTCCGACTCCAATTTAATCAGGGTGCTGATGGGACTGCGGCAATTCTGTGGTGCATCAGGGATGTTTGCTGAACGTCGCCGCCGCGTAGACTGCTTTTACGCTACGATGCGTAAAAGGTGCGCATCCCTGGTGCGTAGAGTACGTGGTAGCGCCAACAGCATCCTTAGCATGATCGCTAGTCGGCTGGACTGTGGTTACATCAATCATTGCTGCGCCATTTGTCATGGAATGGCGCAGTAGTGACTGTTGAGTTAACTTTCTTTAATATGTTTAGTTGTGGGTAGTTGTTACTAACAAAATGAACACCATGGTCGGAAATAAAGTATTTTATCTATTATAAAAGCAGGTGCGACGTGACTCTAGTAGAACAATTTCTATGATAACTTTTTGGAAATTGATCTACCAGAACCGAGTCGCTCAGTTGTGTCACGCCTGTCTGTGGGTGCCTGAAATGCTGACGATCTGTGTCAAAACCGGAATTCACCAAACTATCGTTTACTTCTACCTTTCGTGTGGTTAGTGACTAACCTGGTGTCAGTGTTTTAAAGCCGCCCATGGGCCTCTGATTTGGCTTCACATGCCTTCGAGAAATATCTCTCAGACATGCCGGTGTCCTCACGATGTTTTCCTTCACCGTTTTTGAAGCAAGTGATAATAATACAATACGCACATGACTCCAAAAAGTCAGAGGTGCGTGCCTTGAGTTCAAACTCGAGACCTTTGACTTGACAGTCTGACGATCACACCACTAGGCTATCACTGTTATTGTGAAGTATACTATAACCTGTTTTTCTGTGCACCTGTCAACATCAAAATATTAGTGTATATGGTTTAAATAGCTATTCATCCTAAGGTCACTTCTAAACCTTATAAAAGTCAACACAGAACGTTCTAGCAGCAGTAAGAGGGGTAGGAAAATAGCTGAACGATTCCCCCTTCCAAAAACAAAAACCCTCTTTGCGACCCGGTTTTCGTCGTATTTACCCAGACGGGTATTTAATGCTATAAGCAAAACGTTCACTGTACCGAACAACTACTCTGAGGCCAAAATTAAATTAAAAGAATGGTTGCTGGGCCGGACTTATGAGGAAACAGAAAGTTTACTTTGCTGCACATGTTAATACACACTATTTGAAGGAATACATACCCTCACTTACACTCACACCACACACTTACTCACCTTAACTGTTTCTGTATGTATTTTTGTACTTAAATTATTGTAAATTTTATATGAACTATGAACAATAATATTGGGCTAGCAGAACGCATTAAGTTGTTAACTTTGTGTAGTGTTTGGGTCACCAAGATACAGGCTGTGCCTAGTTTGGGACCCGCTGTCTAATTCTAAGTCTTCTGTTAGTGAGAATTTCATACCATGCTATTTAGGTTGTATATTTAAGAACTTTGTGTAAGCTAAATAAATGAATTTGAAATAACAATAATTAACAAATAATATGACAGAACTGTGGAGACGACACGAGTTGTGTAGACCTTATTAAGAGGCGTCGGGGCACTGAGGAGGTAACCGGGCGAGTGAATTCAATACTAACAACCTACGAACCTATATGGCGCCAATTCTTTATAATACGTTGCCAAAATATTTGAGGGGAATATACAACAGATTTTTTTTTTAATTTTGCCTTGTTGGTTATCAAATGAAAGGGTTTAACAAGCACATTACAAATATAAATTTAAATCATATTGTCTAAGTAAATAAATACGTTTAAATTGTTAAAAACGAGCAAAAGTGAGACTGTGCCACGTACGGTGCGGCTGTAAAATTAAAACCTATTATACAATAAAACCCAAGCAAACAAAATTTAAAGCTGCTCTGCAAATACTTTATCATGAAATTAAAACCCCAAATAATTTAAATAAAAGTAAGTTCAAAAACTAAAACCTAAAACTAAAATTTCAGACAGAAATCAAGACTTTGACTAATTTTTGTATCTATGTCTTGATTTCTGTCTGAAATATTTTCTTAATTCATACTTTTTAGAGTGTGATTTTTCAGTAGTCGGGTTTTAGTTTTTTTCTCTATAACATTAACGGGAACATAAAAGCATGTTCTTAGCAATTAACGTTTATGTGCTAGTAATTTATTACAAGTTTAAGCATTAATTACAAGTTCATACTTATGCCTAAGGCACGTAGTATGTCACGAGAAATTACAGATACTAAAGGATGTAAAATGGAATATATTGCTCGGAGCAATATAGTAATTAGCACGTTAAAAAAAATAGACGAAGAAAATAAATTATAGGTGCGTTGCACAACCGTTTAATGCTAACGTTTAATTAACTATCAGATGTATCAATTATCAGTAGTGTATTTTTAATTTTTGCAACTCGTCTTTTATTGGCAGTCATTTCTATGACGGATGTCATACGTGCTTTGAAATATGTTGATCAATCTTCACTTTTTTTTTGAGGAGCTCGTGGCTAAATAATAACAGCCGCACAGGTCGATCCATCAGGTTAAGCTACGCTTACCGGGGTTGGTCCGTGGATGTGTGACCATCTTTACTTACCGAGACTCCTCCGTGCCTCGGAAAGAACGTTACGCCGTTGGTCCCGGCTGTCATTCGTGAATCTTTGACAGTCGTTACGGGTCGTCAGAAGCCCGAAAGTCTGACAACCAGTCTTACCAAGGGGTATCGTATTAGGTACCCAGTTACTGGGTTGTGAAGGTCAGATAGGCAGTCGCTACATATAAAATACTTGTTTCAGCTGCATCCGGTTAGACTGGAAGCCGACCCCAACATAGTTGGGAAAAGACTAGGGAGATTGAGACTCACTTTTTTTTAACATTTACTATATTTTATAACTTTATCTTGAATAATTGCATTATAGTGAACCAGTTTTTAAATATTGTCACTTCACTACGTAATTTAAAATGATTCAGCAGTTACCATACAAAACTTAAACATGGAGATGCTATGTATTTGTTGCAAAACCAAAAAGCCTAAAAAATAACAATTTGAAATTAACATTAGGTACCTAAAAAATCTTTTAAACACTGCCAAGCCCCATGTAACGTTTATAGGCAACAAATTCAAGGCAACTACATAGTTAAATGTTTCGGAATAAGTTATCGCTATGCAAATTCGGCAGTTAACTTGGCACTGATTAAAACTGCACGTCATAACTGTAATGGGGCAGCAGTTGACGCTCCGTTAAACTTTAGTTAGCTTTACGTTTGAGTTATGGTGCAACCGGACGTTTTTAGGGACATTCCTTTATAATACATTTTTTAAATATTTGATGTCTGTTTACAATTTGAATAATTTTGAAGGATATTGCTAATCCATTGCTTCATAGGTTCGAAAAATTTGTCTGCTCAACAACGTAAATACGGCAATGAGTGTTGTTGAACTGTCAAAATGAAAACCTTTGGTAATGTTAGTGTTACCCCGCTGATCGATAGAATGACGTTGAAGTAACTTAAATTTATCTACAGTATTTCTATTTTCTTAATGTCCCTCGGGAATCATCGCATTTCCGAATACAAACGAATGCTAATTTCCATGTCCATCAATTATTAGATTTATCGTGTATTATTTGAATTCAGAACTAAGTACTTTATTGTTGTTTTGTTTTGATCTCGATGTGAACTATATAGAGTTGTAAAACTTTTTCGTATCTGTCAAACCTGCGACTTTAGCGGCTTTCCTCCCATTTTTTTAATTAAGTGGCGGTCGAAGTGGAGGTGCTTGGAGGAGGCCTATGTCCAGCAGTGGACGTCTTTTAGTTGAAATTATGATAAAAAAAAATGATGAAGTAAGTTAAAAGAGTATTAACAACTCTATATACTTCCAAGTCGATTGAGAGCGTCCGGTCTGCACCAAGTGCAAAGGTCAACTGATAGAAATCCGACGACTCACGAAACACGAAGTTTGCCGAGGGACATTACAAAATAGAATACAGTATTTCTATTTTGTAACGTCCCTCGGCAAACTTCGTGTTCAGTCAAAACGATGCCCACCGAGATTTCCATAAACATTAATGTCCATTTATTAAATTTAACAGATTGTAGAAATAAAATAAACAAGAGGAACATTTGAAACCGGGTACATTAGAGCTGTAGAGGGGTGAACAGAACGGGATGAAATATAAAGGAAATGAACAGGAAAATGAAGTACAAGCAACTGATAATAAGTTGTTACTTATTCAGATTAGACTGAGCGCTTTATTTATTTGTTTAGCTATGTATATTTTATCTAGCGATGTTTCTTTAAGGGTACACTAGTCAGTCGTTCTTCCATGCAAACGTATGCTGATTACTCGTCTGTTTGGCGGTGTACGTTCAAAGCTAAAAATTATATCAATTTGTCTCATCATTATCTAGCCCTGTATGGACGCAGAATTGAAAAAAAAAATCAGTTTGAAAGTTTTGAGCGTCGAAACTTCCACATTTCAACACAAATTTGAGCTCATCTTTGGGCGTAAATAAATAACTTACGTAGTATCAAATTGGCAAAATAGAAACAGACAGGGATAGATCATTTGTTCAAAAATTCAAATGATTTTATTTTGAAGAGATACTTCTAGTAGTTTTTTCATAATATCTATACGCCCAAAGGTCTGTTCATGAAATTGTACGCGCTCGTTTTCATTATAAATCATCATCTATTTCACTAAAAAAATAAATAAAAACTAGATACATAAATATTAAATAAATAAATAACTTTACCAAATAGCATGCATTTATTATCCACGACACCAACGAGTTCGAGTCGTCGACTAGTGGAACCAGAAAGGTTTATGGGCTCTTTCAAAATGTGGAGCAGTACGAATGGACTGGATATAGACTAAGAAATACGAACACTCACTAGAGAGAAAGCACGAGAAACGTGAGAGCTTAAAACGAGAAAGACAGACTTATATAGCCATTTTAAGAGAAAGCACGAGAAACGTGAGAGCTTAAAACGAGAAAGACAGACTTATATAGCCATTTTAAGAGAAAGCACGAGAAACGTGAGAGCTTAAAACGAGAAAGACAGACTTATATAGCCATTTTAAGAGAAAGCACGAGAAACGTGAGAGCTTAAAACGAGAAAGACAGACTTATATAGCCATTTTTAAGAGAAAGCACGAGAAACGTGAGAGCTTAAAACGAGAAAGACGGACTTATATAGCCATTTTTAAGGTTCCGTACCTCAAAAGGAAAAAACGAAACCCTATAGGATCACTCGTGTGTGGGTTAGGATATTATATTTTTAGTTTTGTTAAATGGAAAATACAAATTATGGACCGATTAAGTTGAAATTTAGTACACATACGTGTTACATTTTATGTAACACGAATGTGTAACGTTAACAAATGAATTTTGAATATATGGGTCACTTTTGTAAATAAGAAAATTTTAAAAAAAGTTTCGCAAACATGATACACAAAACATATACTGTGTGACATATCAAATGAAAGGCCTTATTGTGAGGATTTAATATATATTTTTTTCATAATTTTAAAATAAAAACAATACATTTAAAGATATTTCAGAAAATAGATGTAAATTGACCATTCCCACCCTTATCACCGAAACTACAGAGCCTATAATTTTAAAAAAATACAGAGAATGGTTCTTTACCCATAGATTACAGGAAAACCTATAAGAAATCTATGGTCTTAAAATAACATAGTAAATCTCTCAATATTGTGCGTACAAACTTAAATTTGCAGTTGGAATGTAAAAGAAAACATGTTTTTCAACTACAATGTTACGTTTGTATTTTAGGATAAATGCATCCCAACTCCGGAACCCTTCATTGTGCGTAGTCCGACACGCACATGGTCGTTTTTTTATCCACTACGGGGATGCTCTTGGCCTGCATCTCATCTGATGGTAAGTGATGATCAGGCCGAAGGTGGAAGCGAGCTTCACCCAGAATCCTCAACCACAGAGGAACTAGCCATCTTACCTCCAACTGCCGAAACACAACAATCCTGTTAACATTGTTGTTATGGCGCCAGACTTAGATAAGATGGTGGTAGCTAGCCAGGCGGACTTAGAAAAAGGCCTACCACTAACCAAACCGAGTACAAAATTTTGCCCTCACTGGGAATCGAACCCAGGACCTCTGGGTCTGATACAGGTGATCTAACCACTAGACCACAGAAGCGGTTATAATCAAATTTAATTGCCGCAGTTCTAAATGCGTGTCCGAACATTGAGCGCAAGAGCGCGGCAGCAACACGCAGCGTTGGCAGGACACATTTCTGCCGCGCTCTAGTTAGGACCAAACCGACGAATGTTTGCGCGGCACATCCGAGACATGCCGAGCGCTTCAGTTGGCAATATCAATACGTCCGCAAAAATACGTCCAGACACAATTAGTGACGAATGTTTCCTAAAAATGTTTGTGCGCGGCAGGTTGACAGAAGCGTTCGCGGGCGGCAGCCGCGCACGATTGTCGCTCAATATTTGGACACACCTTTATAATTTAAACTTGTAACTATTTTCTTATTTTAATGCTATCGTAAAACAAAACCTCGTGTCGTGTAACATTGGCACACGTTGTTGACAAATAAGCTCAATAAAACAGCTCGGTATTGGCTGCGAGTCAGTTTGTCAGACGCGACGGGTGACATATTGTAAGCACGCTGCTATCGCTGGCGGGGGCCAGAGGGGGGCTTACAAAAAGGACAAAAAGGAAAGAAAGAAAAATGCGTTTATTGCCATTACAGCAGAAAAATACACCTTATAACTATAAACAATGATTATAATGCCAAAAGGACCTCAGCTCAGCATAATGTCTGATGACAACACAAAGTGTACCAGCTGACGTTGATTTTCAGCTGCACCCCACGGGTGCTATACGCTAGAATAATAAACAAGGAAGTGTGTGTCCATTTTAATAAATTACCAGAATAAATTAAAAGTAATGTAAGAAAAGACAAGATTAAATTTAAAAAAAAATTTAATCATTTTGTAATTTTTAACAATTAATCTTTATTTTTTAAGGATTTGTTTATGTTTTAATAATACTTAATTCACTTTGAACACTTGTCTTAACTGGCGAAATGTGGGTGTACTACAGATACACCTCTGCCCAACCCTTCAGGGAAACAAGTCGTGATGTTATGTTATGTGTAATTCAATTAGAAGGTATTCAAATAAATGAAAACTAAAAAAAAATAAAGAAAACTTTCACCATAACGCTTCTGAGCGTGGTGTCGGACAGAGTGGACAACCAAATCCTGAGGCATTGGTCGATGATGCATGTCCAAAATAATAACTATTTTAAAGTTTACATTGTTTCTAATGCATAAATGTTATTACACTGTGGATGAATTTCTTAATGACAATAATATTAATATAGTTTGACTGAGTAATGAATGTGTAATTTTGTTGTATTTTGTGTGTTTTGTTTATTGAATTTAATTTTAATTCATATCAGCAAGTACTTTGAATTTGTAAATACTTAATTTAATAATTTATAATTAAGTATTCTGAATTTATTTTTAATATTATTGTACCTACTGTAGCTATAAAATTTGTACGCCACTGGCAAAACATAGAGAGTCAAGTGATTTTTTACTGAAGACCAAATGTATGTACCTGTGTTTAACAAATAAATATTAATTCATTAATTAATTCATAATATAGCTATAAGTATCGACCTTAAATATTTTCATTTTGTTTTTTTTTTTAACCAGTGGACAATTTTTAGCTAAATGTAAACAATCATTATGTTTTCGTAAAATGCGCAGTCTTAAAGAATGGAATGCATTAAAAATGTCTGGAGGCTCAACAAGAACGGTTGTCAGTTAGCTCAATTCCAATCGGGTCAATCGTTTAACTATAGAAAATGTTCACTTTACTTGATAATTAAATAGACCCGTAGAGACACACAAAGACGAGGAATTAGTAAGTAGGAAAGTGACAAAAATCCTCTTTTTTCAATATAAATAAAATGCCTTAAAAATCATGTCATATACTTAATTCTGACGACTCTATCAAGCATCTCCCAAAACAACACAATCCGTAAGAAAAAGAATGTTCCACCATCGCCCATATCCCCCCGAACTCGATAAGGTTAGCCCCTCAATAAATAATTTGGCAATATTAGCATACGTCGATTTATCTCGAGTCGGGGCTAGAATTATTATTTATGGTCGGGCCGACCCCTCGCACTACATACGTTAACTAAATCCGAGGAGTAAGATTTGACATAGACTAGATAAATTACGAAGATGGACGATTGATCTATGGACTTGTCACGTGCTGCTTTTGGTGATGATTTTTATAAAATCCACAAAATGCTGAATTGTAAACTTAGCGTGAATATTTTTTTTGTAAAGTACTTAGGTACTTTACGTACGTAATTTATCTAGTCTATGTCAAATCTTACTCCTCGGATTTACATAGGTTTTTACATAGGTTTTGGTACCTACCGTAAATCAAATTTATTAAAAAAAAAACACAAAGAAAATCAATAGTCTTGGTTAGTAGTTTTGGTTTAACGTTACGATAATCAAAAATTACTGACTGACTTAAGTTTTGTCATGGCTGCCAAAATGAAAAAAAAAATCGAATGTTGTACTAATCACATAAATACATTGTAGTAACGTAAAGTAAAAATTAATTTGCATAGATTGCAGGTACAGTAAATCAGACGTGACATTATGAATCTAGTAACACCTGTCCATGTCTTTATCAGTAATTCGCAAGCATTCCTTATACCAATTATAATATAAAACAAAAACCTATGCCTTCGTTTTCTCTGCTACATATAGCACAAATTAGACCAAAGTTTACAATATCATCAATTCTTAATTGATTTCTAATAAATTTCCGTCGCAGAAAAAATAATGTATGAAAGATCATTTTGATTCATTATTTTTTCAGTGACGATGTATAAACTTACGAGGGACTAGCGGACGTCACTTGGTTTCACCCGCGTAGTTCCCGTTCCCGTGGGAGTACGGGGATAAAATATAGCTTATGTTACTCGCTGATAATGTAGCTATCTATTACTGAAATAATTATTCAAATCGGTCCAGTAGTTTTTAAATTTATTCGTTACATACAAAAATATAAATCTTTCCTCTTTATAATATTAGTATAGATATAAATGTCACATCTGCGCAGTCCTTACTCCCTACTCTATGCACCGGTACTGTTAAAGATTTCCAGTTCCTCGTCTATGCATGCAGCCGTGTGCCGGGACTCGCTTTGATTATCCAAGTTTGATGTCTTGACTCCAATTTCTAGTTTGTATTAGCATTTTCCAATTTGTGTATTTGAATAACAAATTGTGTATATATTTTGAGTATATTTGGCAAGTATTTTTGGGTATTACGAGTTGATTTTCACAATATGTTTTTTCAACCTTTAAAATTAAAATATGCTTTATTAATAATTCGCGAGAAATTGGTTCATAACCTATCATTTTTAAAGTCGGTAAAAAAGTAATTTTAACCAAACACAAAAAGATAAAAAGAAATAGCAAAAATTCTGACAGATAACCCAACCTAATTAATAAAATTAATTTCATAACAAGCAACACTGAAGGTGCGAATAAGGGGGGAGACACACGGTAAGACAAAGCGACTGCGATTACCGTTGACACGCGACACGACAGCTACAACAGACCTATTAATAAGCCGTATCAACGATGAAGTTAATTAAAATCAAACATTTCGTTCATCGCACCCCCTTGTGGAAGGGAAGTTTTATTTGTATGATGAATGCCATTTAGTAAACGATGCTCGTTGATGAATTTGATGTTTTGTTTAATCGTGTGAATATGATTTGAATAAAGAGACTAAATTTATCAGACTGTTAACGTAAGCAACAACAAACATTTTTTTTTTTAGATTTATGTAAACAAAAAATGTCAGGCTGTAGAAATATAAGAGATAAAATAATGTGTAATGTGTAATGTAATCTTATGAAGAAATAACCATCTCCCAGCTATGCTTCCACGATAAGTTTCATTTTAACCGCATTTAATAGGCAACGCGTCAATCAACCTCTGGGTTATATTTATTACATAATTCTTTCGGAATTTACAGATTTGAGGTCCAACTTAAATAATGAAAACATTAATAATCCTCTACTAACCTACACAACAAAAGAACCGAACACTAAACTACTTTTTATCAATACTCCTTTGACAAAAACATTGACCCTTCCAAAAAAAAACCTACAGTAGCATCTTTTAACACGTCAAGGGTTAAAACTCATAAAAAAAGAAGATCGAACAAACGAACGACTTCCATTTATCAGAGAGGGTAGAAGACACTTAATCAAAGTATCACAATATACCGTCTGTAACACGGACATGAATATTTATAAGTGAATTAGGCGCGGTCGCGACGACAAGTCGCATGATTGGAGGCGGCGAGACTTGTCTTAACTGTTGTCGGGAGCCTTAGTTGTGTTTTTTTTTTGGAAGTTATTGTTCGCAAGACAAGGGAATTTTTTTAAGATTAATTTGGGTGAAATTGGAGTATGTCTTTTAAATCTTTTTAAATAAGACTAGAATTAAATCTAATGGAAGAAAATCAGTAGAGTAGCTGTACCACTTAAGTGAAAAGGTAGATTTATTTTTAAGCGTAGAGTGGGAATTTGTATTATAAAGGAAAAAATAGGTAGGTACAAATAGTTGAAACTTGACGCATCACGTGGTTTGACTTGCGCAGAAGACGATAAATGGGTCTCTTTAGCGGTATGAGGTCTGCGCCGGGGCGTCATCGGGGCGGGCGGCGGAAAGAGTGGCGGGAGGCGCGGCGCGGTCAAGTCTCAACTACTCACGATGTAGGAGAGGTCATTTGAAACCAAATGACCTGACCCCTATACCAATGTCAACTATTTTCGAGTAATTTGACATTTTATATTTTAAAATGTATTAAATAAAAATATAAAATGTCAATTGACTCGAAAATTTTTGACATTTGCATAGGAGTCAAAAGAAGTAATTTGGTTGTAAATGACCTCTCCTACATTCCCTAAATGGATTACCGACATATAACCAATAACCTTGTATACATTTGAAAAGATGCCCAAACAAAAATTAATCAACCAAACAAAGTTAATACTCTCACAATCCACAAACAATCAGAGAAAAGCTTTCCATTCTAAACAAAACAAATGCAAAAATCTAAAACAATCCATTTGAAAAACGCCACAAAACAAATAGAAATATGAATTGTCCGAGTGTCCAAAATCCCGGTTTAATATGACGTTGGTCATCTGAACCGGGATCACTCTGCTAATCCTTCAACTAATAGCCCCAGGGTTACCCTTGGTTCGTTTAGAAAAACGTGACCAACGCATGGAAATTTCAACCTTAGCACTGACACAAAACGTCAAAATTTCAACGGCAGAAAATTCGCGTCACTACGTTTAGCAGAATCTATCAATAAACAAACAAAATGCAGTCTTGTTGAGAAAAGAATAAAGTTTGAATTGGAATGATGGTGAGGTTGTTTAGCAAAACAATTTTTAGGGCGCAATAGTCCTTCCGTTGAAATGTGAAAGCATTCCTGTGTTAGATTATGATATTAAGGAATGTGATGTAAGTAGTGGTTGTGGTGTTAGAGACATTATATTTTATAGTTTTGGGCGATTTATTAAAAAAAACCCCTCAATTTGCCACCCCTGGTTTGGAGATAGAGTTGTTGGCCGCAGTTCTTTCTCATTGTGCTGAGTTATGAACTACATACCCCTGACATCGAGGGAAGTGAAAAAAAGAAAACATATTACAACAAAAGGTCTTCCGTAAATAAATCTGATGCTTGATTTTTCAAATATAAGTACTATAAATACCTTCAGCCTTAATCATGATGATAAATATCAGAAAAAATATAACCAGTAAAACCTTGACTTCGATATGGCACATTTAGACCTATCAGATACTAAGTTACTTTCCATAACATAGACATACCAAAAACCAATTAATTAACCGAAAAAACAGACGAACCACATTAATTTCCACGCCATTAAAATTGCAAAAATACCTTTAACCTTAAATACAAAGCCAGGATTCCTCTCCCCACTTCCATTGACCAAGTCAGTCGAACTTCTCTTATTAAGACCAAATAAATTAAGACCCTCAACTAATTGGATCCTTAAAACATTTTTTTTGTCCAAAGAATTTATGCAAAACACTCAGCATGGACAAATTAAAAGTGCCGGAGAAAAAAAAGTATAAATTAATGCACGCCGACGCATCTGTTTAATTATGTCACTGGTGGAAAGGAGTTTGTGGATGTGACTGTTTATTATGAAACAGGAGCATATACTGTTTCTGATATGTAAGAAAACATAAGGCGTGACAAGTTGATAGTTAATGAAAAGTTTAACCTTAAAAATAATGAGCGAAAATGGAAACAAACAAAAACAGCTTAAATATTGAATAATTTTAACACACCTACTAATAAAGTTACTACTATAGCCCAGCTAGATGATAATGAAGAAGATAATAATCTCATAAAAGACGACATTGATCACACATCAAATAACAAACATAAAGATTAGTAGTACCGTACCACCAAAGTGTCATAGAATTATTTCTGCTGCTTCCGATAACACGAGTAACAAAGGAGCATCCACACTAACCTATAGCCGAGGGCGGGCGTCTTAAAATTAAAAGTGGAGGGTCAAACGGCGCTGTAATCAACGCAATAAATCTAAACATTCACTAATTGCTACTGAACGTATCAATAATATGATAATTTTTGTATTCATCATGTTGATAACACTTCTTAATTGATAAGGGACGATAGAGTACAGAAAATAATATAATAATAAAAACAATTATAAGAAAATAGAATCATGTAGAAATGTAGATTTAAAAAAAAGAAACATCAAGAGACAACAACAAGATTTAACAAAAGAAACTGAAGAAAGAATGTCAGGATAAAAGTTCTGCAATTTGCAATATTACCTTTTTTTTTCTTTTTTATGTTACGTGTTTATCAGTGGAAACTTGTAAATGGCCTTCAATTTTATATAATTTAAGAAGTTAGCTGAAAGTTTTCCGAATATAATAAAATAAAATAGAATCAGAAATGACAATCAGACTTAAAAAACTACGCAGACTATTTGCAATGACAGACGCTTTTGCTAATAATATTACAAGAGCAACACAATTTGAATCAGAAGCATCTTAGATTTAACCAATAACGGATCTGATCGGACCTGTAAAATAGACATTACTGATGCAAACATAGAGAACCTAACACAAGTACCAACATTCATCACGCTAAAACAAAATGGAGCCGATCAGTCACACTACAAAGAAAAGATTCAAATAATATTTGGCCCAAAGCCTTTTAAAGAAATCCAAAGAGATGAAAGTGAAAAACATATTCTACGCGACAAAAGAAGACTCTTTTCATATGCAAATGACCATAGAACGGGGAACGGTGGTATTTTTCAAAACCTTTTCACTGACATTTTGATTTTAAAATGGGATTTCTGGCTGGCCAGTAAGCGCTTTATTCTGTACGATGAACTCACAAATGCATTTTGGAGAGAAATTCACAGCATTTTTTATTGATGAAAAATTTCTTTGTTGGGTTGGATTTTTAGAATGGTTTTGGCAAGAAATGTTTTCTGAAATGGTGAAAAGATTGTGTACTTAAATCATTCGTAGAAGATTATAGTCTCAGCAGTGATAGCCTATTGGTGTGACCGTCAGACTGCCAAGTCAAAGATGTCAAGTTCGAACCCAAGGCACTTCTGACTTTTCGGATTCATGTGCGTATTGTATAATTAACATTTGCTTCAAAAACGGTGAAGGAAAACATCGTGAGGAAACCTGCCTGAGATATTTCTCGACGGTATGTGAAGCCAACCTAGAGGCCCATGGGCGACTATAAAACTCTGACACCAGGTTAGTCACTAACCACACGAAAAGAAGAAGGCAGTCTTCAAAAAACCTCGGACATAGACAACGTGAATGAATGTAAGTATCGATGAGCGATTGGAGCGCGATCATAAAATAAATAAAAATAACAACATGCTCTTCAAATAATTTGGATCACAAGAAACTATTGTTTTAACTGGTAAAAAGAAACCGAATCACCAATTATTATCGAATTACCTGCACAATTTCACATGTAGATAAATGATCTAATAAAACAAAGTTAAGTACAAGTACTTTACTTACATAACTCGATTTTTATAACTGTACGCTTGGAGATAGCAAAGTCGTAGGGTGTTAGTATTGAATTCACCCGCCCGGTTACCTCCTCAGTGCCTCGACGCCTCTAAGGCCGCGGACTCGAAGTCAGCGGGCAGCGGGGCGGCGCGCGGTGGCGGCAGCGACGCAAGAGCGGCGCGTTCAAATGCATAAATTTATATGTAACTGGCCCCGAAGGCAGCGGCGCGGAGAGCGAGCGGTTTCATATAAAACATTGTGTTGCCGCGCCGCCGCCGCCCCGCTGCCTGCTGACTTCGAGACCGAGGTCTTAAAGCCTCATGCAGACGGACGCAACGCGACACCGGCAATTGTTCTATCGTGACGTTTTCTTAGAAATTGTTTTGTTAGAAACGCGTCGCGCCTTAATACGGTCTACACAACTCATGTCGTCTCCACAGTTCTGTCATATTACTCTTAAATTATTGTTATTATTGAAACCACATCCACTGTAAATAAATTTTGACGTTGACGGGCGCACAGTTATAAAAATCGGGTTATAGTAAATACATATTCATACACAATCATAATGTCTCCCTCTATCTAAATAACATAGACACAATAAAAACAAAAATTAAGCAATAAAAGCAAACTTCTATCGAAATCAGACGAAGCTACGAGACTTAGTAATAAATAGAAAGGTTATCCATCTTAGCCCGGCGCGAGAAATATCGCATGCACCCATCTCTTTCACCCCCCGCAAGACCCACGTCCGCTGTCTCCCTTACTCTTGGAAGCACGTGACGAGCTTACTAGTTGCATGAAGTCTTCCCTCTTTTATGGCAATTTCCCATGAAAAATCACCTGGCCAGGAACAAGCGGCGTGCCAAATTAGTTTCCTAGGCGAGTCATGATATGAAATTGTTTTTGTAAGTTTTAAGCAATACCTAGTACTAATATATTGGAGGAACTGATATTCTTAATACTTCTAGTACAGGGTGTAAAGTTTACTCATACTCGAAAAGGGAGGATCCTCCGACCAGACGGTGTCGTGTCTGGTGGGCAACTGCCCGACGATTGATGTCGGAAAGTTATACAGGGTGGAAGGGATATCGACGCGAAAACTGTTACATGGATTCAGTACATGATTCTACCGAAATTTTTCGTCGGTTATTTTACAAAAAATCTACTGTTCTATACATTTTGACCGCGTAGTTATTGCACTTTTCTATGAAACAGCTGTTTTTTTTTTAAACCGACGAAAAATTTCAACGCAAGGGGTTCAGGAATCATGAACTGAATCCATGGTAACCGTTTTCGCGTCGATGTCCCTGCCACCCTGCATATATGCAGATCGGGCGCTAAACACTTCTTGCGCGATGCAGGATTTGTGTGACGTCGGGTCTTTGATATGTAGTCCGCATGTGGCGTTGAAGATGCCGTCACATTAATATCTGTTTCAGAAAAAAGAGGCAGTAATAGTCCATCAATTACGGTATTAGATTGGATTTGTTTTCTTGTAGAACCATGAAATTTAAACAATGTGAGGGATTTATTATTCGGTAACAGCACAACATCTTGTAATACATAGCTTTAGAGGGCCATTTGTTTTCGTATAGACTTCATTATAATTATATTATATCCTCTACTATATGAGTAAAAGTGGGCATCCAAACCAACATGCACTTTTTTATACTTAATAGACCCATTAGATGATAAAACCCTCAAGAATTCAATAGGCATTACGGACAGTCCTCTATTCAGGGCGTGCATGGAGACTGAGGAAACCGTTGCGCAAGTGATCTTTGAATGCACAGACGTCACCCAGATTAGAACAGAAACCCTCGAGTCACCAAGATCTTTCACTGATGTTCTGAACAGACCAGGAGTTTTAATTAACTTTTGGAGGGAGGTGGGCTGGTTGGAATAACCACCAAACGGCCGCCATGGCCCACGTACAATGGTCCACCTGACGAACTAAGTGCGGAAACCAAACCCTATAACATCGAGAATTAGATCCAACAAGAAAAAGAAATTCTAATTGAACGCTTCTTCCAAATTGATAACAAAACTGACCAATATTTAACAAACCATAATTTAACCCAAGGCTAACAAACCCTCATAACAACGGTATGCAAATACAAATTGATTAAAACAATAACAATAAACCAGCGAAATCGAATAAGGCATCGATTCTCGAGATGAATCGATACGATTCGATCTCCGTAACGATTATTGTTCCTTACTAGGTAAGCCGTAATTACTCGATACTATTGTCTTGTGCGATTTATAGATTGCCGGCGAAACAATTTATAAATTGTTGTTTTAATTGACGATAGAATTAATTATGGATATTATGAGGATGAAGAACGGTAGGCTTAGAAATGTATCGCTACTTCTAAGGGACATAAAAGCTCTTGTCATTTTATTGTAAAAGAACAAAACAGTCACTAGAAAGCATGCAATAATTAGTTATAGATGATCATTAATTCCTTCGAAGACCTTTTCACATTCTATATGTACTAACTTCACATGTTACGTCAAGTGCGAGTCGGTATTAAAATCGAGCAAAAAACGCCGAAAACAATACTGAAAATTTCAACTGTCTACGTATTACGGTTCTTAAGATACAGCCCGCTGACAAACAGACGGACGGGTGGACGTACAGGAGGAGGCTTAGTAATAGGGTTGGATGGATTTGACTCATGACTAATTCGATTCCAGTATCAAATATTTATGATTCTCCGTATGAAGATGTTGAGAGTAGAAAATACATATTACGTAAAAGAAACACTAATATAATTATTTTCCAAATAATCAAGTATTTCCATAAATATTAGTAACTTAACTCATTGTAGATACAGAACCCCGGCTTATCCGCAAAGTAGAAAGTATGAATAGCAGAAACAGCTGTTGACCATCCACAGATCCAAATATAGTTCACAAGTCCATAAATTAAGCAAAACAAATCTCCACAGACGATAACATGGACTAAGCCAATATGGCAATGGAAAGATGGAATATGGCTATCAAACTGTTCCCAGCGCACATCATTAATAATAAGTTTTATCATTTATTATAATTATCATCTTCAGTTTTGTATTATACACTCAAACTTAAAGCTTTTATTTCAATGAAACCAATTACAGGCACTTTTGAATTGTCAAGTGGTCGGTCAATCACAAAGATGAAGCTAGTTGCCCATTCCAAAGCGTAGTAGATTCCTATGTAGAATAACGGGCAAGAGATTTGGGAAACATCGGAAAGCAAACACTATAAGAAGAGTTGAAATTAAAAAAAACTATCAGGCGGCGACATCGTTAAAAGATGCTCATCCATAGATAAATATCACCCGTCTCTCCACTAGTTCATTGCCTACTCAAGGATGCATATCCGATACCGCTCGCAAATCCTTCCAAATCCTAAGGGCACGTTCTTCCTTACCATTACCGTGCCGCCCGGTCTACTCCTTGATATGCAACGGCCTCTGTAGCCCCATGAAGCATGAGGCTCCAGGGGCTAGTGCAAATCTTGGGGTTCATTCGATTTATCGAGTCTGGTTAAACCACGCTGGGATCAGTGCATTTCAATCATTCATATATATTTTCGACCACTTTGAAATAAATGTCTTTACTTCCATCATTTTTCACCATTCCAGATGGAAGTAACATAATTGATGTTACTTTCATCAAGACATTTCGGGGTGATGATATAACTTGAATGAATAAAGTATATGAAAATTGGAAATCACTTCTCCATATCAAAATCCCGGGTAATACATTAGTACCATAGCCTAAAGTTGAGTCTAATGAACTTGTCCGTATTATATCACAAAACTTGACGAACATAAAAATGCAACTCCCTATTATCTGTAGAAGTTATAGGAATACACAGAATCCACAGAAGAAACAGAAGAAAAAGAAAATGTCAACGGTATGCACAAAAGCTAAACATCGGTGGCATAACAAGCAAAATTCAGTCTGAAGAAACAAAAATGTTTAATGTTTATTTTTATCTTTTTTTTTCTTTTGTATTATTAAGAACGTTCTTAGTAATAGATTACAATCAAGCCTAATATGCTAATAAGCAATTTAACACATTTATTTACACACACACACACACATTTACACATACACATATTTCACTTTTTTGTTTGCTCTAACTTAATATTTTACGAGATAGATTATGTTATAACCAAGAATAGTGTCAATTTACACTTTTACACAATTTTGTAGCACTTTCTTAGGGTCTAATAATTGATGAAAACAATTTTTTCATATGTTACATGTATAGCACAGCATTGTTACTATTATTTATTTATTAATTACACACTACACTAACTCAAATAGTTTAATTCTCTTTAGCAAACGTACTATGTCCATGTTGTCTAGCAGCTGCATTGCCTCGACATTCACATGTCGGTGAAGTCTGCGTTCGTGGGCTTCACCAAATTTTTGGATGATGGCGGCGATAAGTTCCATTTTAAGTGTTTTATGTAATGCTACGCTACAGTCATACATAGAAACAAGTCCGCCTCTGTCCGGACACCGACCGGACACACGCAGCGACATCACACCGATCTAATTTGTCCGGGATTAGTCGGAGTGCCGCTTTTTCATTATTTCACGGAGTGTCTTAAGCCATGGCTTAGTACGCGGTGTGAATATTAAACAACTTGTATTTACTAAGGATTTTCAGTTTTTATTTCTGTTCTTTGATTTTTAGAGTATTTTGGTTGTGTTCTAATTTGATTTCGGGCCCTATCAGAATACCAGCGCTGCGACACTTATTTTTAAATGTCGCAGCATCATGCTGAGATACGGTATGCCTTTTGGGCTCAGGACTTTCTGCTTGCATTTTAATTTATGTTTAGTTAGTTGTTATAAATAAGTTTAATGTGTAATATCCTGTGCGAGTCCCAATAAATACTTTTTCTTTCTTTCTTAATATGATATTAGATAAGAAAGAAAAAAAAAATATGGAGATTGTCTAATTTTCATCAAACTTGAGACTCTATTACGTTGAAAATTGAGTTCTTCCTTAGACATTTTAAGATTATGATCATTGTGAAAAGTACTTAACATAACATAACATCACGCTTGTAATCCCCGAAGGGTTAGGCAGAGGTATACCTGCAAGTATTTAAATAAAACAGTGGCACTCCGGGAGTGCCGACCGAAGTGAAAAATTGATTTTTTTTTTTCTTAAATACTTCCAAAGGCTTTAAAGTAAATATACTTTCATAGAACATTGAAATATAAATAAAGAGCACAATAGCGTTTACAAAAATAATGTGTCGGTAACGGTGTAGTTCAATTGTTTTTTCCCATCTCTAAAATGCCCAACGCGCCTAAAGAAGTTTTCACTTCAAAAACTTGGATACAGTTAAGTACTGGGCATGTGAGTGATAAGTGATAATACCTACATACTAATGTGAGAAAAAATATTGCTCTTATCAACCAAGATGATTCTTCAATACCATGTTGATAGTTGAATAGATGAATGACAAAACAAAACCCGACAAACAAAATCGATCAAACCACCGACTCCTTCATCCGTTTTTGTCATCAAAACATTACATTTTACTTGATCCTTTTCTTCCATTAAAATAGATTATTCCTCAATAGCAGTTAATACCGAGATTGGTCGTATCAATGATCAAATGTGTCGGTTGTCTTATTCTGTAAGTGGTGAGCGCGAGCCATGTCAAAATTACACGTTGCCCCGCGTAATTGTGATTGGATTTTGTCTCTTTTTTACCATTTTTTAGGGTTCTGCTGGTGTAAGGAATATATGGAAGACCGTTTTAATGAATATGCACATACAGGGTGAAATTGAATTCATGGGCATCCTCTTAAAAGCGGTCATTGTACTCGTCATTATGGACATCTTTCACTACGCTGTCACTATATGTAGAAACACACTTGTTACAATATGTCTGTCAAAATCTATAACCAAATACCCAAACAGATCAGAGACCTGTCACTAAATTACTTTAAAAATAAACTTAAAAAATGCCTCTATAATAATACGTTCTATACAATAAGTGAGTTTTTGAATTATAAGCAAAGTTCGAAATATGATCTCACTAGTAATATAATTAAATAACATAATTTTAAGGATTTTTATTTTTTATCTCATCAAATAGTAACAATCGAAGTGTTTTTGTATTTAATTTTATTATAAGACATTTTTTGCATGCTGAAATATATGTAAATAAGCAAAATATGTGGTACTTCTTATATTTAAGACCTTTTATGTACCATATTTTATGCAAAATAAAGAAATTCTAATTCTACGGGACCAACCCAGGAATCACGAAAAAAAAATCAGCTGTTCCCTACATTTATGTTTGCATAGTTCGTCAAAATGTAGGGAAAAGCTGATTTTTTTTTCGCGATTTCGGGTTTGGTCCCATAGTGAAAGTTGTTCATAATGATGAGTAAAAATTACAATGACCCCCTTAAGAGGATGCCCATGAATTCAATTTCACCCTGTATAGGTCAAATGATGACGTACCTAAATACTACATACTATCGTGATAAAATCGATTAGAGATAAATACATAAGGAGGACTAATATCAAAACTGCCTTAAGGCTCGTGCAGATCAGCGCGACACGCGACGCGACACAAAGACACCGCTCGTCGCGCGACGTGTGTGATGTGTGATGTGACGACCTTTGTGTCGCGTCGTGTGTCGCGCCTGTTTGAAAGAGCTTTTAAAGTTACAGAAACTTTAAATTTAAATAAAGATAATGACATAATAATTATCTGCCAAAAATAAACAATGTCAGATCAAGGATTGCTGCAACACTAAAGCCGGATTTACATAAAACTTAATTATTATTGATAGTTTCACATGTAAATAATTTATCTATTTACACGTGAAACTATCAATGAATAACTTCGTTTTCGCATCTAGTTTTGTAATGTAAATCCGGCTTTAAAGAAACACTTTCAAATAGAAAATCTGCGGAACCAACCGTATTTCGACCAATTCAATCCTGCCAACCAATGTTTACCTGACTTTTTTCACATCTAAACCCTTTGTTTCGTTCGTGAGAACACTCGATCGGAAATTACCATTTTTAGATATTGGATTATCGACATCCACACTGGATTTGAGGTTATTTTAAAATCTCTATCGGCAGAATCGATTCGGTATCGAATAACACGGTTTGGGCGGTGTCGTGCGATGTACCGATCAACATTATTTAGTTGAGTTTTGAATAATTTTGCGAACTCACCGGCTGTTGACTGATGCCGCATTTGAGACGCCATCTACTGATGGTTTTCTGGAACAATAAGAAAATTAAATTAGTGGACTTGCAAATAGAAATAGAGGTTTTGTTATAGTCAACTATAGATTTTATTCCGAAGAAAATATTACATAGTTAAGTAAATTAACTGAACATAGACACATTTAAAGCCTGATTCATGACGCTGATGATGATAATTAACGCATAATCAGTAAAATTATATAATACAACGTCATTGCTTAATATTTTATGGTCTTTTCATTACAGAATGAGCCGAGCACCGAGCTGCCCCAGACGACTTGATTCAATCTGGCTTCAGATTTAATGAAAACATATGTTTTGCGGCTGCATCAACATTACGACCAATCAATCCGCCTTCTTCCTTAATAATTATGGCAATATCTCCTTTATTGGTCACTGAAGTAATCGACGCAAAAGCTGCGTCAGCTGCCAAGCTTACTAATATTAAAATTATAGGAATATTACTCAAAAATCTGATCATGATTTTAATTAAAAAAAGAGTGACCATAGAGGTTCACGTTCTTCTCCATAGGAACCTAATACGCTTTGGAATGGTCAACTAGCTAGCTTCATTATTCTGACTGACCGATTCCTTGACAATTCGAAACTGCAACTTTAATTGGTTTAATTGAAAAACAATGCTTTGAGTTTAATTATTCTAACGATCTTGTACTAGAAATACCGGAGATGACAAGACGGTGTTCAAATGAAGACGCTTTCTAGAACATCTTTAGAAGACGCAAAAGCCAGTAGTGATAAATCTTCATAATTATTTATTTATTTACTTAATAAGGCATTAAGTCCCAATATACTAATCACAAATACATACAATTCATTAAATTCATTACATCAATAAAACAAAATATTACATGTCTGTGTAAATATTACATTACAAACAAAAAATAATAATTAAAAAAAAAGTAATAATAAAAAAAACAAAACAACATCAACGACAATTTTTTTTTTCCTTTATTTCTTTTTAAAACATACTATTTACATTTTTAAATATTCTTGTAAAAAAAATTAAAAATGTAAAAATAGTCGCCCACCGGTGTCGGGAACAGGGTCCAAGCCACCGGTGGTCAGGGCTCCTGAGAGAGGAACCTCCTAACAATACGCGCCGTGTCCAGGAGTACCGCTTTCTGGATCAAGACCTTGATCCAGCTGCCTAACGAGAGCCTCTTCAGGTGTTGGTCAAGGCTCTTGGCTATTATGCCATTGGCCGTCACGACTATCGGCACAATGATTGCTGTATCCACATCCCACAAGCCGACAACCTCATGAGCCAGGTCAAGATACTTAATCTGTTTATCTTTTTCAGCTTTCACGAGGTTCTCGTCATGCGGGACCGCTATATCAATAATCATTGTGCGACGCTCTAATCAATCTATCACCACTATGTCTGGCTTATTGGCAACAATAGTCCTGTCAGTGATAATAGATCGATCCCAATACAACGTGATATTGCCATTTTCGAGGACTGGGTCGGGCACGGTTTATAGTACGGTACTTCCGATTCCACAAGACTGTATTTCAGAGCAAGTTGGTGGTGGATAATCCTGGCTACAAGGTTGTGTCATAGGCACAACCTTGTAGCTGTTCTCGTCTGCTAACGGCTGTTCTCGTCTGGCTAACGGAGACTACTTGCATAGGTAAGTAGTCTCCGTTAGCCAGACGAGAACAGCCAGAAATAATGTGTCGGATTGATTCTCCGGGCCGGTGGCATGCCCGACAGATGTCAACCATTATTTTTTTATTTATTATCATTATTTATTTAATTATGCTTGATGATATACTTACATCCAGTATGGATCCGTAAGACTGGACGAAGCTCCATAGTGAGGAGCTATGTGGTAAGGACTGACGTAATTAACCATCGGAACTGCATACATTTTACTTTGATCACTTTTTTTACCTTTGTTAATTTATCGTCTCTTTAGAAGTAAATGCTATTATTGTTTATCATTGTCTAGTTGTTTTAGCAATTGGAAATGGCAAAACTATCGGTTGTATCTGAATGTATTAGTTTGGTGTGTTCTTCATTTTCATAATGTAAAGTGACATACGATGTTTTATTTTTAGATATACAGGGCGTCCCAAAATTATGGGACATGAAGGGAAAGTACCTTAAATATCGTAGATAGGGTATTTTGATGAAAGAAGACTTTATGTTATTTTTAAAAGTTAGTAATTCTGCATTCAAAGATTTTCAAAAAATTACTTGCCTCGTCTGGGAATCGAACCGACTTAAATGTAAAAAAAAAACACCCCTACTTTTATGATGCCAATCGAAAGAATGGCCAAAAAATAATAACTCTTCTTAAGTAACATAGTATTTTAAAAGAAAGGAACAGCGTTACTTAAGAAGAGTTATTAGTTTTTGGCCATTCTTTCTATTGGAATCATAAAAGTAGGGGTGTTTTTTTTTTACATTTAAGTCGGTTCGATTCCCAGACGAGGCAAGTAATTTTTTGAAAATCTTTGAATGCAGAATTACTAACTTTTAAAAATAACATAAAGTCTTCTTTCAACAAAATACCCTATCTACGATATTTAAGGTACTTTTCCTTCATGTCCCATAATTTTGGGACGCCCTGTATTAGAAGGTATATTTTTTTGGTGTAAAGATACGATCAGTGGTCCAGGATATTGGGGTAGAGTAGCCTATCCAAGTAATATTTAATGAACCCTATGTAGTGAACTTACTAGAACTAAGTTTTGATGTAGAGACTTAAAAATATCTATATTCCTATGACCACATCAGCAACTAAGTAGGTATGTCAGAACCTCCATTAAGTACCTCCATTTACGACTGTTACGTACGATTACAAAACTGCTTATGTAAATAGGCATAATAGTCAACAAAGTTTAACGAAATGGACTCCGCTTTGACGACAAAAACCTTCACATTCCACAGCTTTTCAAAAAGCCGCGACCGTCACTAAATACACTCTAGTTGACAGAAAGCCGACGAGTCCCGATCTTAACCGAATCGAATTTGACAATAGTTCCACTTAGCGGCCCACAGATGTCGTTAGCGCCCGCTGCGCCCGCGCTGCGCAACATGCAGAGATTAGAAATTAGTATTCGTATAACAGTTACGTTTAAAAAAGCGGTCTTGATTTTTTTTGCGATTTTTTAGGAATTATTTACTTTTAAAGTTTTTCTTTATAATATTTTTCTTATGCACTTTATTTTTTCCATTTCTCCAGTGTTTTCCACAGTGATGAGAAAATAATATTAATAACAATTTTTGCCTTTAGAAAACTTTTTTCGAGAATTTCTGTTCTTGTTTTCTGTTTCAAAATATTTTTTTTAACATCGCAATTAGGTAGGTTTTCAGTGTCTAAGTTTTCATTGATTAATTTAGAATACCTATAAGTGTTGCTAGCAATAAAAAAGAATCCCACTGCAAGGGTTTTTTTAAACCTATTTCGTTCGTACATCACTACCTTATGTCGTCATGTATTGTATGTAATTCTGCGGCCGCATCTGCGTCTATCGTGACGAAGCAATTGCGTGCCGAAGCTTCGTATGTTTTGCTCGCTAAAAAGTTATCGCGCTAATGTGGTGATCAGTTTAGCGTTAGCACGTTTATTATTATTATTATTTTTTAACCTTAATTTTAAGTAAGATAATCATCTTTTGCTGCATGTACTTGCTAACAGTAACACAAATGGAAGAAGTTACTGGCTCCTGAAATACAGATACTCTAACTTAGCTCTGGAGCTAGGGTCTCAAATTTTTCTGTAATCTTTGTATGGCAATAAAGAATTTATTATTATTAATTCCTTTTATGTACCCCGGGCGATAAGTGCTGCGCAGTTCGAACTATTGCGACAATGGAAGCCGATTGCCGATAATGGAAGGTCACATCTGCGTGTATCGTATCACTGTGCGAAGCTTCGGCCGCAGCATTACATACATGACGACATAAGGTGGTCATGTCCAATCAAAAAAGGTTAAAAAAAAACCCTTGTAGTAGGAATCTTTTTCAGCATAACATATATACAAACAGTACCAATTGGCCCGTTACATTAAATACAAACTACTTAACGTAAGTACCACAGTGATAGCAAAACCGAGGGGGGTAAGCACGGTGATTGGTGAAAAAACTTGGGCTCTCACAAGTAGGAAACGAATAAGAACGAATGTTTTTTTTCTGTTGCCTATTTAACTTGATTATTTACGCAGCCACTTTGATGTTTGACTGTACCTACTTGGTGTGAGGATTGAGAGTTTTGATACTAGCATTCTACACGCAAGAATTTAACTTAATTAAAAAGAACCGATCAAAGTGGCGGTGCTTGGGGAAGGCCTATGTCCAGCAGTGGACGTCTTTCGGCTGAATTATGAAAAAAATGATTGGTTAGCTCTATTATTTGTTCACGTCTGCCCAACCCTTCGGGGATTAAAGGCGTGATGTTATGTTTTGCAATTGGAATTTATCCTGTATCGAACATTCAACATACAAATCTGGGACAACTATCTAAGTATCTATCTAAAAACCTAGATATTTGTTTCGTGTAAATTAGGTAAGCTGAATAAATAATAAATACAGGACCCCTGAGGGGTTTTCGTTGTGTGGTTAAAGCCGAAATTTAATATAGGTTAAGTGTTTTAGAAATAAATAAATAATACCAAAAAAAGGATAAAACTAGCAAATCAAAAATTGTTGTTCGAAATTGTTTAATCATGAAAATCTGTATTCGCATATTGTTAGTGGTTGAGGTACAAAAAAACGTTGTATTTTTAATATCACACACAAACTAAACGAAATTACCTGAAAATCAGCTTTTTTGGTGACTAAAATTAATTCACCTAGTATCAAAACCTCTCGCTCCACAAACAAATTGACCAATCACAAATCGATGCCGGTAATCGTATCGATTTACTTTTACACGATTCGATTCCTACTCGGTTCCCGATTGTTTCCGAATCGCGGCGAGTTCAAACGAACGCGAGCTACCTACTTTCGTCATGGAAACCGTTGGCCGGAATTAAAAACTTTTTTGTAGAACCTATTTAAAATAGTTCCTTTTTTGAAGTGGCGAATTAGAATAGAAAAAAGCGTTGAGTTGTAATTGTTGAGCATTATTATCAACTTGATGCATTTTGCTTGATCATGGTGAATCGGCAAAGGCTTGCTTCAAGAGAACAAAAGGACCAATAAAAGATATAATAAATCTTCAGGTTTTGCGTCAAACTTTATACTAAACACAAAAAGTTGATTCCTAATATCCATAACGCAAGATGATTAGTGGGTATTTGTAAAAGCCTTTTTATAAATACTTATTTTTTGAGAAAAATGTGATAAAAAATTAGCCGGAACCATTATTCAAAAGAAAATTTTAAATGGGCCTATTAGAGTTGGTGATTTTTTTAAATACGGAGTAGGTAAATACACCAGGTTCCTGATCCACTAACACAAGTTTGTATGATATTAATTAATCTAAAGTATTTTTCACTTATCCACAGTCCATTGCTGAAAAAAGATTTTTCTAAATTGGATCCACAACACACTGAAAAACTTTGCAGCCGATGACTTCATGAATAACTTTGTCAACTTTGCAGTAATCCAATTAGAAATCTAACAATGTTCAATTAGGACAAATCAGAGCCTTTTTTTCGAGCCTAATTAAGTTTAACCACATTACATACGTAAACAGAAATCCCGAAAAATTATTTACGCATTCAACACGTCAATACAAATGTCTTCATTAACTTAATTCCGAACAGAACTCCAAATAAAAACAATAAGAACTCCCACATCGCAAGTTTCCGAGAAAACTCCCCGAAAACGTCAAATTCCACAACTAATCGAATAAGGAGTCGACAATCGAAAGGTTGCGAATAAGTAATCGATCACCGTACGTCACTTTACATTTATTATACGTTAAAAACGAACCTTTCCAAATATTTGGTATATTTTAAGTTAAAAGTTAAATCGATAAAAAACTTGGAAATTGACTAAACGTACGCACTACTTTAAATCGATTAATGTTCGCAAAAAAGTTTTAATAAGTTCGACCGCGAATGCCAGAAACTTTCATCTGTTTTCGAATTTGGAACGCATAGGCTTGCGTTCGCCGCGGCGCTCCACGTGCTAGTGAGGTGACATGCACGCACCCCGGAAAATTCGCGAGTCCCCCTTGCAAGTTTATACGCATCGAAGTGTGCGGGGCCCTCCCTAATCGAATAACAATCGTAATTGGGGGCGCTATTAATGAATCATTAATTCGTGTTGAGGAATGTTGCGATGACTTTTGACTTGCGGTTTTAGAAGTTTGTTGTCTAATTTTGATGGGATTGTATGGAAGGCAGATTCATTTTGTTAAATGTGAAATGAAAACTGTGGTTTTATAACCTCATTTAACTTTGTGTTGACAAGATATCTTTTAATCCAAATGAAAAGAAAATAAGATTTTTTGTAAGATCAAAACTATATTATACCTACATAGTGTTAATAACTTCAAAATCAGATCACGCACACACGATCACATTTAATAAATTCAAAAATAAGCCGAAACAAAACGACGAACTACATCAAACTTGATAGCAAAAATATCAACAAAATCTTTCACTAGAATGACAGTCACGGAGCCACTAACTCGCATTTACTGACTAAACAAAGGACAAAACTGACAAAAATTCCCCTCACAACCAGGGAATAATTTTCCAATATGGCAATAATATGACACAACAGTGGCAACACCGCGTGAATAATAAATATGGCGGGGACACGCGCGGCGCGTACGCTCAATTATTTACACGCAAATTATGGAAGTAACATGCGTCTAGTTTTGTTTTTTGGATGTAAATGTTAGATATCTTGGAGAAATTCGGAATGTAGGGCAAAGTCTAACTTCTCGACTAATCTTTCCTATCAGTATGGCTGTCTTAGAAGAAAACACGGCCCGGGTCGACCGAAGGTAAAGCTACGCTTGCAGCGGTCGGTTCGTGGATTGGTGACCATCTATTACATACCGAAACCCTCCGTACTTCGGAAAGTACGTTAAACCGTTTGTCCCGGCTGTCTTTCGTAGATTTTTGACAGTTGTAACGGGTAGTCAAAAGCTCAAAAGTCTGACAACCGGTCTTACCAGTGGTACCGTGTTACCCAATAACTGGGTTGTGGAGGTAAGATAGTCGCTCCATGTAAACTACTGGTATTCAGCTGCATCCGGTTAGACTGGAAGCTGACCCCAACGTAGTTGGGAAAAGGCGAGGCAGAATATTTTTTTATACATATTGGTACAACCTATGCAATTTTTATGAAGAGATGACAAAAACACATAATATTTTTTTCTCAAACATGCTTGGAAATTCGAACATTATTTTGACAGCCTTCTTCGAGATAAATCTCAGTTACGGTACTGGTCGAATACATGCGAACGCCCGGCCGGCAATGTATGTATGAAAATCCATATCTGTCGTGTTTAGCGTCCAAATAAATTACTATGAAAACTCATTTGTGTCGAATTATTTAAAAATGGAACGAAGTTTTTACTCAAACAAAAGAGGTAACTTATCAAAAATGTTATTTAAATTTCGAACTGGCTTAGCAAATAGAGCTGTTAAAGTAAAGAAGAAACAAATGAACATATTGGCGCGTGAAAATTTATCGTTGTTTGTTATTGATTCTGCAGTTAGAATTTCCGCGCATTATTTGAGAAAAATACTAAATAAGCCCTGGCCGCAACCAGGCGCTGATGGACTTACATATTGAGCCTCGGTTTCATCTCCACGATCGTCCATTAATGCCCTAGCTGCAGGCCGCGACAGTAATGTATCTACTATTAAAGTCATTTATTACTTGGCAAACAAAACGACCTACAGTAAAACTAGTATAATTTTCATAATTCTATGAAATTTTGGTCTGTTACACAAACTCACGCCTTCTTCCCATGGGGGTAGACAGAAGCTACAGAACGCCACCTGCTACGATCCTTACATACTCCTTTTCTCTGTTAAAAATAAATTAAAAATATAAAATTAATTTTGGGTGATTGATAGGTGATAACTGATAAAGGCTATTTTAATCGGAACATAAAGAATAGCAGCCCCGCTTAACAAGGTAAATAAGACGTACCTACTTTTAATAACAAGCAAAAAAAATAAATGTTACAAAAACAAAGTACTATCTCCTATAGAAATGTTTTGAGATCTGTTCAGGAATTTATCTCATTATGGGGGAAAAGAAACGTGGTATGTTTTTTAATCAAATCGCTGTCCCCGGCGAACAAAATCGTAATCGTAAAAATCAAATTTTAAGGAAAAATAAAAATATTTTTTTTGTGAATATCTTATTAATAGCGGATATATATAGCGGAATTGTTCAAATACCAAAAGTAAAGTGATTTTTACATTAATTACAATACACCTTAAAATCTCGTAACTTCTGAAATAACCGTAGGAAATTAATTAAAAAAATTGACAGAGTGTAATCTATGCAATAAAGTTAAAACTATCGTAATAGCACATTACCATTTTATTCACCGGGGACAGCGAAATATATTTTTAATAGCTTAATTAGAGAATGTTATAATTAGATAGCAATTAATGAAGGAAATGTAAGTATACAATAATTATGTTAAATATTCTATTTGTCCCATACTTCGCAACGCAACCGAATGTTATACTATTTCAATCATTGTTATTATTTGAAGCAAAAGATGCTTGTTAATTAATAGCCTCTTTTTCTTCAAATTGAACAAAATACAAAAAAAAAGAACAGTGGCACTCCGGGAGTGCCGACAGAAGTGAACACTTGAACAAGATCGCCTTGATGGAAGAAAAATACTTGTATAGAATATTGGTCCGTAACCTTATGTAAATAAAGAGCACAATAGCGTTTACAAAAAAAATACTTCCAAAACCTTTAAAGTAAAAATACTTGCATAGAACATTGATCCGTAACGTAATCTAATACCTTTAAACGAGCAATTCTTGTATAAATATATTATCTGAATCTCGGAAACGACTCCAACGATTTTCATGAAATTTAGTATACAAGGGGTTTCGGGGACGATAAATCGAGCTAGGTTAAATTTTTAGAAAACTACAAAAAGAAGATATCGGTCATCTAGATATTATAAATAAAGAGCACAATCGCGTTTACAAAAAGGAGGTGTTGGTAACGGTGTCGCGAGTTCAATTGTTTGTTCCCATCTCAAAAATGCTCAACGCGCCTAAAGAAGTTTTCACTTAAAAAATACTGTGTTAACAGCTTTCTGAAAACACAGTATTTATTTGAGGTCCATTGCAACGAGTAGATATGTAAATTCAGTACTTACATACATTTTCGCATTTAAGTCATAAAATATCCTAATTCATAAGGATGTCTAAAATGTTTAATATTGTCAATTTCCAACATTGTGATCAAGAGTACTGTGACCAGCTAATCACCTTATTAACTGGGTAGTAGTATGCAAATTGATATGGTTGTAGTCTTGTTGCCAATGAAATGATGATTTTTTACCATTAAGTAATATATTTATCAGAGCAAACATCTCGCCGCCGTAGGCATCGAGTGATTGGTATCGTTGTACCATTGATGTACGAAGATGTGGTTGTGTATAGACATTTTGCATTTTTACACACAGTTCCAGAGAAGGAGAACTGCTGTCAGGGAAACAAAGAACGATGAGAAGAGGAAGGAAAAGCCAAGTCGGGTGGAACGATTATTCGATTAACAAGAAAAAAAAAACAGCTTAGAATTTAGGCAGGTACCTACTTAGGTAGGTACTCTAGCTTGATGTCTTCTGTACTAATATTAATACACTAATACTAATATAATCATAATCATTTAATCATTTGTTAACATAGGTACAATAAAATAGTTGTTATAAAAAAAAAATACAAGCGCGCTATGTTATACCAGAAGGCGTACAAATATTCATTGATGTCATTGATACTAAAAATTGATAACATAATAACATTAATCAAACGATATTAATTGACTTTCTCAAAAATAAATGATAAAAAAAATATACATGTCAAAAAGAAAAAAATTGTTTAGGTACTACGTCAATATTGAAATAAAGTATAAAGAAAAAGAGAGAAAAAGGAATGTAATAATTAAAAGGATACAAAAAATTACACGTGCAATGTTGAGTAGGTACCAACTACGGTCAAAAACAGTACAAACAAAACAAATATAATAATATACTAATACTAATTTAATATTATAAAGAGGTAAAATTAGTTTTTTTGTATGTGGGGGGTAATCTCTGGAACTACTAGTCGGATTTGAAAAATTATTTATGCATTGAATAGCCCAATTCTTGAGAAAGGTTCGGCTCGCGGACGAAGTCGCGGGCAGAAGCTAGTATTTTAATACATCCATCGGACCGTCGGATATAAAAACTGTCGTCTTCTTCTTCGTCTTTCCCTCCTTGTCCCTACAGTACCTACCTACTCGACAAAAAATCCTTGTAGTTTCATATTTGACATTTGCAATTAACGGAGAATCTGTATTTCTGATAATCGTTCTCTTAAAAAATAAAATTATGAAATTATATGAATAATAATCAATAATCATTTTTTATTTGTGTAACATAAGTAGTAAATACAGTTCTTAAATTAAAGTTCATAGGTCGCTATGTCTTGCCAAGAAGCGTACAAATATGGTTGCATGCGAAATAAGAACAATATGGAATAATTTCTACAGTCAATGCATAAATAAGTTAATATCAATTTATTATTAAAAAATAATCAGTCGTATAATAACATTTTTCAATTTATAACAGTTTTTTTTTTAACTGCGTAATATTAAATTTTTTTATGACATCTTTTAATTTATTTTAAATGCACTGCGCATTTAAAATAAATTAAAAGATGTCATAAAAAAATTGCCTAAAACGCTCTTTCTCACTATGAAAATTGGTATTTTTATTATATTTTATGTTTTTATTTTTCAGCTAAGCAGCTCTACCTCATACGAGCCTCCGACATCACTGGCACCCCATAATGCAATGCATGCGTTCAGCGATGCTAGATAGCGAAAGGATAGTCGGTTCGATTACTGGAACCGTACTGTGGTACTTTTTGTGCCAAGATTTAATATTGATGCCTTTTATTACTCGCTGTAACTTTGCTCATCAATTAGACGATAATGTGGACTTTTTATCAAACATTACTGGAACATTCTAGATCTTGATGATTTTATGGTGCTATTAGTTTTTGTTTATTATCTATAACATTAGAACTAATTGTAAACTCGATTGTGTGGACTTTGATCAATCTAATCAATGTTATATGGCAGTGTATTTTTTTTTTTTCATTGTAGAATTAGCTTAGTATCGCATTTTCACCCGCGTAAGTCTCAATCCCGTGGTAATATCGGGAAGAAGTATCCTGTCCTACGTCAGGTCATGGTCCACTCATGTGACATCGTTTTTTTTATTCGTCGGTTATTAACAAAATTTAAGTACCTGGGTCACTGGATCACTCATGATCTGAATGATGACCTGGACATAGAAAGGGCACGCAGGGCGATGGCTATCCGAGGTAATATGCAAGTCAAAATAACCCTTTTCAGAGCATACTGCCAGTCTTTTTACACGTGCAATCTGTGGGTCAGGTTTACGCTGAGGGCATACAACGCCCTGCGTGTCCAGTATAACAATGTAATCAGGATGCTGTTGGGTCTACCACGCTTTTGAGGCCAGGGTTGATGGTATTCATGCCATTATGCGGAAACGCTGCGCTTCTATTCTCGGTAGAATACGTGCTAGCTCCCACAGCATCCTGGGTGTATTGTGTGATTAAGTGGGACAGCCCCATGCTGGCTCACTGGATACGGCTGCACATGTAGGTGTCAGGCGTTACAATTTTGTATATAGAATGTGGTTTTTACTAACATTAGGTTAAGACCTTTACCAACAACTTATGGATCGTGTAATTCGGTCTGTTTTTTTTTTTTTTTTAAATTGCTATTCCATAAATTTTGACCGCGTAGGTTTTGCACTTTTCTATGAAACAGGAGATTTTTTTTAAACCGATGAACAATTTCAACTCAGGGGCGTTAAGAATCATGTACTGAATCCATGGTAAAAGTTTTCGCGTCGATGTCCCTGCCACTTTGTATAAATATATAATGGAACGAAGGCAAAGACAATAGGATCAATTCTACTAATGTTCTATCAATTTTTTGTAAACAAAAATATTGTAAACGGTGACGTTTCTAACACAGTAAGTTTGAAATTGGTGATTTGGTTTGTTTGGTGTTATTAGGTTTTTTCGTCAGGAATTTCTCAATAATAGCCCGTAGTCTGGATTTGTGCCCGGTTGATGGCAATAGACTCGCCCCCTATTACATGGGACTTAAACATAACTGGCGAAATGTGGAAGTACTTTAGGTACACCTCTGCCTAACCCTTCGGGGAAATGAGGCGTTATGTTATTTATTTAATATAAGTAGCTATCAAAATTTTATTACAGGCACGAATAATATAACTTTACAGTTTTTAACACAACTAACTATTTACACTAGTTACTAAATAAAAAGACTAATTAAATATCTAAACAAAACGACACTTAGGCGTCGAAGTATTCGTCCGCATCGCTGTCATCCGGAAACGTGCCCAGAAGACTGGCAGCATTGCCACGCTGAATGGCAATACTAATTCTTTGGCCAAAGAACGAGCCAGCCCTCTGGTTACGTGAAGTTTCGAACAGTCGACGAGAAATTTCCTTAAAAAGGAGAAGCGCACTTGGGCCCCATGATCCGAATGTTTCGACCCCAAACGGCTCAAAACTGTAGTTACCCATAAGGCTACAGTATTTGCACCGCTTGAGGGTCTCAGCAGCCGCAGCAGCGGCGCCAGCACAGCCCGCCGTGCTAGGAACATGAGATGGCGCAAGGGTGTCGACACAGGTTGTGTCCCACACCAGAGGCCTCCACCTTCCAAGGCAACATGCAAGTAGCCGCTTACTTAATTAACATAGGAAGAAAAATGTAATAATTTTCTAAAACTAACTCATACATTCAGGTAATTTTAACACCGTCCTTCACTCAAAAACACAAATAAGATACCTATTTAAAAAGAATACAAATCCAAAACCCGCCAATCACTTTGTGTGAATTCTATAATGTTCAGAAAAGTCAGGGGTAACACAATCGTAATATCTGCGGGCCGCTTTACTAGCGCTGTGGGATCTCGTAAAAGTGAGGGAACTAATGAGGATTTACGGGGACGCTGAGACGTATGCCAGCCAGGGTGGCGCAACTGCGGGGTTTTTGTATTCCTAGTGCGGAGATTTGGTAAAAAAAGAAGAAACATAGAAGAAGAGATTTATAATAGCTACCCAAACTACATTTTCTTTATCTCTAATAGTTAACATTGGACAAATACACTGAAATCTAGTTTATCCATGCTTTCAACACTAACCAAACTTTTTCATTTAATTATTTCACAATCTATTGCAGCCTAAATATTTTATTTAAACGTACACAAAACTCAATTCTTTTTGATCATTTTGATCTTTCAAAAAAAAAAACTGACTAGTTGCGCCCCGCGTTTTCACCCGCATAAGTCTCGATCTCTTGGAAATATTGGGTCAAAGTCAAGTCAAAGTCAAATCATTTATTTCAAATAGGCCCATGTATGGCACTTTTGAACGTCAAAATTTACAAAATATTAAAATTGATTCTAGTCGCCCCTTCCAAAAGGTAGTTTTCGTATGGAGAAGAATGGGCAAGAAACTCCACCGTTACTCTTTTAAAATGTTTTACAATTGTTTGTATATGCACGTACATTTGTTAAATAATATTACCTATATGTGAAGACGATGCACCTAGAATAAAATTACTATACCACAATAGGTAAAAAGAATTAAAAATGAAGCAACGACAGATAATTTAATATGTGATAGATACATGGTGCTCACATATTTACAAACATTGTAAAAATAGACGATTTTCCTGAAATTTTGTAATTAATAAGTGTGTGAGAAAGTAATCACAGAATGTAAAATCAATGTCATAAAACACAAAATAATCAATTTTACAATTAAATTAGCAACCAGTTTGATTTTGTCTTGATTCTAAATTGTCCTATGGAGCAGGACCAGCATGTTTCCAAGCACTCTTATCTTGGATATAATCCTCTAATTTGTAATATGCTTGTTTACAAAGTGTACTTTTGATATGAGTTTTAAATTTTCTTTCATTTAATTGCAATATGTCACAAGGTATTTTGTTGTAACATTTAACACAGTACCCCATAAAAGATGTATGTACTTTAGATAATCTGAAAAATGGTTGATCTAGTTTATCTTTATTTCTAGTATTAAAATTATGTCTATCACTAATTTTATTAAAGAGATGTGGATTTTTCCTCACATACATAATATTTTCATAAATGAATTGGCAAGGTACTGTCATAATATTAATCCTTTTAAAAAGTTCCCTGAGAGATTCGCGGCGACGTAGATTATAAATGGCTCTGACAGCTCTCTTTTGCAAAATAAAGATGGATTCAATGTCAGCAGCCCGACCCCACAATAAAATGCCATACGACATAATGCTGTGGAAGTAGCTAAAATAGACCAAACGCGCGGTTTCCACATCTGTTAACTGTCTTATCTTTCTAACAGCATAAGCGGCCGAGCTTAACCGCCCCGCAAGAGATGTTATATGAGGTCCCCATTGTACTTTCTCGTCTAGCGTGATTCCTAGGAAAACTGTTTGATTAATAAATTCCAGTTTTTCTCCATTCAATATGATGTCACATTCGCTACTTTTAACATTAGGTAATTTAAATCTAATACATTTGGTTTTTTTTTTATTAAGTACCAGATTATTTACCGTAAACCAATCTTGGACTTGCAGAATAGAGCTATTTACGTCGTCAAGATTTTGTGACCGTCGGTTTATTTTAAAGATTAATGATGTGTCATCTGCAAATAACACCATCTTCGGTTGATTTTGAAGTAATTGGGGTAAATCATTAATGTAAACTAAAAAGAGGAATGGACCCAATATCGAACCTTGAGGAACGCCCATTGCCATTTCAGACCCTAATGAGTTTACGCCGTTTACCGTTTTTGGGATAAAAGGTACCCTATTTCCTTCCCCAGATCATAGTCTATCCATGTGCCAAATTTCATCCAAATCCGTACAGCCGTTTTAGCGTGAAAGCGTAACAAACAAACAAACTCCCTTTCGCATTTATAAAAAATCAACCAAAGTCTGCCCACCCCTGTCACGTCAGTCAGTACAATAGGTAAGTACTTCTCGTTGATGCGACTGACATGCGACCCTCACACATTTTATATTTTACCTTCTGCCTTTTATTGTGCAAGGGTGACTAATTCCCTTTGTTTTATAAAACAAAGCGAAGGAAAAACAGACATGTTTCCAAGGAAAAGTTATTTATGGAAAATTGTAAGAAATCTTTTACATAATGCAAAAAAAAAACAGACACAATATCACGCAAAACACTTGTATGCCCCAAAGGGTTGGGCAGAGGTGTCCTTGTAGCAGGTACACCCACATTTCGCCAGTTATGTTTAAGTCCCATGTAATAGGGGGCGACCCTATTGCCATCAACCGGGCACAAATACAGACTCCAGGCTGTTACTGAGAAATCCCTGACGGAAACACCCAATAACACCAAGCATAATCAGCCTACAATGTTCCCACTGCTGGGACACAGGCCTCCTCTCGGTAAGAAGGAATGGGCCGTAATCCACCACGTGGGTCCCGTGCGGGTTGACAGAGGTCACATGTCTTCAAATTTTTGGTTTCGTTTCCTCACGATGTTTTCCTTCACCGTTTTGAGAGCAGTGGTGATGAAATAATTTACGCAACGTAAAGCACCTGTCCGGGAGGAGCTCGTGGCTAAGTAATAACAGCCGCACGGGTCGATTCATCAGGTTAAGCTACGCTTGCCGGGGTTAGTCTGTGGATGGGTGACCATTTTTACATCCTAAGACTCCTCCGTGTCTCGGAAAGCACGCTAAGCCGTTTGTTCCGGCTGTCATTCGTGGATCTTTGACAGTCGTTACGGGTCGTCAGAAGCCCGAAAGTCTGACAACCAGTCTTACCAAGGGGTATCGTATTACACAGTTAGGGTTGTGGAGGTCAGATAAGCAGTCGCTCCATGTAAAATAATGGTATTCAGCTGCATCCGATTAGACTGGAAGCCGACCCCAATATAGTTGGGAAAAAGCTAGTCAGATTGATTTGAGAGCACCTAACTGGGTTCGAACCTACTACCTACAACTCGTTAGTCGCAGCCGTTACCACCTGGCCACCACTGCTCTCCATCAACCGGGCACAAATTCAAACTCTGGGCAGCTACCGAGAAATTCTACAAATAAAAAAAAAAAACAGTGGCACTCCGGGAGTGCCGACAGAAGGGAAAACTTGAAAAAAAATCGGTTGATTTCTTTTACTCCACGCACCGCGGTAGCGTTGATGTCTTTTAATCAACGCACCGCGGTAATCAACGCGTTGATGTCTTTTACTCCACGGTGTCGGTAAACTCGGTAACAGTGTCGCGAAATTAATGGTTTAGTCCCATCTCAAAAATGCCCAACGCGCCTAATGAAGTTTTCACGTAAAAAAATCGAAATACGAGTATGCAGATGTTTGGTGTTTCAGTTTTAACCAATCAACCAAGCCTTATTCGTCTTCTGTCGGACGTCCTAATAAAGGCTACCCACCTGCCCTCTGATTAAAATAAGGCTTGTAAAGACGTTAACGAACAAAATCGGATGACGCCAATAATTTGTTTCGACATCAAGAAAATTATGTTGCACATGTTAAGGAGAGATCTTTACTTTACCTGCCGGTTTGATAAGGTGGTAGTCATAATAAAATGCAACTGTTTGATCACTTGTTAAGAGCGTTTACATAGAAAGTGGGCAACGTCGCAAATAGCTGTCAAATATTTCGCTGTTTTGATTAATTTGGCTATATGTCTGTATGGAAATAAGAAGTATGGCTAACTAGTGAACTAAAATATTGATTATGAAATGCAATAATTGATATCGTAACACCGAATATATCGTTTTAGAAGTAAAAAAAAGTATTTGGAAACTTTCCAAATGCCTTTTTTACACCAAAAACTGTTACAACATTAAATTCAGTGTTACGAGTATAATTGCAATTCATTATTAATATTCTAGTTCACTAGTTAACCATAATATTTATTTCCATACAGTAATATTGCCAAATTAATCAGAACAGCGAAATATTTGACAGCTGTTTGCGACGTTGCCCGCTTTCTAGATAAACGCTCTTAAAGTACACAAACAATGTTATTACGGAATTCTAATGAGTTTATTTCACTTCAACTACAGTACAACACTTCTGCTGTTCACAATCACAATAGTAAGGGATAGTTCAACTTCTGAATGAATTGATAAAATATGATCAATCAATCTGACTAACCTTTTCCCAACCAGGTACAGCTGAATTAATATGATAACAGTAAATAAAATACCTTTTGTTATTACAAATCCACTTATTTCATTAAAAATAAACCAGTGATAAAATTGTTTGGTATTTTTAAAACAAGCGTTTTAACTTGTGACCGACCGAAGCTTCGTTTTCGGCCAAAAAATCACGATTCGGCAATATTTTCGTTTTCGGTCATAAACCAGCCGAAGCTTCGGCCAAGCCGAAAATCAGAAGTTCGTGAGTATCGCGTGACGTTCTGCTTACTTGTGCATAAAGTTTTAATAAATAAATAAATAAATAAAAACGAGAAATTTTGCATCCTCTAATGGAATCATGGTGTTTTATTTCTTTTAAAGCATATATTTGCTCTTTCTCTCCCTAGGTGTAAAAAAAAAGATTTCAGTGTACAGCGGAAATATTAATATTTTTTAATGTCTACATAATTTTCGTTTTCGGCTTCGTTTTCGGCCGAAAATAAAACTAAAGCCGAAGCTGCTTTTTCGTTTTCGGCAAAAAATCCATTTGCGATCGGACTGGGTTGGACACTGGTTTTACACAACAAATTCGAACAAGACTGCTGCTGCATAATTTGTTAAAATAACGACAAGTAACCCGAACCAACTCCGGTAAAATATAGGATAACGACAAGTTTACTTCTTACTTACGAGGAAACCCACACGGAAGTGACTTTGTACTAGCGTCAATTCGCGGCCAACCATCCTTGCTCACAAAACTAAATATTTCAATAAAAAAACAAGACCATAAGGACCAAATTAAATGTTAAATCGTGCACTATATCCCGCCCTGCGGTTTCGTCCACCATTTAGTGTAATTTTATAACAGATATGGTGCACATTTACATGGGGTATACCCCATAATGGTGCTTAAGAGATTTAAAACGACGTTATGAAGGATTTTTGGGCAAAATTTTGAAATTTTATGGTACTTTGTGGTGACTGTTAGGTGCATTGTATGGTGAAAGATTAAGGCATAAGTATCTTCAGGATTTTGTGGGATAACTTGAGTTTAATTGAGTGGAGTATAGCTCTGTACTCTCAACTGCACAAATATTGTAAACTGAGGTAAAAGTATTATTTTATTATTTTCACGTGAACTCGTTGACTCATAGACAAACTATCTCATTCATATTAAAGTTTTATTCTTTCTCTTTTGATTTTCTGCAAAATCTTTTCCATTCTAACTTTTATTAGACCAGTAAGTACAACAATGCCTATGGCCTTCCGAACTGTACCCTAATTGCGTAATACAACACAATCACAATCTGTTTCGATTTGAAACAGATTGCTAATCCATTGCTTCATAAGTTGGAAAAAAATCTGATCTGCTCAACAACGTAAATAACGCAATGAGTGTTGTTGAACTGTCAATATGAAACAAATTAGGCAAAATTGGTTACGAAAATAAGTTACGCTATTAGGGAACTGGTCTTTTCGGAAAGAGACAGAGGCGTTTTATGGAAAAAAATCGAACTCCATAAACCCTACCTCTAGAATACTAAGAAAATGTCATAAATAAAATTACCATACTTAACCTGACTTAAACTAATAAGTTTCTCAAGTAAAGTGGCAAGTTCGCCGTAACTCTTTTGGCTAAGTTAAATAACTTCGCGTCAAGTTGTAGTTAAGTAACTCTTAATTGCGGGACTGTAGCTTTATTATAGCTGAATGTTCTGCATAATTTTAATGCTGTGTTAGTTAATTTTAAAACTTTATAAAGTGTTAAAATATGAAAGTAATTTTTGGTCCTTCGGTACGCTAATTTTAAATTGTATAGAATTTTCGTATTTTATCTTTGTTTTATTTAACACACGTATCGTATTTTAACGCAGTCACACGGACTGCGTTTTCATCGGTGTCGATCTGTTCATCCTTTTTCTTGTTTTTTTTGGGCGGAGTGGGAGGGCGTGTCAGACTCATACTGACTAAAACCCACCCGTGTTCCTTCAGTTGCTATGTTGCCGGGGGGCACGGTATCCCTTTCGGAATTCCCCGCAATCCCGGCAGGCATCAGCCCTAGTGGACCCCGTCAGTTCTGCTGACATCTCTTTGAGGCGCGCGTGGAACACGACGTGACGTTGACCCGGGCCTGGGATCTGTTCATCCTGCGTGCAGGACAAGATGAGCTAAATCATCCTGCCACTATCCCAATGTATGTAAGGACGACACAGCACGTCTTTTTCTTCCATGCATTTATTTAAGCCGTCTTCTCAGAATTTACTTCCTTAATTTTAGTCAGACGATGTAAGGGAAAAAAAATGTTTATCCCCAGAAATATTTTTTGACACGATATATTACCTCTGCCAAACTGCGCAGCATTTTGTTGGCAGACATAGCTCCTGTTTTAGCACAAGTAAACATAGTTATAACACTTTTTCACCTATAGGTACGCTAAAATATTCATGCAATTCTTAAATTCTTAATTGCTGATGACGTCGACATATTCTGTTGCGCTTTGGGTGAATTTGAAAGAATAGCTACCTATAGAATTTATTATGGTACAAGAAGTGGAACTATTTCATTTTAAGTATACTACAATATCGCATTGGGTCTAGCCTGTAAGGATACTTATTTGTATGTTTGGAGTGAATAAATAAATAAAATAAATGAAACAGAAACAAACATACAAGTTTTTTTTTTAATAGTAACTATATTTAATCTTTGACAAAACACATTTAAGAGGTACTTATGTATTTTATGTTTAAAAGTTGTTTTTGTAAAATAACTGCCTATATCGACTGGAAGGTTATTAAAAACCTGGAACTAAAAAAAAACTACATCTTCGACCATAATAGTTATTACAAGTGGGCACTACAGATCTTTTCATATTATTGTTCCTTTGAGACCTTGTGCGTACAATATTGTTTTTAAATTTATCACTACAATACTATTCTAAAGCTACTGATAACATGTAGATTTATGGTATATCTTACATCTATCAGTTTTTAGAGCAATCACTCCGCGCCCTCTCTCTCTCAGCAAATATTGCTTGTAACTCAATACCACTTCTCTTACTAATAATCTTACTTCACGATAACTATTAGGAAATAAGACCTCCCTACAATACAATATGCTAGGTTCCAGGCATTATTCATCCAGGCCCTTAAGCTAGGCCATGTTGAAGCGTGGCCTAACGGGGTATATCAGTCACAATTTAAACAAAATACGCATTGGGACGATTTGATCCCGGCCGTACGGCTTCGTTACTCCACTTGTAGCGTTGGCAAATAAATCGGGGAAAAGGAATAATAAGGAATTATAATAAAAAAGAGAACGAGGGATAAACACATACACATTACACACACACATACACATTTTTATTCAATACTTACATTCTTTATTAATAAATTTTTCACTCTTCTTGCTCAAAAGTTCGTCATTGTAGCGTACTAGAGCGGGGAAAAAATAGCATATCTTGCTCTAGGGGAAAAAGGATTTTTTGTCTGTAACCAACGAGCTTACAAAAAAGAAAAAGTCTTTATTCTAATGTAAAACTAGTTTTTCACTACCGCACACCGAGATAAAAAGTTTCCTAAATTCAGATTGAACAAATTGTATATTTTTTAAATAAAATAAACTATTTAATATTGTATTGGATTATTTTAATTTCTCGCAATCGTAGTGAAAAGTATATTTACTATATTTACTCCCTCGCTAAAGCTCGGGAGAAGAACTACCTCGATAGAATGGGGTTATTTTAGCCCCTCGTGTAACAATCTGCTATCAAACAGTAGCACACAATGTTTTTAGGTGAAAATATATCGAAATTGATTACTTAACACAGGCCTTAAATTACGAGAATGAAGTGTTAATATCATCTCTCCACGTCCATTATTTATGGAGCAATCGACGAAAACATGTTTTTTATTTTTCCTGAAAAGTTGCGTTTTTGTAGTTATCATTTTACTCTCCGGGGACGACGCACTGTCAAATTGTGTTATCATTCATTCTTAGTTCGGGCCCCGAACTAATCTTAATTCCGTAAGTGATACGAAATTAGTAATTCCCGTAACTTCGGAAGAGACTACGGACTTCGTATAGACCCCAATAATTGAATCTTAATTCATCATCATCATCATCATCATTTCAGCCGAAAGACGTCCACTGCTGGACATAAGCCTCCCCCAAGCACCGCCACTTCCACCGATTCTGTGCTTTCCACATCCAGCGGATTCCTGCGGCCTTCACAAGGTCATCGGTCAATCTTGTGGGAGGCCTTCCAACGCTACATCTTCCGGTACGTGGTCGCCACTCCAGAACCTTTCGTTAGAGATCCGCAAGAGAACCAAGGTAACCGACATAGCCCGAAGAATTGCCAAACTTAAGTGGCAATGGGAAGGCACATTGCTCGCAGAACGGATGGCCGAGTCTTAATTACCAAACATTAAAACTAAACCACCAGCTTCTTCCCACAAAATAATTTGCGAACCTTATGCACCCAGATAGAAAGTAATAAGTCGGTAAAAATGTGCATACAATGGGTGCATTTGAAATGCAAAGCGCAGGCGCATTCAAGGGTCGAGCCTGCCCGTCACTCACTCGGCATTATGTATCGCACTTGCTTGTATATCTTGAGGTAGATTGTAGGTATGTATAGTCAGGTTCTTTAGTGGAGAAGCGTTAATTTTTGGAACGTTTAAGTTCTACTTTTCATACATTGATTATGTAAGTAAGTGAGATGGAATACTTCAAGGGTAAGAAATAAAATCCATATTCGAAGGTATAGCCATTCTCAATGGTGTTGAAAGAACCATTATTAAAATATAATTATTAAGATAGTTAATTGATTCAGGCGTGACCTTGCGGAAATCCATTACAAAATACAATAGACGTGGATATATTTAGTAACCTGTTCCGCTTAGCTATTTCTAAAGAGCCATAAAAAACTCCTGAAAGAAATCGACACGTGTTTCACCTCTCAACGAGGCATCCTCAGGATAACGATTGACTAGTCGCGAACCCGAACACAGCGTGTTGCCACACCGAGCACTGAACGCAGAGATTATCCTATCCTACTAAAATTATAAAGGCGAAAGTTTGTGAGTGTGTGTGTATATTTGTCTCTTCTTCACGCAAAAACTACTAAACGGATTTGGATGAAATTTGGTACACAGATAGTTTATAACCTAGATTAACACATAGAATACTTTCATCCCGATATTCCCACGAGATCGAGACTTCTGCGTGAGAAACTGCGGGGCCCAGCTAGTTAATGATAAATATTAAAACAATAGAGTGAGATTCAGAGGCATGGAAGCCGTAATTGCATGCAGAGGCATGAAAAGTTGCAATCCACGAACGAAAATCGGAACTATCGCCAGTGTGTAAAATTTTTGTAATAGATTTTTTCTGAATTTACTTGGTGATTTTAAAGGCATCAGCATTTTCAGTGTTAGCAAATACTTCTCTGCCAGCGGATCTTAAGCGTTCATGAAAATACACAGTTCCGCACTTTGTCGGACACCAACAAAGGACCAAAAAATTAAACATGCAACTTCTGAATATTCATACACCTGTTAATCCTTTAAACGTCAATCACACACGGAAGTAGGTACCTCAGTAATATTGCAACTTCGAGAGAAAAAATGCAAGAATCACATTGTTTATCTTCATGCATATGCAGGCGTCCAAGACCTGTCTCGAAAGACCAAAACAAGAAAAAAAGTAATCGACATTAATAATACTTTTGACGTATTGTGTGACAGTTTGAAAGTTGTAACGTTTCCAAACTGCATGTAAAGTGAGGGCATAATGGAGATTTACATTTGTACAGAAAACCTCTTTGTGAAGTGTCTGAGTCAGGCGGACAGTGTGAAAACGTCGGTCGACGCCCTAAACAAAGCCGTTAGTCGGGTAATGTTGGGGGATTAGATGCTGTGGAGAAAAAAATTAGGAGTATTTTATTTAGAATAGAATTTATAATTTGGTGCTGATTTTTGGGTGAGAGGTATTATAGTTAAATAAATGAGTCATAGTGCCAAATTTTGCCGACATTTAATTTTGAGACAAAGCGAATATGGGATCTTTCTTTCTTTTCCGTGTGGTTAGTGACTAACCTGGTGTCAGAGTTTTAAAGCAGCCCATGGACTTCTGACTTGGTTTCATATGCCATCGAGAAATATCTCTCAGGTATGTCGGTTTCCTCACGATGTTTTCCTTCACCGTTTTTGAAGCAAGTGATAATTATACAATACGCACATTAATTCGAAAAGTCAGAGGTGCCTTGGAATATGAGATAAAACGTTGACTTAAAATTGAGTGAGTTGAGTTTGACAATTGGTTCGATTGCTTCTAATTTCAATGTTTGCTTCAAATTACGCCTGAGCACGTTGCAGATCCTTCCTGAGGATTCAAAATAAAAAATTTACAAAACAATTGAAAGACAATATTATTTAGAGTCCGTGCCAGTCACAGTAATATCTTAAATATACACTTCTTTCCTATTATCATACAAATGAGGTCAATCCTTTCGTCAATCCAAGCGATGAAAAAAAAATCACAATGCACGTACATGTGGGGTTACGTTGGATCCCATAATTAAAAGGATTACGATGATTCGGTTACAACCGCAGCAATAGCTTTGTTATTCATAGCTTTTCTTTCGAGAAATACTAAGAAATACATGCAAACTTATTTTTGTGGTCGATAAAATCGATACTGTACATGCTTAATGATTCATCCCAATTTCAATCCCCTTCACTTTGCGTGATCCGACTCGCACGCACTTGGCCGGTTTTCAACAATTAAGTATCCACTACACCAACATTACCGCGAGCCCTCCTCACCCGCAGAACTAAACCACTTCTTTCAGTCGTCAACTAACGACACTCGAACATTACAACACAATGACAAATATTGCGAGACAACTTACGTACACCGCCATACTTACTAACTTAACAAGAATCTATTTGAAAATGACATTTACATTGGCAGGTGAAATATCGAGCGTTCGTGAAATTAGGAGAAATTTTAAATTTGAGGAGCGATCGATTCGTGGTCCTTTTATTCGCAAATGAAGCAAGTAAATTGCAACTGGATAATTTTGGGAATCAAAAAGTGTGCGTTTAAATACCTACATACGGTCTTGGTTTTGGATTAGGCAAACTCATTTTTTTATATTTAATCTGTATCTACCTATTAAGAATTATTATTCGCACCAAAGAGGTTCCTGGACATCTTCTTTGATTATAATCAATTAAACAAAAATCTACTCTAAAGCAAAATCTTTAAAGCAGCAATTACCAAAATGTTAAAAACCAAAATGTCCCAAATTCTCATACGGAAGTGACAGCACTATAACAAAACTAATACTCTAGTTATAAACAAAGTAACACATCCATTAAAATATATTTACACATTTTTATAGTTCACAATGTAAAACCACATAGTCAAGAAAACAACTATTGACATAGAAGTACAATTGATGGCGTTAACTCTTGGAAAAGAAGTATTTATAGAAACACCTGCGAAAGAAATACCGTAGATTTATTATTTTATTCTACAAAACAAGGACAATATAAATTAGACTGGATGTTCTTATAAGATGCACAGACGTCTGTCCATCTGAAGACAATGTCTATCTACGACTGACGATATTTTAACAAACTAAGCGATCTTTTCAATAAATTATATTGTATGCGCACGCGCATCGGGGCAGGGGAACTATATAGAGTTGGTATATTGGCAGCGCACAGGAAAAACGCACAGTGATAATTGTTTCAAGTATAACGTCAAAAGATTAAAAAAATATATAAACATAATAGAATAGGAACTTGGAACAAATTTTTCAGAATTTTTTTCCAGCAACAAAAGAAAAAAGACAGATGTAAAGAGGATGATAATAATAATTATTACTTTAAATAATGTGTAACTAGTTGTTCATTACCCTGAAAGAAGTATCAGTACTGTTAGAAGTCAAGTAATAATGTCCTATATCTTAAGTCACCAAACCATTTTACATCCATTTTACAAGCATTTGCAAACGTGGAATTTAAATAAAATTAACACTGACATTGTAATAATATTATGCATCTACTGCCTGCATGTTCGTCAGCCATATACAAAATAATTGATGATAAAACAAACACTGTACAAAATGTGTAAATTAGGTATCCTGCTTCCATTGATCATCAAGCTAATCTACAATTTTAATTCTTGATTATCTAGATGAATTACATGCACTTAAAAATAACCATAATAACATAGCTCCCAACATAATTATCCCAGCCTTAACAAACAAAACATTAACTCCAAATTATAAACTAAAAAGGTGGTATCATCATCTCTATAGACATCCACCTGTCTCAGCCGGTCAATCGCACAGTGCAGTCGATGCAAATGGGTGCGCCTGCGCATTGTTACCGCCGATCACTAACGACGATGTCCGAACGCGGTCATTACGCTTGACATGACCGGATCACGGCCGTGAGAATATATACGTAGGTTGTTACGTAATTTATTGTATACCTTTAGTTTTCTTATGTCCATGTTATTGGCACCTGTTCCTGGCCCTTTGTTTCAGAGGTCAGGATTAACGGTTTGTTGTACTTCGTATTGTAATGAGGCTGTGACTGATATGGATGTAGGCAAATAGTGTATTGAAGCCAACTGAGAGGATCTGATAGAAAGGGATGGAGAAGGCCAAGATACAGTTTGAGTCGCTCAACCTTAGGATAATGAGAGTCACCTTACAGCCGTAACTTATAAGACTGTAAAATTAACTGAATGGGACGGATATTATTAAAAAGTTTTAACTTAAAAAGACATAACTTAATCAAGAACAATCAAAGCCTGTTAATTTGAATAACAGAACCAAATATGTTGATGAAGTTGTTCTGTTAGATTATAGAATACTCCCAAACAAACTAAAATCGAATTATCACACCAATTCATTCTAGATCTAGCCTTCAAAATGTAACGAAACAGCAGGCTTGCGTACAAAAACTGTCCTCTTAACAAAAATCGAACGACGGGCATCGCAGCACTGCGAAGAATCTGACGGCGGCCAAAAACTCAGAATGCAACAATGGATGGATAGTATCTGACCATTTTGTTATTTGTATGTCCGATGAGAGGTTTGTCCACAGTGTTATAGTGACCGTAAAAACGTTTAATTGTCGATTTGTTAAGATTGGGTGTCTGATTCAAAAGCTTGGCTGGATGTGAGTCATATAAGTGCTAATGTAAGTATTGGCTTAATGTTTATGTTGAGTTTAAATTACTGCCTCTAACTACTTACCTTCTTATAACATTCAACTGTATCACTAAGGAAATGTGTATTTGTTGCAGACTTGCAATTGCGTCCAAACTAGGAAAGTCTACTAACAGTTCTACAATAAATTCAACAGTTTTTTTTTGCAGTTCAGACATTGTTAACTTCTAAGTTCAGTTAGTTCTCTTCCACTTCTACTTTTAATTAACTTAGGTTTTGTATTTTGCTACCCCTTGCGTCCCGCGGACGCGATATCGGCGATACACAATGGCTCTTTTTAATTGTTGTTTTTAACTACAGGATTCGACGGGTTAAATAACCTACTAAACAATTTCAATTATTATGGTACCATCATGAAGCAGCAATTTTTAACAAAAAAACAATTCTTTGAAGAAATCTATCAGCCTGTCCTGTCCTATCATCAAGTTTTCAATCATCAAAGATAATTATATTGTGAACATGAAGCAATACCTCTTCAGCATCATACCTTTCCTTTAAAATCAACTAGCTATAAATCAACCCACAAATAGAATGACAGCTATAGTTTTTTGTCAAATCCTTGAAACCGATCATTCCTATTTTCCTTCAAACATATCAAAGATCCAATTTTTTGCTTCAAGCATCATTATACCTGCGACCAGACATATTTAGAGCTGAACACAGGAAATTTCTATATTTGAAAATGAAAAAAATATATCACAACTTTTCAAACCAGAATGTTACCTGGACATAAAATTAAAATCTTTACAGAAAGGGATAAATAAGACCATTCTTGATGTTGACAAAAAAGGCAGTATACCTAGTGTCCTATTCTCAACGCATTTCCAAGTATAATTCCAGAAAAAAAAACTATACGTAGAAACCAATCAATTCGACGACAACGGAATAACTCTTATTATTTTTTTCCTTTTCGATAATAAGCACTGTCATGAAGAAGCGAATTAACCACTGCATTTGCTGTCAATCTCGACCTTATTGATTTTATCAATAAGATTGTTTGTCGATGATCTAGATGAATTTAACAAGTTTGCAATAAAGATGGCTTAAAGTATTTTATCCGGTAATTATCCAGAGATAATTCCTTCGGTTACGGTGACAATTTTCTCCGATTGTCCGCCATTTAAACTGGTTATGTTGTTATTATTGATTTTATATTGCAACAAATGTATGTGAGAGGTGATTAAGATCATAATCTTGATCGATGAAATATTAATAGCTTAGATCCGCGTGTGGATCTGTAGCATTTTTAATATAAAAACGTGAGTTACTTGGTCCGCTAAAGCTACGGTTTGCTAGAACAACGATTCCGTCTTATTATAATGAACGTCATAAAAATCTGTCTTTTTCACGAGTATTTGATGTCAAGGTGTCAAAAAACGGTCTGTTTTTGGACAGCCATTATTGTGTGACCGTTCACCGCTTTGAAACCTTTGCTTTATTGGTTAATTACCTACATCGTGGGTTACCGTTTTAGAACTTCAATAATTTTAGGACAAAATACAATAGACGTGGATATATTTAGTAGCCTGTTCCGCTTAGCTATTTCTAAAGAGCCATAAAAAACCCTGAAAGAAATCGTATTTCATCTCTGAACGAGGCATTCTCAGGATGACGATTGACTTGTCGCGAACCTGAACACGGCCTGTTGCCACACCAAGCGCTGAACGCAGAGAAATCTCTGCATTCAGCGCTTGGTGTAATGGATTTCCGCAAGGTCACGCCTGAATCAATTAACTTTGACATTAATCTCTCTTCGTCTCTTTTTTGACAAAATTGAAATATAATATATTATAGTAATACTAGCTGCACCCCAGTTTTACCCGCATACGTCTTGATTCCGTGGAAATATCGGGTTAAAAGTATCCTTTGTCCTAACCCAAGTCATGGTCTACCCATATGCCAAATTTTATCTAAATCCACTTACTTTCTACTTACTTAACAAATTAACTTACTTTCGCATTTATAATTTAATTAGTATTAGGATTTTCCTCATTTTGAATGCTGACATAATGTCAAGAACTAGGAATGCTCCCAATAACGTTGTACGTTGTTTTATAGCTTTCATTTTCATAGAATTTCGTTTCACAAAACTTTTTTCTCATATTATCATTTCATAGAATATTCATATACTTTGAATAAATTTATATAATTGACTTTGTTACAAATAAAATTTTATGTTTCGATGTTCATATCATAGAATAACAAATCAAATATTCTTTATCCTCATATTGTTTAGTTAATATAAAACTTATTACCAAGATTAACATTTCTAGTATCTATAAAAATTTGGTTAGATCTTTCATCCATTTTTCGGGTTTCGGGTACGTTTAGTGTCCAATGTCAATCAATTCACTGCCCTATTCGTTCTTCGTCTGTGTTCTCTTTCATGTGTACTTTCTGATCTGTTCTGCACCGCACCACAATTTTTTTAAACATTAAAAGCGTTCTTTCTAAAAGTTGGCAACGTCGCAAATAGCTGTCAAATATTTATCTGTTTTGATTAATTTGGCAATATTACTGTATGAAAATATGATGTATTGCTAACTGGTGACCTAAAATATTAATAATTTATTGCAATTATAACACTGAATTTGATGTTGCAACCGTTTTAGGTGTAAAAAGGGCATTTGGAAAGTTTCCAAATACTTTCTTTACATCTAAAACTAAATATTTGGTGTCACGATAATAATTATTGCTAGCGATATTTCATATTTCCATTCAGTCAAAAAAATCAATCTGCCTGGCCTTTTCCCAACTATGTTAACCCCAACATAGTTCTGCTTCCTGTCTAACCGGATGCAGCTGAATACCAGTATTTAAAATGGAGCGACTGCTTATCTAACCTCCACAAGCCAGTAACTAGGTAATACGATACCCCTTGGTAAGACTGGTTGTCAGACTTTCGAGCTTCTGACCACCCGTAACGACTGACAAAGATCCACGAATGACAGCCGGGACTAACAGCTTAACGTGCTTTCCGAGGCCCGGAGGAGTCTCGGTATGCAGCAATGGTCACCCATCCACGGACCAACCCCGGCAAGCGTAGCTTAACGTGATGGATCAACCCGTGCTGCTGTTAGTACTTAACCACGAGGTCTTCCATACAGTAATAATGCCAATTTAATCAAAACAGGTGAAATATTTGACAGCTATTTGCGACGTTGCCCACTGTCAGAAAGCACGCTCTTAAGCCTAGACGTCATGACTGAAATTATTTAACTTTACTTAATCTAAGCACAATAGTCTTACCTTGACTTTATTCAAAATGAATATCAGAGTGAACAGAACCAGACAAGAACTATTGCCTTTTAATCCAAAAAAACTATTGAACAAAACAATGCAACTTGCTCATATACAATCAAGTCATAATAACCATATCGTGAGAAATTAATATAATTATTGGTCCTTATGGCTGCAGCGGCCACATAAGGGAGATCGATGGGTGTGCGAGAGAAAGTACCGACGTTTTCCTATACGAATGAGAGAGATGGATATATTAACGTGTTATTACGGTCAGCAAATTGGCTCGTTTATGTAAAATTCTTCCCGCTGCGCATCTGCTGAATATATTTTGAAATTATTGTGTTTTTTTTAATGAACTTTTATGTCATATTTCAAATATTTCTTAGTCTTCTTCTTCGTAGCACTCTTGACAGAGCGGTCGTGGTCTTCATGTAGTTTCTTGTCCAGGGGCTGATGTGATTCCCCTCACGATTTCTCGCCATCTACTCCAATTTTTGGTATTTTTAGTGCACTCACACACGGGTTCGCCCACTGTGGATTTAATTTAGTCAGTCTATCTCATGGGTGAGCGTCCGCGTGGTCTAGTGCCCTCCACTCTTTCTTAGTACCTAGGTAAATTTTAGTACAATATTTCTGATTAGTCCCTTATTGGTTGCAGTTCAATAGCTTTAAATGATTTGCTTTTAAAGGCAGTGTAGGTTAGATATTAAATAAATTAGCTACATGTTTGAAATATTCGATACCAAAGTTGTCTCAATTATTCTCAAAGCATCGAGGATCTTTATTATTCCAATTATTCTTGTGTTACACATTTGTCATGTCTTCTTGTTATTGTTGATGTTTTGTTTTTGTTGTTGTTGTTGTTCTTGTTTTTTTTGTTTTTGTTGTTCTTGTTCTCCAGTGTTTAGTTTATCACCATCCACAGCCTAACTTCCCCCACTGCTGGGCATAGGCCTCTCTATTATTGAGCTAATCCCCACGCTCCTGTGCTAGCCTCTTTCTTTCATTAGTTTGAACTTATCTATAGACAGTTAATTAATTCAGGCATGACCTTGCGGAAATCCAATATAAAATACAATAGACGTGGATATATTTAGTAACCTGTTCCGCTTAGCTATTTCTAAAGAGCTATAAAAAATCCTGAAAGAAATCGACACGTGTTTCACCTCTCAACGAGGCATCCTCAGGATGACGATTGACTTGTTGTGTTTTCTATAGACAATCACATCGTCCCGCCATCGACACTTGGATCTACCGCTAAGTTGTCAGACTGTTCTTGGGACCCACTTCATCATCATCATCATTCTCCTCCTCTTTTCCTAATTTATTTGTGGTCGACGCAACATGTCCCCTTCCTCCATACTTGTTTATTAGTCATCATCTCGGTAGTCATCCCCTTTCTATCCATATCATCTTCCACACAGTCCATCCATCGTTTCTTTGGTCTTCCCCTACTCTTGTAGCCATCCACATTCATACTCAAAACTTTCCTCACGACATTTTCCTCATTCATCCACATCACGTGCTATATAGTTCACACGAAAAACAAAACAACAATAAAGTACTTAGTTCTGAATTCAAACTATTATACAAGATAAATCTAATAATTGATGGACATGGAAATTAGCATTCGTTTGTATTCGGAAATGCGATGATACCCGAGGGACATTAATAAAATATAAATACTGTACATTTAATTGTCCTCTATTATCAAAGCAATTATGTACGTCTACTAACAAAAGCTTGGTAATAGTTCAACGACAGTGTATGGAACCAGTCCTTTAATAACCTTAGTGCTAAAGAACCGTAGATAATATTTTATGAGCCAATATAATGGCACTACATAAATAGTATCGGTGGGAGTTGCAAAACGACATATTTGATTTTGTTTATGAATTCTTTGTTCTTATTGTTTTGTGAGCTATTACTTGCGACTTTGTCTGCGTGAATTTTATTGGTACTTTTTTATTTTTAATACAAAATAATAATAAAAAATCCAATCTCTTGGCCTTCATCTCACCTGATGGTAAGTGATGATCAGGCCGAAGGTGGAAGCGAGCTCCATCCGGAATCCTCACCACAGAGGAACTGGCTATCTTACCTCTAACTGCCGAAACACAACAGTCAACAATGCTGTTAACATTGTTGTTATGGCGACAGACTTAGATAAGGTGGTGGTAGCTGACTTAGAACAAGCCCTACCACCAACCAAACCGAGCAGAAAATGTTGCCCTCGCTGGGAATCGAACCCGAGACCTCTAAGTCTGAGACAGGTAGTCTTACCATTAGACCTCAAAGGCAAAGTAGCATAATATATCCTTTTCCAGGGTCCAGGCTACCTATCTATCAAATTTTGATAACGATCGGTTTAGTGGTTTAGGCGTGAAAAAGTAAACGACAGACAGACAGACTGACAGAGTCACTTTCGTAGTTATAAGTATAATATGGATTACAATAGTTCTTCACTGTTTATTTAAGCTATTAGTCGTTTGATTTAATTAAATACTCTCTCGTTTTAAAGCTTCAACACTTTATATCAGTGGTTTCGCTAAAATCTGATCTGATAGCAGCTGATCACCCTTGTTAAATCAAATTCTAACTGCAGTCAGCATTTGATTTAGTAAGGGAGATCATCATCTGCCAAGTCTTTTCCCAACTATGATGGGGTCGGCTTCCAGTCTTTCTGAATGCAGCATGCAGCTGAATACTAGAATTTAGTAGTGTTGATGACCATTATCCATGATATTTCGTCTCTGCATTAGAAAAGGTCTTACGAGGGCAGGTTCAGAAGCAGAGCTAGGAATAATAACATGGTTAATGTCGTTTGAGAAAAGCAAGCCAAAAAGTAACTTCATTGAACACTTTGGTGCCAATATTTGTCGTCATTGGGGTGGTGACGTCGGATGGATGTAATTCTAGACCACTGGTTTATAATAACGGTACAAAAAATACCAATAAAAATTACACTCTTAATCATTTAGGTCCTACTTACTGCACATAAACTTGAACTGCAAAATGCATAAAAATAATAATTTATTTCACAAAAAATTGCTCCTGCGCACTTTTCGAAAACGTCCGCCGCAGAAGACGAATGGCGTCACCTGTGCTTGTGTTACGGTAAATCAAAATGGCGGGTGTTTTGTCTCTTTCTCGCAAGAGGGTAGGATGTACGTCTATCTCGCTCACGTATTTGATTATACCGCGATCGGATGCGCCTGAGATTATGAGTGCTACCCGCATTAATGCTATTTGATTTATGTTTGTCTTACTGATCGATGTAATTTAGTGCAATTTTTATTCAATAGTTCTACTGATGGTTTGATGCTTCTTTGGAAGTCAATTTATTTATGGAAGCTAAATCGGAAACTGATTGCTATTTTACAATGAAGGTTTGTAGTTATTTAAATATTTTGAATTACTTATACTCCATTTGAAATAAGATTAGACTTTTAAAAAAACCTTTTTTAAAGTCCGGTCAACCGATTTTGACTTCTATACCGTAGGCTTAAGGATGGCATTAAAAGCAAAAAGTAGTTACAATACCAACTATTTACTGCAGCTGCCATTTGTCACCAAAGCATTAGAAATCGGTTGAACGGACTGTAAAAAAGGTTTATTTAAATGTCTTTATCTTATTTCAAATGGAGCATAGAAAAGGCCTTTATCCAGTAATGGACTGCGATAGCCATATGAATAGACTAATGATTTCCAACTGTGTAATTAACTTAATCTGAAAGAATTTGGTTCAATTGTCATGCCACCAGCCACCAACGCAATATAAGTCAAATTCGGTTGAAACGACTGCAAAACAGATTTATTTAAATGTCTAATCTTATTTCAAATAGAGTATAGTTTAAACCATTTCAAATTATTTTTATTACCTAATTATTTTGAACAAAATAAAAACATTTCCCGCGCCGAAAGCTGGTTTCCGACCTTGGTCTGGTCTCTGATATTAGTTGTCAAAGCCGAAATTCGGTCTGAAGGACTATTATTTTGGGCAAAATACGGTACCTAAGTAATTCAACAAAATCCAAACCAATATACAACACGCGATTATGTCGTTTTAACTGTCTTTTATTTTTTTCTATTTTAATTTCTCAATCAATCTGATGCTTAATCAAACCCACTTTTTTAGTAATAAAAAAGTGAATATGTAAGTACTAGGTACAATAAATCAACATTTCTTATTACTATAAAACAAACAGTACATCTTGAGTAGGAGGTCTTGAAAGAACAGAGTTTGATGAAGCACCAGACAGACTGAGAAATTAAAAAATTAAAGACAGTTAAAACGACATAATCGCGTGTTCTGCTCCAATGATTTTAATTTCCTCCCTTAATAAATTGCAAAATTGCTATCATTCCTACACCAACATTTCAATTCGTATCATAATGTTCATGGGTAGACAAAACAGCTCATAAAAACAAGTTGCAAACTCATTTAATAAAACGATAAAATAATTTGATGGACTCCAAAGCACGCAGGAACATAGCAGCTGACAAATTCATGTTTTTTAACCGATCACATAGGAAAACGTAATGATTCATTTATATTTTAATGTCTGTAGGCGACAACACAATACATAATGTCAGTTCCTATTACGTATTGTAATGAAAACTGCGCACACGCATTCGTCCCTTCGCGCCCCAACAAGAACAAACATTATAATTTCAAATGATACAACAAAGTTGTTCAAAAATTTAAGATTAGCTCCGCAATTATAAGAATTCAACAATTGAAGGTTGAATATTTAAAAAAAAAGTTAGTCTGCGGTTCTAAGTATCACCTGTCAACAGTATAACCAGTTTATTTAGACCTCTATTCGTCAAACGACACTTTATATTCAGAGGCCATCTCGAGATTGTAATACAATTAACACTAACAATCAAAAAACTGCACTCGTTACCCACCGATTATGCGACATCGATACACGAATCGATTAATTTGCTAATAAAGGTTACGTAGCAAAAAGAATCGATACTACACCCTTGTTATTAATTACTAAACTGCTTATCAATCATAATTAATGCACAGATGATAAATATCCTAGCCAGTTTACCAAGAACTGGGTAATTTGTAATATTTCAACTTAATATGTGGCCATTAAAGGTCTTTATTACAGTTCGGTTACATTAAAATCAATAAAAAAATACTGCATTTCAACCAGCCATTTTTAATTGGGAATAATTAATTTAGCTACTTATACTAAATTACTAAAAATTCTATTAGCTGTAGGTAGAAAATAATGTGAGTGAATACAAATACAAAAATATTTATTCCAACTAAAACAATGTTTCATACATAAATTGTGGCAGCCCCAGTAAGTTACAATAGTACTTGTGTCGGAGCTGTCTCACTCTTCAATGATGAGATTAAATAGTTACAAGAAAAATAAAAATTTAATTAAACATTATTTCGGTTACATTAAAATCATTAAAAAATGTTACTGCATTTCAACTAGTCGTTTTAATGGGGAATAATGAATTTAGTTACTTATACTAAATTACTAAAAATTCAATTCCCTGTAGGTAGAAAATAATGTGAGTGAATACATCGATACTTTCAAATTAAAAGTGCAAAAGGACCAATAAAATAATATACATCTTATTTTGACTACTTTTGCACCATAAATCCCTAAACCTACAGAGCTTATCATCAAAATTCTCCCACAATATATTCAAACATGTCATACACTTGCAGCTCTATAATAACATATTATGCGTACGCGCATCGCGCTGTTATGGCCGGCGGTCAGCTAATTTCTTACCATCTGATAACAGCCCGTGATCTCCCCGTAATAAGATATTCACGAAGAGCGAGGAATTGGTAGACGCGCAATGGTATCAGAAAATTGAAGGGTTCCAAAAATACAAGAATATTTTCGCGAAAAAAAGTCCCTAAAGAAGACTTGCGTATTATATTCAGCAAAGATATCACAAAAATAAAGAAAAAGAGTATTGAATATCATGGTGAATAATATTGTACCCTAGACATAAAATTAATGAAATCAGGACCAAAGGACCAGCCCACCAGGATACTTAAGACCAAAAAATACAGAATCAAATGACAAACCGCTGCTGATCCAAAGTCTTAGGCTTTAAAGGTAAATCCAAAATCAATGATAATAATGATATGTGCTACAAAATTACTGGCAGCGAATAAAGATCTGAAGCGGGTATAACTAGCATTCCTACAAGAAAAAATTGTTCTCACGGAAAAACGTGTAGACGGTGAGCCGAAGAAGCGAGCAATAGCCAAATATGGGACAAATGTTGTAAAAAGTGGTAATTGGATACCAAGCTTATTGGTTTCATAGCAAAAACGAATAACACAACACTACCTCTCGTTACATGGTTTTTAATATGGAATGCTGACGTTGGAATATTATTATAATGTCGAACTAGCGATCTTGAGATAATTTTGGATGAAATACCACAATTTCTTTTGATGTCTGATAAGCTAGATGAACCTGAGGAAGAAGATAAATCTATTGTAGTTTGAGATTTAGAACCCATTTTTGAAGTGAAACTTCTTACGCGGCGATTCGATAATTGGGCGAGAATTGAGAGTGAAATTTCAAGGACGCGTCACGTTTTGGAACATTTCGTTACATGAGAGAGAAGAAAGATAAAACTCCAAAGCCACAGGAGTGGAGCAAAAGAGAGAGACGTTTACACTCAAAGCGATAGAATAAGAATAGTGTCGCACATGCGTTTGTTATAGATTTTATCTGAGTATATGAACAGCTGAGGTACCACGCGTTGTGTAATCATTGTATTTTGTTATTATTATTGATAATTTACGTTTTTTTTTAAAGAATTTTCACTTCCATCACGTTTACGGTTTTTTTTAAGCTTTAGCGTTTATCCATAACCTTTAGCTCATGTAGCGGTTACACCGCCACATACAAACTACGCATCATAGACATGACGTCACACAAATCCTGCATCGCGCAATTAGAGTTTACCGAGCGATCGACATGGATACAAGATTTCAACTTCAAACCGTTGGGCAGTTGCCCGCCAGACACAACACCCGTCTGGTCGGAGGATCCTCCCTTTTCTATAGTGGATGAGTGAACTTTACACCCTGTTCCTCATTCCTCTAAACTCATTAAATAATTTGAAGCTGGCATAATTAATTTTAAGTTTTTTAAATGAATGCGTAGAACATAAACTATACTCTTGATGAATTTTATGACCTTTTGTGTGTAAGGTATGCACATGTGGTTGCAGTACTAAATGTCGCTTGTATCGCCGTTGTGTGGCAAGAAACATTACTCAGTGAAATATTGAAAAAAAACTTTATTTGATCATTAATCCCATCATTATCTTTTCAAAATGATAATCACAACAGCATTAATAATCGCACAGTATAATAGAAAACAATCATATTAATAACCCACACGAGACTTAATATTAATGCAAATAATAGATCAAAAGACATACTTCCATTAATCAACACAGGAGACATGTCCCCACTAATAGAATATTAAGACTGCATAAAAAGTAAAGCGTAATGAAAAAATAATTTCACATGATTTATAGCTTACTCAGGGATCCGCAAATTGCTCTCAGTTTGGGACATTTAACTTAAGTGGTGCGTACGCGCATGATACGTTAATTTTCGAAAAAAGAAGGAGGAAATTATTTGCGAGTAAAATGGCGCGATGTATTCCGAGAGCAACCGATAATGATTGATTTTAATAAATATAGGGCGGTTGGCGTCATTGCTGTGCATGTGTACTTACTGTAGAATTATAATTTATCTTTGCTGTTGTATTATTGGGTGGCAATAATGTCAAACCGGTGTCACTTTGTCTTCGCCTCGTGGACTTCGAAACGGGACTATAAACAGCCGCAGGAAAATCTGTAATTGATTGAATTTTAATGTTATGTTGAGGTTCCATTGCTCTTCAGGATCTCTATACTTATGTCGTGAGCGGTAAGACCCAAATGAAACAGTAACTCTTGGATGCTGTTACGTGGATACAGTAATGGTCGGAGTGACGGTCATTACCAAAACAAGTTGTCTCAAGACGAAAGACTTTGACCAGTGCGTGTTGCCAGTGATGACCTATGGTACTGAAACATGGTCGCTCACAATGGCCTTATTAGAAGGCTAGTCACCGAAAGGGCAATGGAGAGGGCTATGCTTGGAGTTTCCCTATGTGATCGATTCAGAAATGAAGAGATCCGCAGGAGAACCAGGGTAACTGACTTAGCCCGAAGAATTGCCTAACTCAAATGGCAGCGGGCAGCACATTGCTCTCAAAAGAGATGGCCGATGGGGCTGAAAGGTTTTGGAGTGGTGACCGCGTACCGAAAGACGTAGCGTTGGAAGGCCTCCCATAAGGTGAACCGATGAACTTGTGAAGACCGCAGGAATCCGCTAGATGTGGGTGGCACAGAACCAGTCGAAGTGGCGGTCTTTCGGCTGAAATGATGATGATGATGGTGACTACTTTTATGTTAAATGGTCCTAACTCCAAACTGGTCCTTACAACACTTTTTTCTGGCCTTATTACCTGGATTATTGGGTATATGTGCTATTTTTGTAGACTGTAGGAAATACTCAACCGCAGGAAAATGCACCAGAAGCATTGTAATGATTTTAGCAGGAGTAAGTACTGCATATTATGTATTTTGAAACAATAAAAACGGTTTCTTTTAATTACAGTGTTATTATCTTTAACGAAAATGTATGCTTAAAACGCCATTTATAAAATATTTTTTATATTAATTCTTAATAAGCATGTTATCATTATTAACTTTACTTATTCGAAACTTAATTAAAACACGATAAAACCACTAACTTACAATAAAGCCAAGCAATTATAACTTTAAAATGTTCTTTTTCACTTAATATTTAAGGAGTATTTTTGTATCTCTTCAATCTATCCTCCAAAGACCATTTAAGGAGGTGCTTTGCACCTTTTCGCAAGTTTTTTTTCAAGTTTCTGCTTTAACGTAACTTGACCATAATTTACGTTTACCAGGCAAATAATTAAGTTATAAAAGTTTATAGACCGTTGATACATAATTCATCGCCAAGTTATAAAGTTCTAGCACATAATTAACTTTTGAATTACATTAAGTTTTAAAACTTGTTTAATTTTCAGTGAAAATGTATCTTTTTAACATTCATGTTTTAAAATGTAAGCCGCACCTGGGATTACCGCAGAAACTCAAATTAATTACGTTCGTTAAATTACTTTTTATTTTCAGTCTTGTTTTCTCCAAGCACTACCTCTTTACACATAATTATAATTATCAGAAAATCTGTGTAAAAACAACAATTTTTATACTGCAGTCGTCATTTCTATAACATGAAAATTTTTTACATTTTTTTCGAAGCTATTTTGGTACTAAGAAAATATGTGGTGCAAACATTATACTTACCATTTTAGTTAATTTGATTAGTGCCCATTGTGTAACACCAGCAATACACTACGTATGACATTTGTGCCTGTCACACTGACAGCTGCAATGTCCATCAGCAAATTGCTATGGTTGTTTTCTTTAATTCAATAGTGATGTATAATAATTATTAACTTATTCGATTTAATGTCTTATAATAAGATGTTGTTGCGTATGCAAAATGTGATGCGAAGATTATTTATTAAGTTTGAATAAGGTGATTTTACGCAAGTAATTTACTTTGGTCCTTTAAGACATTTTTTTTTCGAATGAAAATTGAAAATTGATTACATTTTTGGAATTTAATTGAGGTATAAATCATTAAAAATTGGTTGACATTTATTAAAAAGTCACAAGAAATTTGGAATACGAGTATGCATCGACAATTTAAACTAATATTATATAATACAGAGAAAAGATTTGATTTTTTGTATGTTTGTTTGTTTGTATGAATAAACTCAAAAACTACTGGACCGATTTCAAAAAATATTTCACCAGTAGAATGCTATATTATTACTGAGTAATATACACTATAATTTATAAATATTTCACGCGAGCAAAATGAATAATAAATTGAAACATCAGGTGACCCGAATTGGGGTGCGTACAGAAAACCTCCACGTGTGCCTGATACCTGCTGGTCCCTTATGGATACGTTCGGGGGGAAGAGCAGTTGTCAGGCCGGTGCACCCTGGGCATGAACAATATACTCTTCGGAAAAGGTTTGGGAGTTTTTCGGAGAGGGTATTGTTTGTGGCGAATTTCTGCGGGCGGGGGAGCAGCATGCTCCTCGACGTTCTTCCGCGTGTCCCTCTGATTTGCAGAGGGCACAGTGGAGGAACGAGGGAGGCGGGTCGCTCCTGATCGATCGACGTTAGTCGATTGATACTGGACGTGACCCAGCCGCTGCGGTGCAGGCGCACCAAAGCGGCTGTCGTTTCTCCCTCAAGAGCGATCTTGAGGGAGAACTTTCGGCGGGTTCGCTGAGCCAGGTTATCTGGACAGCGAACGGAGGCATGTATAATGCCGCCGCCGGGGGCTTGGCTTAACCGCCCGGCCCAGAGGAAGGACACCTCTAAGATAAAAAACCACCTAATCCTAAGTTTTGAAGCGCGGCGAGAGGATGAGTGGCTGGTGTGGGACCAGTCGTTAGCGCTTCCCCTGTAGATACCTGCCGACCTCTACAGTATGTAGGTTTACCTAGGTAAAAGGCTCTGCCTAGCTTCCTAATTACTCGTGGGAATCAAATGGATACAATCAATTTAAAAAACAAAAACCAAGACAATAACGTGCCTTTATTGGCGGAGAAGGTACCGCTTGCCGGAGACGGCAACAAGAGCCGAGGAGGCTCCAGTCCCTCAGGGGACCAAAGCATGTCCGACCAGGACATTAAAAGCGGGGGCCCCAAATCCAAATTTTAGGGCAAACGGTCGCGCGGGTCGGAGCGCACAGGATCGGCGGGGCAATCCTCGAGCGAGGAAAGCCTCCCGATCGCGAAAGTGCCGACGGTGAGGAGAGGCCGAGGACGAGCGGTAGCGGAAGCAGCTTCCGCTTCGAGGCCGGGGCGGGGCAATTGGGGTCGCCTCAAACGGCCTGATACGCCGATAATCAGTGCGGAGAGTGACCCCGGGGTCTCGTCATCCGAGGCCTCAACAGAGGAGCCGGAAGTAGTGGTTGCCGCCTCACTGGTGGGCATGAAGATGCGGCCTGACGCCGCGAAGAGTGCTCAGGGTGGGGTGGTCGCCGAAATGGCCCGTCCGCTCCGGGAGCGGGCCAAAAACAAGCCGGACCACCGTGGTGGTAAGCCGGACGCCGCTGGCGGCTCCAATTCGGAGCGAGCAGTCAAGTTCGCGGAGGAGGTAGCGGCCGCGATCAGCGAGGTGGCCTTTAAGAAGACGAAGTCCTCTAGAGGCAAGGCCATCTCCGCGGCTACTGCCTGTATCATGGCGGCAGCGGAGGCCCTCCAACCCGGGCCTCCGTCGGACGGTATGTCTGAAATGCGGGCGGAGATCGCCCGCTTGACAGCCGCCATGGAGCATCTCCAAAAGGAGAATGCGGAGCTCCGAGCGGACTTGGCTGGGCTCCGACGAGCCGGCCCCCGAGAGGTGCCGCAGGAGGGGGAGCAGCATGGGCAGGGACAGCCCGTGACTGCTGAGGACCGGATCCTCAATCTGGTGCGGCAGGAAATGGCTGCTCTACGGAGCAAGTTTGCCACCTTGGAGGCCATAGTCCTGCGCCCCCCATTGGCGGCAAGCCAGCCGGCCTCGGGCCAGCGAAAGGCGGCGTCATACGCCGCTACCGCAGCTGCCGCAGCCGGACCAGCCTCGTCGGGGCCGACCAAAGGTGGGGTGGCTGCACAGGCGGCGAGGGCCCCAGCCAAGGCGGCGGGGGCCCCGGCTAAGGCGGCGAATCGGCCACCCCTACCACCTTCTGGATCTCCTCCAGCCGATGCTGGATGGCAAGTAGCCGGGGAGAAAAAGAAGGCTGGCAAGGCGGCAAGGGCGGCCAAGAGAAAGGCGAGGCGGCAGCGGCGCAAGGAGCGAAGCGTCGCTGATAGGCTCCGCGCCCCGAAGTCCGCAGCTGTAGTGATTACACTACAGCCGGAAGCGGAGAAGAAGGGCGTGTCCTATCAGCACGTGCTCGCCAAGGTGGATGCGGCGGTTGATCTGAAGGAGACCGCCAATGGCGTCCGCCTGAAGATCACCGCGACTGGGGCCAGGATGCTGGAGATCCCCGGTGCGAACAGCGGCCCGGCAGCGGACGCTCTGGCCAATAGGCTCAGGGCGACCCTGAATCCGGAAGAGGCCCGAGTGTCCAGGCCCACCAAACGCGCTGACTTGCGCATCCGGGGCCTGGACGACTGCGTGACGGCAGAAAAGGTGGTGGCCGCGGTCGCCAGGACTGGGGGGTGCTCTGCCGAGGAGGTGAGGGCAGGCACCATCCACCCTGACTCCACGGGGATGCGAGCCGTAACGGTGAGCTGCCCCGTGTCGGCGGCCAAGCTGATAGCCGGGGAGGGCCGAAGGCTTCTGGTGGGTTGGGTCTCCGCGCAGGTGAAACTGCTGGAGCCCCGACCTATGAGGTGCTTCCGCTGCCGGGTGGGCGACCACGTGGGAGCGAAGTGCACCTCGGAGGTGGACCGCAGCGACCACTGCTTCCGCTGTGGTCAGCCCGGTCATAAGGCCGGCTCGTGCAACGCCGCGCCGCACTGCGTCGTATGAGCAGGGCCTGCGCTCCACCCGCCAAAGCCAGAGGCAAGGGCAAGCCCTCCGCCACCGCCGTCACCGCCGCAGCCACCGCCACTACTGCCGCCGCCGCTGCCGCCCCCACTGTCGTCGTCGCCGCCGTTGCCGCCGCGGCGGTACCCTCACAGGGGGCTAGGGAGGGGGTCGAAATGGAGTGTCAGTAACGGCCCCATTACGCCTCCTCCAGGCGAATATCAACCACTGCGCCGCCGCTCAGGATCTTTTGCTCCAGAGCATGGCGCAGTGGTCGATTAACATCGCCGTGGTCGCTGAGCCGTACTTTGTCCCGCCCAGGGATGACTGGGTGGAGGACCTGAGCGGCTCAGTGACCCTCATTTCGTCGGCCGCCGCTGGTACCCCGTCCCTCGAGTCTGTCAAGAGAGGACGGGGTTGCGTGGCAGCACGGTTCGGGGAGATTGTCGTGGTAGGGGTATACTTCTCCCCGAACCGAACTCTCGCCGAGTTCCACAACTCCCTTGTGGAGTTGAGAGTCGTCGTCGTCGGGTTCGGTTCCCTCCCCGTGTTCGTCCTCGGGGACTTCAACGCCAAAAATCTGGCTTGGGGTTCCCGCTTTACGGACACACGGGGCAGGATGGTGGAGGACTGGGCTCTGGAGACAGGCCTGGTCGTCCTAAACCGGGGTTCTGTCCCCACGTGTGTGCGGATGCGGGGTGAATCAGTGGTGGACATCTCGTTCGCCAGCCCCGCTCTGTCGCCGCGTGTTATTGACTGGCGCGTCATGGAGGGGGTGGAGACCTATTCCGATCACCGGTACATCCGGTTTGACGTCTCCACCCAGACCTCGAGCGCGCCGGTCCGACAGGCCCCGAGTGGTCCGCGGTGGGCGCTGAAGCGGCTGGACCGGGAGCTCCTCCTGGAAGCCTCGATCGTGCAGGCCTGGGTGTCATCACCGGACAGGCCTGCCGACATTAACGACGAGGCGGAGTGGTTCCGGGAGGCCATGTCCAATATATGTGACGTGGCAATGCCCCGAGTCCACCCTGGACGCGCTTCGCGCCAGGTGTACTGGTGGTCGCAAGAGCTGGAAGCTCTACGCAGGGCGTGCGTTGCTGCGCGACGCCGGTACGCCAGGCACCGCAGGCTCCGTATCCGTCCTCCGGATACGGAAGCCATTCAGGCGGAGCTGTACGAGGGGTACAGAGCGGCGAAGACCGCCCTCCAAGCGGAGATCCTGCGGGCCAGAGCACTGGCCCGCGAGGAGATGCTGGAGACTCTGAACAGAGACCCGTGGGGACGCCCATATAAGATGGTGCGGGAGAAACTCCGCCCATGGGCTCCCCCGCTGACGCAGAGTCTCCGGCCCCAGCTTATGGAGGACGTGGTGAGCACTCTGTTCCCTTCAAGAGGGGAACATACGCCCCCGCCCATGGCTCCGCCCATTGCGGTGCCCGATGCGGACCACACCGCCGACGACGACGACGACGATGCTCCGGAGGTGACCGAGGTAGAGATGAGAGTGGCGGTACGCAGGATGAGTGCGAGGAATACCGCCCCAGGACCCGACGGCATACCCGGAAGGGCCTGGGTCCTGGCCATGGGGACTCTCGGGCCTCGACTGAGAGGGCTCCTAAGCGCATGCATGGAGAGGGGCTAGTTCCCACTTTGCTGGAAGACTGGGAAACTGGTCCTCATCAGGAAGCCGGGGCACCCAGCGGACTCTCCGTCCGCCTATCGGCCCATTGTGCTGCTCGACGAGGTGGGCAAGCTCTTCGAAAGAGTAATTGCAGACCGCCTCGTCGGGCAGCTGGTGCGAGTGGGGCCGGATCTGGCGGAGAGCCAGTTTGGTTTCCGCAGGGGGCGCTCTACGGTGGACGCCATCATGCGCGTGCGGGCCCTCACGACGGGGGATGCTGTGGCCCGGGGTGGGGTCGTCTTGGCGGTGTCTCTAGACATCGCCAATGCCTTTAACACCCTGCCCTGGAGTTGCATCAGGGAGGCACTTCGGTATCACCGGATGCCGACCTACCTCTGTCGTGTGGTCGAGGCCTATTTGACAGACAGGGCTGTCATCTACCCCGGTCACCAAGGAGAATGGAACCGGCGAGAGATGTCGTGCGGTGTCCCACAGGGATCGGTCCTGGGGCCACATCTGTGGGACATCGGATACGACTGGGTGCTGCGCGCCGACCTCCCTACTGGCGTCAGCGTCGTTTGTTACGCTGACGACACGCTGGTCCTGGCGCAGGGGAGGTCGTACCAGGCGGCGGCCGACTTAGCGACACGCGGGGTTGCGACAATCGTCGACAGAATCCGGCAGCTGGGACTCGAGGTGGCCCTGCACAAGTCCGAGGCCATGGGTTTCTATGGTCCTCGTAGTGCGCCACCGTCGGGTTCCCAGGTATTGGCGGGAGGGGTTCACATCGGCGTCGAGTCGACGATGAAGTATCTGGGACTCGTCCTCGATAGCCGGTGGAACTTCATGGAGCATTTCCGACGTTTGGCTCCCAGACTGGACCGGGCCGGGGCTGCCTTGAAGCGGCTCCTGCCCAATCTGGAAGGTCCAAACGCCTCCTGCCGGAGGCTCTACGCGGGGATCGTGCGGTCCATGGCCCTTTACGGGGCGCCGGTGTGGGCGCCTTCATTGAGGCGGCAGCCGGGCCGCCGGCTGAACGCGTCCCAAAGGGTCATGGCCATCCGGCTGGCGCTGGGCACGCCACAATTGCGGCGATAAGACCCCTCTTTGAGGAGTGGCTAGAGAGGCGCCACGGCGTCCTCACCTTCCGCCTGACGCAGGTACTCACCGGACACGGCTGTTTCGGGAGGTACCTGTTCAGGATAAAGCGGGAGGAAACGCCCGGGTGTCATCACTGTGTGGATCGCCCGGAGGACACGGTGGAGCATACGGTGGAGGTCTGCCCGGCTTGGGCAGGGCATCGCCGTGTCCTCGTGGATGCGATCGGCGGCGGTGATCTCTCGCGTCCGGCCCTGATTCGGGCCATGCTACGGAGCGAGAGGAAATGGGAGGCCGTCACCTCTTTCTGCGAAGCAGTAATGCTTGCGAAGGAGGAGACGGAGCGCGTGAGGGAGAGGCAAATTTCGCGTCCTCGCGCCCCTAACCGCCGCAGCAGGAGACGCCCTGGGCGTCGGGAATCGCAGGAAGATTTCCGGCCACCGTAGGCGCGGGCTTGCGGACGGTGAGCAATGGGTAGCTCGCCGTCCGATAAGGACCAAGCCCGGGTCGACGGCGCGTTGTGTTCCACGCGCGCCTCAAAGAGATGTCAGCAGAATTGACGGGGTCCGCTAGGGCCAATGCCAATGCCGGGGGTTCGAAGAAAACCGATAGGGAAATCGTGGCCCCCGGCAACATGGCATAGGAAGGAAAACGGGTGGGTTTTAGTCAGTAAGAGTCTGACACGCCCTCCCGCTCCGCCCAGAGCGGGAGAAGTTATTTGATAATTTCCCACCCAAAAAAAAAAAAAAGGTGACCCGAATTAACACACACTTAATTCTAAGCATTTAAAAGTTTAGAATAAATAAATACTACAATGTCTATAGGCGCCACCTGTCATTTATACCGAGGTTAATATGCGCATAGACCATAAGTCTATGGTAATGGAACATAAGTGTGAACATCAAACGGCAAGTATTTTACACCTGAGCAGTTTACGAGGATTTTATACAGAACTAGCTTTTCCCGCAGTTTTACTCACATACTAGGATAAGTACTTCATTTACCTGGATTGAAAGTATCCTATGTTTTAAGGCAGGATATGACCTTTCTGGGTACAAAATTTCATCCCAGTCCGTTAAGCTATTCACCCGTGGTTAAGTCACAAACATTTTCTATTTAACAAATCTTCAATGTGGCCAAACAAAATAAATTGGAATAGTTCAGAAGGATGATGATTGATGACATCTTCACAAACTTTTTTTTTAAATTTTATAGTACTCAGTACATTTAAAAAGTAATTAATTATAGAATTTCTTAGAAAAAATTACTACCTAATAGTTGGAAGTTTTTTTATTACATTTTTCTGGCATAGTTCTAATAGGCAAATGCAAAAAAAACTGAAAACTGAAATGCAACAAAATATTTTTGATTTAGAATATGGTCGCTGTCAGTAGGAACTGGTCATCTCTTAGCTGCCACGGTTTATTTTAATTCATTTAATTTTTTAAATTGTTTTTGTTTTTATATTTTTATTACGGACGCTTTTAACGTGCACGTCTTTCTACATTCTTCAGAAACACATGTATAATTTCAACACGAATGATGTAACCAATATTTTTTAACAATATTTTGATTTAAAAGAGCATCCGTCGAGTTTCTTGCCCGTTCTTCTCCATAGGTACCTACTACGCTTTGTAATGGGCAACTAGCTTCATTTTTCTGACTGACCGACCCCTTGACAATTTAAAAGTACCTGTAATTGGTTTATTTGAAATAAATAGTTTGAGTTTGAGTTTGATGAAGAAAAAATGACGAAAGATATTTTATTTTTTTGAAGATTTTTTTCTGTGGGTATTTTGCCTAAAATAAAACTCTATTTATTTATTTTGATTTTAGCAAAGCCTTTTTATCCGTGGAATAATTTTTATTGTTGACGTCTATCAATTTTTGTATGGAAAAACTTTTAAAAATACAAAAATATTCGCAGGATAAACCATACTAGGAATAAAAATTTGTCCAAAGTCAATCGAAGAAAAGTTGCATTCCTATCCAATATCCAACGACTTTTCAAACTACCATAGATCCCATATGACACAGATACGATTGAAACCCTACTATTCTTCCAAGGGGACATTGTTTGTGATGACCGCACAGCGGCTACACATAATTTTGTGCGGTAACCCTAACCCTCACTTAACCGGATCCGATGACCATTTTGACCGGCTGTGTTTAGGGTTGTCAAAATGTATTATAAAATTCGTTATCAGCATCAAAGATTTTTGTGAATGTGCGGGCTTTTTTTACTTTTCAAGTTAATATTCCGTTAGTTAACCTATACTCAACATTTATTCTTTAGCGTACTTAACCATCACGCACCGTAAAAAAGCCAGATTTGGCAGTTTATCTTAATTATCATGCCTCATAACTTTTATTTTTACGCTTTAGGTGGTTTTTTTCAATATTTTTAGTTCCATAAACAATTTAGGACTGTAAAAGGTGGAAAGCGGAGAACCGTGTGTTATGTTGGAACTTGGAAGGGACCTATGTCCAGCATTATTCTGCGAACTACCATCTATATCTATACTAAAATTATAAAGAGAGAAGATTTGTATTTTTGTATGTAACGAATAAACTTAAAAACTACTGGACCGATTTAAAAAATTCTTTCAGCAATGGATAGCTGCATTATCAGCAAGTAACATAGGCTATATTTTATCCCCGTACTCCCACGGGTGAATCCGCGTGACGTCCGCTAGTTATTTTATAAAGTTGTAACTCGAAGGAGACTAGTCTCCACGATACAAGGAATCCTAGTGAAGAAAAAATTAAGAATCCTCTGTTTTTTAATTGACTGGTTGACGAGACTAAGTTGATTGAATTTAGATGAAATTGTGTAAAAAGCAAAAGGTGTTACCAAAATTTTTTTACGGCCTGTGTCCTTGCCAACCCTATGCGTCAATCCCATTGTTATCTAAGCCACAAAATAAGCCATCCCGTGACCGAGGCCTGTCCCCGCCCAATTGAATCTCAATCACCATTACGATAAAATATCACTTTTTTATTCTTCTATAAGCAATACTTTTTGCTTTTAGACTTCTTACGGTATTATTTTCTTTAGAGAGAATAGAATTTGTAACATGATTGTTTTTTGTCTTATTTATAATTAAATCTATAGGATCTCCCTGCTGGACATAGTGAACAAGTCTGTGACAAGTCTTTTCCAAATTGCTCCACAATTTTCATGATAATATTATTGTGAAATTAATCATTCTGATTTTGGCAATTTTCATTAATAATGTTCGAAAGGACGGGTTATTTATGTGTAAATATTTTTCTGAAAATCATTTTAGAAATTCCGATCTAAAATATTACAAATATCTATCCTATCATAATATCTTCCTTTTGTAATTTCACCCACCTATATCTTACCTAACTTAATGGTAAAGTGGTCAGCCACACTTATAGGATTAGTAAGGGGTCGTATATCTAATATTTGCATGTTGACGTCCAGATTATAATATTATAGTGGTCAGTTTGTTTAGCTTTGGTCAAGATCCCTACGGTTCCGTGTTTGTATTGGGATTATGATTTATTGAACTTGTAGGTATATACCTACAAGTACAGTACAACTGTATTCGGTAATGCGATGATTCCCGAGGGACATTAAGAAAATAGAAATATTGTACAGTACAGTACAAATCCAGCCAGGAGCAAATGCTCCTGGCTGGATTTGTGCCCGGTTGATGGCAATAGGCTCGCCCCCTATACTTGGGACTATAAACATAACTGGCTAAATGTGGGTACTCTAGGCGTGATGTTGTTATGTATAGGTATATAATTGTTTGCGTACGACCAATCGATTGGGTTACTCCGCGTCCTAACCAAAAAGATCGTTCGTGTGAATACGCGATCGTCGCGTTCATATGATACTCATTTGTTCGGAATCCAGGAAGGAGCCCTCTGTCGGCGTGACGACGCGTTCGTGTTCGCCGAACAAAATGAACTCGGTTAGGACACGGCTTAAAGCCTACATAAGCATTTCGTACGATTACTTTTCTCTAGCTAGGAAGAGCTCGTGGTTACGTAATAACAGCCGCACGGGTTGATCCATCAGGTTAAGCTACGCTTGTCGGGGTTGGTCCGCGGATGGGTGACCAACTTTAGAAACCGAGACTCCGCCATCTTAGAAAGCAAGTTACACCTTTGCTCCCGGCTGTCATTCGTGGATCTATGATAATCGTTACGAGTGGTCAGAAGCCCGAAAGTCTGACAACCAGTCTTACCAAGGGGTATCGTATTACCCAGTTACTGGGTTGTAGAGATCAAATAGGCAATCGGTCCATGTAAAACACTGGTATTCAGCTGCATCCGGTTAGACTGGAAGCCGACCCCAACATAGTCGGGAAAAGGCTAGGCAGATTTTTTTGCCTTTTCTCTATATTCTGCAATACTGTACAATGAATATGTATAAGTAGGTACGTGAAGATCATTATGGAGGAGCTCGTGGCTAAGTAGGTAATAACAGCGTACGGGTCGATTCATCCGGTTAAGCTACGCTTGTCGGGGTTGGTCTGTGGATGGGTAACCATCTTTACAAACCGAGACTCCTCCATGCCTCGGAAAGCACGCTAAGCCGTTGGTCCCGGCTGTCATTCGTGGATGTTTGACAGTCGTTACGGGTCGTCAGAAGCCCGAGAGTCTGACAACCTGTCTTAGCAAGGGGTATCGTATTACCCAGTTACTGGGTTGTGGAAGTCAGATAGGCAGTCGCTCCATGTAAAATACTGGCATTCAGCTGCATCCGGTTAGACTAGAAGCCGACCCCAATATACTCGTAGTTGGGAAAAGGCTAGGCATATTGATTGTGAACATCATTATGGACCACGCATCTGTCGGGCACAGAAAATGAGAGACTATGTAGATTATTAAAATATAGATCAATTAACATAGATAAGTACCAAAAAGAAAACAAAAGCCTTGGCACTCCGGGAGTGCCGACAGAAGTGAAACTTGAAAAAATCAGCACCGCGGTAATCAATGCGTTGATGTCTTTTTAATAGTCAAAAGCTGGTGTCATCACAGTGTCGGGAAATCAATTGTTTAGTCCTATCTCAAAAATGCCCAACGCGCCTAAAGAAGTTTTCACTTCTAAAACAACAATCTCCTTTTTGAAAGTGTTCCATCAGTTATTTTTACAGTTATTTAATTACAATCTCTTTAATACGCATTTAACAAAAAACCTAAACTGCACATTTAGCATGACCGCAATAGAAACGGATTTTGTCGACGGAAGAATAGACAAAATGACTGATAAACAATCACAATCTGTCATTTTGTCTATTCTTCCGTCGACAAAATCCGTAGAAAACCCGTTTCTATGGTTGTCATGTACGCGTGCTGGTACCTATGCTTAATTATGCCAAGAAAACTCAACTTCTTCTCCACGCTGTTCCTTAGACCCCAAACAGCGGAATCGTAGAACAAGAGTTGACACATCGATCGTTGGTGGGGTGACCACTGAAAATCAGCGCTGTGCTGTGGGTCCCCCATAGCACAGCATCATGCTGAGTGGAAGCCTTCTTGTCGCAGTCATGTCGTGCAGCTGCCGCCTAAGTAAATTCTGTTCTATGCTCGTGATTTGTTATGTATTTTGTGTTATTCTTTGATTACTCTTGTCTTTTACATGCACGTGTTTCTGTGACAAATAAACCTATTTTTCTTTCTTTCTTTCTATATATCATGCAGTTTAATAACGAGTGAGAGCTATTAAGGAAGTAAATTACCTGTCTGACCAACATAAGGCGTCGTCTCGATACCTGAAAATAAAAATAAATAATGTTTACTGTTTAACTCATAAAGCAACAGTTTTAAAAACCAGGTCCAGTGGTAACGGCCCCAACTTACGAGTTGTAGGGCATAGGTTCGAACCCAGACAGGCGCTTTACTTTTTGTAAATTATTTCATCACCATTGCTCTCAAAACGGAGAAGGAAAACATCGTGAGGAAACCGACATGTCCTAGAACCAAACATTCAAAGACATGTGACACCTACCAAACTGCGCTGGGTCTGCGTGGTGGATTACGGCCCGCTTCCTCTTATCGAGAGGAGGCCTGTGTCCCAGCAGTGGGAACATTATAGGCTGATTATGCTTATGCTACTTAGGCATCTATCCCAACCCCGGCGATTTATGAAAAACGAGTAGAACTATTAACTAAAAACCGGCTAGTGCGTGTCGGACCACGCACAATAAAGAGTTGTTGGGATAAATTTACTTATTAATTATAAGTTGGTCGATTCTTTCAGTTTTCCTTTTAATTTCGGCATACTATTGCTGTGAATTTTTCCACATATCCAAAACCAACCATTTAACTGTCAGGGAGGGGGGACCCTTGTAACAAAAATTAGCACTTCAAAGCTTAATATTTCGTAAACGGATGCCTGAATCCAAAAATGGTTTTCATTCACACACTCACAATATTTTTGAACGACCTTTCCAACTTTTTTCCCATAATTTTATTTTATGTATACCTATGCCAAATTACAACTTTCTAGTACTAACCGTCTCTGAGATAAGCCGCGGACAGACAGACGGTCATGGCGAAACTATAAGGGTTCCTTGTTGACTACGGAACCCTAAAAACAAGTTCGCGAGCAACGAGCAATTACTTGCTGGTATACGTACCTATGTACTAAGCGTGAGTCTCTCAGCGAGTGTTCTGCCCACCAAGCAAACGTCGCTGAGCGAGTATTTCCTTTGATAGTTATTGTCGCTAGGACAAATTAGTGGAGAGAGAGTTATCGCCGGTAGTGTGAACTAGTAATATAATATATTACTAGTTCACACTACCGGCGATAACTCTCTCTCAAAAGATTCATATATTATATGAATCTTTTTTACTGGACCTACATCAATCGTACAGTACAACTATGTTCTTAAAGTCCCTCGGCAAACCTCATGTTTCGTCGGATTTATATCAGTTGCCCTTTGCACTTGGTGCAGACCGGACGCTCTCAATCGACTTGGAAGTATATAGAGTTGTTAACACTCTTTTAACTTAATGTAATTTATTTTAAAAATGGTAGGAAAGCTGCTAAAGTCGCAGGCACGACAGACAGGAAAATAATTTTACACCTCTATACAGTTCACACGAAAATCAAAACAAAATATCAATGAAATACTTAGTTCTGAATTCAAATTATTATATATCTAATAATTGATGGACATGGAAGTTAGTATTCGTTTGTATTCGGAAATACGATGATTCCCGAGAGACATTAAGAAACTAGAAATATAGTACGTTGCTTGAGCGCGAAAATAGTTGCTAGCTAGTCGCTTCCTCGTCGGTGGTTTGACAGGTGCCTTTAGAACCGAGGTCCTAACAATCTAAAACCGTATTTGGTCCAGCAACTACAAGATGGTTGCCAACGAGTACATAATTATTAACTTAAACACAGGCATTATCACTCGAGAGTTCCTGATTATAGAGAAAAAGGGGCCCTAGTTACACCTTAGTGTATGTGATTATATTTGTACCAGATATCACCTAACGATCTTACAGAAATGCCAATAATCCTTGCCAAGATTAATATTTTGAAACTTGGTAAAGATAAAAGCTGGTCTTTGATTATTATGCTTACTCACCCCAAAGCACAAAGTAAAGCGCCTGCTTGGGTTCAAACCCACGACTTACAACTCAAGTCTAAGCAGTTACCAGTGGGCCACTACTCTCCTTCATGCTGTTAGGGAAAAAGGATAACTTATCGAGTTTTCTGTACATTTCGCCTTCAGTAGGGCGTTCCCGCCACACTTTGGGCAGTCAACCCCAGTACCTACCACCTAGCATAATCAGCCTAAGGCTATAATGTTCCCAGTGCTGGGACACAGGCCTCCTCTCTTCGAGAGGGAGTGGGCTATAATCCACCACGCGGGCCCAATGCGGGTTGGTAGATGTCACATGTCTTCGAATTTTCGGTTCTAGGATATGCCGGTTTCCTCACGATGTTTTCTGATGACTTAGTCCGCCATTTGAGTAGGACTTTTATCTAGCACTGGACAGCAGGTGTTGTACTTAACTGAATTTTAGAAGAAAAGGATTTTAAGTAAGTGAATTATGAAGGAAAGTCAATTGGCAGCAAGTTTTTAAGGGCGAAGAGAACTTGAAAGGAAGTGGTCTATTACGAAGCTCAATAATCATTAAAATTCTTATTACTTTTTAAAATAACGTAATTAATACAATATTTCACAATCAAAATTACCGAGAGCGGTCAGTGAGTGGAGTAGACGATTATACTGTTAAATGAGCAATATTTGTATATATATATGTATATTAACATTTGTAATCACATTCTCGAAACCTAACGATTTCGATGAAAGTTGCAATATAGGGGTTTACGGGGGCGAAAAATCGATCTAGCTAGGTCTCATATCTGGGAAAATTCGTTTTCTCCGTATTTTCACCCGAGCTGAGCTCGTTCACCTTAAGTTTAGAACAAGATGGCTACCTTAGAATAACGACATGGCAGTATGGAATTAGTAAGTACCTACTACCATGGTAGCATGGAATTAGTATGAACTATCCTATACTATAATATAAATGAGCATTCTCTATTTTCACCCGAGCAGAGCTCGGTCGACCAGGTACTAATAATAAAACAACCATAAAAAAGCAATAAATACAATATTATCAATTCATCCAATTCAGGTAGAAACATTAAAACTCAATAAATCGTCGCGATAATCATCCGAGTGCACTTCGTAGAGAAGTAAAAAGTTCATATATATGGTAAACATATGTATGTAAAAACATAACTGAGCGGGTTGACTCATTATTGATCGAGATACGACAATACCTAGATGTCTGTCTCACACCTAGGTTCACCATGATGTAGGGGGAATGGAAATGGTAACCTTAGTAAGTGCGCTCTGACGAAGAGTAATACTGTCAGTAAGTGCGCTGTGACGACGAGTAATACTGTCAGTAAGTGCGCTGTGACGACGAGTAATACTGTCAGTAAGTGCGCTCTGACGAAGAGTAATACTGTCAGTAAGTGCGCTGTGACGACGAGTAATACTGTCAGTAAGTGCGCTGTGACGACGAGTAATACTGTCAGTAAGTGCGCTTAGATGAAGAGTAATACTGTCAGTAAGTGCGCTCAGACGAAGAGTAATACTGTCAGTAAGTGCGCTCAGACGAAGAGTAATACTGTTAGTAAGTGCACTCTGTCGAAGAGTAATACTGTCCATAAGTGCGCTCAGACGAAGAGTAATACTGTCAGTAAGTGCGCTGTGACGACGAGTAATACTGTCAGTAAGTGCGCTCAGACGAAGAGTAATACTGTCAGTAAGTGCGCTCTGACGAAGAGTAATACTGTCAGTAAGTGCACTCTGACCAAGAGTAATACTGTCAGTAAGTGCGCTCAGACGAAGAGTAATACTGTCAGTAAGTGCGCTCAGACGAAGAGTAATACTGTCAGTAAGTGCGCTCTGACGAAGAGTAATACTGTCAGTAAGTGCACTCTGACCAAGAGTAATACTGTCAGTAAGTGCACTCCGACGAAGAGTAATACTGTCAGTAACTACGCTCTGACGAAGAGTCGTATTGCCATGGTGGGCATGTTCAAATGATTATTCGCTAAAATCTTGTTCTTTTAACTTGCAGACTTTTAGCAGTTTTCAGGACCTTTTTGATACATACAGAAACTTTATACTTTCTTCCTTTGGGAAAACTAGGTAGAGCTACATACGATATTTACTCCCTTTTTTATGAGCAGTTGTTGTTGTTGTTGAATTAAAGGAACAGCTGCCGTCAATCACCATTTTTTCATCATCTCTTACAAAACTAACTAAAGCAGCGTCTTAAGAATATCAAGCACCTATATTTGTTTCAGTAAATTAAATTCAAGAACATACACTTACCCAAAAAAAGAGTTTACTCAAGGTCTTCCTTCCTTTTAAACCACCATTCCTCACATTTTTAACCCTTCCCCCCGCAAAACCCTATCCCTAACTACCTCTTCAAGTCTCTATACATCGGTGAACTAGACCATTTCCCAGTGTGCCGACCTCCCAGGCAATGAATGAATAATTCACGACGCCTCGCTAACCGCCGCCTACATTATTAATAACTGACGGCTGAACATGACGAACGGAAACCGCTAAAAATGGTGGCAATATTTCGCGTTTTGAAGAAATGAGGAGCTAAGTTTTAGATTATGGAATAACGCTACGTTCACGCAGCTTTATCAACTATGTTACAATAATAGTATATTAGTACCTGGGCGACCGAGATCTGCTGTGTTGAAAATAGAGAAAGCTCATTAAATAGTATACGAAAGGACATACTAATTCCTTGCTGCCATGATAATAGGTACTTACTAATTCCATGCTGCCATGTCATTATTCTAAAGTAGCCATCTTGTTCCAAACTTTGGGCGACCGAGCTCTGCACGGGTGAAAATACGAAGAAAACGAATTTACGAATTTAGATATGAGACCTAGCTACATCGATTTTTCGCCTTCAAAAATCCCCATAATTTTTCCCCCCCTTTCATCGAAATCATTAGAGCCGTTTTCGAGAACGTGATTACAAATATACAGGGTGATTGGAAGATGGGTGCAAAGCTTTAAGGCGAAGATAGTACAGACAATTTAGAACCATTTAAGCCATGGCACAGTGGAACGAATGTATGGGAGCGGTTGGACGTAGACATTTCCGAAAAAAAAGAGTAAAATTATGCCAAACTAATGATGCCATCTTATTCGATTACTTAATGCCTTCATAACTTGTGGTGATGAATTTCTTCATAACTCCCATATTTCGGGAGTAATTTGAGAAAATGTGAAATTTTACTATGAAAATGAGTGTATCGAGCTCTCTCCCTCCTGATTCCGGGCTTGTTTCAAGTAGCGGTCTCTAATATCATAATGCTAATACTAAGAGCTATATTTAATACTAAGACACATAGTGCGCCAAATGTGCACTTTCTGGGATAAAGAGTGATGTTTATTTTATAACACAATTTTTTTATTTTTTGTTTATTTTGTTGATTAAAACCGTTTTTCTAAAGGTTTACCTTATTACAATAACATTTCTGAGCAGCCAATTAGAGAAGATATAAGCTAATTAGGATATATAATTAGGGACTTAAGGTTTACATATAAAACTGATGCACTAATGATTACTGATAAGAACATTGCTATTATTTAATTACTAAATGGCTCTTAATACACTAATTTAGCATGCATCATTTACTAATTATCACAATAACTAATTACCTTGCAATATTTAACAAAGGATACCTGGGATACCTGGATTTTATATAAATAGGTCACTATTAGTAACTTTAAAATCAGTGTTGATTTACACCTCGTTGTATCCAAGCTAATCTCGCAATGTATTTTCCAAATTTTAATACAAATCTTGATATTCACGTTGCTTTATGCGCACGCGCACATAAAGATTTACGCGACTTTAACTATTTGTTCAGTGTTTTAAAAGATAACAGTTGTGTTCAGTTATGTGAAAGTGCTGAAACAAGTTTAAAAGACTGGTGTCGTCGATTTTGCTACCGCATTTATGCAAAATGGACACAGTCTGGAAGAAGCACAGATAAGTTTCGGAAGAAACATGAGATTTGGCTACAGGCTGCAATTCAATGGCCGGAATTACAGAATGAAAATATGGAACCTTCTACAGAAAATATAAGTGACGTCATCGAGCCCATAATTTCTCCTGCTAAATCTGATGCTTCAACTTGTACACATCCTAGTCCTCATAAATCTTTTGAGGACCTTAGTAACCGGCAAAAAAGAAGACGCACTGAAGATAGTCTTTCATGCAGCAGTAGCAGCGCTGAAATTATGTTTTCGGCCGAAAGGGCGCTTCAAAAGGCAGGACAAAGCGATACAGCTTATGTTATGAAATACTTGACGGAGAATCCAGAAGAGGCCTCAAAAATCAAAGCCTTCATTGAAGGTAAATCAATTCAGGTACGGGAAATATCCCCTTTGAAGGCATTGGCTCTTTATGTATCGATGAACTTATCGAAATGGCGCTATAACACTCTTCGGGATTTCAACACTCAAGAAGGAGCTCTTCAATACCCGAGTTACTACATGTTGGTTAAAGAAAAAATTAAGTGCTATCCGGCCAAAGAAGATCTCACAGTTACAGAGAGCTCTGCAAAAATCAAATTACAAGCCTTGATGGATTTAACCTCAAGAAGACTTATTAGGTCGTTAGAAACCCCTGTTGATCCCAATCAACAGCTCGTATTGACCAGCAAATGGGGTTTTGACGGATCATCTAGCCAAAGCATTTATCATCAAAGGACGAGTGAAGATGAGCAAATCGATCTTGCTAGTAATTTTATGATTAGTCTTGTACCACTGCGGCTCGTCTCAAAAGGTGTAACAATTTGGGAAAACGAGCGACCATCTTCCACTTCATTTTGCCGGCCAATATTGTTTAAGTTTATAAAGGAAACCAAAGAAAATGTGCAGAGAGAGATGGCTGAAATCGAAGCAGAGATTGAAGCCTTAACTCCATCCACCATCACTGATGGAATTAGTGTCAAACACCAACTGCTGTTGACAATGATTGATGGTAAAATTCATTCCATTATATCCAATACAGCAGCTTCAGTGTGTGACATATGCAAGGCTTGTCCTAAAGAAATGAATAATTTAGAGTTAATCAAAGATAAACACGCAAACGAGGACATGTATAAATATAGCTTAAGCACCCTTCACGCTTGGATTCGCTCAATGGAATGCTTATTACACATTTCCTACAAATTAGACATAAAATCATGGCAAGTAAGGGGTGATATAGCAAAAAGGCAAGTTGATGACAGGAAGAAAAGAGTTCAAGAGGCTGTAAGAAGAGAAACGGGCTTACTTCTCGATGTTGTGAAACAAGGCAGTGGATCCACCAACAATGGCAACTCGGCAAGGAGATTTTTTGAAAACTACACTAAATCTGCTGAACTGACCGGAATAGATGCTATGCTTTTAAGAAAAATCTGTGTGATCTTGCAGTGTATTTCATCAGGAGAGAAGATCAACGTAACTAAATTCCGAGAGTTCTGCTTTGATACTGCTAAGCTTTACGTGGAGTTATACCCATGGTATTATATGCCTTCTTCACTTCATAAAATTTTAATGCATGGGCCAGACATAGTTCAGAACATGTCAATTGTGCCCATTGGTTTTCTATCCGAAGAGGCATCTGAGGCTAGAAATAAAGATTTTAGAAAATATAGAGAGGGGCATTCTCGAAAGCATAGCAGTATCTCATGCAATGAAGATATTATGCACAATCTTTTACTGTCTTCTGATCCACTTGTTACAAGTATCCGTCCAAAAGGAAATAAGTTTGTAAAAAAATCTTCTTTTAAGGAATTTTATGAGCTTACGGATTCTGAGAAAAGTGATATCGAATTTGTTAACATAAATGATTTAGCGGACATCGATTCTGAATTTGAATTAATTGATGATGATGATGATGACGAAGATAATTAAATGATGTTATTGTTTTAAAATGTGTAACTCAGTAAATTAGAGCTTACATCTTAATTATTTATTGTACTTTTAATGAAACTAGGTAATTTATTATCAACTTACTTAAAAGTCATACTCTCATCAGTTCTTGTGAATATTTTTGTTAATATATATTTCTGTATATATATAATATATTTATAGACCTCTTAATAAGTCTGTCTGCGGTTTAAAGTAAATACAAATGGGGAAAAAACGTTTTTTTTTTTAAATTTTCATTTCCTTTTATCCCAGAAAGTGCACATTTGGCGCACTATGTGTCTTAGTATTAAATATAGCTCTTAGTATTAGCATTATGATATTAGAGACCGCTACTTGAAACAAGCCCGGAATCAGGAGGGAGAGAGCTCGATACACTCATTTTCATAGTAAAATTTCACATTTTCTCAAATTACTCCCGAAATATGGGAGTTATGAAGAAATTCATCACCACAAGTTATGAAGGCATTAAGTAATCGAATAAGATGGCATCATTAGTTTGGCATAATTTTACTCTTTTTTTTCGGAAATGTCTACGTCCAACCGCTCCCATACATTCGTTCCACTGTGCATGGTTGTCTTAGACGAAGTCTTACCAAATATTTTACAAATTCTTATTTTTTCTAATCGTATTGTACAAATTTTTTATTTTTTCTGAGCTTTAAATGTCTGTAAAAAAAATGTCTAATGACACAGAAGCCTAAAACATGTTTTGCTTGGTTGCTTACACATTACTTCAATTAAATAAATAAAAAATGAATTCATTTATCATTCAATTTGGCCATAATTATGCAGTTTACATTAAATTTCCGAAAAAAAACTTAAAAATTTGGTTAAAAAAATTTGGTAAGACTTCGTCTAAGACAACCATGGCTTAAATGGTTCTAAATTGTCTATACTATCTTCACCTTAAAGCTTTGCACCCATCTTCCAATCACCCTGTATATACAAATATTGCTCATTCAATATTATAGGATTTTCTTCTTCTTTAAAACTTGAGGGATTCCCCACATAGTGACGCTGTCTGTACATACAACGTTGTTGGGACCAGTTGAAACAAATACCATTAAAAAATTATTTAATGCCGGAATTGCTGCCTAAATTATTCTATTAACTCATTGTTTCAAATAGACCAACATAATTACAGACACTTCAGGGGGCCTACCACCAGCTCATAAAGCAGTATTATTAAAAAGGAAAAAGATGAAGCTCTACAGGACGTATAGCTTCATCTCTTTCTCCCACTATAAGTAATATTAAAATAATACTGCTATGAGCTGGTGGTATGCCCCCTGTACCTTATAACGTTTGAGCTAAATGTACGGTTCTTAAAGGTTACTCCTATGCAAGAAAATGACTCTTTCTAAGTTAACCGTTTTGTAACAGATATGAGAATAATGTCATTAGCCTCTAAACCAACTAGCCAGCAAACATATTCACGACTGACCAAAATCAAAACAAAAAATCATTTATTCAAACTAGGCTGAGAATCAGCACTTTTCGAACGTCAAAATGTCACTTCCTAGTACTTTAGCTGGAACGAAAAAGTCCGACTCCTTGACAATTCAAAAGTGCCTGTAAATGGTTTATTTGAAATAAATGCTTTGAGTTTTCGTAAACTGCCGCTAGTTACCAACTAGGGATTGCAATCCGGGAAACCGGATCCGGTAATCCAGCGGATCTGGCATCATTAAACGTTTACCGGATCGGGTACCAACATACCGGATCCGGTGACAGCTATTTTTCGCAAAATAATTGCGCTGTTGCATGAGTTGGTACTTCAAATGCGTGCAAATGCGTGGTGCGTGTGCTTGCAAGTGGTTCGACGCTTGGCCGCCCCGCGGGGGGACCCCGCCCCACTACGCGATGCCGCCAAGGCGGACCACGTGACAACGTGTTCAGTGTTATTCCACTCCTCGCTCGGCTCACAAATGTGTGTTTAGTTTGTCGATGCAAGATTATTTGCCGACTACAAAGCCAGTGTAGAAACTGAATGGGCTTTTTCGGCTGCAGGCTATATTTTTGGCTTTATTCGAAGTCGATTGGCAGATGACACAATGAATACTATTCGTTTTCTACGATCCTTTTTTCAAACCAAAACTTATTTTTTAATAGATACTGTATATGTACTTAAAATAATTATTTATCTTAAGTTGATTAAACCAAAGAGAGAGAGAGTGTGTAATAATTATTGTTGGCATTCTCAAATTATTGTGATCTCAGTAAATAGTAATGACGCAAGGTTAAATTATGTTAGATTTTATAAAGCTAAGTATAATTTTAAGTTCTAACATAAAAAGTAAAAGTTGATTTCATAAAAGTTTTTTTTTTTTAATAAACAACCTATTACACTAACTTGATTAACTCATTAACAATCCATTTTGGAACGAAAAGGCAAAATTATTCTGATTTAATCAATCCGGTCGGATCTGGCCGGACCCGGCCGGATCGATGAAAATCCAGCCGGATTCGGCCGGATTGCAATCCCTAGTACCAACATGAGACACCCATTCACGAACATAGTAAGTGAAAGATCAGTCAGAAACAGCTAAATACTAACACAAATAACTAAAAACATTGACTCCTCAACCTCGTCAAAAACCCATTAACTAGAAACTCCTTGAAACCAAGAAACTATAAAGTTAACAATGGCAAGATAAGCAGAGAAATCGCTTGTGCCAGTTAACTAAGCAGAATAGATGCTCTGCACCTTGTTCATTGACTGCGTATTCCTACAATATGGTGAATAGAATATTGTCTATGGTCCATTACAGGACATTGGTCTGTCATGGTAATTATTATGGATGGTGCTATTGTGGCTAAATATTTAGAGCGGAATTCTTGAGCAGAAATGGATAGATTTGTTGGTATTTTCAGAATGAACGTGGTATCCTGTATAGACTTTATTCTTTTTTAGGATTCTGTCCCTCAAAAGGAAAAAACGGAACCCTTAACTGAATCACTCATGTCTGTCCGTCTGTCACAGCCAATTTGCTCCGAATCTAGTAGACTGATTAAGTTAAAATTTGGTAGACATATTATTATATATTTCTGTGACCCAAACACCGACGTGTAACGTAAATAAATGAATTTTGAATATGGGGGTCACTTTTGGGGAGCTAACAAGATAATTTAAAAAAAGTTCTGCAAACTATACCGTGTTACATATTAAATAAAAGGACTTGTTGCGAGGATTTAAAATACTTTTTTTCATTGTCAGTTGTAATGTATGGGAGAACATGTTTTTCAACTACAATGTTAAGTTTGTGTTTGGGATAAATTAATCCCAACTACGGAACACTTCATTGTGCGTGGTCCGACACGCACTTAGCCGGTTTTTTATTGAATTTTTAGGGACATTTATATGATATTTTAATCTTATTCTTAGCTTCGATTTCGTTACGTTTACATAACACATAACATTACGCTTATAATCCCGGAAGGGTTAGGCAGAAAGTACACCCACATTTCGTACGTTTCGTTTCGTTCGTCGTCCGTTTCGTTTTCGTTAAGTTTAGTACCATTAGTAAATTGATTCAGGGGTGACTTTGCGGAAATCCATTATAAAATTCTATTCTCCGCGTCCAGCGCTCGGTGTGGTAACACGCCGTGTTTGGGTACGCGACAAGTCAATCGTCATCCTGAGGATGCCTCAATGAGAGGTGAAACACGTGTCGATTTCTTACAGGGTTTTTATGGCTCTTTAAGAATAGTTAAGCGGAACTGGTTACTAAATATATCAACGTATATTGTATTTTTTTAGAACTACTGTAAACATCGTTGAAGTTTAAAATTAAAGTATTACAAGTTTCTAGAGTTAAGATTTACATGAGATAATAACATAAGATCTAAAAAAAACCTATAAATATTGAAAAGAGGAATATCAATAACTAGCTGTGCCCCGCGGTTTCACCCGTATAAGTCTCGATCTCGTGGAAATATCGGAATAAAAATAAATAAAAAGTATCCTTTGCTCTCATTCAGGTCATGTTCTACCCATGTGCCAAATTTCATCCAAATCCATTCAGCCGTTTTAGCGTGCAAGCGTAACAAACAAACAAACTCACTTTCGCATTTATATAACATTATAAGTTAGGATGTCTGCTGCGTCAAACGTACCAAGAAGTTGAGAACGTCTGCGAGTGTCAGCTGAAGGCATTCACGATGAGCACCCTCAAACTCGCGCCATAAATAGGGTTGCCAGAATCAAAATACTGAGCAACATAAACTTACCAATTAAACCAAAACAATGATTTATATCATGCACTTTTGAGTAAACATCAAAAGCATTCTGAACTGTGATGAGTTTTAACCTCTCTGCTCGACAAGATTTTGACATGTGACACATCAGTTGACTCGACGGGGTGTTGCGAATTCAGTCATGAAATTCAGAAATTTTCATCAATTTTCAGCATTCGAATTTATTAAGAAAAATATGTTACCGCGCCTATTTTATACAATAAGTTTGTGGAAAATATCTTTAATTATATGTTGAGATCAGTCAAACCGCGTCAGTACACTGCGAAAGTTGTACAGAATTGGTATTACTACACCTATCCAAAAGGTAGGTAATTTAAAAATGCTGAAAATATGTACATAAACAACCCACTCTCTTGCTGAAAATATGCGAAAAGGAAAAATAAAGATATTATCATTCTCTCTGCATTCTTACTTTTACCATGTTTCATGACATAAACTACTTAAAAAACACGATCAAATCTTGATGAAAATTACTAAAAATTGTGTTGCGACGTGACACTTCTTAGTGCTGACCGTCTACCCAATTTTCTTATATCGAATCAAAAGTAGCATTCAGCCTAATCGATACTCGCAATAAAATCAGAGTAAAAAAAGTATTAGAAACTGAATAAAAACTCTTTGGTATATTTTCCATGAATTATTTTATTTTTGATATTAATAATTTTATTAGTAAGTACATACATACAGTGTGGATAGGGTAGTAACTTTTGAGGGTTCCGTACGTACCTACGAATGAAAAAACGGAACCCATAAAGGATTACTCGTGTTTCGGTCTGTCACAGCCAATTTGTTCCGAATCTACTGGACCGATTAAGTTGAAATTTGGTACACATATGAATTTCTGTGACCCAAATACAGAAGTGTAACGTTAATAAATGAATTTTGAATATGGGGTCACTTTTGGGGTCTAAACTAGATAGTAAAAAAAGTTTTGCAAACTATGCCGTGTGACATATCAAATGAAAGGGGGGGGGGGGTAGTGGGGTTCCCAAATATTTATGTAAATTATTCTATATTATTTTTGGAACTAAGTTCTTTAACGCGACTTGCAGTAGGAGTAAACTGGCATAAATCGTCACGCGAAAAAGTGTTCATACTTGTGACTGTCTTCTTCTTACTTGATAGAGAGAAAGAGAGAGTGTGAATTTGATCAAAATGTAAATCCAAGATGGCGGCTGCGAAAATTTTCAAATTTTTCGTCGTGTGAGTCGGTTTCATGGTTGCCGAAGGCGTTAAAGCCGATAGTGACGTTAAAATGTAAATCCAAGATGGTGGCTTCGAAAATTTTCAATTTTTTCATCATTGGTATCGTTTTCATCGTTTTTGAGGGTGCTAAAGTCGATAGTGAGGTCAAAAGGTAAATCCAAATAGGCGGCTGCGAAAATTTTATTTTTGTTTGAAATTATACGTGAAAAAGAACTTGGTTCCCCCGGACTTAAACGTTTTATTTTTTTAATTTATTATAGTAAATAGACCATTCCCTACTTATCTACGGAGCCATTGAATATAATAGTTTTTTAATACTGGAAATTGTTGGTTGATTATATATTACTGGAAAACCTATAAAGTCTATGGTCGTAAAATAATATGAGTTTGTTTTTGGGGTAAATTATTGGTATAAAACATGGATGCTATTCTAATTTGATAATTTTTCATCATGACTACAATTTTCATGTTTTTCGAGGGGATAGTGCTAATATCGAATAAGATGAACATTCTGGATTTTAAGATGGCGGCTATTCCAAATAATAATAATATTGTAGATTAATTCTCATAGACATCAGTTTCATGCGGATTGTAAAATCGATAGCCAAAATCCGTGAAAAAAACGGCCCTCTTAATTTCGTCAAGTCCGTCTGTCCGTGCGTCCGAATGTCATACAGCCACTTTACACAGAGACTATTTACTCTATCGATGAAAATTTGGAAAAAGGTGTATTCTTTGCACCACTAAACAATGGTGTAATGAAATTACGATAAACGTAATATAGGGGGTGGCATTCCCTATACATATAACCGAGGGATGAAAAAAAACTATGCATATAAAGCGTGTATTGTTGGATCTCTTAATTAAAATGATAAATATGTTTTGTGGCTTTACTTTTTAAGTCAATAGTTTTTGAGATGTGGGTTATTTTCGGTTACAACCGCGGAATTAATTTTGTTTATTATAGTGTTTTCGAGAAATACAACCTTAATTTTGCTGTCGATAAAATTGATGCTGTGCAATATTTATGCGTAAATAAGTATTCATCCCAACTACGGAATCCTTTACTGTGCGTAGTCCAACATACACTTGGCCAGTTTTTTTAATTTCGTTGGGAAACTACAACAAAAACAAAACAATTTATATTACTCAAGTAAGAGTGACCTATTATAAACAAAAACTACCAAACTCATACAACTAAAAATATGGACGTCATTTAAAAGCGTTTGCGGAATACCTACCCACTTTATAAAATTAATTTATTCCCAAACAAAATTTTGTTACGCCTACCTAAAAAATGTATACTGGGCATTCTGTAGCAAACTATCAGAAAGTATCAAAATTAAAATCTACAGTAAATAATTGTCCAAAAAATTAAAATAGTTTTGAACAGCGAGCGCATTCCGAATTTAAATTCAAATAAATTAAGCGCGAAATTTAATAAATGAGGTAAGTATCTATCCCCGTCCTGTCTGTTGACTCGTTTTATACATAATGTCCAAAAAACTATTAAAATTACTTTAGAAAAATATAAATAATTATTATAAACAATGCTTAATGTATTTAATGTTTAAAACAATTTTATTTCAATTTTCAAGTATCGATTTCTGACTTTCGACATATTAATTAATCGAGTCGATCAAAATTGAAAAAAAAAAATCGTTTGGCATAATCGTTTTCGCACATCATTACAATAAAAAAAAACAATAATGGTCGGATATTTTTAACACAAATTGAGTAGTGGTAATGAATATTACGTGTTATTGGACCTGTGTTCGTATATTACGTTAAGATTTGGGCATTTTCTAGGTGTTTATAATATTTTTAACAATATTTGTCACATTTTAAATCGTTTCTACATGTGTATGTGTGTTATTAGTGAACAGTTAAAATGTAAACACGCAGGATTGGCGCGAAACTTCGACTTTGGAGATCAAAAACTTCATTACCACTACTTATCTAACTGGAACAATGGATGAATTCGTCAAATAATTAAATGATGTGGTATTCACTGCCCCTGTGGTGGAGTTTAGATGTTCGAAATCCCCAATTTTTATGATTTTTAGCCTCAACCTCGACTGTCATCAAAATGGCGATTATAGCATTTACAGACTTGAATTTTATAAAGGTAAATTAATAATCTTGCACGTTAAATATGAAAGATTTAATGGTGTAAACATTTGAGTTTTTTATTCAACTCTCTTAATTAACGCACATTCATAAGATTTAATGGGTAGTATAATAAATATTTACATAATCAATTAAGGGTGTCGTATGTGGTAATTCTGGGGTCCAATTGGACCCACTACCGAGCCGGCGGAGGTTTGTGTGTTCGGGTCCAATCGGGGGCGCTTCCGAACTATACGGTTAAACTGAATAGAATTTTGAACAGGCTTAGCTAGCGATGGTACTACGAGAGTACGGGCAGGATCATATGTGTATTGCCAGTAATATCCAACAAGCTGCCCACTACTATGAAGCTAGGAAATGTCAACTGCGTAGCAAGTAGGTCGTAGATCGACAAACATTACGGGTCGTCAGAAGCCCGAAACTCTGACAACTGTTAGACCAGTTACTGGGTTGTGGAGGTCAGATAGGCAGTCGCTCGATGTAAAATACTGGTATTCAGCTGCATCCGGTTAAACTGAAGCCGACCCCAACATAGTTGAGTAAAGGTTACGCAGATGATGTAGCAGGTAGGTATGTCAAGTCCAGAGTCGAACATGTGTGGAAATGCAACGTTGGGAATTTACTCTGCAGAACCCATTTTTAATAAAAATGTTTAACCGTATCATGTTAGAAGTGTAATGAAAATGATACACCATTTCAGTACTAATTTTTAACTATTTAATTAGGTACTCAATATAACATTATAGACTTTTTGAAGACACCTTTAAGTTTCGAGGCTCAAACCGAACTAACTCAGAAGCTAAGCGACGCGCGACGCTCTAAACATCATGTTTCCATTCCGTTCCATTAAAAAACCAGTACTTTTACGGTAACTGTCAAATGAGATACTTTTAAACTTCATAATTACACTGATACAAAAATCATTTGAGGCAAACCACATACTTTTAATTTTATATTTATTATTTAAAATCACTAGAAATCTTATTAATATTTGGAAATCATGACAGATGGTAGAGTTATACGAGCCAAAATAAAACACATCAGCCTCTGAAAGCAGTTTAGCCTTTATTTATGTGAACCAACCCTACTGATAATACGTAATCAGTATGCGAGATGCGATCAAACATTACAACCAGCGGAACTGCGACGACGCAAACGCGTTTATGTACTTACTGTGCTGAATCAAAAAGTAAACTAATTTAGCAAAAATATCAAATTGTAATGGACTCTTGGTAGAAGAGTACCTAGGTGCCTACCTATCTAAATCAACCAACAATTCCAAGAAACAATCAATCAACAATCAATGAATCAAAGAAACAGCAATCAATCAATCAACAATATCAAAACAACCAACAATATTTATATCAATGTGTTCTGCAATTTTCCATGTCGAATGTAAGTAGGTACCTACCTACTTTACATTTTAGAAAAGGAGTATACCCTAACGACTGCATCATTCTTTTTTATACCCACATAAAAGCTTGTGCAGACCAGCGCGACACGCGACGCGACACAAAGACACCGCTCGTCGCGCGACGAGCGGTGCCTTTGTGTCGCGTCGCGTGTCGCGCCTGTTTGAAAGAGCCTTAAAGGTATTTATTTACATTTACTGTGTCATTAGAGCAAAGGTGAGGACAAAAGACAGAACTCAGTTCTGCCTTTTTACCCTCTGCTGCAGAATGTCAATCAATCAATCGATTGAGAAACCCGACTCTACTTACCTAAGAGGTCCTTCACTAACTTATCTTTTATGTCAACTTTTCTTTTTAAATTAACACGACGTTGTACGAGTATTTTGCAATATTATGCAATATTCCTGTCGTGAATCTGTTCCCTAATAATTTAATCAATGCCTCTTGTTTACTTCTCACCCACAATACCCATAAATAGTAGCTAAAAAAAACACACAAAAACAAATAATATATTCCACATATTCGTTGTAAACTCCTCATAAGTTTGTCTATTGCCAATATGGCGCGCGATCTTCGCGCGCATTTTAATAAAATACCTCGCACGCGCGTGTGTCTGACAATAATCTAAGAGATCGCTGATCGTACCGCGAAGGCTTATTAAATCGTGATGGAAAGTTTTATTAAACAGAAAATATGGAAGAGATAAAAATGTTATATAAAACGAAATGAATGAACTACAAAGTCTCCTGGATTTAATTTTGGAAGAGAGTCGGCCATGAGATAACTGATATTGTGAAAAGGAACAACGTGTGAAATTTAAATTGACAGCAAGTCACACTTTCTAATATTTTCAGATTTTCGCTAAACTGCTTATAAGTGTATTTTTCATTATCAGTTTACGACCACTAACTTCCCTTCTTCAACTTGAAGTTTGTTCCCAAATGCATTTGTTGCATTTGGGGACAATGACGCTACTGATGTGGGGAGAACCAGCAGAACCAGTGGAAAGAGGGTAAAAAATTGGCAGCTGTCATTTCTATCAATATATTAAATCGTTCACCCAATTCTATGCATACTTCAAAGCACAAACATTTTAAATTCGAGCTCCACGCTTTGGTTTAATGAATTTATAGAAATTCTAATTGATACCTAATAATTCTCTAAACTTAAACTAAAATGCGAGCAAGGACATCGAAAATTGAATGTAGAACGAAGTCTCATTCTGTAACAGTTTGGAATCAAATTCAAACTCACAAGGTGTTATTCTACAACGTGTTCCTAACTCGAACGAACATAAAAAGTAATAGAATTCGGTTTAGGAACGCCGTGTTCTGCCAGGGCTGTCAAATTGATAAAAAACAGTCTCACAATGCATTGATTAAAAACAATGGCTAAATAAAAACGTATCTTAATCAAGCATACTTTTATTGTAATTAAGACTTTAATATTCCAATAGTTTTGGTCTGATTGCAAAAATGTGATTAATTGGAACAATTTCTAGTACAAACCACGTTGAAGCTACAAATTATCGCCAACTTATTGAATAAGGTTAATTTGATCACTACTTGTCGGTTTATGCATCGCTAACAAGTTGAGGTACCTAACCTGTTTGCGTTGCTGTACTTTGCAGAATCATAAGCAGAATACTTTACATAAAATAAACCTTATTAAAGTTAAAAAAAACCCATGGTCTTAAAACTACATTGGCCCATATTTAATTAGAAATTTCCACTTATAAGCAATGACGTAAACTTCACTATAGCTTAGCTTTTCCAGTCACAGTACCTATAAGTAAGTCGAAAACGAAGTATTTCCGTTACCAACTTTATTATTGATGACCACAGAACAATGCAAGATATGCCAATAGAAATGTAATAATCTCCTTAGCGTGGTCAACCATAAACACACTATCAGAATCCTAAAAATAAATTCAAAATTCGAACATTCCTCCTCAAAGATGGCGGCCCTACGTATTGCAATTGTCAACACCCGTTGAACACTTTGCATTTTATAACATGCTCCCGAACGTTTGTCGAGAGCGAGACGGTAATGATGACCATCAATTTTTACTGAGCCCTATCAATACTCGTTCAACAATGTTGGATCTATGGCTTTCCGTTTTAGTACCGTGTTTGAATGTAAGTTTTGGCAGATTTAGGTTATAAATTGGAAATTTTATTAGCGATTCAAAGTGAAGTTTTGAGAAATTGGATTCTGGTTGGAAATACGAGTTATTTGTAAAAAAGGAAGTTAATCATTTAGAATCACTGCTTTTATTATGAAGTGCTGAAACCTGTGGCAAACTCTAATCTGTTTGACAAGACTTGAATATATTTGCCTTAGGCTGCATTGACCACCACCATCAATTATTGCTTGTTTGACATTGGTGCCGATTCCCTTGTTCACAAACTAAACTAAATTTAAGTTCAGTGCATCTTTTTCTTTCTATTTCATTAAGAAAAGGACAGAAGATAAATTTTAGTTTAGTCCTGTCAAATTAATCAGCGCTTGACGTAAATTGACGTAATTTTAGTTGGCAAGTTTTTAATCACGTCTAAACTTGTATGGAGTAATGACAGGCGCTGATTAATTTGACAGGACTAAACTAAAATTTATCTTCTGTCCTTTTCATAATGAAATAGAAAGAAAAAGATGCACTGAACTTAAATTTAGTTTAGTTTGTGAACAAGGGAATCGGCACCATTATCACTTTAAAAAACCGGCCAAGTGCGTGTCGGGCCACGCACGCAGTGAAATGTTCCGTAGTTGGGATGAATTTATCCCAAAATTTTCGAACTTTTCCCTTAACGTGCTGTGAGACCTTGCTTCTTGCCTAATTTCATGATTCAAGGTCAACGGGAAATACCCTATATGGTTTTGATTTATTTGCGAGTATCGAAATATATCGCATATAATTATGGCCGTATTATTTATTATATTGCGTTGACTTAAAAGCTTGATTTTTTAAGAGCTCCAAGAGTCCAAAGACCTGCGTATTTGATATAAACTCAACTTGATACCTTCACGCGTTCCTGAGAAAAAGGGTCTTGACAGACTGACAGGCGGACAACGAAGTGATCATATAAAGGTTCCATTTTTTTCCTTTTGAGATACGGAACCCTAAAAAGTGTTCACATAGTGAATAAAAACTATATTTTATTAAACCTAATTATGTTCTGCAGTGAAAGCTTACGAAAAGTCAATTGCCCATCAAAAACCTCAACAAATTACCATCAACAACGGTAACCCACATAACCGCACTAAAACGGTTAATTACCATTAACCCCTGAACCGAACCGCCCCGAACCTTCCCGAAGTTTGCCGAACAACAAACTTGCGGCTATAGAACGCACGTGACGTCACTAATTCTAAACCCATGAAAATGGATTGTGGGACATTACTTTGTTTTAGGGTATTTTGGAAACATACATATGTGGAAATATATTATGCTGGTTTTATTCAATTTTACCGAATTTCTGTACATTAGATGCGTGTGTCACTAAAAATAAATAAATAAAAACATTATGTTTGCGTCATTTGAAACACTCACTAAGAAAAGCTCACAAAGTAATATTTACCCTGCAAACAGGTACCTAATGTTCCTTTTAAACACCGAATTTTCCTGCAGAAAACCCCGAATCAACTTCCTTTGTTTTGTTTTTGTTCTCTTTTATCTACTTGAGGAAGAAAACCTCTAAGCCAAGTAAGATAACTAACTGTAAAATCCCAAAAATACGACCTAAAACAGTCAAAACATCCAATTTCAGACAAAACGTAACACCTAAAACGTCATATTGTCATCATGTTACGAATTTAAATTTTCAAATTCGGAACACGTTTGTCTCGTTGGCGACACTCGCGCTGGTTTATTGCATAAAATTACAATATTCGCCGACAGAGGGCGACACAAGCAGTGCGGCCATTATTGTATTACACGTCATTTTATTAAAACAATTATGTGTTTAATTGATATTCGTTGCATATGTGTTGCGTAATGTTCGGATGGCGGGAGAGAGATACTATCGTATAGTGGCTTGGTTATCTTAAGCGCACTTCTGGCATTTTTCTATTATCCTGGAAAGAAATGTCTGACAGCACCCACAGGAACAGTATTGCCAAATGAAAAACCACCTAGGTAGCTCTGCAATAATTCATCGTTCATCAGTGGTCTCATGACAAACACACAGACAAACAAATAAGGCTCCGATGTGTTTGTTCTCCAGTTTGCAGCTGTCATATTGCACACAGTGAGTTGCCTTGCAAATTAAACACCAAGTTATGGCATCAAAAGACGACAAATTAACAAGATGTTTGACTAAAAATGGCATAATTGGGTTTTTTTGAGGAAAATTACGCTTGAATCACGAGATTTTTGTAGTAACTTTTAAATAAACTTCTAGGGGTAACCATGGAACCGAGTGCAAAAAAATATCTCATTACCTGACTACGGCGAAGCAAAAAGGAGGATTATGATTTTGACCGGTATGTATGTATGTTTGTCCATCTGTTACCTCATAACTTCTAAACTACCGATCATAATTTGATAAAATGAGGTATCATTGGAAGCGTCTTGATTGATCATCCACTGGTTATAGGCTATGTGACGTCACAATAAATGCAATATGGCGCCCTCTAGAGGACATAAAGTCATGAACAAAAAAAAACGGCTTTACCTTAACCATTTTTGTACCTATGTCTTGATTTCTGTCCGAAATATTTTCTCGTTTCATACTTTTTCGATCGTGATTTTTCAGTAGTCGGGTTTTTTTAATTTTATTTATTTATTTAACAGTTTATGTACACATATAAACAGATAAGAAGAAAGGAACAGAAAAATACGGACAAAGGTGATGCTTATTTCTAAAGAAATCTCTTCCAGCATACCTGCAACAGGAAAGTAGATAAAGAGATGTAGACAACGTGTGTAAGAGTAGAAGAGAAAACAGAATACATAAAATAAAAAACTTAACTAACCGCTAATTTAAATATAAACATACAACATGAGAATATACTTAAATACATACTTCTAAAATACATAAAATTACTTTATAAAATAATAAATACATATAATGCAACTATGACGAAGTGGAAAGATAGTGTTCTTTCACTCTTCTTTTAAAAACTGCAACAGTTTGGCAGTCCCTAATGTCAGGCGGAAGTGAATTCCACAACCGAACCGCGTGCACACTGAAGGAGTAGGAGTAGAAATCGGTTGAATGGGGAGGGGATTTAAGGAGATTTCTAAGATGCGACCTGAAAGGTGCATCAGAGGGACGGGCGTAGGAAAAACGTTCTCGCAGATAGGATGGCGTTTGGGGTTCTTAACGTCATCTAATTTGGAGGTACCCAAATTACAGCAAATTCGGTCCATAAACATAACTTCACTTTCAAATATTACTTCAGGTAAACTGACACATGTAAAACAAAACAAACATGGGTACATTTGCGTTGACCAACACTCTTGCACAGCTAAGTGTTACACTCTGTGATTACAACGAAACGCAATTAGTCGCCAATTACTGCGCGCGCGCCGATAAGATAAAGATAAATATTCGAAAAGATACCTGACACCTACTTAGTGGAGTCTTGATTTAGCTGCGAAGGCTTTGTAGTTTTGTACAAAGTTACAGTGGCCAGGCTTGGAAATTTTGTTTTTGTCTTTGAGACCAGATTTTTGTTAAAAATGTACAAAATTACTGTCATATTCCTTTACATTTAGAGTAAATACAGACAGTCAAAAGAGCCTTAATTTCGGAAGTTATTGTTAGTAATTGCTACACTGAAATACGAACAACCAATCATAATTTTTTTTTATGAAATTGACAGTTACACTTTTAAAAATGGAGGATCACTGTTTGTTGTCTCTGAAAAATCCCTACTATATCACGAATAAAACAGATTTTGTACAATGTCAGTAGAAGATTTTGGAACAATTTTATAATTCTGTTTCATGTAATAAGGTTACATATTATTATGTAGACTTTTTTCATTCTATACTCTTACACTAAAATTATAAAGAAGAAAGATTTGTATTTTTGTATGTAACGAATAAACTTAACAACTACTGGACCGATTTAAAAAAATCTTTCAGCAATGGTTAGCTACATTATCAGCGAGTAACATAGGCTATATTTTATCCCCGTACTCCCACGGGAACGGGAACTACGCGGGTGAAACCGCGTGACGTCCACTCAGGGCCGGCCCGTTCATATAGGCGAACTAGGCGACGGCCTAGGGCGCTCGTATTAGGGGGCGACAATCGGCGGCATCGAAATTAAAAAATAATACTGTACATTAATTTTTATTTACCTACAACTTGAAAATACTCCCAATCTTTTACCAATTTTTCTAAAATGAGCTCATGGACATTTACGAAACCATCGGTACGGAAATCAAAAGCGAGCTTAGTTGATAGCCTCAACTCGCTCCATTGCAAAAAAAATCGCGATTTCAAATTTATTACTTCTCTTATTGTATGTTATAGTGTTTTGTTTAAAATTGATTTGACTATTATAGTTTAACCGCGATCGTTGTACCGATCGCGGCTGAGAGATATTTCTCGACGGCATGTGAAGCCAGTCAAAGGCCCATGGGCGGCTTTAAAACTCTGACACCAGGTTAGTCACTAACCACACGAAAAAGAAAGAACATAGTTTTATTTTGTCACGAATTTTCTTAAAAGGGCGCCGTTCCAGCCTTTCGCCTAGCGCGCCAGGAATTCTCGGGCCAGCGCTGTCCGCTAGTTTCGAATAAAATGAAAAAATTTAGAACTTTTCTTGTGTAACGATACCACAGCCAGTACAATCAAATCCAACGCTAAACCATAGATACACAGAAAATTTGTTACTCTGTGGTCAATAGTCATAATATCATACTTGTGAGGTGTACCTACATTTACGTAATTTCGTCGGTGTGTAAGTAAAACCGCAGGCTCATGTTGTGTAGTCAATTGTAATACGAACAACAGTACTTTCTTTGAAGTGTGGTGGCAATGGCAACTGGCAACTGCAATAACGGTAGCGACCGGTTGTTGAGCGATTGCTTAGAGGATTGTTTTGTGTGATAGATCAGTCGGGAAATTGATACTTTAAAGGCAAGAACATCGGGGTCCTTTATCTCCTGCTCTCTGAAACTTTAAAATTAACAGTCTTCAAGAGGATTGATCTGTCAAAAATAGGATGATGATGATGTATGATGTATATGGATGTTTTTAGGATGCTGTCGGGGCTGGCATGGCGTTGTAGCGCTTCAGGAATGTTCGCGAAGGCTCGCACAGATGGTTTCCATGCCATCATGCGAAAGAAAGCGGCCTCTTTACTACAACGCCTGCATGGTAGTGACAACAGCATTCAAAAAATGATCGCGGCCATACCGGACTGTCCCTTTCAGGGACACTGGGTGGGGACAGTCATAGGTCTGCGTAAATAAATAATTTTGTAAAAAAAAAAACAGTACTAACCTACTTATTTAAGCAACATTGTTACTAACACCAATATACTAACAAAATTATGGAACTTGGTCTGAAATAAAGTTTTATTTTATATAAAATTGATTTAAAATCATGCATTATGAGCATCTTCATGGCTTCCAATAACAATTTTTCTACCAAAAAATCTTATGTCTTTTAGAGGCAATTAGCTTATGCCCCATGGAATTATTTATTCCTATTCTATTGTAACGAATGAGTAATCTAAACCACATGGGCGAAATGATTACCCTAACGGTGTACACAAAAAAAAACTCATAGGCAAACTCTCAACCAGTTTTCGCTACTCTTCACCCAGCTATAATTACATACTTATCTATCAAGCTATTATCTCCAACCTGCCTTCCAGATGATACTTCAAAACTAATCTAATCACCCGTTTCTCACATCCGCCCTGCATAATAGTGTTAAAGCTAAAATAATTTTATTTCTACTCGGGATTATCGCGAGCCTGCACAATCAATAATTTTGTATCAATGACTGGCCGGCCGCTTATTAGTAGAGGAAAAAACAATAACTGTATATGTATGATTATATGCCTCGGCGCGTACAAGAATTGTAAGGATGTGGTGTTGTTGATTTTTTGTTGGTGTTGCCGTTTTTGGTGACGTTTTTTTCATTGAACTTGGGAGATGGTTTTGTGACGGTTCGTAAATGTATATAGCAATTTTTTTTTTAAGTGAAAACTTCTTTAGGCGCGTTGGGCATTTTTGAGATGGGACTAAACCATTGATTTTGCGACACTTTGACGACACCAGCTTTTGACCATTAAAAAGACGCGGTGCTGATTTTTTCAAATGTTCACTTCTGTCGACACTCCCGGAGTGCCACTGTTTTTTTTTTATACAGGTTTCGTCGTCAATGTTGCTATTTAGTTAGATTAACACCATTATCACTTGTTGGAAGAAATCAACGATACATAAATTCATGCCTTTTACCAATGAAGGAAAGAAAGAAAGAAAGAAAGAAAATTGCGTTTATTGGCTTAAAACAGAAAAATACACCTTAAAACTATAAAAACAGAAAACAATGATTATAATGCCAAAAGGGCCTCAGCTCAGCATAATGTCAGATGGCAACACAAAGTGTACCACCTGACGCTGATTTTCAGCTGCAACCCACGAGTGTCATACGCTAGAATAATAATAAACGAAGTGTCAGACCGTTTTAATAAATAAATTAAAGGTAATATAAGATAGGATAAAATAAAAAAAGCTCATACTGAATCAAATAAATGTTGTGACATAGGTACATGTGTGTGTACAGTGTGTTTGAGAAACTGAAATAAATATAAAATAAAGATCCAATAGAAGGGTAGGCAGAAACTATACAACTCTACGAGTTACGATGTCAGGACGTAATCGAACCCTTGGTATGCCGGAACGTAGATCTACACGAGACACAATGGTTTTTTAATTGTTTCTGTAATTACGGCATTCGAGAGGTTAATCAATTCAGAATTACAAAAAATCGAAAATCTTGTAGTAAAATTAAAGTCATTCATTCATTGTCCAAAATACATCGCAGTTTAAAACATTTTAGCAATCCATTTCAGAAGTCACAGCCTCCTACAGAACAACAGGAGCTAATTTTACCGAAAATTTCAACAGCAATAAATAAAAATACAATACAAGTAACATCCACACAACATCCAACCCACAAACTTTACGCGTTTGCAGCGTAAAATCACAGTCGACGATATAATTCTCATAATCCGCGGTGCGCGCGCATTCAACATAACCTTTCACACCTCGAGTCGTGCGCGCGCGCCATTGTGCGCGACTGTACGTAGCACTTGTGAACACGATTGTACTTATTAAAGATAGAAACTATCGTGTGAAAAAGTTATAAAGCTGTGTGTGATTGTACCGATAGTGAAATGATTGTGGTTAATAGAGCTTATGAAACTTGCGATTGTACGGACAGAGTGGGATATGAGCATAATCAGCCTACATTGTTCCCACTGCTGGGACACCGGCCTCCTCTCTGTGAGAGGGAGTGGGCTGTAATCCACCACGCGGGCCCAGTGCGGGTTGGTGGATCGTAGAGTCGCATAAAAAGAGGTCGCATTTTTGTGTCATTTTGACACCTCTAACTTACACACTATCGCAAAGACTGAGGTCTGAGATGTGTGATGTGACTTTCATAATCAGCCTAAAATATTCCCACTGCTGGGAATCCACCACGGGCCCAGTGCAGGTGGGTAGATGTCACAAGTCTTCGAATTTTTGGTTCTAGGACATGCCGGTTTCCTCACGATGTTTTCCTTCACCGTTTTGAGAGCAGTGGTGATGAAATCATTTACACAAAGTAAAGCACCTGTCAGGGTTCGAACCTACGACCTACAACTGTCAAGTCGCGGCCATTAACACTGGGCCACCAATAAATGTATGATATGAGTCATACATTTATTTATTGAAGTGAAAACTTCTTTAGGCGCGTTGGGCATTTTTGAGATGGGACTAAACCATTGATTTCGCGACACCATGACGGGACCTCATTTTTGTAAACGCGATTGTGCTCTTTATTTATATTACATTACGGATCAATGTTCTATGCAAGTATTTTTACTTTAAAGGTTTCGGAAGTACCTACTATTTTTTGGAAATGCGATTGTGCTCTTTGTTTAGATAAGGTTACGGACCAATATTCTATACAAATATTTTTCTTCCATCAAGGCGATCTTGTTCACGTTTTCATTTCTGTCGGCACTCCCGGAGTGCCACCATTTTTTTTAACATAAAACGGTCAATGCCAATTACAATAGTAAAAGACACAAACACATTATTACAAAATGGATTGAATGGATTAATACAAAATGGTGCGGGAGAAACTCCGCCCATGGGCCCCCCCGCTGACGCAGAGTCTCCGGCCCCAGCTTGTGGGGGACGTGGTGAGCGCTCTGTTCCCTTCCAGAGGGGATCATACCCCTCCGCCCATGGCTCCGCCTTCTGCGGTGCCCGATGCGGACCACACCGACGACGACGATGCTCCAGAGGTGACTGAGGTAGAAATGAGAGTGGCGGTACGCAAGATGAGTGCGAAGAATACCGCCCCAGGACCCGACGGCATACCCGGAAAAGCCTGGGTCCTGGCCATGGGGGCTCTCGGGCCTCGACTAAGGGGGCTCCTAAGCGCATGCATGGAGAGGGGCCAGTTCTCACTTCGTTGGAAGACGGGGAAACTGGTCCTCATCAAGAAGCCGGGGCGCCCAGCGGACTCTCCGTCCGCGTATCGGCCCATTGTGCTGCTCGATGAGGTGGGCAAGCTCTTTGAAAGAGTCATTGCAGACCGCCTCGTCGGGCAGCTGGTGCGAGTGGGGCCGGATCTGGCGGAGAGCCAGTTCGGTTTCCGCAGGGGGCGCTCTACGGTGGACGCCATCATGCGCGTGCGGGCCCTCACGACGGGGGATGCTGTGGCCCGGGGTGGGGTCGTCTTGGCGGTGTCTCTAGACATCGCCAATGCCTTCAACACCCTGCCCTGGAGTTGCATCAGGGAGGCACTCCGGTATCACCGGATGCCGACCTACCTCTGTCGTGTGGTCGAGGCCTATCTGACGGACAGGGCCGTCATCTACCCCGGTCACCAAGGAGAGTGGAACCGGCAAGAGATGTCGTGCGGTGTCCCACAGGGTTCGGTCCTGGGGCCGCATCTGTGGGACATCGGATACGACTGGGTGCTGCACGCCGACCTCCCTAGCGGCGTCAGCGTCGTTTGCTACGCTGACGACACGCTGGTCCTGGCGCAGGGGGGGTCGTACCAGGCGGCGGCCGACTTAGCGACACGCGGGGTTGCGACAATCGTAAATAGGATCCGGCAGCTGGGACTCGAGGTGGCCCTGCACAAGTCTGAGGCCATGGGTTTTCATGGTCCTCGGAATGCGCCACCGTCGGGTTCCCAGGTAATGGCGGGAGGGGTTCACATCGGTGTCGAGTCGACGATGAAGTATCTGGGACTCGTCCTCGACAGCCGGTGGAATTTCGTCGAACATTTCCGACGTTTGGCTCCCAGACTGGACCGGGCCGGGGCTGCCTTGAAGCGGCTCCTGCCCAATCTGGGAGGTCCAAACGCCTCCTGCCGGAGGCTCTATGCGGGGATCGTGCGGTCCATGGCCCTTTACGGGGCACCGGTGTGGGCGCGTTCATTGAGGCTGCGGCCAGCCCGCCGGTTGAACGCGTCCCAGAGGGTCATGGCCATCCGGCTGGCCCGAGGATACCGCACGGTCTCCTGCGAGGCGGCGAGCCTCCTTGCCGGATTACCGCCATGGGATCTGGAGGCAAAGGTCCACGCGCACATCTGGGAGTGGCGCGAGGAGGCGAAACGGGGCTTAACTCCGATGCCGCAAGAAATCGCGGCACAGCGGACAGAGCTCCGGCGGGATCTCATGGCGTCATGGAGGGTGCGATTGTCGCAACCCCGCGCTGGGCACGCCACAATTGCGGCGATAAGACCCCTCTTTGAGGAGTGGCTTGAGAGGCGTCACGGCGTCCTCACCTTCCGCCTGACGCAGGTCCTCACCGGACACGGGTGCTTCGGGAGGTACCTGTTCAGGATAAGGCGGGAGGAAACACCCGGGTGTCACCATTGTGTGGATCGGCCTGAGGACACGGTGGAGCATACGGTGGAGGTCTGCCCGGCTTGGGCGGGGCAACGCCGTGTCCTCGTGGAGGCGATCGGCGGCGGTGATCTCTCGCGTCCGGCCCTGGTTCAGGCCATGGTACGGAGCGAGAGGAAATGGCAGGCCGTCACCTCCTTCTGCGAAGCGGTAATGCTCGCGAAGGAGGAGGCGGAACGCGTGAGGGAGAGGCAAATTTCGCGCCCTCACGCCCCTAACCGCCGCAGGAGGAGACGCCCGGGGCGGGAATCGCGAGCCGATTTCCGGCCACCGTAGGCGCGGCTTGCGGACGGTGAGCAATGGGTAGCTCGCCGTCCGGTAAGGACCAAGCCCGGGTCGACGGCGCGTTGTGTTCCACGCGCGCCTCAAAGAGATGTCAGCAGAATTGACGGGGTCCGTTAGGGCCAATGCCTGCCGGGGGTTCGAAGAAAACCGATGGGGACATCGTGGCCCCCGGCAACAGGGCAACCGAAGAAACTCCACCCAGAGCGGGAGAAGTTATTTGATAATTACCCACCCAAAAAAAAAAAAAAAAAAAAAAAAAAAAAAAAAAAAAAAAAAAAAAAAAAAAAAAAGGCTTAGCGTCCAAGAGAGCGTTGAGCGCAGAGAGTGTGCGATGGACAGGAGACTTACGTCATTCGAATTAAGAAAGAATCATACAAAACATAATTATCGACACCGATATTACGTTTCTTAAAAAATAGTATAGTCTTGAATGACTTGTTCCTCTTTTCTTACCCTTATTTACCAACTGTTGCATATGGGAGTGCAGCTCTTGGCAGTTCCATGTCATCGATTTTTGAAGTGAAAACTTCTTTAGGCGCGTTGAGCATTTTTGAAACGGGAAAAAACAATTGAACTCGCGACACTGTTACCGACACCAGCTTTTGACCATTAAAAAGACATCAACGCGCGATATATTTTCTTTGGGATTAATGACATACCAAACATTGAGACATGACAACGACATATTGACTTTTCCCTTTTTTTTACCGACTTCAAAAAAGAAAAGTATTTCCTGCAAAATAAAATTGTTCAAGTTTTCACTTCTGTCGGCACTCCCGGAGTGCCACTGTTTTTTTTGCTGTCCTTTTCTGTGTGAGGAGACGCCATCTTTACGTTTAGTTACAATTAAGAATACAACATAACATTACGCCTGAGTTCATATGTCATGTATTTACTAAATCATATCCTAATTTTAAAGAGCTGCGCGGCTTGTTGAGATTTACTCTAAATTCGGCAGTGATAAAATCTAACCTAACCTATTAATTCCTAACCTATATCCCATTAATTAGGATAGTAAAAAAAAACGTGTGCGATCGGGGGACCCCCATTAGGAACGAAGTTCTTTCTCACATATGATTTAAAAGAAAAACAAATTTTTTCCAGCCACCATCTTGGATTTACATTTTGATCTCATATCGGCTTTAGCACCCTCGAAAACTATGTAAACGATACACATGAAGAAAAATTTTAAAATTTTCAGAGCGGTCTTGGATTTTCATTTTGACCAAATTCACAGATTCTCTCTCTCTCTCCGGCATGCAATGTACTCGGGCCGATGTGTACAATTTATCCCACGATACTGTAATCACTTTACTCTTTTCTTTTGTTTTTTTCTGCCGGCGTTCTCGATCTCTCTTTCTTTCTTTCTCTTTGAATTAGAAGAAGACAGTCGCAAGTATTAACACTTAGCGTGACGATTTCTGAAAGTTTACAAGCCGCGTTAACGAACTTTGTTCCAAAATACAGGAAAACATTCTCTCTCTTTGTGCACAATTGTACCAGTGTACAATTATGCACAAAACTCTAATATAAGTGCATCTAAGCAGAATGTTACGTGATATAAATGAAAACACCTGCAACACCGAGCTTATAAAGTAGTTTGTGCGCGATTATACCATTACAACACTTGTGATCACGACTGTACTGTTAGAATAAGTAAAAGAAATTATAGGAAACTTTCCTCGTTGAAAACGTGACGACTACAAGAAGTTCATTAAAACATAAACTTTTGCAGCGCGACACTATCTAGACATAAATAATCAAAGCTTGGGAAATTCCTATACCCAGCAATGGACTTCGATAGCCAGATGGACAGAAGAATGATTTCCAAATATATACTCTCACGGACTGAGCTAATTGACTCACGTTAACGGTCTGTTTCTATGCAATAAAGCCGAAAATCGCAATAAATAAAAGCAATAAACATTAGCAAAGGTCTGAATGTCAACTAAACTATGACCCTTATAACAAAATACTGAGAAAACAGTTCATATGTTCACATGTGAACTAATGTTTAAGATTTAATAGGTACCGTTATTTGTGACTCAGGCGCAATGTCATTGCTGTGACAATCACACTTGGAATTGCTTTTTTTTAAATGGCAGTAAAAAATAAACTATAGTTGTCGCCTTTTAGCACGGCAATAGCGGTCATTGCCCTTTCTCTAATATCTCTCCGTAGGAACCAAAATAATAAACTATGTATGGTTTTCCGTTATTGGAACATGTTGAAGATCACGATAAATTTTGATTCAGGATGTTAACGGACTTTATTTCAGAGTATTAAATAAAAAATTCTAGAAAATATAGGTGGGTCAATGATCACTATTGCCATGCGAAAATGCGACAGCTATAGTAGCAAAATGGATGGTGGATAGCTCAATCGTCGCAGGCCATTATAGATTCTAATCCTATACTATTAAATGAGCAATGTTTGTACATATATATTTGTAATCACGTTCTCGAAAACGGCTCTAACGATTTCGATGAAAGTTGCAATATAGTGGTTAACGAGGGCGAAAAATCGATCTCATATCTGGAAAAATTCATTTTCTCCGTATTTTCACCCGAGCAGGACTTGGTCTCCCAAAGTTTAGAACAAGATGGCTACCTTAGAATAATAACATTTCCGCATGGAATTAGTAAGTACCTACTATCATGGCAGCATGGAATTAGTATGAACTATCTATCATTAATAAATGAGCATTCTCTATTTTCACCAGAGCAGAGCTCGGTCACCCAGGTACTAGTGCCTAAACTGCGTTCACGATTTAGTTTCCAAACATGTAAACAAATATGTATAAACTTGTTTTTTTTTATACTAAGACTCTACTAAAATCAACAAATTAATAATAAAATTATCCCTTTAAATAACTCATTAAACCCAAAAAAAAACAACAAATAAAATTAGTGACGCGCATAATTTCTGCACACTATTACCGATATCGATATCCATAAAGGTGGTTACTCGCTGTCGGTATTTTTAGCCGCGCACAAAACGGCTATAACGCGTCGGGGCAGCCATAAAATAATATTCCTTAATACATTATAATAGTGCTATCCCTGGGTAATGTTCGTAAGTATTGGAATTACAGGGCGGCGCGGTTCTGGCTACATATTGAGTAGAGGGTGGTGCAAGAGAAAGGTGGAAGCGAATGGGCATGTGAAATTGTTTATGAACAATTGAATTTGAATAATGCAATTCGAAATTGCACGTGAAATTGTTTTCGTATAATTCATCATCATCATTCTCCTGTCCTTATTCAAATTTTTTTGTGTTTTTTTTTCTCAATTAGGCGTTATCTCTGTCCAAATATAATAAGTGTTTATTAGACTTAATTTAATAGTTTTCTAAATGTTAGTTTTCTTTTTTTTATGTCTTTCAATAATTCAATTTATTTTCTAAATTTTACCTTTTATTAATGTTTTAACTTTATTAGCTTAGTTTTTAACTTTATTGTGCATGCTGTGGTCTCTTATAAGTGAAGAAGTACACCTACTTAATACCCGATGTTGCCCTTTAATTATGTGTCATGTATTGTGTACATCTTTTGTTGGAGATCCTAAATAAATAAATAAATCTCGGTAGGCACATCCTTTCTAGCCATGTCATTTTTCACACAGTCCATTTTCGTATAATTATTTTTTAACTTTGAAAGGAAATGGAATTCATAGTATTAAATATGTCATTATCTTCCTGCCCTTGTCCCATGTTACGTGGGGTAGGCGCACCACATTTTCTCTTTGCATTCTTCCCTAATTATAAATGCACCTTGGTACATACGAAATGATGACCTCCACAGGGACCTAAAAGTTGAGTTCGTCGAAAGAGTGATCCAGAAATTTGCAGAAGCTCACGAAAAGAGACTTCATCAGCATGTGAACGTCGAGGCAATCCAGCTTCTCGACCACACAAACATAGTTAGAAGACTTGAAAGAACAAAACCGTTCGAGCTAGTGTTTAGTGTTAGTGAATAGTGTAAAGTACAAAAGTGCCAAACAAACACAAGAACGAAGTGTATTCGCCTTAATAGAGACAATAAGAAAAGTGCTATTCGACACATTCTTAGTAAAGACAATAGTTTAGGTTATAATTAAATTACTTATTAGTCTATTTATAAGGCTAGATTATAATAAGATTAGGGTCCATCCTATTGTTGAAACCTAGAACAGTGAAAAAAAAAAAAAATCTTCCCAGCCAACTGCTACGTTATCATTCACTCCCTTCTCTTTCATATCATTCCTCACACAATTCATCCATATTTTCTTTGGTCTTCATTACCTAGTAAAATACTTAAAGCTAGGAAAATTTAACACGGGAAAGTGAACGTTGACTTCCTCGTGCATTTCCTAGCGAATGCCAGAAATCGAAGTCATAGCAAAATCTGCTTTACTAAGTTTACACTAAGTCTAAATCGCTTCCTCTCACATCTTACACCGCTTCCTTACATCGGATCTCATCGGTGCGTCTGATTGGCTGCGTGTGGCGAAATCGTTCGATTATGTTTCGATTCATTCGATGACAGATTACGTTCGAAATTATCGATACAGCACTAGAGAACAATTTGTTTTGAAGTGTACATATTCACGCGTTGTTTTCTATATTATTATATCTTTTGAAATTTCTATAAAAGTGAAAAGTTATGATCAAATCTGTGTGGTTCTTTCCTCAAAAGACCTTTTCAGACACTTATCTACATGGTCCTCATATGGCCTGACCAAGATTATGTCTGGACTTTAAAAGAGAATGCGACCTCTGAGTTTGTTTCGGCCTTTCTTCTCAGAGTAGTCAGATAGGAAACGCCGAACTCATCTAGCTATTTTTTTTTTTTTTTATGTCGTGTAAAAGTGATTTCGATATTCTATTTTACAGAATTTCATTTCATTTCATTTCAGGGCGCGAAATTTGCCTCTTCCTCACGCGTTCCGCCTCCTCCTATGCGAGCATTACCGCTTCGCAGAAGGAGGTGACGGCCTGCCATTGCCTCCCGCTCCGTACCATGGCCTGAACCAGGGCCGGACGCGAGAGATCACCACCGCCGATCGCCTCCACGAAGACACGGCGGCACGGCGGAAGACACGGCGATCCATACAATGGTGACACCCGGGCGTTTCCTCCCGCCTTATCCTGAACAAGAACCTCCCGAAGCAGCCGTGTCCGGTGAGGACCTGCGTCAGGCAGAAGGTGAGGACGCCGTGGCGCCTCTCAAGCCACTCCTCAAAAAGGGGTCTTATCGCCGCAATTGTGGCGTGCGACTTGATAAAGGAAATAATTTGAAAACTGACGAAGACAGAACACTTGACTATACATTAGAAATTTCGTCTCAAATATCCGTCGTGACCTCTACCAGATCGTACAAGGCGAATATTCACATAAAACTAATTATACACACTAAAACAGCTTCGTAATAACATTTATAGTATTTATTTAACACTTGCAAGGCTGTAATATTTGAATAACTGCAGTTCTTAAGTTTAAGTAGTAATAAAAACCGCTGTTAGTCTTTTATAATGGTAATATAAGATGTTAAATACCGCTAAAGAGCATTTATAGAAGCATAGAAGTTAATAACTAAACTGCAATTAATTCTGGAAAATAAATTAATATTAATAATTTGTATATTATATAATATTAATAATCAAACTGGGAATATATCTGAAACTAACACCATTATTGTAACATCTGTATTATATACAAATAAAGAAATTATTAGTAAAAAAAAAGTATTAAGAGAGTTTTTTTTTTTTTAGGTAGTTTGTTTACACTTGCCAAATGATCGCTAAGAGGCCGTGCACGAAATCGACTGATTTTGATCAATTTTGTTCATTCGTTGTGAGAAAGGAAAAAAGAATTTAAACAAAACTATTCGTGATTTGAAACGTCGAGTTCTTTGTTTTTCATGTGGCTGAAAGGGATTTTTCAAATAAGTTAAGTTATTCATGGAAAATCACAAATATTTGCAACAAGTTTTCCGATAAATGACGCGAGACTGACGTTTGATCACTTTTTACACGAAACTACTTTTGATTTTGAATATTTACAAATATGATCAACATCGATAAATGGTCTACTTGCATGTAGCTGAACCACTTTTTTCAACTTCGATACAAAATATAGCTGAAAAATAATGTTAAAAAAACCCTTTTTTTAAACCCTGTCAGTAATGTATTTTTTCTTATTATTTAGCAAACCATATTATAAAAAATAAAACCACACATTGGACTTCAGCTATCTTTAAAATAAAATCAAAATTTTATTTTATAATTACACAATATTAAGTACTTAAATCAAAGGCAAAATAAAAAAAGTGATGCAACTATTATCAGGTGCTGTGACTGACACGAATGGTTTAGCACCACAAAAACAGTACTTTTCAAGCTTACAATTAGATAAGTTATTGACAAAAAAGGGTTTTTTTTTCGTGCCTTAACTTTTTTGCATGTTTTTTTCTTAAGTCGATAGCTCATAGCACCAATATTGAACTGTCTACTTATTACGATTTATGATGTACAGCCCGTTGAGAGACAGACGGACGGACGGACAGCGGAGTATTTTAAAAAACAAAGTCAAGTCGAGCCAGTGAGCAAAGTCGATAGCTGGAACCCTACTCATGCTCAGGGTGCGCAGGCGCCGCGGAAGCTGTTCTAATGTAGTTTCCTTGTGCGAAGACCAGTACTATGTAGGTACTGTAAGGTTTTATGCAAGAAGCAACCTTATGTTATACAGGCTGGTAAGGAAACTGCTCTTTTGACGTTCGAACTTTAAGCAAGAAATTCTTTTGCTGAAATGTTGCTCCCTTATGGTAATATTCTAATAATTATTTAATATTGACATTTTTATTCTTTTTATTTAATTTATTATTTTAGACAAGAATGTAACTAAATAACTATCTGTTTATGTGCCGTCTTAATTTATTGACATTTTATTATTATTGGCATGAGATTGTGACATGTACCTTGACTTTTTATTTTCATTTTGTTAATAATACAATTTGATTACCTATCTATTTACCTAAACAATTTTGTATGCCTTCTGGCGGGACGTAGTATGGACCTATATTTATTTGTAACAGTTGTATAATCTTTTACCCTATGTTTACAAAATTAATAAATGAATTTGAATTTGAATTTATAAATAAACCCCTAATTGTCTAATTTGGGGCTTAGTGGCAGCTCTATCTATGTTACCCAGCTGTAGGTAATATTTGAAGAAACTTTTAATTGACGTCTCAATTTGTGTTTAACCTGTCCTACTAATATTATAAAGGCGAAAGTTTGTGAGTGTGTGTGTATGTTTGTCTCTTCTTCACGCTCAAACGGCTGAACGGATTTGGATGAAATTTGGTACACAGATAGTTTATAACCTGGATTAACATATAGGATACTTTTTATCCCGATATTCCCACGGGATCGAGGCTTATGCGGGTGAAACCGCGGGGCGCAGCTAGTAATAACTAAATAATAAACAATAAGTTCCCTTCAAAATGGTTGAGCTAAATGGTGCTGATCCATGCGTCATGTTCGTGAACGGGCGCCGTCAGTAGGGACTGGTCATCTATTAGCTGCCACGGTTTATTTTAATTTTTGAATTGTTTTTATCTTTTTATTACGGGCGCTTTTAACGTGCGCGTTTTTCCACATTGTTCTCACATGTATAATTTCAACATGAATGATGTAACCAATGCTTTGTAACAATGTTTTGATTACAAAAAAAAACTTTTTTACAAAAAATACAACCGACTTCCAAACTACAAAGTGAAAAATAACTTTAATTTCGGAAGTCGGTGTCTTTGGATCAGTATTTTAGTTTTTTGACACCGACTTCCAAAATTAAAGTTATTTTTCACTTTGTAAGTCGTGTGTTGGAAGTCGGTTGTATTTTTTGTAAAAAAGTTTTTTTTTTTACTTTTTAGTGATTTGGTTTGTAATTTATCTAAGTTACAATAGCCTTATGTCAACTGCTCATCAAAAATACCCAAATCGCTATGGATGTGCCTATAATATTTAAAGAGTTCCCTCGATTTCTCCAAGATCCCATCATCAGATCATGACCAAATGACAATGGGACCAACTTGAAAGCTTATACCCTTTCAAACAAAAAAAAAATTTTTCAAATCGGTCCAGCGGTCTTCGAGTAATCTGGGAAAATAAATTAAAAAAAAAAATATAAGTATATATCCCAACGAATTGAGAACCTCCTCCTTTTTTTTGAAGTCGGTAAATGAGTGTCCGTGGAGCTTCTTGTTCTTGCCAGTTCTTCTCTATAGGAACCTATTATGCTTTGGAATGGGCAATAGCTTCATCTTTCTGACTGACCGACCCTAGATAATTCAAAAGTGCATGTAATTGGTTTATTTGAAATAAATACTTTTGAATGTGTCAATTTTCTATTCCCAGCCCCGGGTCTAGAAAATTTTTGAAGCGGGGCTAAAACCAGAAGATGGCTTAATATAATAGATTTAGTGTTCCGTAAGTTGTGTTGTATTATTGTTATTGTTTCTAGTTGTATAAGTTTGTCCTAATTAATTATACTAACATAGTTTGTAAGTAATACTGACAAATTATGGGTAATGTGCCTGATTTAAAGATAAATAAATAAAAAACTGCCGTCTGCTGCCCTCCGCCAGTCTTTTATGGGTATGCACTAAGTTAGCCCGCGAAATTCAAATTTTCTCAAAATGAAAATTTTTGCAGCAACATATTAATCAAATTGTATCGATCGATAATGCACCAATCCAACAGGGGCGCCAAAACTGTTGTAAAAAAGAAAAAAAAATAGAAAAATTATAATGTGCTGCGCGTCTCATTTATTGCAAAGTTGCTGTGTGCTGGGTGGTGCACTTGTCTGCTACGCTTTATTTGTCGTCCCCAGAAGTTGGCACCCGGGGCACGTGCCCCGATTTGCCCCCTCTAGATCCGGGGCTGTCTATTCCTATGTCTTTTCTATCTAAGTGAATCATTATCCAAGTTTAGGTATATCATAATCATAAGTGCGATTATGATCTTGCTGTCAGATGGCCAGACACAGTACTGTTTTATAGGACACATAAAATTGCATAAATTATGTAAAACGTCTGACGTTATTGTCTACCTAACACCGTCATTTTCGGTATTAATTGCTCGCAAAACTTTAATCCTTGTATTTTTATGCAGATTCCGTTTACTTTTGCTAAAGCGTCAGACCGTAGGAGAGTAAACGTCAATGACGTCAGAATAACAAAAATGCCGATCAGTATGACGACTCTGAAACGGCATAATCATATTCGCAGATGCAAATATTATTTTATTTAATTAAAATAATTAACAAACAGTGGGAAAGACGTCATCTTTTGTTAAATGGCATTCCACAATACATTAATTTTAAAATGAAATGTTATCTTTTTTGTTTTTTTTTTTGCCAGATATATAAAAAAAAAGTAACCTCGATCATTTGCGAAGTCAAATACTCAATTTCAATGACAAACTGGCAGGTTATTATTTTATAAGAATCAATGTCCGAGTGTGTCCTAGGACCTTTTTTTTTTTTTTTTTTTTTTTGGGTGGGAAATTATCAAATAACTTCTCCCGCTCTGGGTGGAGCGGGAGGGCGTGTCAGACTCTTACTGACTAAAACCCACCCGTGTTCCTTCCTATGCCATGTTGCCGGGGGCCACGATTTCCCTATCGGTTTTCTTCGAACCCCCGGCATTGGCATTGGCCCTAGCGGACCCCGTCAATTCTGCTGACATCTCTTTGAGGCGCGCGTGGAACACAACGCGCCGTCGACCCGGGCTTGGTCCTTATCGGACGGCGAGCTACCCATTGCTCACCGTCCGCAAGCCCGCGCCTACGGTGGCCGGAAATCTTCCTGCGATTCCCGACGCCCAGGGCGTCTCCTGCTGCGGCGGTTAGGGGCGCGAGGGCGCGAAATTTGCCTCTCCCTCACGCGCTCCGTCTCCTCCTTCGCGAGAATTACTGCTTCGCAGAAAGAGGTGACGGCCTCCCATTTCCTCTCGCTCCGTAGCATGGCCCGAATCAGGGCCGGACGCGAGAGATCACCGCCGCCGATCGCATCCACGAGGACACGGCGATGCCCTGCCCAAGCCGGGCAGACCTCCACCGTATGCTCCACCGTGTCCTCCGGGCGATCCACACAGTGACGACACCCGGGCGTTTCCTCCCGCTTTATCCTGAACAGGTACCTCCCGAAACAGCCGTGTCCGGTGAGTACCTGCGTCAGGCGGAAGGTGAGGACGCCGTGGCGCCTCTCTAGCCACTCCTCAAAGAGGGGTCTTATCGCCTCAATTGTGGCGTGCCCAGCGCTGGGTTGCGACAATCGCAGTCTCCATTCCGCCATGAGATCCCGCCGGAGCTCTGTCCGCTGTACCGCGACTTCTTGCGGCATCGGAGTTAAGCCCCGGCGCTTCGCCTCCTCGCGCCACTCCCAAATGTGCGCGAGGACCTTTGCCTCCAGATCCCATGGCGGTACTCCGGCAAGGAGGCTCGCCGCCTCGCAGGAGACCGTGCGGTATCCTGTGTCCTAGGACCTGGGGCACTTGAACATAGCAGAGAAGCCTGGTACAAAAGACAGGAAAAATACTGTCAATGATAATAATGATGATTTTCAAAATAGGAATGTAATGAAAACAAATATTTAAATCGTAGAGTCGCGTAAAAGAAGGTCGCACTTTTGTGTCATTTTGACACCTCTAACTTACACACTGTCGCAAAGACTGAGATGTTTGATGTGACTTGCATATCAGTCTATAATTTTCCCACTGCTGGGATTCGGGCCTCGTCTCGGGCGGGCCGTAATCCACCGCGGGCCCAGTGCGGGTTGGTAGATGTCACATGTCTTCAAATTTTTGGTTCTAAAACATTTTATTTATTAATCAAACAGTTTTCCTAGGAATCACGCTAGACGAGAAATTACAATGGGGACCTCATATAACATCTCTTGCGGGGCGGTTAAGCTCGGCCGCTTATGCTGTTAGAAAGATAAGACAGTTAACAGATGTGGAAACCGCGCGTTTGGTCTATTTTAGCTACTTTCACAGCATTATGTCGTATGGCATTTTACTGTGGGGTCGGGCTGCTGACATTGAATCCATCTTTATTTTGCAAAAGAGAGCTGTCAGAGCCATTTATAATCTACGTCGCCGCGAATCTCTCAGGGAACTTTTTAAAAGGATTAATATTATGACGGTACCTTGCCAATTCATCTATGAAAATATTAAGTTTGTAAGGAAAAATCCACATCTCTTTAATAAAGTAAGTGATAGACATAATTTTAATACTAGAAATAAAGATAAACTAGATCAACCATTTTACAGATTATCTAAAGTACATACATCTTTTATGGGGTACTGTGTTAAATGTTACAACAAAATACCTTGTGACATATTGCAATTAAATGAAAGAAAATTTAAAACTCATATTATCAAAAGTGCACTTTGTAAACAAGCATATTACAAATTAGAGGATTATATCCAGGATAAGAGTGCTTGGAAACATGCTGGTCCTGCTCCATAGGACAATTTAGAATCAAAACAAAATCAAACTGGTTGCTAATTTAATTGTAAAATTGATTATTTTGTGTTTTATGACATTGATTTAACATTCTGTGATTACTTTCTCACACACTGACTTATTAATTACAAAATTTTAGGAAAATCGTCTACTTTTACAATGTTTGTAAATATGTGAGCACCATGTATCTATCACATATTAAATTATCTGTCGTTGCTTCATTTTTAATTCTTTTTACCTATAGTGGTATAGTAATTTTATTCTAGGTGCATCGTCTTCACATATAATTATTTAACTAATGTACGTACCTATACAAACTATTGTAAAACATTTTAAAAGAGTAACGGTGGAGTTTCTTGCCCATTCTTCTCCATACGAAAACTACCTTTTGGAAGGGGCGACTAGAATCATTTTTAATATTTTGTAAATTTCGACGTTCAAAAGTGCCATACATGGGCCTATTTGAAATAAATGATTTGACTTTGACTTTGATGCCGGTTTCCACACAATGTTTTCCTTCACCGTTTTGAGAGCAGTGGTGATTAAATAATTGGCACAAAGTAAAGTGCCTGTCTGGGTTCGAACCGACGACCTACATACAACTCGTAAGTTGCAGCTGTTACCACTGAGCCACCACTATTCTTGACGATGTGACTGGATTGCCATGTAAAACGCGGAAACGGTATTATTATTGTGCGACATATTACGGCGAGGGCAAATCTAACGATTTAAATCGTTGAATAAAAATACATCTTTATCTCGTTTGCACAAGCTCATATCGTGGTGAAAAAATGGAAGCAGAAGAGCCAGTCCATTCAGCAAATTAAGTTGATAACGGGACTTTACGGGGCTGACTTCCCAAATATGTAGTAACAAAAGAAAACTACCTATTTAATTTGACTTTTTTTTTTTGATAGTGCATCTCTGAGATCATGACTAGGTACTTAACCGGACTTTCCTGTGTGTGCCTTAAGCTACTACACTTAAAACCTCCAGCCAGGGGTTATTCAACTAATTAAAACTAGGTGAACGCTCGCTAAGGGCACCCCCTGTGGGGTATGAACCTCGGCTTAGGGCGTCAACAGGAGGGAGGACATCAAGGATGAGACGGGCTGGACTATTTGTGACGTTGCCCACTTTCTGTATTAAGGTTCTTAACATAATACATTTATACCATTTATTACCATCGACTCGAAAAGAAGAAGACGGAGCAACCAAAATGATCCGACGTCACAAAATTAGAGAAACAATTACGAAATTGACGTTACATAAACAAATGACGCTCACTCTGACTACAGCTCTGACGCTTCAAAAACGTTCTCAATATTCATACACGCAAAGTAAATATTAATTTATCTAATCGACAAACAAATCGAGAGGACGCCACTTACGGCGGCGGCTACTAAGGACCTATTACCATAGCAATCTGGAACGCATAAGTTAAGATTGTACTAATTAAGTGTACATACAGCGTACCCGTTTATCCTAAAGATACCAGCACACGATATAAATAAAGCGAAATCTGATAATGTTTGATTTTTGTTGTTATTCTGGAGTAATTAGCTAGTTTTATGGGAGAAAAATGGCGGCTTTTGAGTTATTTGTACATGTATCGGAACGTGGCGATGAAATATTTGAAAAATGTTCAAGCTTGTATTATTCGTTGGCATTTGTGTTGTAACAAAGGATTTACTAATTGATATAAAATAAATGTTTCATTCCATGTTCACAAACATTATGATTAATTACTTAATTGAATTAAGTAGAGACAGAAAAAATATAAATTTTGAGATTAAAAGCCGATTTATCTACTAAAATGAAGACAAACAACCACCGACTAAAAGAGACATCAAAATAATTATTAACAAATAAAACGTTCCAGAGACAAGGATAAACAAATAAACAACTACGCGGCCGTCGCAGCGTGAATCCGAACGTAATCTATGTGAGTCGTTTTCTGCCGGCGGGCGGCGCGCGCTTATATCTCAAACTTTTGACACATAACCTCAAAATTGAAAACCATAATTAAAATAAACCATACCCGCATTGATTTAAGACTTAATTTGCAACAACTAGTATTGTAAAATTGAGCTTTTTTGAATCTAGAACTGATTTCACACTTACATTTACTACGAATTTGTTTTTCGAATTACAAGATTTGTCATTGATTATTTGAGTTGGTCCGTTGTTTACATAAGGTCGATTTTAGCGTGAAATTTGATTTTTGGATTGAAAATGTAAGTTTGTTTAATCCAAAGGAGCTCGGAAAGCAATGGCGTCGATTAATCAAAGGCTCAGTTTTGTTTTTCGAATAATTTTGAATAATTTGTGAATGGAAGCGCTATCAGTTGGGACAAGGCGAAAGTAATTTATAACTTGTGTATTCAGTTAATTAATGACTGCAATTGTTTTATTCGTGTTCTTTAGTTTATTAAGGTACGGTCCGAAAGTGTTGCTACCTCCCTTGAAGTAATTTCGAACGATAGTTGAAGTGACAGCGGCAATTTTTCTTTTAGCCACTTTTACATGAAATAAAGGTCTTTTTTACTTATTATTAACATTATGCATGAATGTACATTTGATTTAATGAAAATCCATATTTTGCTTGGAAAAAATATTAATGGAGTTGGTAAACACACAGGGTGGCAAGGATATTGACGCGAAAAGTGTTATCATGGATTCAGTACATGATTTTGAACCCCTCTGCGTTGAAATTTATCGTCGGTTTTTTTATTTTTTTATTCTCTGTTTCATAGAAAAGTGCAATACCTACGCGGTCAAAAGTATGGAAAAGCAGATTTTTTTTTTAAATAACCTACGATTAAGTTCAACGCAGGGGGGTTCAGAATCATGTACTGGTAACAGTTTTCACATAAATTGTGCGCGCAGCACCGTACACACGATAAAAGTGAAACTTCTTAAAAATAAAGAATAAGAGAGATTTAGTAAGAGAGAGCGAGAGAGTTATATCTTTCTTCTCTCTCATGTAACGAAATGTGCCAAAACATTACACGTCCTTGAAATTTCACTCTCAACTCTCGTCTAGTTATCGGATCGCCGCCTAAGATTCACTTCAACAAGGAATTCATTTATGACAGCTCAGTAAGGCCATAGGCATAGACGATTCTAATCGTTTCCATCCCTACTGCACTATTTATAAAAAAAATTGTCATCAATAACTCCACTTCCAATCCATTAAATTTCAATACCGTATTCGACAACCCTCAACTGACCTCATCGAACATTGAAATACGATTCTAAATTCTCATCCATCAACAGTCCCATTGACTCTCAGGATGCACCACAACACAGTTCCTATTATATATTTCCTAAAAGCAGGAGTTACCTCATCAACCGTTTTTCTACATCGTTCTCATATATATAATTTCAACATGAGTCCATGGAGTTTCCTGCCCGTTCCATAGGTACTTACTACGCTTGGAATGGGCAACTAGCTTCATCTTTCCGACTTACCAACCCCTTGACAATTCAAAAATGTCTGTAATTGGTTTAATTGAAATAAATGCTTTGAGTTTGAGTTTGAACCTTTCCCCACTGAACACTTCCTCCTTCCTCCCTTAACCATGGAGATCTTAATTTTGTATATATGCTGCGCAGCCTCTTGGTGCAATTCCAAACCTTCTTTAATGACATCCACAATATTTGTAGAAGCCATGAAATATTCCTTCCTTAATATTCACACGGTCCGGCTTGGGCAGAGCACCGCCGTGTCCTCGTGAAGGCGATCGGCGGCGGTGATCTCTCGCGTTCGGCCCTAGTCCAAGCTACGGTACAGAACGAGAAGACATGGGAAGCCGTCACTTCCTTCTGCGAAACAGTAATGCTCGCGAAGGAGGAGGCGGAACGCGTGAGGGAGAGGCAAATTTCGCGCCCTCATGCCTTAGTCGCCGCAGAAGTCGCCCTGAGCGTCGGGAATCCCAGGCCGATTCCGGGCCACCGTAGGCGCGGGTTTGCGGACGGTGAGCAATGGGTAGCTCGCCGTCCGATAAGGACCAGGCCCAGGTTGACGGTGCATTGTGTTCCATGCTCGCCTCAAAGCGATGTCAGCACAACTGACGGAGTCCGCTAGGGCCGATAACTGCCAGGGTCGTGGGAAAGTCCGAAAGGGTTACCGTGGCCCCTGGCAACACCCAGGCAACTGAAGCAATACAGGTGAGTTTTAGTCAGTATGAGTCTGACACACTCTCCCGCTGCGCCCAGAGCGGGAGAAGTTATTTGATCATTTTAAACGCAAAAATAAATAAATGGTATCCACACGGTTCACAACAAATCCAAGATCAGAAAGCTCAATAAGAAGCTCAGATAATTCATGAATTTTTAAAATAATCGAAAAACCCTACGGAACCTTACACGCGTCCTTTTAATCACTGCCTTTGGCTATAAACATTATAAATAGAATAGTTAGTAGCATTATGGTATTTATGTCTGTTTTATGTTAATATAAATGGTCCCTGGCTGTCCCAGGGAATGGGAATATGTGTTCAGTTTTTGATAACAAATTATAGGGTCTAATTGAATATTTATTGTTTGAATTAGTTATAATTATGCCGATATATAATTTGGAGTTTGTAGAAGCCTTTGTAGAGCATTTATGCGTGTTTTTTTTAACTCTATGCCCAGCGCACTAATTCGAAGCTTCTCAGAAAAAAAGTCTAAAGACGAATTTCGTTTTTTTTTTTCGAATTCGAATTTCAAAATTCAGACGATTTTTTTTTTTAAGTCTAAATACAAATTTCAATTTTCGAAGGCGATCAGCGCAACTAAACCGCGTTGAAGAAATGTCAGTGTCAATATTTCGGGCGAGTCAATTAAAGGGCGTCCAAGATTAGTCAGAGTAATTATTGTTGTGAAAACAATAATTACTCTGACTAATCTTGGACGCCCTTTAGATGTTCAGATTCATTGGTAAAAATTCGTCCTGAGTGGTAGCAGACGCCAGCCTAAAAAATTAACTATAAGCTGCATGATGACCAAGTAAGTTTATAAACACATGCAACATGGCTTCAAGAGCTCATTTGCAACAGGGAAACGCTCATGGGTTCATGGCAAGGTAATAACTTGTTGATTGCATTAATCGTCTAAAACTGTAAAAAAATTGGACAAGCTGATAGGATTGGGGTTGCGGAAGTAAACTTGCATTAAAGTCCTATGGAGTAGTGATATTTCTTGCCGGCTCTTTTCCATAGGAAACAACCAATTGGAACCGTGCATCTAGCTTCTGACGTTTCACCTTGTTACATTTTTTGTTAATTTAGATTTCTGAACGCAGCCAGCTCTATCCGTCAACGTCTAATGTCATTTTTTGCCTCCAATTTTACTTTTGTGAAAAAGCGTGTGACGCGCAAATATAAACATAAAACTCAAATTATTTTTAATTTCATCGGCCTCTGACTTTAAATAATACCACACCTATGCACATAGGAAACGTCAGAAGGTAGATTTATGTTTTTTTTTTGAGCCATTAGACGAAGTTATCGTTTTTTTACAGTTTTATTTGATGGTAGAACTCGCAGCAAATGAACTGCACTGTAGGTTATAGACGTTAAATTGCGAAATTTCACTTGCTGGTTATGAACATGCAACGCTTGTTTAATATTCAGTTTAGTGTTCTCTTTAAAAGCGCCTACGGAACCCGCCTTCTTGAATAAATAAAACTTTTAACTCGAGTGCACACAATAAAATTATTTATTCGATAAAACAAATAGGCTTTAATAAAGTGTGACTTTTGTCACGTCGCCTTGTAACAAGTAATGGTGGCCATAAATAACACGCGATGTTCTGCACTCGGATTTATTTTATTGGAATTTAGACTTTAGTGTAATGGTAATAAGGTGTGTTTGAAGAGTTGTTACATAGTTAACAGAATCTGATCGATTTTTGAAAGCGTTTTTCTAGGTATTTTAAGAAATTATTTAATAAGCATAAGTGTGTCAAAAGTCTTTTGGTAACAGCTGTGTGCTTTGGTATTTAGATTTGTACCGGTGGGATAATTGCGTAACTCAGGGTTTTCTGAAATGACGTTCACTAGGTGGCAGCACTGAGACGTCAGGTCGGACACCTGTCAAAAGTGTCAAAGCGCCTATATTTCTTTTAGTCCTGACTGAATGATGAACGTCATTATATATTATAAATGGAATGGAAATGGAAAACCTCTTGTCAAAGTGGCGCCAACTGGTGGCGTGAATTTTCATTTTGACAACTCAACAACATTCATTGCATTATTTACGTTCGCTAGCAAACCATTTTTTTTTTAAACAGATGAAGCTATGGATAAGGAACTTCTTGAATTACCTGCCTTTGGTTGTTTCCAGCGGCTATGTAAACATGGCTCAAGTGATCCTGAGCTCATTATTAAAGCCACGGTCAGCATCTTCTTTAATAATTGATCGTTAAGATAATAATAATTTCTGGACAATTACCTAATGCAATTATTTTTTGCATACCTAATGCTGTTGCATAGAAGTATTGCAGGTAGGTACATAGTACCCTATACTTCATTTGAAATAAGACTAGACATTTAAATAAACCTTTTTTACAATCCGTTTAACCGATTGTGACTTCTATACCGTAGGCATAAGGATGGCATTAAAAGCAAAAAAGTACAGTACAGTAGTAAATACCAACTGTTTACTGCAGCTGCCATTTGTCATGTTACCAACGCAATAGAAGTCAAAATCGATTGAACGGACTGTAAAAAAGACCCATCCACGAACCGACCGCAGCAAGCGTAGCTTAACCTTCGATGGACCCGTGCGGCTGTTATCTAAATCTAAACTAATCTAATATTATTAGAGAAAAGATTGAATTTTTGTATGTTTGTTACTCTTTCACGCTAAAACGGCTGAACGGATTTGGATGTAATTTGGCACATGGGTAGACCATGACCTAGGTTAGGACAAAGGATACTTGTTATCCCGATATTCCCACGGGATCGAGACTTATGCGGGTGAAACCGCGGGGCGCGGCAAGTTATTTAGAAAATTAGACCGTCAACTGAATATTGGCTACAATGAACATAACCCCTTCTTCGCGTGTCGATGGCAATCTAAATAGACTCGGCCTAGAATTTTGCACCTTCTGTAGTGTTCATCAGCTCCTGCAACGTGCAGACAACAGGACACGATGGACACGATATTAAGTGTCCCAAACCCTGCCTACTTGCAATAGCCATAAGGGTTAAGACAGCTATCACAAAGCTCCCTGACAGATGGATTGGAGATCGCAACGAGCACTTAATAAATGAAATGAAACGATATCAAAATGTAGTCTGCTACTAACATATAACTACCACAAAGTGCAAAGTTCGATGGCTCACCTTCGCTGGTTCGATATACGCAGAGGGCATACAACGCCTTCAGAGTTCAGTATAATAATACTTTCAGGATGTTGTTGGGGCTTCCACGTTACTATAGCGCGTCAGGAATGTTTGCGGAAGCACGTACAGACGGTTTCAGTACGTAAGAAGACTGCTTCTATGATGCGCAGAGTGCGTGAGAGCGGCAATGACATTCTGAAGGTCATTAGTGATAAGCCGTGCTGCACCATTATGGCGCATTGGGTACGTGTACCGGTGCATCTGGTGAGTGCACCAGATATATGAATTAAATATTGTTTTTCGTTTGTTACTAACAACTTAAAAGTAGTGTGTATTACTAACATCATATGGATCAAGGTCTGAATTATAGTCTTTTTATTTTTTTACAAGATAAAAAAAACACATGCCCATGTGACGGTAGAACATGGAGGACTTTCTTAATAAAACATCAATGTAATAATTACCCATGTTTGCAAAGTAATAAATGATTTGATTTGATTTGATTTGAATAGTTGACATAGGATGAGTTGCCAAAGAAAAAAAAGTTTACTCTGTAAATAGGATTTCGGAATCACTTTTACACGTCTATTAAAAATAAGCTAGATGAGTTCGGCGTTTGCTATCTGACTACTCTGAGAAGAAAGGCCGAAACAAACTCAGAGGTCGCAGTCTCTTTGAAAGTCCAGACATAATCTTGGTCAGGCCATAATAATAGCAGACAAAAGGAAGCTACTGCTTATCCTCTTGATATAATCTTAGCCACATTTAAGAACAGCCATAAATGCACAGTAGACAAAAATCATTGACTATTTATTCATGTATACTAATATAAACTTAAACTAATACCGTCTTCCAAAAGGAAGAGGTTCTCAACTCGACTGTGTTTTTTTTTTTTGTCACGCTTTTTCTCCGCCAATTATGAATTGATTTTGATGGCTCTTTTTTTGTTTGATAGGTCATACCTCAGAGGTGGTCCTATATAAATTTGATTACCTTTGCTTGAGTAGTTTTTGAGTTAGCTTCAATAATACGTATTTTTTCCCACTTAGTATGTGGATCATGTGATTAGTTCCTATCACAATTATTTACATAGTAGGTTAATGTATCTTGTGACTAGTATTAACGATAATAGAATGGTTGTCCCAACCCTATGTGTATCAGGGCAGGCAGCACTAGCGATCGACACGAACTGGTTGATAGACGATACTAATATTCGGGAGTGCGCGGGAGAGTAAAGGTACCATTCCGTACCCGACCGCAGGTGGCAACTGCAGGCAACGTGTCGCCGCGACACGACTGGTTTCTATGAAATACCTTCCGTAGCTAGCAACACGTCGTTGGCAGCTACGGGCGAGTGACAGGCGACCCGTGCAGTCCGACCGCAGACCAGTAGTGCCGCTAACGCTCGAGTGATAGTCACGTTTTTCTATCTTCTATCTACCAACTGGAATACGGGTAGTTGCTGCCTGCGGTCAGGTTCAGAATCATGACTGCAGTGACATGACGCCGCGACGTGTTGCCGCGACATGACGCCACGACACGTCGCCTGCAGTTGCCTCATGCGGTCGGGTATGGAATGGTAAGTACCTTAACGTGTTGTTCCTTTTGTACACATTACAATTATTTTACGAGTAAATTACTCAAAGTTTAATTTCAAGACCTAACACTAAAAAACAAAACTGTAAAATAGGTAACTTAAAATCGCGAAAAAGTACTACCCAATAAGGAAGGCAACATATTTTCCAAAAATTGCAGCTCAAAATAAGTAGCGTTTAACGAATATTTGCCTAATTTTGCATTAAAAAGTGAGTATAATCCGCGCAGTGAGCTAATAAAGGCGGGAACAGACGGGCGACAGTGCGACCCGGAAAAAGGCACTGAGCAGTTGAGCACCTTTTAATTCTTACACCCCATTTGCTGGCCCATTGCAGTCTGTGCAAATAGGAGTAGAAGAGGGGTGGAGATGAGTTATTATTTTTGTAATATTAATTTGGGAAGTTTGGGAAGAGGAGCTTGTGGCTAAGTAATAACAGCTGCACAAATCGATCCATCAGGTTAAGCTACGCTTGCCGGGGTTTATCCGTGGATGGGTGACATCTTTACATACCGAGACTCCTCCGTGCCTCGGAAAGCACGTCAAGCCGTTGGTGGAGCGGCTGTCATTCGTGGATGACAATCGTTATGGGTCGTCAGAAGGCCGAAAGCCTGACAACCAGTCTACTGGGTTGTGGAGGTCAGATAGGCAGTCGCTCCATAAAACATTTTGATATTCTACTGCATCCGGTTAGACTGGAAGCCAACCCCAACATAGTTGGGAAAAGGCTAGACAGATTGATTGATTAATTTAGGAAATGTTTATTTCTTTCAGTTTTGTTTTGTTTTTGACAAGAATACTGTTATTTTATTTCAACAACAAAATAAATTTATATATTCTAAGAATTTAAAAACGGATAAAAAGAGAGAAAGTGAAAAAGAAGAAAAGAAAGAAGAAAAGAGAAAAGAAGAGGACAGAGAATGTCTCTTAGAATATTTTTTTACGTAAGTACGTTGGAAATGTTTCTCGACAAATTCTAAAATCTGACACGAATCATATCCAATTTTACTACCAGTACCTAACACTACCGGTAACTTTAAAAAATGTTTTATTATATCCGCAAAAAGGCCTCTATAAAGAGTATTCTATTCCATTCTATTCTTCTCAGTTACGGCACAATACTCAATTGTAGGTATATTGATCTGACGAAAATTTGAAGCACCGCTAACCTCTCTACTACTTCACTAGTCCCAATGTTTTCCTAATTCCGTCCTCAGTCCGGTGCCCTTTCATTTGTACTCAATTGCCCTGCATCCCTTTGGCACATTTCTTTTATTCGCACTTTTTATTTCCCCCTCAAGGAATGTCGCAAGTCGCAACGACTAGTAATTATCGCAAAAGAAATTTATTTTTTAAATTGCTTAAAGGGTGGGTGGTGTAACTTAGTTTTCTTTTAAGGCACCGTAGAAGGAAAATGGCTAATTAATTGGGGAAAAAATGGGGTGCCATTGTATTAAGGTACAAAAAAGGAGCAGTTATTAGGTATGTCATTTACGTATGATCCGTTGCAAACAGTTTTGCTGCGACATTTCGCCAGTTATGTTTATTGTCCCATGTAATGGGGGCAAGTCTATTGCCATCAACCGGACACAAATCCAGACTACAGAAAATTCCTGATGGAAAAACCTTATAACACTTTGTCCGACCCGGAAATCGAATTCAGGACCTCATACTTAGCAGTAGCGCTTGCGACCAGTAGACCAACGAGGCAGTATTTTGTAGTGTTCATTAAAATATGTCGTACAATAAGTATCCTAAAATCTCCTGCAAACACAAGCGCCTCTCTATTTGGGCTTCGTCCATACTCATCCATAGTTCGAACTCGCCCGCTTTTTAATATGGCTATCAGCTGCAAGGGTTCGTCGGAAAAGTGCTACGATGTAGAAAATAAATACTGATCACGTATTAATTTTACTATGGCAGTCTTAATCTTTTCTATATATTTTTTTAACAAAATGACCTACTTAGATTCCGTGCAAAAAAGTAGTTATTCATTATTAAATATAGCCCATCCTAGAAATTTTACAATAAATTAATTGAATTATTGTCGTCGATATATTAAAATTGAATCTATGTAAATAAAAAATGTGTCTAAGTAAAGGCTTACGTTCTTTATTTCATTTACAATTTTATAAAAACAAAAAAAATATAAAAAAAAATAGTATCGGGTATCGGGAACAGAGTCCAAGCCTAAATTATTCTATATTCAAACTGTGATTTTTTTGCAGAGAGCTTTAATTATTGTACAAACTGTGTTTTTTTTAGGTTTTTTTGAATTAATGTGTAATCAAAGTGACTTTAAGAGATTAGATAAACGAATGGTTCTTCTAAACGAGCGTATGTTGATTCTATTTTATTTATTGATGTTGATAAAGCACTAATAGTACCTACCTACCTGTTAATTTTATACTGCGTATTATGACTGAATAAATAAAATAAAAATCATACTAGCATTTTTCTTAATACCATCAGTACTTTTGCGCCTTCTAGCTATACGTGTAGTTAGATATGTACGAACCGGGCGAGTTCGAACTGGGGATAAGTATGGACGAAGACCTCTGGTTGTGTCGAATTGCCGTCCCATCGGAATATGAGAATGAGGGAAGAAAGTGCACCTATGTCTGCGCACACACGCCTTGCTATATAATCTGCCGCGTCGAAGCTCCGCTGTTATCGGTCACCATGGCCGAAATTCTGTCTGGAGGACTATTTTTTTATGCCACAATTATTATAAGGTGTTTCAAAGTAATTTAATTTCAAGGTTTCATTTGTTTACCCATCATGTCATCCACTTAAATAAAACCTACACCAACATTATCTAATTGCAAGTCCCACCAACTTCCATCCAAGCTTATTCCTATACATACAAATAATTAGACTTTCCCTGCTATAATGACTGTTAACTAGGAAACGTAAGAGCGCGTTCCCACTATGTCGTGACGATTAATTTATCGTTGGACGACTGTCGTCTCTAGCTGTTCCCATTATTTATTTATTATTTTTTCAGAAGGCTTACAGACTAATAAAATTATAATAACAGTAATATATGACTAAATTGCTAATTACAAGCCCCCACAGATAAATACAAAATGATTAAGTACTTCCTCATAGTCTCAGTTTCATCTAATCTGTATACTAGCAAATAAACGATTTCCATTCTATTTAAACTAGATATTCCCTCAAAGTGGGTTAATTCTGTTCATTAAGCCAATTTATTCAAATTTTAATCCGGACAACAACTGTTCAAGTGCAGGCAGGTTTCATTATATCGACTGTTTATCGTCAATGTGTCGTTGAAATATTTTATCGTTGAACGACTGTCGTATCTAGCTGTTTCCATTGGATCGTGACGACTTTTCGCAACAAGAATCCTATTAGTAGTGACACGCAAAATAAGTCGTGACTTTTTTAAATCGTTTAACGACTGTCGTGCTAGCCATTTCCATTAACTTGACAATCTGTCGTTACTGCAAAACGACAGTTAATCGTGTCGTCCTATATGTGAACACCTCCATTTAAATACACAAGCCACGACGCTTTAAACGACACGATAATCTGTCGTCACGACATAGTGGGAACGCGCCTTAAGGTCTAGGAGTCGACCACAATGTCAACAACTGCCAACTATTTGCAAAACTGTTGGCCACACCACATAATCATTAGTTTTGCGGTGACTTATCTAAGTAACGTTCCACAGTGCTTGTGCAAAAGCTTTCTTGTTTTCCGTCATTTTCTAGAAAATATTGTGCTTTGTAGGTAATTATTTGTAATTTGTGACGTGTACTGGAGAAATTGTTGTTAATTTAGCATCCAATGTGTATTATATAGTTGGTGGAAATAATAAAACAAATGCCAGTGAATCTCTCTGGTGCAGCATGAGATTGCGACTGTTACCAAAGAAAGTAATTGTGAATAATTTTGTTGGTACTGGAAGTAATCCAGAGGTTGTAATAATATTTCGTCAAAGAGTCATCGGCGATGCCAAATATTATTAAAAATATTTTACTTGTACACTTACAGACTGTTTTAGTTTAGTGTCCGGAATATACACTGCCTTCCAAATGGATTTAAAAAAAACAAGCACGTCACGGACCACGCACAATGAAGGGTTCCGTAGTTGGGATTAATTTATCCCAAAAATAAACTTAATTTTGTAGTTGAAAAACATGTTCGGAATGTATGGGAAAACATGTTTTTTGCAACTGCAAATATAAATTCAAATAATTTAATTTATTTTCTCTATATAAGGTGGTCGATTATTACTCGTTAACTTGTAAAGCCTACTTAGCTATAGTTTTCCTTTTAATTTCGTTATAAACTACTGCCGTGATTCTTTTCACACATCCAAAACCAACCATTTAGCTGACAGTGGGCTTGTACTAGTACTAGTGTACCTAGTACTTAACTCTAACAAAAATTAGCACTTTAAAGCTTAATATTTCGCAAACGGATCCCTGAAACTAAAAATGGTTTTCACATACTCCCAATTTTTTTGAAGGACCTTTCCAATGATACCGCACATCACAGGATAGTTTTTTTTTTATAATTTTGTTTTACCATTTTCGTGATTAATATGTATACCCAAGCCAAATTACAGCTTTCTAGTACTAAGAAACAGATAGACAGACGGACATGACGAAACTATAAGGGTTCCTTGTTTACTACGGAACCCTAAAAAGGAACAATGAAATGAAACAGAATTTGTATGTATTTAGCTGCCCGATAAATCAACCGAAACTTATCTAGAGAGATCACAAACCATTTACCTCGTAAAAATCCTATTCTAAAAATAAACCTATCATGCCGTAATGAAGGCAAGTGAAACTAAATCTAAAAACCTACTATCGACCTCCGTTACACTATGAATGGGCAGCCGAGCTTATTACACTGTATCTTAGCACTAATCGCGGCTATTCACTGACAATCTTCGGGACAAGCCCGCGATATAATAAAATTAATTTCTATGGGGCAATTAAGCCGTGAACAGGCGTAGTTAGAACGATGATAGGCCGCGTCCTAAATGAAAGCGACCGTCGCGCGAGTACGCGATCCACGCGATTGTTTGTATGAATATGACGTACTTACTTGCGCGATCAACCAAGTCGCGTTGGCAAGGCTCGGAACCGGTTAATACCGTTTTATTTAGGTTTTGCTCCGAACTTTTAAAAACGTGATTTTAAGAACTTTATCTTGACCTAAATTAACAGGTTTATTCGACGAGCGGCGTATCGGTAAACGTGTTGCAACTTGTGACTATTTGTGAAGATGCCGCGCTGAATAAAAACTAAACGAAAAAACGATTTTTATTCCTCTAAACCGTTTAATCAGAAAAAAACCTTTATTAAACCGGTTTGTTCGGACGGAACCGAATGTAAAGGTTTTTGCGTCAAGTACAAGATAACGGTTTTTAAATTTAACCGGTATCCGAGCCTTGCGCATTTGTACGTCATAATTGATACAACGCGTTCACGAACACGCGCGACGGTCGCTTTCGGTTAGGACGCGGGGGTAAAGTGTGGACCAACCGTTATGATGTTTGACTGTTAGAAAAGTTGTGAGATTAAAATATTGCTTGCTGTGTGGTTTAGATAAGTACGATTGCATTTTTTTTTAATAAAAACGTAGTGAATCTTTACATAAAAGTGAGTTTGAAGTGTGCAGACATTCCACCTGATGCTGAAATTAAAAATCTGGAGTCACACGTAATCTCACATGTGACTCCGAATTTTTAATTTGTCTGTCTGTAATGTTTTGTTTATACCCTTTTAGATGAATTTTTTTCATAGTTGGGTTTTAGTTTTACAACTTGAATTTTTTGGTCAAAATTTTAACAAAAAGAAAATTTCATTAGCGAATAAATAAGAAAAAAAAACTCTCTCGACTCTTTAGAGTCTGTTAATTAAATTCGCTATTGAAATCTTCAATCTCCAATCACCCATAAAGTAAACCTAAAGATACCCAAAGCGTGTATGTAGCCTATCTATCTATTTTTTATAGAACCTCATTACGAAATATCCTTACAGATAATTAGGCTGAATGCAATCAATTCCTTCGGCAAATTGGATTTTTAAAAAGAAAAAATCAACAACGCTTCACCTTTATCTACACGTATAAACCCTCATTTGGAAATAAAATCGGCCCATATATTAGACTTGAATACTTTTTTTTACAAATAAAAATCTTTTTTATATAAATAAAGCAGGTCTTTAGTTGACTAATTGTGACGTATTTTACGATCAGCGCACAGTAAGAGGAATTAAAGGGGCAATTGAAGATAGTACAGTTTTTCGTATCGGCCATCGATTTATGACGCTTGTGACTCTTTTGAAGCCCATTTATGGTGAATGTCAGTCAGTCCTTATGAAGTTTAAGTGCCCAGTGGAATTGCCGCAAATGTGTGGTTACAGGAAGGGGGTAAAAAGTGAAACTGTTGGTTTTGAACGTCATGAGAATGTCATTGTTAGTAGAGGATAGCTTAATAGGATCGCTTCGCTGAAACGATTATTATTGTTATGGTTATTGTCAATTATGTTTATTGAACAAAACGTGAAGGTTAAAAAAAATATCGCTCTTATGCATCTGAAAAATACACCAAGATTTAAAAATAATTCACGTAATTTTTCCTTAAAAAAAATCATCGCCTGATTTCCACATTAACCTAAAATCGAATTCAGCGAATTACACACGGTTCAAAAACGCTAATTAAGTACCAAAAAGTCTTTCCACAATCGAGGACAATCTGAAAAATTTGTTCAAATACGCATTATCTAAATACGAAATACTGGAATTTGTCGTCCGTTTGCCCAAAGGAGGTTCATCATTAATTATTGATGATAAGGGGAAAGGGAACGAACGCACCCGTGGGTCGGCCAATCGACACCAGGCACTAATGAAGTGGTCCTAAAACGAACACGCCAAATACAGCTGTCTACAGCTACATTTGAAATAAGAACTCCTTTGAAATTATAATGTCGGGATTAGCAAGCGCGTACACTGAAAATTATTACTTTATGTTGCTTTATGCCAATGAATCATTTAATTTTTTGTGAAGTCTGCCACTAGTAAATAATTAGTAGTATTGAAATAATCACCAGCTAATTTCATGATTAGCTGGTGATTTTAATACTTTACATTTATAAAGTTGTGACCCCCGGGAGTTACTGGCCGCTCCCACCATAAGAAAAGTGAACTAAGCAACCTGATAAATCCACCAATAAGTTTGGTGTTCTCAATTTTTTGTCATGTTTTTGGTGATATTATCATCCCATATCCCAAAGATAAAGATAGAGAATGAGCTAACAGAACACAATTCTTTAATCTGAACTGCTAGATCTGATAATTTTCTAATAATAGAAAACACCAAAACCTAGAGATGCCACGAGTATTTATTTTACCGGATACCGAATATTTGGTCACGCTCTCGGCCGAAGCGATGAATATTCGGCGGCCTAACGTTCAGAAAAATATATGTACGTACTACGTAGCGCATATGATAGCGACGCCGCAGGCATATTTGTTTCATTGGCGAGTAGATTGTATCACGACAAGCATTATTTGAACACTGTTCCCCAAACGCAAAAATGTATCCAAGCCTGACAGAATTCGCTAAGATTTATAGTTAGTAGTTTATGAGCAAAAGTGCAATGGTTTGCTATAAAAAATGCAAAAAAAGGTTTTCATTCATCACAACTTACAACTTATTAAGAATTAAACGTAAAAATATGTGCGTTTTTTTTTCATGCCGAATACTGAATATTAGAATTCGAGGCATCTCTAACAAACACCACTGCCTGTCCTGTTAAATAGTAGGTTCCCAGGAGCTTGTATTTCTAACAAATTTTCCGTAATATTTACTCTTTTGCTCAACTATCTAACATTTTCGCTAAACACTAGGTAATTTATTGCAAGCGCCCGCGCTGGCGACACATACATGATGTAATCTTATCAGAATCTGATTAGAGACCTGTTTCTAAACATCTTAATAAAGCTACTATGGCCAGTGTTTAAAAGTTTATCTTAAACATTTTGCTTTACGGATTTTTAATAACATATCCTGGTTTCTAGAAGCTTGGTTTCTTATTTAGTAAATTTGATGTCAAACCTCATTAGTTCGTAAGCGACCAATCAGAATATTTAATCCGAGATTTGTAAATAGACAAGTACAATTTTATTTAGTTTTAAGAATCAGTGGTACTTTTCCTTGATACATTTGGTACGGGCTAAAAGAATTCTATTACTTAAGACGCAGATATATGCCAGTGACCTTGAGTGGTTAACTTGCATGTTCTGCACTGAGCTCACGCAACGCGTCGTATGTCCAGCCAGTAATAGGACTCGCCCATCAAGGTGCTGTCCCGAATTAGACGCATTATTAATTTATTATACATAAAACAAAAGGTATTTTAATAATTAAATTATCTTTAAAATGATGAAGGTTTTAGAAAAATATTTTCCGTGATTCTCAGTTTTTATCCGCATTAGACATAACTTTATAAATTAATTTCACTATGTAATATAAACATAATCTAAAATATTCCTATATTAAGAAAATGCTCTAATTTAGCATATATTTTTTCTAAATAATTAACACTACTTATTTAGATGTGATCTTCAGTTTAAATTATTAAAAGTCGGTTATCGTCGCCTTAAAAATTGCATCACAACGCGCCATTAAGTTCCATCATAAATTCGACTCACAAACGCTACAACTTCAAGTGTTGTTCCGTAATTCTCAATTACTTCTTAAATTCTCCTTTCGAAAAAAATCCAATATCTTCTACTAGATCTAAAAGCCATGCGTTTCTCTTTTAACACATCGCTTCGGTTTTTTCCCAATCCAAAAACATCTTCACCATCTAATTGTAACCCTCTTTCCTTTACACACAATCATTGAACATTACAAACTTACAATTTTGGTTCACAATTGACTCCGGTCAGTTTTTCTTAAGACCGGCTTGATTAAGTCAGCAGCGCTCCGAGACTCCTGAGGATACTAACTTAAGGCTATCTGTATTCGGCCTTCCACGAATGAAGTATGAGACTTGCCTCTATATATAACTTGTTTGTTAATTTTGATTAATTTTATTACTTTAGGAATGTTGGCTGTGTTCAAGCGTCTCAAATTTTTGAAAGAGTTCTCGCGTTCATGGTAGGTGAAGTGATTGTAACCAAAATTGTAATTGACGTTTTGGTCAAATTCGAATGTCATTTATAAGTAAGATTTTTCTATAGTTAATGCATTATGTCCATCTAGCAAATCCTTAACCTAACTATAAATATCTTAATCTTAGATTTTTTGTTCAGACGAGAGGAGCTGGTGGCACAGCTAGTCTTTTATCGATATTATTTAATTATATGACCCATGATGATAATGATGACTAATACTAACATTTGCCAACCCGACTATCATCAGATAATTAGTTGTCAAAATAGTCTGGCAAAGGTAGTGAGGTTTGAAATGAAACTCATAGCATATACCTACTACATCCTTTTAGGCTAAGTGTATGCTGAGACGCAGGTGACGCAGGTCCGCAACGCAGGGCAGAGCAGATGTTGTAATGCATGAACGTAGAACGTGCGACGCAGGCACGTGCGACGCAGACATTTGTCTGACCTGCTCTGCGTCTCGTTGTACAGCCGGCACAGATTTCTGGGCGAAGCGTGCAGGCCGTCACTTGTTTCTTCCACTGATTCATAATTTTTTTTCAATAACCGATTGTTTGTACTAGTTAGGACGCGAATGTATCTGCATCGCAGCATGCGCTCGCGGCCTATGTCTGCCTCGCCTGCCCTACCCTGCAAAATCTGTAGGTACTATGCTCTGCTGCGTCTCAGCATACGCTTAGCCTTAAAGTTTGCATTAGATTCGTCATAATGTCCAAGGATTTAAAACAACAAAGCATCTAACTCCCAAAAACCTGTATTACCAAATACACGGAACTGTATTTTTTTTTAACCAATAAAATTAACTCCATCCGAAAAACGAGCAAGGGAAGTAAACATCGGAACCGCATTTACTATAACTTGACTGTATAATTAAGGTTTGCGACTACAAACCCGACTCGCCAAATGACAACCTTGCCGCCATTTTGGTCCGTAATTTCGGTCTGCGTACGCGCACAGATTATAGTGCGAACGGACATTAGTGGCGACCGACGACACGTGATCACTGTCATTGGGAACGCATTCGATTGGGGATCGATATTAAAAAGAAATCGATTTCTTGCGGAGTTGTGGTTTAGATGTGGATTTGCGCCTCGTAAGATGAGTGTTCCTTTAGAAATAATGTAATCGGAAATCGAATATTTTCTGTTTGCGCTTTGGTTTCTGTTCTCATATTTTTTTTAGGAATTGCTAAGAATTGAACTGGACTACTCTTTTTCTATGGAGCAGTGGTGGCCCAGTAGTAACGGCCGCAACTTAAAATCAAAAAAATCAAAATATTTTATTTCACATAAACCTACAAGGGCATTTATGAAACGTCAGAAGCTAGGTGCACGGTTCCAATTGGTCGTTTCCTATGGAGAAGAGCCGGCAAGAAACTCCACGGTTACTCTTTTAAAAATAATTGGCTTTTACAATACTTTCAAATAACAGTGTTTCTAGGTATGGGAGTTATACGAGTTATACGTCGAAGTTTCGAACCCAGACAGGCGCTTTACTTTGTGTAAACTGTTTCATCACCACTGCTCTCAAAACGGTGAAGGAAAACATCGTGAGGAAACCAGAGTACCAAAAATTCGAAGACATGTGACATCTACTAACCCGCACTGGGCCCGCGTGGTGGATTACATCCCACTCCCTCTCGCAGACAGGTGGCTTGTGTCCCAGCAGTGGGAACATTATAGGCTGATTATGCTACTCTTCTCTTACTTTCTAATGTACCTTATCTATCTATGAAACTTCCTTGGAAGATGTTATTATTGTGCTTGAAACTATTCTTATAAGTTTTTCTGATCAAGTGCCACTAAACACATTTTATTTTTATGATTTTACTTTGGTTTATGTACCTCGTCTGTTAAGCAATGTTTATTTCAGGAAAAACCACAGCGTGAATCTAACCACGTATAAGGGACCGTCTTTAGCCAATGAGAAGCTTGAAACTGAGGAATTTTCTTAAGTAATAAATCCATTATGCTTAACAATGCAAAATACTCAGACCAAGAAAGTGTATTGTGCAATATAAATTCTCAATTTAGCCTAAGTCTTTAATGCATTTTTTTGCAACTTCAAGAAGCATAAAATTATCATCATCCTCTTGTCCTAATTCCAGTTTAATAATTTGGGTATGTCGTCTTACATAGACATCACTACCAACCGTCATATTAATACAACATTTCCAACCACTTCATCTTTCATACAATCCATCCACCATGTCTTCGGTATTATTATAGTATCCAAACAAAAGCAATAACTGCCATCATCTTCCTGTCCTTTTCCCATGGTACGTGGGGTTGGCGCACCACGTTTTCTTCTTCCATTCTCCCCTGTCAACCGTCACGCTATCATTCACTCCCTTCTCTTTCAATCATCACACAATCCATTCATCCTTTCTTTGGCCTTCCTCTTCCTATCAACATTTATATTCATCACTCTTTTAGTCACATGCGTTTCTTCCCTCCTCATCACATGCCCATACCAAGTCAAATGATTAAACAAAAAGCAATAACCGTAAACCACGAATTTCCACATTGCTTACATCCAAATATGACAGACACTGAACAAAATGATATATTCAACGGTCATAGAGACTAATTAGCCAATCAGTGACTTGACGAATACTTAGAACATGGTGACTAAATAGAAAGAGAGAATAAGTTGAAAGTGAATGATGTAATACAATTTAGCGAAGTAATGTTACTTGGGATTCCCGGAAAATTAAATTTTAAAGAAACATTTGTAAAGAAGTCTGTCTAAAATTGTGTGATATCTCGATCGTAATGATCATTGAAGGTATAGTATCGAACGCTAGTAGTGGTGCATTTTGGGTGGTTACCTATATATTTAATACGTAGGAGGTACAATAGTGGCCTTATAGGGTCACTGGCTTTCATCTCCTGAACTTCTACAAACAATGTTCTGGGAAGCTGTCACCATTCCGCAGCATGTCCAATCAGCAATCCAACTACCATGATTCAAAATCATCTACATTATACTGAACATTAAATTATGCAGATTTGGACATCTGATTGGCAGATGATTTTAGATTAATTCCCACAAATCTGTTGCGAATCTTCGTTGAGTTTTTACAGTTGCTTCGAGTTATGCAAGATTTTTAGGGTTTATAGAATAAGACTAAGAATATGATAAGAATAATTTATTTGTTCAAAAATATACAGACATTTAAATAATATGGTGATACACCAAAATACACTTTATTCTATGATCAGATATTGAACATCTGTGTCTGAACTAGATATAAAATATCTGTAGGTATTCAGACATCAGTGCTCTTCCTCTCTTGTAGGCGACACTTATTAACTTTGTTAGACCTCTATATACATATTTGATCACAGAGATATAATAAAATAATATATCAAAATAAAAGGAAGTGACAAATATAGAAGAACAGAACCACAAACGCCTATAGAGACAATACTGTCAATAACTAGTTAAAGATGTAATTTACTGCAGCTTAGAATGTCACCTTCATGTAGAAGACTCCATAAACATTATTTTCTGATATTGCCATTCCATACAGTTTGATACCATCGTTAGTAGTTACAAGTTTACATTAAGGGTAGTATGTAATACTACTATTTATGACAAGCGACTGCCAAGAAAGGCGTTACCGGCACATTGCACTTAGCTTACTACTGTAACTTGATGGTTCAACATGGGAATTTGCAATGTTATCCCATATGCAATAATAGGCATACATTTTTATGTTTTTTTTTGGATCTGTTTTGAAAACAAAATCTTGTTCGTTTTCTTTTTACGGTATTTACTGTGACTAACATACTGGCCACATTATTGAAAAGTGTTGTCTATAAGACTGTGTTGTATTATTGAAATGAAATGAAATTGTTTATTCTGTAAATAGGATATTAGAATCACTTTTACACGTCAATATTTTTTTTTTTTTAATAAGCTAGCTGAGTTCGGCGTTTCCTATCTGACTACTCTGAGAAGAAAGGCCGAAACAAACTCAGAGGTCGCAGTCTCTTTTAAAGTCCAGACATAATCTTGGTCAGGCCATATGAGGACCATGTAGATTAGTGTCTGAAAAGGTCTTTTGAGGAAAGAACCACACAGATTTGAGTGGACCTGTCCAGTCAGTGCAAGCATTTGTCAGTAATTGTGGAGCTCAACTCAGAACATAAGGAGCTCAAAACGACGAACAATACCAAAGAAAGGACATTTGGGTAGGCCGCATAAACTACTCAAACTGCCAGACCATCACTAAAACTAGCAGAGAAATAAAAATAATATCCACATAGTCCTCACATTCACAATAATTAAAATAATATAATACTTTACAAAGTATTCATGTCATTTTGAATATAATTTTCAACAATGTCAATGTGCATATAAAACTGGTATATGGTATATATTGTCTTCCATGACTATCACGGAGTTTTAGGAAGTCGTCATATACCTACCTGATCTTAGACAAGAATACATGCAACGATGTTTTGAAAGATAGGTACTCTAATTACATGAACTACTTAAGTATAAAATTCTGAGCAAGCAATTTTTTTTTTTATTGTTATTTTCGTAATTAGCTATCTCTTCTCCCCAATTTCTAGATGCAATTTCTTTGACCATTTTCAAATGTGTATAAGAGTATAAATATATGTAGAATTGGTGCTTTAGATTCAGATAGGTACCAACGGAAAAATATTTTTTAAATAAATCTAAAATGCAATTAAGTACAAAACAATTTCTACCTAGAATCCATCACTAAATCCAAAACCCCACAGATAAACCCACACATACTCAACAGAACTCCAATAATTTCCACAAGCGTGCGCTATGCCACGTAACTTATGCGCGCGCATAAAAAGCAGCGCCTGCGCAGCCGACGGCATCCAGCCCTAATAACTAACCATATCTGACTCACCACTTTTTAACCACAGACATTTTTTTCAAGCGAAACTCAACCTTATTAACATGTAAATTCCCTATGCTTATTGGATAGTGTTATAATTGTTAATTAAGGTTTAATTACTGTGCGCGTCAAAAAAGTACCAATCCATGAACGGAAACTGCTTGGTAAGCAAATGGAATGTGGGGGAGGGATTGGAGTTAGTTTTTTTGTTGTCTATGATTTAAATGGTGATGTGACTGCCCATGACATCCTAGAACAGGAAAAAGGCAGGCTTGGCAGAAAATGCAGAAATAGAAATCCAACGACCTCTCGAAATTCTTCCTACAAACGTTTTATAGAGATAAAAACTAGTATTTCTTTTGAAGATATTGCAAATTAAAACGGTCTGCAACTTCAATCGGTAGGGGACACTATCAATAGTGTTCCCGACAAAAACAGACGAAAAAAAATGTCTCAATATTTTTTTTTCAGTCGTTTTCATCTTTCTAAGGAAATACAATTAAAAATTCTAACTAGAAATCACAATAACTCACCGGTAATAAGGAAAAGGCTGCGGCACATGCAGATCCATAGGCATCGATGCATGCGCGTGGGCATGGGAGTACTCGTGTTGCATCATGCCATGCATGCCGTGGCCCAGCATGGCGGCCCACGGTGAAGACGCAAAACCACCAGGGTGCTCCATCATTACTTATAGTTCCATTTTCAAAATCACATTTAGTTCCACATTCAAAATCATTTTTCACTTCACTGTTCCATTTTTAAATGGTCTCACATTTCGTTAGCAGAAACAAGATGGTTGATGCTTTTTATGTTCCATTTTCAAAATAGTTTTGTTTTTTAGTGTTGTGCTTAATAGGTTTGGCTATAAAAAGTGAATGCTAAATTAATAAGTTATAATGTCAGCAATTAAGATATTTTCGATGCAGAAAATATGTTTATTGCTTCAAATTCGTGTCAGTTTTTGTAGGCAAAGCCGAATAAGTTCTGTAGTGAGCTCATTAATATGATAATGATGTAGTCACCTATAGTAGGACTTGAGAAGTTAATTCGAACTAGTATTTTTAGATAATTAATCAAGAAAAAATTACAAGCACGTATGAATGCAATTTACTTTTTAATAAACCAAAGTTCAATATCGTTTCTTCTATCCCAAGAGTTATCAGTTAGTAATTTATTGTGGATAACATGTTTTTGTTTTTTTTTTTTGTTTGGGAAATTATCAAATAACTTCTCCCGCTCTGGGTGGAGCGGGAGAGCGTGTCAGACTCTTACTGACTAAAACCCACCCGTGTTCCTTCAGTTGCCCTGTTGCCAGGGGGCCACGATTTCCCTTTCGGCTCAAAAAAATTGCACCTATTGACACTTGCTCCCTTTGTTTCGGAAGATTGGACGGTGACCCCCAAACTAGGCATTTGCCAGTATCTTGGGGGTCGGAGTTAAATCAATCGTTTCCCATAAGAAGCACACCTAGATAAATATGATTTCAGTTAGTCTAAGTTTATATTATAAACAGAAAAGATTAGATTTTTTGTATATTTGTTTGTAATGGATAAACTCAAAAAACACTAAACCGATTTTAAAAATTCCTACACCTATAAAAAGCTACATTATCAGCGAGTAACATGGGCTGTATATTATTGACTTCCACACGAAGGAAGTCGCGGTCAGAAGCTAGTGTTAGATACAGCTGTTCGTTTAGTAAGATTACAACAACCAATTATGAAGTTAACTACTACTTCCAGAACCTGAGGGTTACACCGTTTGTCCACTCTCCACCGTCAACGGGACGTCAACGTTCCAACGGACGTCAACGGATGCGTGACGTCCTGAAGACGGCGCACTGTGGATCGAAAAAAGACTCTTGAAAACATAGAAGCAAACATTTTAGAAGTGTCGGTTTTATGCTTGAAATGGTACCTGGTAGGCAAATTGGCAAATCATATTTTCTTTGCAAAAAAAATGTATGGAGCTAATGCTTATTCTCCGGAACGGACAATAACCATAATATCCTTGCACACGGTGATGTAACTATTTATTTTTGATTTTTTTACTTATTAGAATTTTTCAGAATTAATGCGGTTTAAAAAAAAGACGCACAAAATCTCGTTATATGATATTGTACATGATACCTATTAGCTATTAGACGCCATTTCAAGCAAAAAACCGACACTTTAGAATTTAAGCCCCTATATATTCGAGAGCCTTTTTTTGATCCATTGTGTGGCGTCCGGTGTCACGCGGCCATAGTAAATGAATGTATTGCTACTTCAGTGCCATTATCTCGTCCTCGACGTTGACGTTCCATTGACGTGCCGGTGGACAAACGGCCTTACTCTACTGCAGCTTGAGGGCTATGGATGAGGCAAAAATCGCACTAATTTACCTTTTGCAAAGGGCAGAAATGCTTACTCCTAGAAGCTTACTATAGTTAGATATAGGTACTACTCGTTTAATAAATTCGACCGTTTAATCTTAAACAGTCTTATTTATAAACGCCTCTTAAATTTTAATCAATTGCTAAGCAATTGATTAGCAAAATTCTTATTCATAAATGCCATTTAGCGCTAAAAGGTCGCTAAGCAATTGATTAGTAGCTGTCAAAATTAAACACCACCGGTCCACTGTTAAGAGGATGCTAACAGGCAAGATGGCGGATTTTATTTGAATCAGCTGACAATTGTATTTACTCAACCTATAGCTCTCAGTTACACAGTAGTCATCTTGCGCACGTTTTCATTATTTTAGAAAATATCACGTATTTTTTCCTCAGAAAAAAACCTAATGCAAATATACCTAAACCAATTTTTCCAGCCGACTGCCATCGAAATTGAATAGATATGCAATCAATCCGTGTGCAAATAAAATATTATGATAACGGCCGCCTATTTGTTCTTGCGAGTGCTTGCTTGCGCTAGCGCAACGAACTTTGATGTTCGGCTAACATCGGAAATCATCGGCAAATAAATGAAATGACGTGTGTGGTGTGTCTTTACATGTGGTGACGTGTGCCCAAAAAACTTACTCACTATAGTTAGGTATTTGTAAAATACCCGTTTTATTACATAAACCTACTTAATACAAAAATTGGTTCATGACGATTCTTATTTCATTCCTACGTGTTATAGAAAACAGAAATGTGTTGCAGAATTATAATTTTTCCGTAGATAATCCATGGATTTTTTTTTTAATTCGGGACATCAACTGAAAGTTTCCATACAGAACATCTTTTTGTCGAAGTAACTACCTATGCCTTTTTTTTTACTTAGAACCTTGGGGATCATTAACATTATTTTGGGTTAAGTTTAAGGTGAGTAATTATAGGATTCTTGTCCATTCTTCTCCATACGAAAACTACCTTTTGGAAGGGGCGTCTAGAACCAATTCTATTATTTTGTAAATTTTGACGTTCAAAAGCGCCATACCCATACCATAGTCAAAGTCAAAACATTTATTTCAAATAGGCCCATGCCTATTTGAAATAAATGATTTGACTTTGACTTTGGATCAAAAAAAACTTAGGTTTAGTGAGCTGTCATTTAACCTGATGCTAGGGACTGACATTAATAAATAGATAAATTCTTTATTGACATATAAAATGTGTACAAACGTACAAACAAAGTGAAGCCCTGACTCCTGACTCCTAGGTGAAAACACCTGTGTTACAGAGGCAGTCGACTATATTAGTAACATGTTTTAAAGAAATCGCTAAAAGATCATTATGTTAAATAAATTTGACTCTCCTCGTAAAGCCCAACGACCTAAAATTAGGCCCTATGTCATGTGATTTTTAAGACACAGATATATGCCAGTGACCTTGAGTGGTTAGCTTGCGTGTTCTGTACTGAGCTCACGCAACGCGTCGTACGTCCAGCCAGTAATAGGACTCACCCATCAAGGAACGCTGTCCCAAATTAGACGCATTATGAATTTATTTTACATAAAACAAAAGGTATTTTAATAAAACATGTATACTCAAAGTTCAATAATTAAATTTTCTTTAAAATGGTGAAGGTTTCAGAAAAATAAGCTTGATAGATTTTGCATGATTCTCAGTTTTTTATCCGCGTTAGACATAATTTTACAAATTAATTTCACTATGTAATAAAACATAATCTAAAATATATCTATATTAAGTTATTAAAAATATGCTCTAATTAAACATATATTTTTTCCAAATCCATTAACACTACTCCTTTAGACGTGATCTTCAGTATAAAATCATTAAAAGTCGGTTATCGTCGCCTAAGATGTGGGGTAGCAAGCAAGCATTTTTGGGCCTCACGAAGATAAAAGTACCAACACCTGAAAAAAATGCCGAGGAATAAGGGACATGTCATGAGAAAAGTGTTGCATAAAAATGGCTCCACGAATAGAGGAGGGCCAAAGAAACTATAAATGATACGGATAGAAAGGAGGTGATTATTAAGATGTCGGCTGATAGAGATGACATAAAAAGATGAAAACAGACTGCACTGACCTCACTGTGAAGGGCGGACGTTTTGGGGAACAGACTTATGTAATTTTGACGTTCGAAAAGTGCTCATTCTCAGCCTAGTTTGAATAAATTACTTTTGAATTTTGAACTGACCCCTTATGAATTGAGTTAGTTGTCAGGAGGATAATGATGGCGATGACTGGAATTAAACAAAAAATGCATCAACAAAAAACAAAGGTCACATAACCTTGTACATTGATGAACAATTATCCTAACTTATATTATTATTAGCTTTAGCTCGCGTGGAAGTCGGAAATTATACCACGTGAACGTACTATCGGGATAAAAAGTATCCTATGTGTCAATCCAGGTTATAAACTACCTGTGTGACCATCCACATTCATATTAGTAGGATGGTAGGAATTAATCCTACCATCATTATAAATTAAAAACTGAGTTTGTTTGTTTGTTACGCTATCACGCTAAAACGGCTGAATGGATTTGGATGAAATGTGCCACATGGGTAAACCATGACCTGGATTAGGACATAGGATTTACTTCTTATCCCGATATTCCCGCGGGATCGAACTAATGCGGGTGAAACCACGAGGCGCAGCTAGTTGTCTATAATTCACTGTCATAATTTTAGCACTTAAATTGATTAATATTATCCCTTGGTACATAATCTATTAAAATAATTTTGTACTATCAATGCAAATTCCTGGTTAAGTCCTGATTCTAATATGATTGCAAATATTTCGTGAGACTTTGAACTCGCGTCCTTACAATGGCTAGATATACGCCCCCTTGAAACCCGTAAGTTCCTAGCCTAGCCTTTTCCCAGCTATGTTGGGGTAAGCTTCCAGTCTAACTGGATTCATCTGAATACCAATAATTACCATGGAGCGACTGCCTATCTGACCTTCACAACCTAGTAACTGAGTAACACGATATCCCTTGGTAAGACTGGTAGTCAGACTTTTTGGGCTTCTGACTACCCATAGCGACTGTCATAATTTCCGTGCGTGCGTGTTTTCCGTGTCTCGGTATGGTATGTAATGTATGGTCACCCATCCACGAACCGACCGCGGCAAGCGTAACTTAACCTTAAATATCAGTTAGTCCTTACAGTTAAATTGACAAACTTGTAAATAAAATAAGAGATCACAGCATCGCAGCTTCGAATTTAGATGATGGGTCTAGTAACCTACCATTACTTTGGCACGGAATTGAACTCTGAACCTATAACACCTTAGATTTGGTACGTGACTTTGAGTGATACCGACTCGGTACGTAGATAGTAGATACATACCACTGGGTATTTGGGAATTTTAGTTCACCTAATTTAATTGCAAGAATTTTTTTGAATACTTAGTACTCTTTTCTACGAATCTAAGGAGTAACGTACAAAATTTCAAAAGATTTGAAATAATTTCAGAAGAAATATAGGTCCCTATCATTGGAAAAAGTATTAGTTGTTTCTCTCCACCACACTCCAAATTAAAACTAAACAGAAGGACACAGTCAAATACGCATAACAGTAAGCAGTTTCTGCACAGAACTCGTCATCTGCATAGACTTTTCCGAACTATATTGGGGTCGGCTTCCAGTCTAACCAGATGCAGCTGAATACCAGTATTTTACATGGAGCGACTGCTTTACCTCCTCAACCATTACTGGGAAATACGATACCCCTTGGTAAGACTGGTTGTCAGACTTTCGGGCTTCTGACTACCTCTAACGACTGTCAAAGATCTACAAATGACGAAGGGGTCTCGATATGTAATGGATGGTCACCCATCCACGGACCCACCTCGGCAAGTGTAGCTTAACCTTCGATCGACTGTGCGGATGTTATTACTTAGCCATAAACCTAATATTCAGCACAAAATTAATATCGTCAAAAAAATACAGTCCAAACAGTTGACAGTCACTGTAAATAAAGTTAATTTTTAACCGACTTCCAAAAAGGAGGAGGTTATATGTTCGTCGCGGATGATTTTTTTTTTTTTTATGTATGTCCACCGATTTCTTCGTCATTTGTGGACCGATTTTGAAAATTCTTTTTTTGTTTGAAAGGGTATGCTCCCAAATTGGTCCCATATAAATTTTATTAACTGTGCTTGGGTAGTTTTTGAGTTAGCTACAAAATACGTATTTTTTTCCCACTTAGTATGTAGATGATATGATAAGTTCCTGTCACTGGTAGCAGGTAGTGGTATTCGAATGTGTGCGGGGTAGGTACCACAACTAAAAACTGAAAAATAAAAACTTTTTACAAAAAAAAAACAACCGACTTCCAAAAAAAACACTAAAAAACTTTTTACAAAAAAAAAACACTACAAACTGAAAAATAACTTTAATTTCGGAAGTCGGTGTCTTGGGTTTTGTGTTTTCGTTTTTTGCCACCGACTTCCGAAATTAAAGTTATTTTTCAGTTTGTAGTGTTTTTTTTTTGTAAAAAGTTTTTTGAATATACAGAAAACAATTCTTAGCGAGATCTTTGTATCCGTAACTTACTACAAACATTACTTCTTTACTCTAAACCTATATTTAAACCACAATTTGTAACTAACAAAGCAAAAACAGCAGACTATGCGTTGATCTAGGGGTTCCCGGAGAGTCTCCGCAGGAGGCATGGGATCCCTGGCACAATGTCATGAGAGCTAATGTTCAAGATAACAAACTAATCAACTAGGATCAACAAGGTAGAGGAGGATAGGAGTATTGGGAAATAGATAATGCAGAAAGGGATGGAGATATGAAGATTGCAGAATCTGTGAGAAAGAATTGGAATGTATTGAAAATGTTAAAACATCAGAGAAGAGAGACCGTTCGCATTATATCTAATCTCATTCGCAATCTGTCAAAAATACAATCAATTTACCAACATTTTTGACAAGTTTGACAGATTACCACTTGAATGTGAACATTTTTTAAGCACGAGAATTGGCCTTCTGAGCATGGGTTAATACAACTATTTTCTCCGTAGAAGGAGGTCTTGAAATAGCTTTCTCAAGAAAACACAAAGATTATGAAGTTGTATTGAATTTGAATAAGAAATTTGTTTTGATCAATTAATCATCAGAGTGCTAGAACAGTGGACTAAGGAATTACTGAAGCAAAAGAAGATGAACTTAAAAAAAAACACTTTGAAAATAGTAAATGAAGTAAGATTGGTATAGTAAAAGCCATGTCGGTGCGGTGGTTAATTTTTTTCCTAAATTAATATTTATTGTAGATTAGGTACCAAAAATTTACAGTTCTGCCGGGTTTTGAAACTTGAAAAGCATACTCAAATAACTCATTTTTGTCTTACATTTCGTTTTTTAATTCCAGAGACTAATTTGACAGTTGCAAATGTCAAAATCCAAATTGAAAAAACAAACAACAATCACTTGAAATATAAAATTAGTCTCTGGGATTAAAAAACGAACTTTAAGTCTTTGTTAATCAAATTATAGTTACAAAGGTTCAAAAAAACGATTCAGAAATGTAGACAGCACTGCCCTAAGAATGACGAAAATCGCTGAGATAAGTAAAGAAGTTATTGAAGAATTAATAAATTTAACTCCTTCAAATGATTACAACTGCTATTATTTGAACGTAAATAAAATAATTGACTAATACTAGGAAATTAGTATATTAGAGCTTCGTTAATCAATATAGTACACGATAATTATTTTACCAAATTTTACAAGAAACGATTGTTTTATTAATTTTTTCATTAGAAAAAATCTTATGCAAATGCCAGCCCGTAATGTCAATTAGTGAACAATAAATTCCCATGATACTACACAACTAGAAATGCCCACATTATGTACACAGCCGACACACGAACATTTGATATATTGACATTGTGCGTATACGCACCACAATGATTGTTTTCGTCTGTCAAATCGGCACTTATTAGTGAGGCGATGATCATTATTTGTACAGAGCCTAAATATTGCGTTAATGTTTTGTTAACCTCAAGGGATTTAAGATTAACAGGTTTTTTTTGTTTGTTAAGTAATAACAGCTGTTTGTATTAGACATGCGCAAGAGACGGTTCTAGTGAGTTTTATGATGTTTAGCTAAATTAAATAGTTTTGTTAATTATTTTTTTAAGTTGAAAATGTTGTTTCCAAATATTCTCAATTATTTTTGAACTGAAAGATAGTGTAAGGTATGTCAACATTCTGCCTATTTGTTTTATAATAATCTGTAACACTGACCGAAATAATAACAATTACCGAATTTAATTAATAAATCCAAGTCGCAATTTAGCACAAATCCACAATAATCATTCAACAACCACGTAGCAACACAATTTAGTTAAAATTTTCCCCACTTTTCACTTTTCAGTACAGCCACAGTCACTAAACGGCCTACCGCAGCCGCACACGCGTTAGAAAAAAAAAAAGAAAAGGGCAAAGCGCGCGAATGTCAACTGCCAAACTTTTCCCGCGCGCCACAACACGATCGGATACACGCGCGAGTGCATGCGTCACTATTTACATGCATTTTGGTAATACGTTGCCGGAGGTGAAAACACGTGTGCCGGGTCTGTCGGTCCAGCGGTCATTGAGTATCTGGTATCAAAACTATACGCCGTGCGGGTGGATGTGTGCGCCGAACCGGCCCGGCCATACGGCGGGCATACGAAACAAGCCCTGACTACACTGCACGGAGCGTGCTGTCGAATATCTGAACATCACGTCGGCTGTAATTGGGTTAGGCTTACGTGACACGGGAGCGTGGCACGTTCCTAGTACGTCCCGCTGTTATGGGGTGTGCCCTAATTACGTACGCCGAAATGTTAGGTGTGCGAAAAAATGCGGTTTTTCTAACGTGAATGTGGGACAAAGGGTCTTTGGGATTTATAATTAGATGTTAAATAATTCTTAAAATTAAACAATACCACGTAATACGGTTGCCTGAGTAATCAGAGCCGTAATTATTTCAATTTGACTCTTAAAAAAATCTTACTTAAATAAAACATATTTTACTGGCATAAAAATCCTTCCACTTCAATGCCCAACAATTTTTTTTTTTTTGTGATTCCGCACCTACATTTTCTTTCCAAAAACTATGAGAATTTCAGCCCAAAGAGAAATGGTTATTCCGCAAAAAATTTACATGACAACACAAAAAAAAAGAACAAAAACATTATTCAAACAACCAAACATTACACCGATGACTAAGCTTTAACTTCATTAACGCATATCATACTTAAAACCAACGAAAAATTTTAATATTGCGAGTACCGTAACTTAAAATAAAAGTAAAATCTTCTCACGCTTTACATTCTAACCTGTGACCTAGCCATGTTTTGACATTTCTAACTGTCATAGCAATAAGATACTGGCCAGTGTATCATGAACTTGCTATCCTCTCTGGTTCTGAACCATAGAGGTGTAAAAGGGGGGAGTGTACATGTATGCGAGGGTCATTATTAATTGGTTATGGTGATAATAATTGCAGACAGAAATGGCAGAGGTGTGAGTAAGCCATAACGGTGTTTTGACTTTGTTTCAATGTTGTATGAGATGTAATTGAGAAGGCTTTGTGTTTTATTGTTTTCTTTTTTTTTTCTTGTAAATGGCGAATAATTGTTTTGTGAAATTATTATTCTGGCATTTATTGGGCAGTTATTTCGTTTCTCTTTTTCTCCGAATAAATGAAGATTCAATTTAAAAAAAAAAATTGTACCTACAACTAATTGTAACCTAATTGTACTACTAAAACATGAAAAACTAAAGACTGGAACTAACTGAACCATGTAGCTTCCATTTTACGAATTCACTTAAATAATTCTTGGAAGATACTTTTGGGATTCATATATTTTATCCAAAAAAACAACCAAAGACACAAAACATAACTCTCCCACCCCTTTCATCCCTGACTATGCATCTACTCAACTACTTAACACATATTTTTGTAAAATTCATATTCGTGAGTGGGGGGCAAAAAACAAATTTAACTAGACCTATCATTACTGAATATTATGGAACAAATTGTTCAAACCTAGAGGTCATCGTAAACTGGTGGTATTACAATGATGGTCACCTTAAAAGGTTGTAATTCTGATTTAGTGCCTTAAGAAGATGTCTGGTGACACTCCCCTTGCATGTCATATTGAGAGGTATACCCCTTAACGCTTGCTTATATTTTTGCATTTATTAATTAAGCTATAAATAAAAATTATGTACGTATAGTGACAGCAAAATGATTTATTAGCGTCATAAAATATTATTTAAGTATTAATTTTATTTATGGTACTTAATCTACATAGCTAGACCAGACCATGACGAAATTAAAAATTGTACGTACGGTAAACTTTAAATTATAATGAAACTTTAATTGGAACTCGTTAATAACCATCAATTATGAAACGATTACTAATTTGTAAAAATGGAGCTACCAACAAAAGCAGCACGACATCAAAAAATAAAAACATTTTACTACATTATAAAAAACAAATTACATTTTCATACAAATAAAACATTATCGAACTAAAAAACATCCGAACCGAGGTGCGAACGGACCAAGAGTGACAGAAACGGGTATACGTCTACTGCGACGTTTTAAATTTCGAACAGCGCGCTCTGATTGGCTGGTTGAGGGGCTCGCGAGGCGTGGGGCGCGGCGATTGGCGGGAAGGCGTGGTGCTAACGGGGCATTCTGGGTCACTGATGCTAATAAATTAGTTTTGAACGTTATAGAATATGCCTGTTTTATGAGCGTAGCGCTGCTACGGCGTAGCGCTACGAGTTACGTAGATAGATAATGTTTGGAGTTCTTATTGATAGAGTATGGCTGTCGTTTGTCTGTTACGCTATCTTTACATAGCAAGTAAGCAGCTTAGACTAAATGAATTATCATGTCCGTATTTCCTTTATAGATTTTTTCAAGATATTATTATACTGAAAGATTATTTCAGTAGATTTAATAAACACATTAAAAAAAAAGAAAATCGTTGGCTCGTCTTTATTTATTTTATTTAAAAAAAAACCTTCAAAACTAAGGGACGAAACGGTACAATACCTCCAGTTAACCTTTGCCCTTCTACTTGTGCAATTGATCGAAGGTCACGTCCAACTCAGACGTGCCCTACGCGTCATTGCATTGCGTCCTCACTCAGAGACGAGAAGTATCACGTACCTGTAATGGCAGCGGCAGTCATGTCCTGCCAACTGGAGCACAGATTGCTTGGAAACAAAAATAGGTATGTTGGTAGTGCTGAAACTCTTTCGAAAGGTCAAATAAAAGAAAGATTAAATAGAATTTTCTGTATTACAATACTGTTATGTGACGGCCTCAAACCGCATGTTTATCTACCCAGCTGTTGCTATTTTTCCTACCGTTTTATAAAGACCAAAAATACCTATGTAGGACGGTTTTTTTTTAAATTTGGTTTTTTATTTTTTTCCGAATGGATTATTTTCTGTTTTTTTTTTTTTTGTTTTGGATTTTATTTTATTTTGTTTTTTTTTTTTTTTTGGAAAAAAAAACAAAAAAGTAATTCAAAATTTTTGATGTATAATATCTTTGCTCTCGCTTTCCTGCAATATATGGGTGTGATTTCGTGAAAAGGAACGGAAGTATGTAACAGGAAGCCGGGAAAGCGCGCACTATTTTAAAAAGAGCGCGTTGTAAACAAGATGATGATGAATATTGTTTAATATCATACGACTAATTACGACAGCCAAGATGTCAGATGTTACACATCATATTTTGCGACTACTGTAAGATTCGCTCGTTTTATATATTTTATTTTTTATTATTCATCCTGTATTATCCCACTGCTGGGCAAAGGTCTCCCCACAGCTTTCTACTCTTCCCTATGTGTTGCCTTCTCCAGCCAATATTTTTTACTTATCTCTCAAACTGAAATGAAGGAAGAACTACCATTTTACACCAACTTATTTTCCCGGAAAACTCCTGTAACAAGCGCCGTTAGGTAAAAATACATACCTAGAGTTGCTTTATATTCGTTGTGAAAACCCAATGTACAAAAACCAGTGGTTATATTATATACAAGTATAACTATTTTCTTAATGTCCCTCGGCAAACTTCGTGTTTCATCAGTAGTCGGATTTATATCAGAGCCTTCTAATACAGGCATTGTTTGCCTAAAAGGAGGCTCCAAACACGTTTAAATGTAATGTAATGTTCTATTTGGCACAATAAATTATTTTGTTTGTATTTGTATCAGTTGCCCTTTGCACTTGATGCAGACCGGCCGCTCTCAATCGACTTGGAAGTATATAGAGTTGTTAATACTCTTTTAACTTAATGTAATTTATTTTAAAAATGGGAAGAATTAGCTGCTAAATTCGCAGACACGCGAAAATGATTTTACAGCTCTATATATTTCACACGGAAATCGAAACAAAACAACAAGAAAGTACTTACTCCTGAATTTAAATTATTATACACGATAAAATTAATGATTGATAGACATGGAAATGAGCATTCGTTTGTATTCGGAAATGCGATGATTCCCGAGGGACATTTAAGAAAATAGACTGTACTTAATAACTGTCGTATCTGACTGCAGCAGCTGACCTGTGCTTTTGGTAGCAGAAAGTTTTTTTACTCATCAAAAACATGATCAGACTTTCAGAAACCAGGGTCAGATTAAAGAGCAGTTCAGCTTGACATACCAATAACTTACATCCTCTTATGAAAACTACCACAAACCCTCACACGCGTCCTTGACTGGTTTTTGAAGGTCCAAACCTTTGAGACAACATACCCAGACTAAACTCAACCCTATCATCAAAACGATAGGGTTCATATCAGTAATGTTGCACCACGTGTGAAGATTGAGCATTATGTATGCGGCCAGCGTATTGGTCGATCGATGGCACGAGGAAATTGAGACTCGGAGACTTGGCGGTGTGCTGAAAACAGGAGGTTTTGTCGAAGAATTTGTGGCTTTTTGTTGCTGGTTGTGTTTACAAGTAAGAGTTAGAATAGGCTAAAGAAGGGTAGTACTATACCTATGGGTTTTAGGATTTGTGTACAAATTTGAGGAGAAAGGCGGAAACCAGCACCAGTGGTGGCCCAGTGGTAACGGCCGCGACATGCAAGTTGTAGGTCGTGGGTTTGAACCCAGTCAGGCACTTTACTTTGTGTAAATTATTTCATCACCACTGCTCTCAAAACGGTGAAGGAAAGCATTGTGCGGAAACCGGCATGTCCTAGAACCCAAAATTCGAAGACATGTGACATCTACCAAGGCGCACTGCATGGGCCCGCGTGGTGGATTACGGCCCACTCCCTCTCACAGAGAGGAGGCCTGTGTCCCAGCAGTGGGAACATTACAGGGGCGAATTGTCCATATAAGCCGATTCCTACCGGCTTCCCTTTGGAAATTCGGAACACAACCACTCTATCGTCATTGAATAATCAAACTATAAGTATTTGATACACCATAAAATTAAAATACCTATTACAAAACGCCTACATACATTAAAAATAGTCTTAATAACCCAACAACAAAACACTGCGCTAAAATAACTCGTAGGCGCGTCCGGCTTACGCTAAATTCAATTTCCTTACAAAAAATAAAGTCATCATGACGTCACTTCGGTCACGTGATCCGCGGTTTCTATGAGCCGAGTAAGCCGGTCTGTAGCGAGTTATTGTAGGCACAGAGTAGCAGAAACGTGCGCGCGGGAGCGAGAAGGAATTATTGCTATTGCACCACCTCTTTCTGGCACACGCATTTGATTCGGTAAATTTCGTAATGCGTTCGGCTAGGAGTTCGTAAAAATTTCATCATTCGTTTGACAAATATATTATGTGGTTGTTTTTTGACGTAATCGCATTAGAATCTTATTAATTTGCATTTTGTTCGCTCAGTATTAATTGAATTCATATGTTTATCAATACTACTAGTATTAATATTTGTTTGTAGTTATAGGACAGTGATTAACATAGTGTTTTGAGAATGATTAACATGGTGTTTTGTGTGTTATGAATGTAAAGTACCTTGTAATTAGGTATTTGGGGTAAGTAGATAGTTTAATAAGCTGAAATTACTTATTTAGAGTAGATTTGACAACTAATTAGTACGATCTTATTAGGATGGCGGCATTCATAGTTTTAGAATGTCATAGTGTGTGAATTTTGTGAAGAAACATGCTTTTCAAGGTTAAGTTTTGAAAATACGTGCTCGCCCCGATGTGACTATAAATCTCAAACGCCGCGATGGTTTTTTCAAAAATTATAATGTTTCCCTTTACGATAAATATCAATGACTGACTGGCAGTCGTTCCCGTGTTTACTTTTGTTAGATTGTAGTTGAACTCTCAGTTTTCTCTTTTGTTTATTTCTTATAAGTTACGTTTAGTTATAGATCTTACCTAAGTATTTAAGTACTATAATTTTTTTTTTTATTATTATTACTTTAATGTACATATTATGTTCAGATAAATTCACACTCATTTCCGTAATAAATTTTGCTTACCTGATATTTATTGTCACATAGGGGGACGTCATTACGTCATTCGCGAGGTTTTTGCTGAAAATCAGCGCCGTAACCTTAGGTTCGTCCGAAGTTGCGGCATTTCGCTGAGCATGACCTATTCTTGCACAGATACGACGCACAGATTAATTGTTCTTGTTATTGTTGTTCACTTGTTACAGAAAATGTCTACTATTCCACTCAGCAATCGGCATTTTGTTTATGTTTTGAATGTTTGTTGTTTTCATTTAATGCAAACAAAATTGTAAATTGTCTTTGGTATCTGGCCTTGACATAAACAATAGACAATTTTTTTTGAACTTTTTATCACTTTTCGAACCTGAATACGAGGCTTTTGGCTTTTGGTGAATGTAGGATATTATATTTTATGATTTATGTATTTTTTTTGTGTAATGTGCGTTTATTTTGTGCAGAATAAACAATTAAGAAATGTAATGAAATTAAATTTTGATTGATTGATTGATGTACGGTAAATAAGTGTTTTTTTTTTTTTTTTTTTGGTTCGGCTTACCTCCTCCATAAAGTCACCCTGCGCTACTGGAACATTAGGTATAGGTTGATTGATTATACTTATGCTTATGCAAGGTAGTAGGAAATGATTGGAAGCAGGAATTATTTCTTAAAGATGGAAGTGTTTGAGATCTGCTGCATTGGTGATACAAATTATTTTTCGTAGAGATTAGAGCCTCATTCGTTCTTCCATGATGTCTGAGAGATATTTGAACTTTACTAAGTTTATACTTTGTTACCTACTTGTAACAAAGTGTTTAACAACACAAAAAAACACGAATTCATCTTCTCGGAAGATGACTGTGAATACAGTATAGTATTGTTAAACTCTAGCATTTTAATGCTAGACCTTTATGATTCCTAATAAATTTTATGTTTTGTTACTCCTGAAACCACTACCATTAGGGAGCTCATTCATGAAATCTGAATTCCAAAAACAACTAGAACACAAAACTTCAACACCGAAAACCTTTCCCTGAATGGAAAGATTGTTCATTAATAGGTTCACACAAAATATTTTCAGTCCACCATCACGCTAAACAAAACCATCTCGGCACACGTTTCAGCAACACCTCGCCTCGGATCGATACAGGCGCGTGACCCGCTTACTAACGGGTCGGGCCTCCGAGCTCCGTCGAGCTCGCTTCTACGGAATATTGTAATTCCTTCGTCTCCTGCCGCCCTGGTACTTGCGTTAATTTCAAATTGACTTGGGTTGAGGTGTTTTTAAAGGCAGAGCTATTAAAAATATATGTTGGATGTCGCAGAAAATACTGGTATTCAAGACTGGAAGCTGATCCCAACAAACTTGAGAAAAGACTTAGCTGATGAGGATGGGTTTCGTCACTTTCTCATACGCACATGGACAAAGTAGGGGTCCAAAAACTTTGACACAGATAACTATAAACCATTGTTTTAAAGGTAGGCAAAATCTTCAGCAAAAGCCACTAATGAAGAGTTGAAGAGATTTCAGTAGGTCAATAGTATTTTTTAATAAAATATCATTCAATAATAATAAATAATGTTTATTTATCTAATGTAATACATATACGAGTACACAGGTTGAGCACAGTGGTAAATATATTAAAATGGTACATAATTGTTTGTAAAAAAATAAAAGGCTACAAAAAATTTATATAACAATAAAAAAACAAAAAACCCGACTGCAAAGGTTACACCGAATTTGAAGTTATTCGTTTATCCCCGCCCGCAATATCTTACAAAAAAAAACAAAGTTCAGTGCTTGTTCTTTTCTTCTCAGTTATTTGTTTTTGCAGTCGGATTTTTTGTTTTTATAATTTTTTATTTTTTTAAGTTTTTTATTTTTAATTAATATTTATATTTGGAATTGATTCATTAGGTACTAGCTTTTATTTGATACCAATATTGTAGTAATTTATTTTAAAAAACGCCTTCCCCTCAATTTTCTGTATTTGCAGATGCAATATATAAATAATTATTGTATAGCCTCTGTCACTTCCACAATTAAGACGAATCTAACGACACCTCAAATATTATGTTAAAATCCATCAAGCCGTTTAAGCTAAAGAGCGTGCCAAAGAAATAGACATACACACACAGGGTTTACTTTTTACCATGGCTGGAACCGGTTTAAAAAATACCTGTTAATACCTGTTTATTAAGGTTTCACTCAGAACTTTTCTTAAGAACGTGAACGTTTTAAGAACTTTATTTTAACCTAAATTAATCGGTTTATTCGAGGAGCAGTATGTCGGTAAAGGCGTTGCAATTTGTGACTACTTGTGTGGATGCCACGCCGAATAAAAACTAAGCAAAAAACCGGTTAACATTGCTCTAAACCGTTTAATCCGAAAAAAGCTTTATGTAACGACTCCTACAAAACCGGCTTATAAAAACCGGTTTAAACGAATGAAACCGAATGTAAAGGTTTTTGCGTCAAATACATAATAACGGTTTGAAAATTTTACCGGTATCCGAACCTTGCTTTTTAACCTCCTTCTGGGGCAGTCGGGTAAAAAATAAACCCTGTCTCTTAAACTAGGAGGCCTGTATCTTAGAAACAGTGTTCAGCCAGATGGTCGCGTAAATTAAATTGTACCCTTTAAGAGTGAAATAGTGTCGATCTATCATTACATTGTGAACAACATTATCTGTAAAGGAGGTGTTTTTTTTCTCCATACAACTGTGGCCAAACTATGTATCTTAAGAACAAACGTATGAAAATACAGGAAAAAATCGCAGATTCTTAGAAAATATATATTGGATTTATTTATACATTTGTACCACCAGAAATTGTCGTTCAATGATGTTAATAACTTGCAACCCAAGAATTTTAATCTGGCAAACTCGTGATTCAGTTCTTCCGATGATGCGTTTTTAACATTCAAAGTGGATACTTCCTGCAGTTGGGATTGAATTAAATTGTAATGATACATCATTTCAGTACTAATATTTCTGTATTTATAATCTTGCACACAGACAAACCTGGTACACATTTAGCATAAATTAACAAACTATTTAATTATGTACTTAATATAATAACGTTATATAGACTTTAGACTTCTTGAAGACACCTTTAGGTTTCGAGGCTCAAACCGAACTGACTTAGAAGCTAAGCGACGCTCCAAACATCATGTTTCCAATTCCGTTCCATTAAAAAACCAGTACTTTTACGGTAACTGTCATTGAGATACTTTTAAACTTCATAATTACACTGATACAAAAATCATTTGAGGCAATTCACATGCTTTTAATTTTATATTTAGTATTTAAAATCACTAAATCTTATTAATATTTGGAAATCATGACAAAATTAAATCTGTTATGTGTTCTGTTACAAGACAAGATCGATTTACTCACAAGAAATAAAAGATATCTCAAACGATACTGGAGCATCTATTTTAAAATTCCAAGCCCAAAATAAGCCAAGAAACATATGAATGCCGTATCATAAAATTAAACGTGGCCTCACGCCTGATACGGTCACTTTTACGTGACATACCTCGCACAGAAAACACGAAAAAAAACGTCACTTGTGCTTGTAATACGCACAGCCGCGTATCTTCGCTGCAGGATACCACTTAGCTCGATGCGATACCTGTAAGAAATCATTTCATTAAAAAATATTTTCGGAGCCAAAGTGAACGCTCTACCACTGAGCTACATCCCCTTGCAAAAATCTAACCTACCGTTATCAATAATTACTGTGAATAGAAAAAATATATAAGCAATAAAAAGTTGGAGATGCCGGGGATCGAACCCGGGGCCTTTCACATGCAAAGCGAACGCTCTACCACTGAGCTACATCCCCGTGTATTATCTATGACTATATAACATACTGCTTAATGGGAGTTGTCTATGCCATACAGTTGTTCAAACAACAAATCCTTACGTAAGTTTCATAACAATATGCAAAAAAAATGGATTGAACAAATATCTTGGACAAACCGGACAAACAGTAGACAAACATCTAACTAATATAACATAACGCCTTTTTTCCCCTAAGGGATGGGCTGAGTTGTCCCTGTAGCAGGTACACCCACATTTTAAGTCAAATGTAATAGGGGGCCATCAACTGGGCACAAATCCAGACTCCGGGCTGCTACTGAGAAACTCCAGATAGAAAAACCCAATACACTTTGCCCGACCCCGGAATCGAACACAGAACCTAATGCTCAGCAGTAGCGCTTACGACCACTAGACCAACGAGGCAGTAACTATCTAAATAATTAATAATTAAAAGTTACTAATGCCTAACTAATTAATTAATAATTCAAAGTTACTAATCCCTAACAAATAAATAAATAAATAAAAGTTACTTATCCCTAACTAAATAATTATAAGTTACTAATACCTAACTAATTAATAATTAATTAAAAGTTACTAATACCTAACTAATTAATCGTTAAAAGTTACTAATATACCTAACTAATTAATCATTAAAAGTTACTAATACCTAACTAATTAATCGTTAAAAGTTACTAATATACCTAACTAATTAATCATTAAAAGTTACTAATACCTAACTAATTAATCATTAAAAGTTACTAATACCTAACTAATTAATCATTAAAAGTTACTAATATACCTAACTAATTAATCATTAAAAGTTACTAATACCTAACTAATTAATCATTAAAAGTTACTAATACTGCACATAAGGTTACCGATGACCTGTACCCTACTTGCATAACTTATTTTCGTAAACAATTTTGCCTAATTTGTTTCATTTTGACAGCAGATTTTTTTTTCCAACTTATGAAGCAATGGATTAGCAATTCTGTTTCAAATCGAAACAGATTGTAATTGTGTTGTATTACGCAATTAGGGTACTGGTCAATGGAAAAAAAATGTTTTTTTTTATTGTGAATTTTACCGTGTATTTCATTCTATACATGGGGCGCGGGCGGCCGTTGTTTAGCGGGTGTCTACAAGTCATAACTTATGACCCCTGTTGAAAGTTTGCAAATTTTTAATGGATTTGAGGTAATTTTGGTACTAAAAATGCAATTTTACTTTTAATAATAATAAGATTTTTTATTACTTTTAGATAATTTTATTGCAGTACCTTGCCTTTCGGATCGGACAGGGTATTTTTTTACAAATAGTATAATTTCCAGACAAAAAAAAATTGAAAAAAACCGGCCATGTGCGTGTCGGACTACGCACAATGAAGGGTTCCGTAGTTGGGATGAATTTATCCCAAAAACAAACTTAACTTTGTGGTTGAAAAATATGTTCTCCCATACAGAATGGGAAAACATGTTTTTGCAACTGCAAAGTTAAGTTGGTCGATTATTACTCGTTAACTTGTAGAGCCTACTTAGCTGTGATAGTTTTCATTTTAATTTTGTTATATAATATAAACTACTGCTGTGATTTTTTTCACACACAGTTGACTCTAACAAAAATTAGCACTTTAAAGCTTAATATTTCACAAACGGATCCTTGAATCCAAAAATGGTGTTCACAAACTCATAATGTTTTTAAAGGACCTTTCCAATGATACCCCACACAATGGGTTAAAAAAAAATAAACATCACCACTTTACGTGTAGGAGAGGTACCCAAAAAATTTTTTTTTTCGTAATTTTGTTTACCACTTTGTCGGCGTAATTAATATGTATACCAATGCCAAATTACAGCTTTCTAGTACTAAGGGTCTCGGAGCTAGACTGCGGACAGACAGACAGACAGACGGACATGACGAAACTATAAGGGTTCCTTGTTTACTACGGAACCCTAAAAAGGGTTTGTGTATCTCTATCATAGGAATGTGTCGATCAAAAATCAAACTACTATAAAACAAGTCAAGATAGTAAAAGGTCTAGCTAATAACGTTATCCTTAGGGCAATAGGTAAATAAGACTTGGAGATGCCGGGGATCGAACCCGGGGCCTTTCACATGCAAAGCGAACGCTCTACCACTGAGCTACATCCCCGTATGTCTTTACTAAACAATACAACCTCCTATTTTGTCAAATCTTAGCCCACACATCTGTGCAAATAAGCGAGGACTTCACAATACACTTTACAGTTACACATTATTTATCTACGAACCCAATCCGTACCAATCCATACTAATATTTTAAATGCAAAAATAGCTCTGTCTGTCTGTCACCCTTTTGGAGTTTACTATTTTCATATACGGCCTCTAGGTATAGAAATTTTTTGAGGAGTGAAATTTCACTTGTTTTATCCGTAAATAAAACGGATTAAAATTTGAAAAAATCTTATTACATATTTCAAACTTCGATCTATATATTACGTTAGTTTATTTTTTTTCAAGCCTGATCGGATTTCGATGAAATTTGGTACGAAGGTAAACTATGACCCTTACCCTAATTGCGTAATCCAACACAATCTATTTCGATTTAAAACAGATTGCTAAACCATTGCTTCATAAGTTGGAAAAAAAATCTGCTCAGCAACGTAAATAACGCAATGAATGTTGTTGAACTGTCAAAATGAAACAAATTAGGCTTAATTGTTTAGTAGTTATTGGATACTTTTCATCCCGGCAGTGCGTTCCGAATCTATCAACAAAAGTATTTGAATCAAAGAAAAAGTATTTATTGGGACTCGCACAGGAAGAACACACTAAATATATATTAAAACACAAACATAGAAAAACATATTAAAAAAAAACAGTAACGATGACAAAACTGTACAAAAATATTTAAAAAAAAAAAATTGCTACGGGTCTGATGCCGAAAATATAGTTTTTAGAATTTTCATCTGTTTGTTTGTATGTTCCGGAATGGCGCAAAAACTGCTAAACGGATTTAGGTGAAACTTGGCACACAGATAGTTTATAACCTTAACACATAGGGTACTTTTTATCTGGTGTGAGGTATCATTGAAAAGGTCCTTTAAAAACATTGGGAGTTTGTGAAAACCATTTTTGGATTCAAGGATCCGTTTGCGAAATATTAAGCTTTAAAGTGCTAATTTTTGTTAGAGTCACAGCTAAGTAGGCTTTACAAGTTAACGAGTAATAATCGACCGAGTTAACTTTGCAGTTGCAAAAACATGTTTTCCCATACATTCCGTATGGGAGAACATATTTTTCAACTACAAAGTTAAGTTTGTTTTTGGAATAAATTCATCCCAAGTACGGAACCCTTCATTGGGCGTGGTCCGACACGCACTTGGCCGGTTTTCTTAAATATCTAATTTACTCATTAACTCTTCATAAGCTAATTAATTAGGTCTAATTTCTAACAAATAATTGGAGATGCCGGGGATCGAACCCGGGGCCTTTCACATGCAAAGCGAACGCTCTACCACTGAGCTACATCCCCATGTGATTACAACTACCAACACAACTGCTAGTTCAGGACAGTTTATTAAGCAACACATCTGAATAAATAAATACCACTTGCACGTGTAGAAGTAAACCTAGGATTAAACTTCTAAATATTTAACCAACCTAATAGGAGAGTTAAGTCAGGGTAAAAAAACAAAATTCAAAATTCAAATGTCATTTATTCAAAGTAGGCTGAGAATCAGCACTTTTCGAATGTCAAAATTTAAGACAGTCCCCCAAAAACGTCCGCCCTTCACCACTTCCTAGTGCCTTTAGCTGGGAAGAAGTGGCGCAACAAACTTCCCAGCAGCACAACTTCTATATAATAGTACATAAGCAAAATAATTTACATTACGCAACACAAAACATTAAATTAAAATTATTTGCTATATGTCAGCTGGCACACGCCAATGTACCAACAAAAAAATATCGAAATCTATTCTCAAGTGAAAATAAAAAGTAAACAGAACTTAATACCCGAATGAAAGCCTCCAGGCATAACCAAACTGTACCAGGTAAGTGTTAGTACATAACATCACGCCTTGTTTCCCCGAAGGGTTGGGCAGAGGTGTCCCTGTAGCAGGAACACCCACATTTCACCAGTTATGTTTAAGTCCCATGTAATAGGGGGAGAGCCTATTGCCATCAACCGGGCACAAATCCAGACTCCGAGCTGTTACTAAGAAATTTCAGATAGAAAAACCCAATAACACTTTGCCCCACCCAGGAATCGAACCCAGAACCTCATGCTCAGCAGTAGCGCTTGCGACCACTAGACCAACGAGGCAGTCAGTGTTAGTAATGTCAAAATAAATTGACGTTATGTATGAGATACCGCTGATAACTTATATTGTATTTTATATTGTTCGCCGTTATAGTAACTGAAATTTTGGTAGGTCCTATATCAGCAGGCAATATACCTATTCATGAACTCACATTAAAATGAATAGAAATTATAAAAAACATAAAACATTTTTTTTTTCATATGTGACGTTTTCGTCAATCAGTAAACTAAATCTCCAAGGAAATCACAAATACAATACAACTAAAATTAAATGTCATGTTATAAAATTCAAAGACATGAAAGTATTACGTATCGTAATGTAGTGTCAAAGAGATGGGTATACAAATTTCGTTCATTCATTTTTGGTCGGATTAGAAATTAGTCAGGGCACAGACATTGCAATTCTATTTTATGTTTCGTCGATGGAACTGCCCAACTCAAAAAACACAAATGTCAGGTTAACTACAGATTGTGCAATCCACGAAGACGCGCCCCACTCCGCGATTACTGTACTGTAAGCTGTACGGAGTACGGAGCGAACGGAGTGGGGCGCGTCTTCGTGGATTGCACTATCTATAACCCGTACCCTCATTGCGTAATACACGATCAATCACAATTTATTTCGATTTGAAACAGATTACTAATCCATTGCTTCATAAGTTGGAAAAAATCTGCTCAACAACGTAAATAACGCAATGAAAGTTGTTGAACTGTCAAAATGAAACAAATTAGCAATTAGGGTAACGGTGTTAGTTTATGTGGCGCAATGCGTGATAAGAGTTAAAATATTAATTACGAACTTAAAACTCTACTCCGAGATTACATATAAGAATTATATGTAATCTCGTAAATACATTTATTGAAGTAATAACCTCGTAAATACATTTATTAAAGTAATAATCTCGTAAATACATTTATTAAATTAAGAGGCTAACAACAGCTAAAGCGTGGTTACTGTTGGACTGCATAGAAAAGGAAAAGAAGCGCGATGACACAACGCTGGTAATTTATTACAAATGTTCTATGTTATAGGGTTTGGTTTCCGCACTTAGTCCGTAAGGTGGACCATTGTGCGTGGGCCATGGCGGCCGTTTGGTAGTTATTAAGCTAATTAAATCTCTTGGTCTGTTCAGAACATCTGTGTAGGATCTGGGTGACCCGAGGGTTTCTGTTCTAATCTGGGTGACGCCTGTGCATTCAAAGAGCACGTGCGCTATGGTTTCCTCAGCCTCCATGCACGCCCTGCACAGAGGACTGTCCGTTATGCCTATTGTGTGGAAGTGTTTGTTTAGCGAGCAGTGCCCCGTGATGGTCCCCGTCACCATGCGCAGGCCGTTCCTGTCCAGGCATAATAAACGCCTAGTTAGCCTGCTATCCACAGACTGCCGTGCTAGATCCTCTTCTAGCAAGTTCGTCAGCAGCGTCGTTACCTAGCGATCCTCTGTGTCCTTTTATCCATTGCAGTGTCACCGTGTTGCGGCTAGATACCGTTACTTGTTCTAGTGCATTGTGACATTCTAGTGTTAACTTTGAAGTAATATATTTTTTCCGTAAGGATTGGAGAACTGAGGCGCTATCGGAGAGTATGCGAATGTGGGTGTCCGTAACTCTCCTGGCTTCTATAGCATAGGCCGCTTGTATGATGCCCACACGCTCCGCCTGATAGATGGTGTATTTATTACAAAATATGAAGCAATCATCTATTTGGAAAAAATCGATTGATTGGACAACAAAATTAAAACACTATTATGATAAAATGTTATTTGTAGAATAATCTGACAAAAAATCAGAATGATTGCATGTACATTAATATGGTTATTAATCGTTAAAAGAAATTTTTAGAGGTATCTCCGTGATTTTTTTCCATCATATCAAATTAGTTGTATTTGTTTTCAACACACTGGTGCCGATTCTCTTGTACACCGAACTAAACTAACTAAACTATCACTAAAATTCCTTACTTTGGACTATGAGAATCTAAAAGCTATTCTGCAAAATAAATTCTCTATCTAAATCGAATTTGACAATCGCAACTCCACACGTGATACCTAACCACGTGAATCTTTTTAGAGCCGGAGGCGCGCAGGGGGGGCAGCCTCGACGTGTTTTATATGGATTTTTTTAATTTTTGTATGAAAAATAAGAAAAAATATTACCTACATGTAGAGTGTTAGGGGTTTAAGGGTTTTATAAAGGGTGTCGAAATTTTCATTATTTTTGCGATTGGACACACCGTTTTCGAGATATAAGCAAAAGAAAAAAAAATATTCAGTACTATTTTTGCATCTGAAGTCGAGGCGTTGCCGTTGGTGTGAATTTAAAGTTCATGACAACCAATTTTATTCCACACGTTTTTAGTCGCGATTAAAAATAGTCAGATTTAGTTAGAAAATCTAAATTTTAGGTGAAAAACGTCAAATTCAGAATAGCAAAATTGCCATTTTCACTAAACTAATATCTCAGTACCGTCTTAGTGCTGCCAAACTAAAATATAGTTAAGTTGTGTCATTTTAGTCTATTTCAGAATGGGAAATCGTCGTTTGACAGGATTAAACTAAATTTTGGTGATTTTTAGTCTAGTTTAGAGGCATTTGTGACAGGAGAATCGACACCACTATCTAACTAGCATATAAAGTATCCTGAACAATATCATATTTTTTTCTGATTTTGTTTACTGCAGTGGATATGAATATACTTTTAGGCGTTATAAAACTTGCGTTTAGCTCCTGTAGTCCCCTTAACCCGACTAAACGTGCAAGTGGGCCTAAGCTAAATAGTAGCTCAAACTACTGCATCATGAAGAATTGACCACATCAGTCAGTTTCTTAAAAGACCAGTGGCCGGTGGTTTATGATGTCAACCAATGTTTATGATGTGACCAATTGGAACCGTGCACCTAGCTTCTGACGTTTCATAAGTGCCCATGTTGGTTTATGTGAAATAAAATATTTTAAACCCAGGTTTGACTTCATGGTGTCAAAAAACGCTCTCCAGGTAAACACACCAACTTAAGTTTCAGTTAGTTAATTGATTCAGACGTGACCTTGCGGAAATCCGTAATAAAATACAACAGACGTTGATACATTTAGTAACCTGTTCCGCTTAACTATTCCTAAAGAGCCATAAAAAATCCTGTAAGAAATTGACACGTGTTTCACCTCTCAACGAGGCATCCTCAGGATGACGATTGACTTGTCGCGAACCCGAACACGGCGTGTTGCCACACCGTCCAGCCCTCGGTGTGACCGGAGGATGCCTCGTTGAGAGGTGAAATACGTGTCGATTTCTTACATATTTTTTTATGACTCTTTAGGAATCGTTCAGCGGAACTGGTTACTAAATATATCAACGTCTGTTGTATTTTATAACATTTTAGTGACGTCATTCGCCCGTATGCGGACGATATGTGGCGGGTACCGCTCTTTTAGAAAACGGTAGCTTAAGGCCCTGAAAATTGGAAAGAATTGAGCAAGGCTTTGACCAGATTTTAAAAAACTCATCCCAAGTGCAAGCGTTATAAGTGTTTTTTGGAGGGTTTCTAAATAATCTGAATAAAAACTGATTTGATTGTCAATAGGAGTCTAGCGTTGGATGTAGGATTTCACAGTCATAATGATAAAGCATTCAAAAGTTTCGATCTATCAAAGAGTATCGATGTCATCATCATTCTCTTGTCCCTTTTCCAAATTATTTGTGGTCAGCGCAACATAATATCTTTTTCTTATTTTCTTTATCTTTTCGGATCTCGGTAGTCACACCCTTTCTAACCACAGCTCTACTCTTATAGTCATATCCACATTCATACTCAAAACTTTCCTCACTACAAGAAAATTAAAAAGAGGATTGATGTTGAGAATAGGGGTGCCTGGGTAAAAAAAAAAGAAATTCCATTTAGTCCGTCAGTCATCAAATAAAAAAATATTACACACATTATTTTTTATTTATAAAAAATTACTTAGATAAAACGCATTAAAGTTGGGGAGTGGGGGTCGCTACGTCACAAGTAAGTATAAAACCTACATACTCGTGACGTCACACAGTGGGAAAAAAATTACCTTTTTTGTTCAAAAATCTGTCTACACCACAATTTTTGACGTCTCGCTGCTATTTTTTTTATATATTCCTAAGATATCACACTTTGGTGTGTCACTGCCACTTTTCCTTAAAATTCAATACTATAATCTCAAAAAATCGGGAAATGAAGCAATAACCAATTTCTAAAAAAAATATTTAAAAATAATCAATTTCCAGGGGTTTTTCAGGCCCTGGTTATGCACAAACAGGAGGCCCAAAAAAAAAAAAAATTTGATTCCTTTCCCAAATTTTAAACAAAATTCTTAAAAAAGAAATTTCGATTTTGGAAAAGTGGCAGTGACACACCAAAGTGTGTTATCTCAGGAGTGTATAAAAAAAATGACAGCGATACGTCCAAAATTGTGGTGTAGGCAGAATTTTTAACAAAAAACGTCATTTTGTTCCCACTGTGCGTCATGGCACATTTTAACCCAATGTATTGCCGTAATCTTTTGATAACGTAAAAAGACACGTGTTTGCAGATAGTATTAATTAATTTGAAAACTCCATAAAAAACCATATAACAAAACAGAATAATTGTAAACCAAAAAGTTGGAGATGCCGGGGATCGAACCCGGGGCCTTTCACATGCAAAGCGAACGCTCTACCACTGAGCTACATCCCCTTGTTATCAAATCAAGAAATAATGCCTACTGATATCAATATCACATTAATAAAATGATAAAAAAACAGTGACATGTCGTTGTCATGTCTCAATGTTTGGAATGTCATTAATCCCAAAGAAAATGTATCGCGCGTTGATGTCTTTTTAATGGTCAAAAGCTGGTGTCGGTAACAGTGTCGCGAGTTCAATTAATTTTTCCCATCTCAATAATGCCCTATGCGCCTAAATAAGTTTTCACACAAAAAATAAAAAATGTGCAAAAGAACTTGGAGATGCCGGGGATCGAACCCGGGGCCTTTCACATGCAAAGCGAACGCTCTACCACTGAGCTACATCCCCTGTTGACATGTCTTATAAAATGGCTGACTAGTTTATCAATGTCAATTAAAAACAATTGAATAAACGAAAAATATAACTCGTGTTCGTGATTACAACAATAGACAGTAATTGAAGAATGACTAAGCATTAATATTGAAGTAAGGTTGTGTAATCAAAAATTTATAACATTGTTGGTTATTTGATTACGCGCACGTTTACATACGCCATGATGTACGAGTATTTACATAGAGGTTTGTAGTCTGAATCCGAATCGAATCGTGAAATCGAAATGCGTTAACGATCGATATTACAATCATTGATATTGAAAAATAAAAAATATTCGTATATATATATATTTATTTGCATATAATGTAGGTATACATCGTTACCGTTAGTCGTCAGAAGCCCGAAAGTCTGACAACCAGTCTTACCAAGAGCTATATTGTATTACCCAGTGACTAAGTTGTGAAGGTCAGATAGGCAGTCGCTCCGTGTAAAATAATGGTGTTCAGCTGCATCTGGTTAGACTGGAAGCTGACCCCAACATGGGAAAAGGCTAGGCAGATGATGATGAGAACGTAAGTATACAGATGAGTTCTATAAAATTATATTTCGTTCCAGGTACATTCTACCATTTGGCATGCAAAAATATGTACCTACATAATAAGTAAGTAAGTAATAAATTTTACAGATTTTGGTAGGTATACAATTTTAATTCTACATTCTAATAAATTTAAAGGTAAACAAACATTTTATTACATACCTAACATATAAATATACAACAAGTGCGAGTCGGACTCGCTTACGAAGGGTTCCGTACCATTATCTATAAAAACGGCAAAAAAAGCACGTTTTTTATATGGGGCTCCCATAAAACAAACGTGCTTTTTAACCGACTTCCAAAAAGGAGGCGGTTATATGTTCGTCGCGTATGTATTTTTTTTTTTTTTGTTTTTTTTTTTATGTATGTCCACCGATTTCTCCGTCAATTGTGGACCGATTTTGAAAATTCTTTTTTGTTTGAAAGGGTATGCTCTCGAGGTGGTCCCATATGAATTTTATTAACTTGGCTTGAATAGTTTTTGAGTTAGCTTCAATAATACGTACTTTTTCCCACTTAGTATGTGGATGATATGATAAGTTCCTGTCACTGTTATTTACATAGCAGGTAGTGGTTTTCGAATTTTTGTGGGGTAGGTACCACACCTAAAAAGTGAAAAATAAAAACTTTTTACAAAAAAAAAACAACCGACTTCCAAAAAACACTACAAAGTGAAAAATAACTTTAATTTCGGAAGTCGGTGACAAAAAAACGAAAATTCAAAACCAAAGACACCGACTTCCGAAATTAAAGTTATTTTTCACTTTGTAGTGTTTTTTGGAAGTCGGTTGTTTTTTTTTTTGTAAAAAGTATTTTTTAAATATTTATTTTATTTTAATTTTATTATTAAAGTAAAAATACAACTGAGTATTTTGTGAATATTTCAAGTGAATACTATTATTGATATCGAGCATAAAAGGGAAAAAAAATCGCGTTTGTTGTATGGGTGCACCCCTTAAATATTTATTTTATTTTGTTTTTAGTATGTGTTGTTATAGCGGCAACAGAAATAACTGTCTAGCTATCGCGGTTCTTGAGATACAGCCTGGTGACCTGGTGGCTAGACAGACGAACGGACAGACAGCGAAGTCTTAGTAATAGGGTCCCATTTTTACCCTTTGGGTACGGAACCCTAAAAACGAGAACACAGTTTATTTGCAATACATCTGATACAGAATAATAGCACTTATTTTGGTATTAGAAAGAACACTTACTACCATTCATTCCTTGACATACCTACTTACTTACTTATTTAAAGGACTCAACAAAATATGAAAATCATTAATAACATGTTTAAGGACTCGACAAAATATAAAATATTCTAAGGGATCTCGCGCACTAGACCACAACCAGGTAAACTATAGAAACCGATACGAATCGCGCACTTGATCGCAATGGCCAACCGGCCAACTAGCCGCAGACCGGGCCACGAACCACGACTGGACGGAGTCGTGGCCTTCTCGTGCGCGAGATCCCTAAGTCTTCAGACCTTCTCCCACGATACGGGACTGACTGACTGGCTGAGCCCGTCAGCACGGAGGTACCTGCCAACTCAGAATAGTAAAAGCCATTTTAAACATCAATTCCTCAAGCTCATCATTATAATACTTCTTCTTCTTTGTTTCGCTCTTGACAGAGTGGTTGTGGTCACAATGAAGTGTCCAATCGCAGGTGTAATCGTTACCCGCCTCGCAATCTTCCTCCATCTGGTTCTGTTACATGACAGTCTGGCGCATTCATTAACAGGGTCTCAAACCGCATATTTTATACCTTCCACTCTGCCCTGCACCACTAGACGCTCTATGGAGTCATTATTCCGCCTGGAGACATGACCAAAAAACTACATTATAATTATGCCATAATTACAATACATCTTCCATGTTATTACGTCCATAAATCATCTCTATTAGCCGACATCTCAGGGTTTCCTTCCTTCGTAGCCATCACTAGCCATCACAATCCTTCCATGTTTTCCTTGGTCTGACTAGACACATTCATACTTAATAATTCTACGACTAGATATCCATGACATATCTTCACAATAAGAGGTTTTTATCTCTTTGATTTCAGTAGGTATATAAATTGATTAGCAAAGGAGATGTCCGCTTTTTGTAGGGACGTTGGTTTTTTATTCGGAGAAAAATCTAACCAGCATCAAACTAAATATCTAACACCTAAATAAAAGCGACAAAAATATGGAACTAGAAACCACTGAAATAATGTTTTAGACCCCTCCATTTAAAAAAAGAAAAATTGTGAACTGCTTAATGTTAGTGTCTATATTTTATTTATTAATGGCAACCCACATAAAACCTGCCACATACTTTGACAATGTCTTAATTGACCGATGATTCTATTCATCTGTCAAGTATGACTTGAATTGACAAATGGTACTGTTATTACTGTCAATCAATTGACAGTATTGACAGTAGGTACCATGTGTCAATTTTGACAAGTTTATAATTTTTATTGGATGTGTTCACTTTAATAACCTATAATTAGAAAGGTTTGTTCATTTTAGGAGTAAATTCATAATAAAATAAAAAACGATTTGAAGGTCTTTAAAAATGTTTGATATAGTTAAAACCACTAGTTTTTGGGATGTCTATCCAAATATATTTAACATAACCTGGTTAGAATGATTAAATAATAAAAAACAATTTTTGGACATGTCTTTTCTCCGTGATATATAATTTTATCCCTGCAGGCAAAACCCAATTCCAAGCTATTTAATTCCAATGCCCCACTCAAATTGATTCACTGCTGCTCTACTTACGCATAACTGAACTTTTTAACCGTCACAATTTACGTAAATCGTCCATAAATCTCTGGCGCAAAGTTGCGTAAAATCAAAATTCAAAATGTCGATAAAAAGCTTGGAATATATGAAGCGGGGGCGCACAGACGGACGGACGGCGGCTGGACAGACCGGCGGACGCAAGAAATCATTATTGCAGCGGAATCCATACAAATAATTGGCCCGTAAACATGTCATGGCGGCGTCTGTGCCATGTATATTATATTAGGGTTGGCAGGTCCAGGTTCCTAGTTTGTAACTGTTCAAAATGTTTGTTTTGTTTCCAAATGCACTATGGGTTTTGTCTGCCATGGAGGAGTATATGAGTTTTTTTAGAGCTTCATATAACATCATACGATGTGCTGACGGCATATACAAGCAAAAATACATAACTACAAGATATTAAATTATTCATTAAAAAAAAAACATTGTCTTTTCTTTATATTCCAGTTAAGTCGAGCACGGTGAGCAGAATCAGCAATACCAATAGGTTTCACGAACGACCAAACATACAGGTGAACACTTATTAATTGAGTTCTGTCTGTAATTCCTGAAACTCTTGTCCTCTGAAGCACAAAATAGAACAATGTCTGTGATGTTTACCAGAGTAAAGCCTCGTGCAGACTAGCGCGACGCGACGACGCGACGTGGCTCTGACAAAACAATTTCTAAGAAAACTTCACGGTGGAACATTACCGGTGTCGCGTCGCGGCAGTCTGCACGAGGCTTTACAACACCCAACGTCCGATGAACCCCAATCAACCCAGCTGATTAGGCAGCTTATAATCCCACCGCAGCCATTCTCTTCTATTTAACAACTTAAGATCTTTTTCAATAACTCAAGTTCAAAAACCATCAACATCTGCAGTGCCAACCC